>CM038046.1:23433625-24633625 GCA_021397845.1 Areca catechu | reverse complement strand
TCGATTTATTAATCAAACAATCTACAAAATTTGAGAATATTTGAGATCGTTAGCTAAGGTAAATAAATCATAAAAAAGAAAAGAATTGTTTTAATCTACCTGGAGGGATGGATTAAAAAAAAAGAAAGAGAAAGAGGAAGGTACCTGGAGGGATGGATTAAAAAAAAAGAAAGAGAAAGAGGAAGGGGGTTGTTCTCACGTACCTTCCTAAAAGAAATAGAAAAAAAAAAAAAAAAAAAAGGAGAAAAAGAAGAAAGAAGGAGTGAGGGAGAGATTATTTTAACTAAAGGACAAAATGATAGAATGAAAAGATTGGGATCGGAAGTTGATTATTTCAAAATTCTTAGGTCATATTAAATTTATTGATAGGTAAATTGACTTGCATGTTTACAGGAGTAGTTTCCTACAAGCATGCAGCAGCTGCCCTCATTGCCAGAGGATCATGGTGTGCATGTATATATATGTATGTATGTATATATGTATATATTTTAATTTTTATATATATGTATGTATGCATGTATGTATCTTAATTTCCTGGATTGTCCATGCCAATGATAAATGCATGAAGAGCTTTGTACCGATCAGACGATGTAAGCCAGATGCTGAATCCGGGCAGCCAAAGCTGAGAGGTATATATAGAGAAGCACGTGCGGAAGGTGATGCAGAAATCGGGCTATGCACATCTTTTGTTATGGTCCTTGGGTAAACATGGAGTCCAAGCAAGCGTAAGGGAATGATCCCATAGCCCAAACCCCTCCGTGCCTTCGTAAAACCACGCCATGAGAGTACCATAGTAAAACCGGTCACTTCCAAAAATAAAAAAATAAAAAAACATAAAAGAAGGATGGATCTAGCTCTTCTCTTGCTATTATCACCGAGTACGTAGGATTAAAATGCAACGCGAATACTACTCGGATAATAAATAGGAACCGTTGCCGCGGCTTCTCCTGAACCGGGTCCAATCAGCAGTGCTGGAGCGCGTTTCTCCCGATCGACCTGCAATAAAATTCCTGAGATACCGGAGATGTTCCGATGGGAGACACTCCGATGCTTAAGTTAGAAGGTGGTAGGCAACATAATAAAGGAACAGAGAAAATAGCGTATGGATAAGGGAAAGGAGAACTTAACCTTAAACGAGATCTCCCTGGTGCCTTATATAGATGCAGAACAGTCCAAAATCTGTTAGAGAGCGATCCGAAGAAGACCGATTTGCTCCTAAGAATATTCGGAGGGTGGCCATGTAGCGTCTGGCTGGGGCAGCACCGTGCGAGTGGTGGAGCAATGCTGCTCATGTGGCAGGAGGCCATTATAATAGAAGATGATTCCGGAATTCTCTGGGTCCGGAAGTGGGTCGGCCGGATACCTAGTAGGAGGCCCGTCGGACTGGGGTCTCAGTGGGTTTGCACTCCAAAGGAAGGCGGTGGGCCATACCTCATCGGGAGCGAACCGTCGGGCCTTTACCTCGGTGGGTCGGCATTCCGAAGGAAGGAGGCGAGCCGGACCTCATCAGGAGCGGACCGTCGGGCCTCTACCCCAGTGGGTCGGTACTCCAAAGGAAGGCGGCGAGCCGGACCTCATTAGGAGCGGAACGTCGGGCCTCTACCCCAGTGGGTCGGCACTCCGAAGGAAGGCGGTGAGCCGGACCTCATCGGGAGCCGGTCGTCGTAGCTTGAACGGGACGGCCTAGCTGGACCGCCGGGAGGGGCCCACCCGGACCGATGATGAGCCGACAGGGTATAACACTTGCCCCCTTGCCCTTGTCTTTCGAGCGAGCCTGCCGACTCGAAGGACGAGGGCATTAAATGGCAATAAATGCGCCAATCCTCGAGATGACAGCGAATCCGATCTGGCATACCGAGGCCGATTGTCTTCTGCTCTGAGATTCCCCCTTCAGGACAGGTGTCACTACCAGATTGGTGGCGACAGGAAGAGCAGTTATTGCCGGTACGGCTCCATGATGCATTGCCAGTCCGAGATATTTGCACGACACGTCCCTGACGCGACGTGGGACACGCAGCAGGATCCGAGCGATTGGTGCGGTATCCAGAGCTGCTCATCCACCGTTGGCTGGGTGGTTGCGCGGATCGCGATCAAAGATGATACAACACATCCCTTTGGGTTCTCCATATAATCAATGCGTCGCGCAGTCTCCCATGAATCACGGCGCTCGAGGGGAGCCAAGAGGTAACCCGTCGGCGCCTATAAAAGAGGGGGGGGGGGGGGGGGGGGGGGGGGGGGGGAGCACTCCAGGGGGGTCTTTCGCCGCTGCTGCTGGGGTCTGTAGAGAGAGAGCCTTCTTCCCTTTCACCACCCCACCCCCCCCCCCCCCCCGGCTAGGAACCTTGTTTACCAGGTTAGTCTCGCCCTCGTCTTCTTCCCCCTCTTCTTCAGTTTTCTTTAAAATGGCGTATGGTGGGGGTGTGGCCCCGTGGAAATAGGGAGCCGGGCCCATACGATATTGCGACGACGATGACGAGGGAGAGGGTAGAGAACCTCCGAGTCGTTTACAATATTTTGACTACCTTACACCTTACCATTCCCAATAAGGATGGGAGGATTAACGGCCCACTAAATTTAGGTGCCCTTCCCTTGTACGAAGATCACCTTAAAGCCGGCCTTCGCTTTCCACTCCATAGGTTCTTCCCTCAAATTTTCAATAGTTATAGGGTCACCCCCTCTCAGCTGACTCCGAATAGCATTCGGATCATCTGCGGCTTCCTGGTCATCTGTCAGGAGGCCGAAGTCGAACCTAGGTTGTCCCTCTTCTCAAACTTCTTCATCCTGAAGCAAGATTTCCGAAGCAAGGAGTGGTAGGTGTTCAGTCCCCGCCCCAATCGGAAAACACTAAGAGGACTTCTGTCGGCCATTCATGGGTGGAAGTCCCGCTTTTTCTTCGTTGATAGCCTCGAGCCCTGGGGCTTCGAGCCGGCATGGAGGGAGCCCAGGCCGAATGCCATTGATGGGAGGAAGGTGTCATGGGCCGACGAGGGTGACTTTCATAAGCTGATCGAAGAGGAGGACCCAAAGTTTGTCGGCTCCTTGCTACGAGAGGACAGTCTTCACCGGGCCGGAATTAGCCAAGATCCGATGCCGGGTAGGACGGAGGCCGTCGAGGGGGGCCCACTATTTTCTCCTTTGCAAATCTTATTGTCGTTACTAACCTTGGCCTTATTTGCTAGCAGGTGGCAAGATGAAACCGGATCGAGCGACCCTTTCGGCATGGTCGACACAGAGAAGGGCCATCCGGGTTTCAGAACCAGCATCCAAAGAGCCGAAAAGGCAACGGGTGGTAGAGCCGGCCCCCGAATCATCGAAGAGGCAGTGGACAGAGGAGCCGTCCGCCACCATCATCGTGGTGGAGTCCGACGATAACATGCCACTGGAAGACCGCCGGAGGGCGATAGCGCCAAGGCACTCCTCGTCAGCTGGGTAATCGGCCGCTCGGACTGGGAAGGGACTCCGGGGGTCGTCCGAGGCAGAGATGGCACCAATTGCGTCGCCAGCCAAGCTGGCGGAGGATATTTCCCCACTGATAGGGGGAGAACAGGTGGTCGAAGGGTCGGCGGCCATCGGAGGGGAAGCCGCCGGAGTTGCTGATGATGCAGAGCAGCAAAGATGGCACGTCATTTGGGAGGCCGAGCAGGCCAAATGGCAACTCCAAAGGGCCATGACTGACGTGGATCACCAGTCAGTGAACGAGGCCTCGAGGAGTCTCCAGCATCATCGGTTAGGGGTATGCTTCGGATTCAATTATTTGGCTTGTGTTTCAATATTTGCCGGCTCCTAACCCTGCAACTGCTGGTAGCTTATCCGGGATTCGCTGTTGATAGATGACGGCCTGGGGGAACTGCTCAACTTGAGACATCAGCTGACCGAGAGAGCCCAGGCAGCGGAGATGGGCAGGGATACCGCTTGGGTGGCGCTGACAGTCGCCCGGGAGGAGCTAACCGTGCTTCGGACCGTCGAAGGAGAGATGTCCGTTCTTCGGGCCGAGTCGGAGGCCCAAAAGAAGCAGATAGAAGATCTGCAAGCTCGGGAGACCGACCGAGAGGCGAGGCTGAAGGATAGAAGGAGGAAAATAAAGTCCTTGACCCGTCGGCTGGCCGAAGAGGAGGAGCGCCTGGTGGAGTCCGAAAGGCGCTCACGGGGCCTTCGGGTGGAGGCAGAGCGGTGCAAGGGTCTATTGGAGGCGGCCCGGGACCAAGCAAAGATGGTCGCTGAGACAGCTGTCCGGGAGTACAAGGCCTCCGAAGATTTTAAGGACGAGATGAATGAAGCCGGCACGGTTGGCTTCGAATATGGCTATGAAGAGTGCCACGACAAAGTCTGTAATGCATTCTCGGAGCTCGACCTCTCTTTCCTTCAATTGCGGAAGCAGGTGGAAGAGGAGGACACGGAGACCGTGGCTCCGACCAAAGGCACGGCCGAAGCTCCGATGGAGGTCATAGCCACAGAGGTCAGGGCAGATGCTCAAGCCGGTGCTGACGCCAGGGTGGCCGGCATTCCTACGGTAGCTTCGATCGAACCGGAGGGGGCCAGAGCGAGGGAATGATGTAACCTCAGTGGGCCGGACCTAAGTTGGTTGTAAAGGTCCGACCCTTTGTTTTTGTACTGGCCTCTTTTATATGAATATATAAAAGCTTTGTTATGATCTCTTTGTGTTTGTGATTGCATTCTGTATTGTCTGACCAAAGCTCTTTCTTATAATTTTTCTAAGTACTGGCGGTCGGCCAGACGGACCCATAGGTAGTTGAACAGTGGGCTGGATGGGGGCCTAAGATAAATACTTAGAAATTTTTCTAAGTGTTGCTATTCGGTCGGTTAAACGACCCGGTCGGACCATCTGAGGTAGCCGGCAGGCTCCTGTTCATCGGCGAACCCGAAGCAGAAGATGCTGAAATAGGCTGCAGATGGCAACTCCGGTCGGGCCCTCTTAAAAAATTCTTCCCAAGTGTTGGCCCGTTGGCTCGCCCGAACTTGAAAATATTGCCGACCCGAGTCAGACTTTTCGGAGCGGGCTGCCCTAGAGCCTTTTGCCGACCGGAGTCGGACTTTTCAGAGCGGGCTGCCCTAGAGCCTTTTGCCGACCGGAGTCGGACTTTTCGGAGCTGGCTGCCCTAGAGCCTTTTACCGACCGGAGTCGGACTTTTCGAAGTGGGCTGCCCTAGAGCCTTTTGCCGATCGGGGTCGGACTTTTCGGAGTGGGCTGTCCTAGAGCCTTTTGCCGACCGGGGTCGGACTTTTCGGAGTGGGCTGCCCTAAAGCCTTTTGCCGACCGGAGTCGGACTTTTCGGAGTGGGCTGCCCTAGAGCCTTTTGCCGATCGGAGTCGGACTTTTCGGAGTGGGCTGCCCTATAGCCTTTTGCCGATCGGAATCGGACTTTTCGGAGTGGGCTGCCCTAGAGCCTTTTGCCGATCGGAGTCGGACTTTTTGGAGTGCTTCATGGAGGAAATGACAGACTTTCATTAATAGTACTTACGAAGATTGTCTACATTCCACGGACAAGCTATTTGCCGTCCGTCCAGGTATTCGAGTCGGTATGCTCCGGTACGGACCACTTCAATGACCCGGTAAGGACCCTCCCAGTTAGGGGAGAGTTTCCTGTAATACCCGGGCTTGGGCTGAAGTCGGCAGGCCTAGCCGACTTCAACCCAAACCAGTCAAAAAAAAAAAAAAATGACGGAGATCGGAACAGGGGAGGGGAGTTCGCCGAGGATTTCGCCGGAGGACTCGGGGGGAAGAGTCATGAGGGGAGTGGGAATTGGTCGGTGACGAGTCCGGGATGGAGTAGAACTTCGATCCGGCGGTGGTTGCTCCCCAAACGGCAAGGAAACCACTGGTGTCTCTCTTTAAACTCCCCTCCACTATCGCCGAATCGAGTTCCATCGATTCCTTCATGCCATCGTTTCCCTCTCCGGTGAGCAGCGAAGAGTTTTCAACTGCCGGTAAGTCCTTTCCATTTATTTTCAATTTTAGGGAGGATTTTTGGATGGTTTTCTTGGGTTGGATTTCGGTTTGGAGTGGGGGCCGTGGTTTTCCGGGAGGCTGTGCCGCCGTCCGTCTCCATTCGGTGAGGTCTTCCGGTGGCCTCCTTCCATTGGCCATCGCCGGTGACCATGGGAGACTGGCTCTATTGAGTCGGGGGAAAAGCAACAGGGGGGCTTCGGGAGAAAGAAGAAGAAAAAGAAGAAGAAAAAAAAATGGGAGGCCCTGTTCTGTGAAGGGAAAAAAATAATAATAAAAAAGAGGAGAGAGAAAGAGTAGAGAGAAGGAAGAGAGAGAAAGAGGAGAGAGAAGGAAGAGAGAGAAGGAAGAGAGAGAAAGAGGAGAGAGATGGAAGAGGAGAGAGGAAGAAGAGAGAGAATCAAGGGATTTTCTCGAGATTCATGAAATTTGGAAATTTAGATTTTAATTAAATTATTTATTAATATAGGGAATCAGTCTTCTGAGCGGGAAGGCATCACGAAAATTTCGAGTACTGACTAGTATCAGATATACTAGGATTAGTGCGTTAAGGTAAGGAATTCTGTATCGATCATTCCTTTATGTATGAATTTATTATGGCCTGGCGTGATCTAAGCATATATGTTATATACATTTGCACGTGTGGTATTATATTGCGTGGCATAGTTATTTTCTTGTGATGGATATTATGGTTTTATCATTATTATTGTCGGTATTTCATGTACTAAGTTATAAAGAAAATTGATATCCGGATGGGTTGGACCATGATACCGGATTGCTAAATAGGTTAGACCATGAAACCGGATATTGAGTGGGTTGGACCATGATATCGGTTATTAAAATGGATTGGATCATGACATCGGTTATCGAGTGGGTTGGACCACGATACCGGTTATCGAGTGGGTTGGACCACGATACCGGTTATCAAGAGTTCATAAAAGATATGTTTTGACAAGTGTTAATGATGTAAATATGATATTTGGTCTAGCCATGCTATGGTTGCACCGTGGTTATACAGCCTGAGCCACGGGCTTTGTACGTGAGAGCCGACCATAGACGGATAGTACGTGGGACAGCTGAGCCACGGGCTTAGTACGTGAGCAGGATCGACCATAGTATGCATGGTCACTTTGCGGTTGCCAGTCATGGGCTGGTACATGACCGTGGCTAGTCCAGAACCTTGAAGATAAAGGTTAAATCATGGGAATTCTAAACAAAAAATATAAAGTTATCAAGGTTTTATAATACATGAGGCTTAAATCATTTGATTGCATGATATAACATACTGGTATTTTATTATTTCAGAAATTTATATTATTACTTGGAATGATCATATGGATACCTTACTGGGCTATATAGCTCACTTCCTATCTTTTGATTTTTCAGAGACTCAGGATGCGTGACATGATTTGGGCTGGGCGTGAGACAAAGCTCCATATATGCTGAGTTAGTTAGTTAGTTAGGGTTAGTTTCGGTTACCGATGTTTGTGAATCAGTAGACCAATTAGTAATATTGATTTAATAAATGGATTGTACAATTGTTATTTGATTGTTTATATGATATTACTTTTAATTTGATATGTTTGACTCTTGTGTACCTAGGCCTTGTATGATCTCTAGGATAAAACCTAGGGTTTGTGCGGCTGGTCGCGTAGCCGATTCCGGTGCTGGATTCGGGGCGTGACATTTCCCTTGCTCCGTTGGTCTCGAAACTTCTGCCCTCCACAAGACCAGATCCCCGACTTGGAAAGTCTGCATCTTGACCCGTGAGTTGTAATACTTAGCTATTCTTTGGCGGTAGGTTGCCATCTTCAAGCTTGCCCGAAGTCGAGTTTCTTCAAGCAAGTCCAGGTCGGCCCTCCGCTGCTCCGAGTTGGTTGGCTCATTACAATGGTCAATCTGTATAGATTGCAGGGAGATCTCGACGGGTATGATGGCCTCACTTTCGTAAGTCAAGTTGAATGGGGTCTCCCCGGTTGCCGTCTTGGCGGTCGTCCGATAGGCTCAAAGCACTGAGTAAAGCTCTTCTGTCCAAAGCCCTTTGGCGTCGTTCAATCGGGTCTTCAGCCCATGCAAAATGGTTCGATTGGTAATCTCAGCCTCCCTATTGCACTGGGGATGGCCGACCGACATGAGCCGATGGGCGATGTGATACTGCTAGTAGAATTCTCAAAATTTGGGATTGTTGAACTGCCTTCCATTGTCAGTAATGATTGCCTGTGGGATGCCAAATCTGAAGATGATGCAGTTTCGGACGAAGTTTTCTGCCTTGGCCTCCGTAATCTGCGCCAGCGGTTCGGCCTCCACCCATTTGGTGAAGTAATCAATTGCTACAATAAGAACTTGCACTGGCCGGATGCCGGGGGGAAGGGCCCTAGTATGTCCATTCCCCACTGTGCGAACAGCCAGGGTGCAAAGATCGGAGTCAGCTGGCTGGCTGGCCTCCTCTGGATATTAGAATACCTTTGACAAGCGTCGCACCTTCGGATGAAGTCCGACGCGTCCTTTTGGATGGTAGGCCAGTAATATCCTTGCCGGATTATCTTGTAGGCTAAGGATCTTCCTCCAAGATGATCGTCGCAGATGCCTTCATGGACTTCTTTGAGGGTGTAGTCAGCGTCGGCTGGACCTAGGCATTTCAACAGAGGCTACGAAAATGATCGCTTGTAGAGAACGTCGTCGAGGATGACGTACTTGGAGGCCGTCCAGCATATCCACTTGGCATCGGTGGGGTCTTCACGCAGGCTCCCTTTAGTGAGAAAGGCAAGGATCGGATCCATCTAGGAGGTTCATGTTCGACCTGATGGACCTTAATCGGCTCTTCATCTATACTTGGATGTGTTAAATGTTCAACAAAGGTTCGGTCGGAGGTATGTGTGACGGCCGTAGCCAGTCGTGAGAGGGCGTCTGCCCAGGAATTCTGCAGAGGAGGTATATGGAGGATTTCAAAGAACTTGAGCCGAGAGATGAGATCTTGTACCTTAATCAAATATCTGGCCAGGGTCGGGTCTCTTGCTTCGAACTCATCCTTCACCTGGTTGACAACCAATTGGGAATCGGAGAAAGCTCTTTGTCGGCTGATACCCAGATCATTGGCGATTTGCAATCGCACAAGCAGGGCTTCGTACTCCGCCTGATTATTTGACACTTGGAAGGAAAAGTGAAGAGCATACTCTAGACTTTCTCCATCGAGGTTGGCTAGGATCAGGCCAGCCCCATAGCCTGCAAGGTTGGACACCCCATCCATATGGAGGGTCCAGGCTGGCTCGGCTTCATAGACAGCATTAGCTTCGGGTATTTCGGCCATTTTGGGAGATGCCTCCTGCTTCCAGGTGCATTCTGCAAGGAAGTCAGCAATTACCTGGGCCTCATAGCAGATCTAGACTGGAAAGACACGTCGAACTCGCTGAGCTTGATAGCCCACTTGGCGAGTCGACTAGACGTGTCTGGACTCCGGAGGATCGCCTTAAGAGGTTGGTCGGTCAACACCACGATCGGATGCGCCTGGAAGTACGATCAGAGATGTTTGGCCGATACGATCAAAGAATATACCAGCTTTTGCGATTTGGTGTACCTTGTTTCGGCATCGTGGAGGACCTTACTGATGTAGTAGATGGGCTTCTGCTGGCCATCGTCCCCCACTCGCACAAGGACGGAACTGACCGCCTCGTCTGACACCGACTGGTAGAGATACAAAGTTTCCCCCTCCCTCGGCTTTGCGAGCAACGGGGGGTTCCTCAAGTACTCCTTCAGAGCCTCAAAAGCCATTCGACACTCATCGGTCCAATCGAAACGATCCGACCAGCGTAGTGTCCTGAAGAATGGTAGTGACTTCTCAGCCGATCGGGAGATGAAACGGCTGAGGGAGGCTATCTGGCCAGTCAACTCTTGCACCTGCTTCTTGCTGGTCGGATGTTCCATGTTAATTACTGCTTGGATCTTGTCGGGATTTGCTTCAATTCCTCTTTGTGTAACCAGGAAGCCGAGGAACTTGTTCGAGATCACCCCAAAAGTGCATTTCACAGGGTTGAGCTTCATCCGATGCCGTCTCAGTGCGTCGAAGGATTCCTGCAAGTCTTTGATGTGGTCGGCCTTATGGAGGCTTTTTATTATCATGTTATCGACATACGCCTCCATGTTTCTCCCGAGCTGTTATTCGAAAACTCGGTTGATCAGCCTTTGGAAGGTAGCGCTGGCGTTCTTCAAGCCGAAGGGCATCATCTTGTAACAATATAGACCCTTGTCAGTAACAAAGGCCGTCTTCTCTTTGTCCTCCGGGTGCATCCTTATTTGGTTGTAGCCGAAGAAGGCATCCATAAAACTCAAGAGATGATGGCCAACTGTAGCGTCCACCAGCTGATCGATCTTGGGCAGGGGAAATCTGTCCTTCGGACAGGTCTTATTGAGGTCGGTGTAGTCCACACAAATCCTCCACTTCCCACTAGCCTTCTTCACCATTATGATGTTTGCTATCCACTCAGGATAATGGACTTCTCTGATGAAGCCAGCATCGGAGAGCTTCTTCACTTCTTCATCAATAGCTTTCTGTCTTTCGATAGCGAAGCTTCTCTTCTTCTGTCAGACAGGTCTATAGTTGGATCCACTTTAAGCTGATGAGTGACGACCTCCGATGGGATACCTGGCATGTCGAATGCCGACCAGGCAAAGATGTCGGTGTTGCTCCTAAGGAAGCCGATCAGCTCTGACTTGATTTCTTCGCTGAGGGAACTTCCAATTTGGAGTACTTTGGTTGGGTCGTCCCCCCGAAGGGGAATGAAAAGGATCCTTTCATCTGGTTAACCGCGGTCATCGGTTTCAGCTCTTGGATCGAGCTGCTCCAGGGTGGGGCGGTCTTGCAATTGTTGGTTCAAAATAGTTAGGCATTGTTTGGCCATCTGACGGTCTCCTCGCATAACTCCGACCCCGCTCCTGGTCGAAAACTTTGCCAATATGTGGTAAGTGGATATGATGACCCGGAACTTGTTGAGAACCGGTCGGCCCAGAATGGCGTTATAAGCCGAAGCCGTTCGGATGACCACAAAGTTGATTGGCAGAGTCTTCTGAAAAGGCTCCATCCCAATAGTCACAGGCAGGGTGATTTCCCTTTCAACTCTGACGGAGTTTCCTCCGAAACCCGTCAGTGGTGCAGAGGTTTCTCGCATCATTGATCAGGACAGATTCATTCTCAAAAATGAATCATACAGTAATACCTCCGTGGAGCTTCTATTATCTATAAGTATCCTCTTTATATCGTAGTTGGCAATTACTGTCGACACGACTACAGGATCATTTTTGAATACATGGGACTCCAAGAGATCCTTGTCGGAAAAGGTGATGGCATTGAAGCCCCTAGATCTCTTGACGATGTCCGCACCACCCTCCAGGCTCCAATCAGATCGCCGATGCAACATATTGACGCCGCCATCAGTCGGATGTTGATAGGAAGCTCCTCCTCTTCCAAGGGGTTTCTAGCAGCAGACGGCTCGGCCCGATCCTGATTGGGTCAGACATACTTGCGCAGGTATCCCCTCCGGATGAGGTCTTCGGTGGCATCTTTCGGTTGGAAGCACTCTTCAGTGTCGTGCCCACGATCCCTGTGGAACTAGCAATATTTGTCTTTGTTCTTGAAAGCAGGAGGGCCCCTCATCGGACACGGCCGTTGTAGGAAAGTCTCGTTCTCGATCTCCAGGAGGATCTTCTCTCGTGGAAGGGAGAGGGGCGCATAGGTCTCGAACCTCCTGGGGAAGTCCTTCGGCTTCGAACTTCGGCGCTGGGCTGGTCGGTTGTCGTTGTGGGGCGGTCGGACATCGGGAGGCTTGTCGCCCCGCTTCTTAGTGGTCGGCCTCCCCTCTTCCTGGCATCGGCTCACCGCTTGTTCTTCAACCAGGGCGTACTTCTGCGCCCTGGCGAGCAGTTCGGGGTAGCTCATCGGAAACCTCTTGTCCAGGGAGAAGGTGAGCTTGGACGAGTAGAGCCCTCTTTTGAAGGCCGACATAGCCACCGCTTCATTCAGATTCGGGACTTTCATGGCCGCTGAGTTGAAACGGGTCATGTAGTCCCGGAGAATCTCCCCCTCCTTTTGCAGCACGACGAAGAGGCAGTCGGTATTCCTCGGAGTCCGACTGCACGTCCTAAAATGGGAGAGAAAAATATTTTCGAGCTGAGGGAAGGAATGGATCGTACCTGGTCAGATGGCATTGAACCACATCCGAGCGGCCTTCTTCAGGGTGGCTGGGAAGGCTATATAGTAGATGGCGTCAGAGGCGCCCTGCACCATCATGTGGGCCTTATAGGTGCCCATATGATCTAGTGGGTCGGTGGTACCGTCGTAGGGATCCACCTGTGGGATTTTGAAGTGGCAGGAGATCGTTTCCGCTAGTATCTTGTTGATGAAAGGAGGGCGGGGGTCGTACACCTGCCCTCCTTCGACTTTCAATCGAAGAGCGATCTCATCAATGCGCTCCTCCATACGCAGAATTTTGTTGGTGTAGTCCCTTGGACGTTCAGCCGAAGGCCAGGCACCAGCAGAGATAGATTCGGTGTAGGAGGGTGAGGCAAACCTCACCCTCTTGCCGTCGACGCGGTCCCCCAAAGATCTCTTGGGATCCGCCGCAGTGGGGGAACGTTGCGGAAGGGCCTCTGGCTGTCGCCTTCTCTCCGCAATAAGGGGATGGTCGTTGCAAGAAGCAGCGGGCGACTGCTGGCAGTTGTCGGCTGCCTCCTGGAAATGCTGAACCGCGATGATCAGTGTTTCAATGCGGTTCATTAACGTCTGGAACTACTGCAGTCCCAGGGTGATGGTGGGCTCAGTGATAGCGGCGGTGGCAGTCGCGTCCTCCCTGGGAGGGCCTTCGGACCTCGACGGAGAAGGTCCTCCCCTAGCGGAAGCATTCTGAGCTCTCCCCTTAGCCATTGTTCAGCTAGGCAGACGAGTTCCTCCTTTTAGAGAAGGGTGGCCCCTTCCTCTAGCGCCAATCTGTTGCCGCGGCTTCTCCTGGACCGGGTCCAATCGGCGGTGCTGGAGCGCTTCTCTCCCGGTCGACCTGCAATAAAGTCCTTGAGGCGCCGGAGGTGTTCCGGTGGGGGACACTCCGATGTTAAGTCAGTAGGAGGTGGTAGGCAACAGAATGGAGGAACAGAGAAAACAGCGTATGGATAAGGGAAAGGAGAACTTAGCCTTAAACAAGGTCTCCCTGGTACCTTATATAGGTGCGGAACAGTCCAAAATCTGTTTGGGAGCGATCCGGAGAAGATCGATTTGATCCTAAGAATATTCGGAGGGTGGCCACGTGGCGTCTGGCTGGGGCAGCATCGTGCGAGTGGTGGAGCAATGCTACTGATGTGGCAGGAGGCCGTTATAACAGAAGAGGATTCCGGAATTCTCTGGGTCTGGAAGTGGGTCGGCCAGACACCTAGTAGGAGGGCCGTCGGACTGGGGTCTCGGTGGGTCGGCACTCCGAAGGCAACGGGCCGGACCTCATCGGGAGCGGGCTGTCGGGCCTCTACCCCAATGGATCGGCATTCCGAAGAAAGGCGGCGAGCCGGACCTCATCAGGAGCGGACCGTCAGGCCTCGATCCCAGTGGGTCGGCACTCCGAAGAAAGGTGACGAGCCGGACCTCATCAGGAGCGGGGATCGTAGCTTGAACGGGATGGGCCAACTGGACCACCGATCCGGAACGGTGATGAGCCAGCGGGGTATAACTGGAACAGAATATAAACAAGACTGACCGGATGAGAAGTTTCTATGTACCAGCTGCATGTAGACAATACTCTTCACTTCCAAGAAAAAGAATCTTTTATCAATAAGATTCAAATTAAATGCGAGAACAATCAGATGTCCCGGGCCATCCAGCTCAAATCAAGACAATCAAGTATTTCCAAGCAACCGCTAAAAGAGATGGAAACACCAAGTCTGCATGCCGACAGTGTCTGAAGCCTCTTTTGCAACTTTGGGATAGAACATTAATAAATTACTTTTGTAAGTTAAACGCCGTCTTGATAGGCCACATCATATTCCTTAACCACTTACATTAAAATATCCAAATTGATCAAGGGAAAGGAGATGATCAGAGATGCGAAAGACACCATTTCCCTGTAGAGAAAATAAAACCAGGGTGCAAAATTCAAGGAAGCAAATCAGATCCTGTGATAAATTTAAATATAGAAATAGCAAACAACAACGTCTGACAAAATGGGAGATGAAAGAAACAGGGGATCCGATAACTCGAACCTTGGAGTTTGGATTGCTACAGCCAAATAGATCTTCACTAATTAAACAAACTTATTTAGAGAGAGTTGATCAAATAATTCACCTGTAAATCATTAGTTCCAGTGAAAAATAGTTAGCACCGGAGGGAAGGTAATGTATTGATTAAATTAACAGGCCAGCTGAAATTATGAGTGGTGTAATATAATAAGAAACAGGGTCACATCCGATGGATGGTTAGCAAAACGATGGAAGGTAATGCTGAAATTATGAGTGGTGTAATATAATAAGAAACAGGGTCACATCCGATGGATGGTTAGCAAACAACATGCATCGAGCATGTGCGTTGCTGGTGCTTGTGCACCACATTGTTTGTTGGCCATCCATCGTGCAGTACATCCATGCTCGTATGATAATTACCAAAACACTTAAATAGAAAAAATGGCTGGACCGGTCACCCATTAAATTAGGTTTGAGTGTCTTGATTGGTACTTCCTATGCTATCTAACATACCGGTCAAAAGTGGCTTTGCAATTTGACTATGCAATATAATTCAATGAAAGTATCGGACCATGTTTAGTAATTTTGTTGTAGAAAAGAAAAACAAATTTTGCATGCTACATGAGACCATGCTAATCCCTAATTGAAGGAATGCATTTAAGTAACAATAATCTTTTCCTTTCTCCGATTACAAGTCTCATTATGATCTTATTTTTACGGTTATCTAGCAGCAGGTTTTTATGCTTTATTTTGGACGGTGATCCCCATCCTTCTCAACCTGTTTTTTTTTTTTTTTTTTTTTTTGATAAAAGAAAGGAGAGGGGGGATAAACCCGGGCATAGCTACCCCCAACCGGCCCCAATCCTACCAGACTATGTTCGATTTGAGCCGCACGTTTATGCGTACTCTCTCCACCACCGGTGAGTGCGTCAGCCTGATACCACTAAGACGCCGGAGTAGTGCACTCCCTCAACCCGTTTTCTTTAGCTTCCATTCTTTCTCTCACATTTGAAGCCACGACACTTTCCTATATCGAAGTTGGAGGATAATGGAACCTGGCCATAACATTACTTGGGCAGGAGGAGAATGGAATCTCCTATATTTGCATGCTCGTAGCATTACTTGGGGCTACCATGTTGAGCTGGGGAGCCAAGCCTACTTTCAGAGAAGCCCAGTAAAAAGCCAAAAAAGAAAAAAAAAGAAAAACAGTAGCAGGCCAGCCCATCAGACTGCGCCTGGCCCAGACCCACATGCACGGCCTAGGCGCACAGGCAAGCGGGGGTGCGGCCCAGCCCGGTGCGCGAGCACGTGGGCGCACGGCCCACGCCCAAATGGGTGTGCGTGCGGGGGCTCGGCCCAGCTCCAGGCGGCTTGCCCTGGGGTGTTTCCCAGTTGGTTTCTCGCGGCTCACGCACGGTCCACGGGTCTTCTGAGGATTTTGGACCATACAATCGTCGATCAGATGGATGAGATTGATCCAATGTAAAGGCTTGATTGGGAGGTTTTGATTCGGATTTTGATGTGATATGAGACGTTGATCTCAGATTTGACGGCTTGGGAGGTTTCCTGACTATTTTGGACTTTTGAGAGGAGTTTTGATACAATTTTGGACTCTGATCAGGACTGTTTGTCATTCTCTTTTTAACAGGGGCAACAGAGAGCTGCTGTAAGAGTCAACAGAGTAGTAGAGCAGAGAATAGAAGACCAATAGAAAGCCGAACAGAGAGTAACAGAGAGCCAAAAGAGAGCCAGGGAGAGATTTTGCAATCCAAAAGAGTAGTCCAAGGATTTTTCAAGAGTGAAAACAAGGGGAAGAGAGATGGCAAGGGTTCCTCCTGTATTGATTTATTTTTTCTTCTTTTTTCCTATTGGATTGGGGTTTACATCCAGGAAGGCTCCTATCTGCACTGTCTTCTGAGGGTCCGAGCCGAGGGGGTACGTCAGCAAGCGCTCCACGGGCTCTCCCCTGGGGTCTTGTTCTCTTAGGTCGAGGTCGTCAACATCGGAGCCGAGCTCAGCGCTCCGGGCCCCCGGGACCGTCTGCAGACAATGCTGGACGGGCTGGGCCGTCCCTCTAATTACTCCCGTCCCAGAGACGGTAGGGAACTGCACCAGCAACCTCTTAGTGAAAATGACAGCGTCCAGCTGGTTGAGCCCTGGACGGCCGAGGATGGCATTATAAGGTGATGGGAGCTTGACGACGGTAAACGTCATCATGACCGTACTTTGCCGAGGTGGGGATCCGGCAGTGACAGGGAGAGTGATCTCTCCTTCGACCCCCATCGAATCCCGGTGAAGCCCACGAGAGGGGTGTGCACCGGCTTTAATTGATCATGAGACAAATTCATTCGGAAGAAAGCATCGTAAAAAAGCACGTCAATAGAGCTCCCACTATCCACCATAATGCGATGTACAGGATGCTTCGCGATGGTCATCTCGACCACCACTACATCATTGTTTACATTTTCATTTTTGTTCCCCTTTTCAAAGGGGAGTACATTCTCTGAGTCTCCCGCCTCCCGGGCTCTCTTCGTCGCACGCCCAATCCCCCAAGAGATCATGCCCACCGGCTTCTCTGTGAGCGGTTGTCAATTACAGGGACGGGGGGAAGGGCTGCGAGTGGCTGACCCTCCGCCGGGGCTTCGTTCCTCACGAACTTCCTGAGGTAGCCCCTCTTGATCAGCTCCTCAATCTCCCGCTTCAGATTGCGGCACTCCTCCATGTCGTGGCCGTGCTCACGGTGAAATTGACAATATTTTGTCTTGTCACTGATGTTCCTTGGGTTCTGAGGAGGAGGTCGGCGGAGTAGTGCTCACCCTCAATCTCCATGAGGATCTTCATTCTGGGAACGAGGAGAGGGGTGAACATTCTCTCCGGGGCAGCACCGTTCTTCGGCTTCGGGCCTGGATGAAAATCTGCAGGTGGTCCAGGCCTCCGCATCCCGGAGACATCCCTTGGGGCAGGCTTCTTAGAAGGCTTCCCGTCCAGCTCTCGCCTGGTGCGATCGGCCTCCTCCACTCGGATGTACTTGTGGATACGGAGGAGGAGCTTAGAGTACGTCTTGGGGGGCTTCTTGTCCAGGGAATACGTCAGACGGGAGGTCTTGAGCCCGCGCTTCAACGCCAGCATGGCGACAGGCTCGTCCAGACTATAGATTTCCAGGGCGGCAGTCTTGAAGCAGGTGATATAGTCCCGCAGCAGCTCCTGGTCCTGCTGGCGGATAGAGAAGAGAATATCCACCTCTCTTGGCACCTTTTGGCAAGCATCGAAGTGCGCCACAAACTTTCCTTCCAGCTGGTGGAAGGAGCTGATGGATTCCGGCTCGAGGCGGGTGAACCAAACTCGAGCAGCCTTCCGGAGGGTGGGTGGGAAGGCAATGCATAGAAGAATGTCCGTCGCTCCCTGGACCCTCATGAGAGCCTTATAGCTCTCTAAATGGTCTAAGGGATCGGTGGTCCCATCATAGGGATCCACCCGAGGCATGCGGAACCGATTCAGGATCAGTTCCTCTTGGATTTCCTGGGAGAAGGGTGGTTGGGCATTGTAGCCCACTAGATCGGTTGGGGAGCTCTGCATGTCGGCAAAGCGGTGGGCGAGCTCTGCCAACTTGCGCTCGTGCTCCTCCAGGTGCCTCTCGGCCTGGCGCCTGATGGCCTCGTCGGTGGAATCTTCCACCGAGGCCACTGGAGAAGGGGGTGCCGATCGGTCTTGGTGGGGGGCCTTGCCCCGATGGCGCCTGCTACGCCGCATTGCTTCGGCATCGTTGGCCGGGGATCGACTCTCATGATCCGTCGAACCGGAGTAGTTCCTCTTTGCGGGAGTCTGGTGGCTCCCGCGGGGGTTGGAAACTACCCACGGATGGGAGGGCCTACCTTGGATTGGAGCGCAGGCTTCCAAGGGGGGCCCGTGGCTCAAGCCACGGGGGTCCCTCGCTAGGGCTGAGTGGCCAGGGAGCGCTGCTGGTGCTGTAGTTGTCGCACGCAGTGGTCAGAGTTTGCAGCTGCTGGACGACAGCTGCGAAAGGACCGTCCACCAGGGATGGCTGAGGAGGAGGAGGTGGACAAGAAGTTCCCTCTCCGGGCTACACTGCCCTTGGGGAGAAGGAACTTCTCCTGCTCGGCTGGTGGATGCTTTGCATCCATGCGTCACCACCATAGTCGGAGCACGCTTTCACCCATGGAGAGCTTGCTTGTACAGGGGTTACTGCTCTGCACCCCCATACCTGTCGCACCAATCTGTTGCCGATCTCACCGTGGTGGCCTGTAGCTCGTGATCTGGCACCGGTTCTCGGACTCTCTCACCTCGAGATCTCCAAACTTCCGGACCTGCAAAACAATGTCAGAGACCCGGGCCGGGGGTTCCGGCGGGGGCACTCCGACGATCAAGTCAAAGAGCGGCAAGATGGAACAGGATCTCTAAGGCGGGCTCCCGAAGGATCCCCGTGCTCAGAGGAGATGTAAAATGAAAGAAGTGTGGGGAAGAGAGAAGTTGAGGCCCGGCCTCCCATGCTAGGACCACCGAGCTCTCGCCTGAGGACTTCCCGGGATCCTCCCGGATCGTTCTTTTGGCGTTCTCTCCTTTTTTCTACCTACCTTTCCATCTATTTTTACCATCCCTTTTATACCACCAAACTGCCTTCAGCCCACGTCCCCTCCAGGGGACTCTTTGAGACCTCTGGACCTTCTCCTTCCCCTTCTTCTTCGAGTCCGGAAGTTAAGTGGCCGGCCCACCTTGTCCGCAGTGTGTCACGAAAGGGGGAAGACTGGTGAGGCCTTGAGCCGAGAGCAGGAGCTCTCCTTTCGGGGCGTTGACGGTGGGCTTCCAGCCGTTTCAGGCTCCTGCCCGCTAGGATTTCATTCCTCGGTTATGGGACCCTGATTAACTGGTGTAAACGAGGTTTCGCGTATCACCACAGGTCATACCGGCACCTTGTATAGAGCGCAGCGCGTGCTGGCTCTAGTGGCGATCTCGCGACCCGTGTCTCTGCCTCCCTGAGGCTTTGCAGAGTATGGCTGACCTCGACCGAGGTGGACCCGTCAGGGGCTGCCACCTGGCGATGGAGCAGGGGCTGCCAGCTTCGATCGAGGTGGACCCCTCAGGGTGGACACCTAGCGGAGTGGCAGAGAGAGGCTCAACTTCGGCCGAGGTGGACCCATCTTGGGGTGCCACCTGGCGAAGGAGCAGGAGGGCCCGGCTCGACCTCGGTAGAGGTGGACCCATCTTGGGGTGCCACCTGGCGAGGGAGTGAGGGGCCGCCAGCTTCAGCCGAGGTGGACCCCTTTTAAGTGGACACCTGGCGGAGTGGCAGAGAGAGGCTCGACTTCGACCGAGGTGGACCCGTCTTGGGGTGCCACCTGGCGAAGGAGCAGGAGGGCCAGGCTCGACCTCGGCAGAGGTGGACCCGTCTTGGGGTGTCACCTGGCAAGGGAGCGAGGGGCCGCCAGCTTCGACCGAGGTGGACCCCTCTTGGGTGGACACCTGGCGGAGTGGCAGAGAGAGGCTCGACTTCGGCCGAGGTGGACCCGTCTTGGGGTGCCACCCGGCGAAGGAGCAGGAGGGCCCGACTCGATCTCAGCAGAGATGGACCCGTCTTGGGGTTCCACCTGGCGAGGGAGCGAGGGGCCGCCAGCTTCGGTCGAGGTGGACCCCTCCTGGGTGGACACCTGGTGGAGTGGTAGAGAGAGGCTCAACTTCGACCGAGGTTGACCCGTCTTGGGGTGCCACATGGCGAAGGAGCAGGAGGGTCCGACTCGACCTGGGCAAAGGTAGACCCATCTTGGGGTGCCACCTGGTGAGGGAGCGAGGGAACGCCAGCTTCGGCCGAGGTGGACCCCTCCTGGGTGGACACCTGGTGGAGTGGCAGAGAGAGGCTCGACTTCGACCGAGGTGGACCCGTCTTGGGGTCCCACCTGGCGAAGGAGCAGGAGGGCCCGGCTCGACCTCGGCAGAGGTGGACCCATCTTGGGGTTCCACCTGGCGAGGGAGCGAGGGGCCGCCAGCTTCGATCGAGGTGGACTCCTCTTGGGTGGACACCTAGCGGAGTGGCAAAGAGAGGCTCGACTTCGACGGAGGTGGACCCGTCTTAGGGTGCCACCTGGCGAAGGAGCAAGGGGGCCCGGCTCGACCTCGGCAGAGGTGGACCCGTCTTGGGGTGCCACCTGGTGTGGGAGCGAGGGACCGCCAGCTTCGACCGAGGTAGACCCCTCAAGGGTGGACACCTAGCGAAGTGGCAGAGAGAGGCTCGACTTCGATCGAGGAGGACTCGTCTTGGGGTGCCACCTGGCGAAGGAGCAGGAGGGCCCGGCTCGACCTCGACAAAGGTGGACCCATCTTGGGGTTCCACCCGGCGAGGGAGCGAGGGGCCGCCAGCTTCGGCCGAGGTGGACCCCTCCTGGGTGGACACCTGACGGAGTGGCAAAGAGAGGCTCGACTTCGGTCGAGGTGGACCCGTCTTGGGGTGCCACCTGGCGAAGGAGTAGGAGGGCCCGGCTCGACCTCGACAGAGGTGGACTCGTCTTGGGGTGCCACCTGGTGAGGGAGCGTGGGGCCGCCAGCTTCGGCCGAGGTGGACCCCTCCTGGGTGGACACCTGGCGGAGTGGCAGAGAGAGGCTCAACTTCGGCCGAGGTGGACCAGTCTTGGGGTGCCACCTGGCGAAGGAGCAGGAGGGCCCGACTCGACCTCGACAGAGGTGGACCCATCTTGGGGTGCCACCTGGTGAGGGAGCGAGGGGCCGCCAGCTTCGGCCAAGGTGGACCCCTCCTGGGTGGATACTTGGCGGAGTGGCGGAGAGAGGCTCGACTTCGGCCGAGGTGGACTCGTCTTGGGGTGCCACCTGGCGAAGAAGCAGGAGGGCCCGTCTCGACCTCGGTAGAGGTGGACCCGTCATGGGGTTCCACCTGGCGAGGGAGTGAGGGGCCGCCAGCTTCGACCGAGGTGGACCTCTCCTGAGTGGACACCTGGCGGAGTGGCAGAGAGAGGCTTGACTTTGGCTGAGGTGGACCCGTCTTGGGGTGCCACTTGGTGAGGGAGCGAGGGGCCGCCAGCTTCGGCCGAGGTGGACCCCTCCT
The DNA here is from genome assembly GCA_021397845.1 of Areca catechu. Taxonomy (NCBI): domain Eukaryota; kingdom Viridiplantae; phylum Streptophyta; class Magnoliopsida; order Arecales; family Arecaceae; genus Areca; species Areca catechu. The sequence continues at coordinate 24,612,383 of CM038046.1, read as the reverse complement.
GGGTGGACACCTGGCGGAGTGGAAGAGAGAGGCTCGACTTCGACCGAGGTGGACCCGTCTTGGGGTGCCACCTGGCGAAGGAGCAGGAGGGCCCGGCTCGACCTCGGCAGAGGTGGACCCGTCTTGGGGTGCCACATGGCGAGAAAGCGAGGGGCTGCCAGCTTTGGCCGAGGTGGACCCCTCCTGGGTGGACACCTGGCGGAGTGGCAGAGAGAGGCTCGACTTCGACCGAGGTTGACCCGTCTTGGGGTGCCACCTGGCGGAGGAGCAGGAGGGCCCGGCTCGACCTCGGCAGAGGTGGACCCGTCTTGGGGTTCCACCTAGCGAGGGAGCGAGGGGCCGCCAGCTTCGACCGAGGTGGACCCCTCCTGGGTGGACACCTGGTGGGGTGGCGGAGAGGCTCGACTTCGGCCGAGGTGGACCCGTCTTGGGGTGCCACCTGGCGAAGGAGCAAGAGCACTTCTTCTCGAACGGAAAATTTTTTGAAGGAAAAAATTCACGTGGTATTGACCGTGTCTAGCTGACCTGACACGCACTCCACGTCAGCGATGTAGCCATATCAGATATAAAAACGGGGGTGCGGGAGGATAGGATAGCAAGAACATATTTCCATAATGTTCTATCATATAATGACCGAAATAATCAAGTCTTCTTGATATCAAATACAAGGAGGGTGCAAGCAAAATTGGGATTTGCATAAAATTTAAAAGTTTCAATCAAAACACGAGCACAGAAATATATGAAGCTTCAGAGTAGTTAACACTGGTAAAAGTCCAAAGCATTTCGGAAATATGTGCTTGAATATAGAGAGGCTCGCATGGCCGATGAATCTCAAAAGATTATTCAAGGTTGGGCGAAAAACTTGTAACCCAAAATCAGTGGAAAAGTTTACAAGACATCCAAGTGTCTAAAATCTGGAACTGACACGTAAAAGAATCATCCCACTAATGCTATTAGATTAATAATGTGCATGGCTCCGAACCTAATCAGACCAATAGATTTTGTTAATGTAAGTGGCTCACTTAGAAGGTCAATTGTTAGATACTAGAGAGATGGGCAATTTAGGAGGCAATCCATGCAGAGGATCCACCCTTTGACGAGGTCAACGAGTGTTGGAAAATAATAAAGAACATATTGTTAAGATATATCATGCATCAAATGGTGTTTTGATGAAAGCACATTTGAAAACAATAGAACATATATTATAGCCAACTTAATTATGTAAGTGAATAACATTATTAGACTTGGCTAAATGTTAAAAGCCTCCCATACTGGTGGCTAAAGTAGGGGTCACAAATTCTGACATGGACTTGGTCGAATCCAGCCGAAAGAAAATGGATCGAGGTAATGGCTTTTCATAACCGGACCAAATTTGCATTGCCTAAAAAGAAGTATGATTATAAAACATTTTTAAGTTTGGGACCTTGATGTAAGAGATCACGATGGGTCATACAAACTCAAAAAGCTAACATTTTATTTCAGTAGTGATAATGGAGCGATAAACTACCATAGGCTAGTCAAAAACTTGATTTGAGTGACTAAGAGGTTATGTAGTTCATGATTAAAAAAAAAAAATAAAGCATATTAAAAAGAGAGTGGAACAAGAAAGATCAAAAAGAAAAAAAAGCAAAATATATTCAGGAGTTACCGTATGCTTTTCTCCATTCTCCATTCTCACCCCCCACCCCGTGTCGTTTTGGGTGCCTGACCCTAAATCTCTTTTCTTGGTCCTCCTTTTTCCTATTTTAAAGTATGTGACCAACAAGTGAAACATTAATTAACGCTAGTGGATTGGGTTATTTATGGAATACAAGTAGATTGGATGTGGCTTTATTTTTTTTTGGGGTCTAATTACAAATGGATTAAGCATTCTTTCTTTTTAAAAAAATAGAAACATTGGGAAACAAAAAAATGGAGGAAAAAGTATAACCGACCCGTTGCTTGGGGAGGATTTCTCATCTTAGATTCTGTTTTAGAGCACCTCTTCTCCTACAATTTAGAATCTAAAGGGCTTGATATATTAACTTTAGCCTTAATGTATACGAGTCTCTTCTAACTTTCTTTTGATTTCTATTGCTTATTTTTTGAAACGAATGGCACGAAAGGAAGGCAAGTGGTGCATTGTAAGATTGAAAAATATAAGTTCTTCTCATCATTTGCTTGGAACCACGTCACTTTTTTTTTTTTTTTTTTGTTGGGTACAGGAAACACTTTTGATGGAACGGAATCATGAAGAGTTTTTTTCTAACAAAAGGCATTTGTTGTTACCTGTGTTAACCATGGCCATTGCCTCAAGGATCTCACCTGCGATATGGATGCAAATCCAGCGTGTTGGTTAACACTAAAGTTTTTAGCATGTGGCTGAGCGGTCTAGGAATTTTGCACACCAAAAATCCATGAAAATTGTGGCAGTGAGGGATGACAAGCATGCGTCCCAGCCCTCTGACCAAACCATGCTTGTAAACAGCAGAAGCAAATCAGAACATGAATGGATGCAAAGGCATATAGAGACTTTTCTCATCATGACTTGAGAAAGGCCTAATAAGCATGCAGGGAAGAGAACACGAACCTCAATAAGCATCAAAACATCAGCTTGTGTAGCTTAGAAGGCAGGCCAGGTAGCTGTTCTAAGGGTGGCCTTGTTATGGTCGACAACATTTTTCCCAGTATTCCATGGAGGCAACTTTTGCCGAACCCATTGGGGTTCGCCACTATCCTTTGTGTTTAAAATCAGGAGAGTTTGGTTTCAACTGCACATTAAACATAGAAAATATGGATGGTTCGTATTTAATTTTGCACGGGGGGAGATGAAATATGAGGGATGATGTAGACATTCTTGGAGACATGGGGGTTCGCCTTATTTGATCGGTTGTCCCACCATTTGCTTGGATTTTCCACGAGACTTCTCCATAAATCCTCTGATCAGGGGAAATTGCAAAGTGTTAACATAGCGTGAAGCAGCTCTAGATGGTTTCCTAATTCAAACATTAGGGCAGATAAAGCAAGAGTTTTACTAAATATGTCACGTCCCGAATCCAGTATCGAAATCGGCTATGCGACCGGCCGCACAAACCCTAGATTTTATCCCAGAGATCATGCAAGGCCTAGTTACACAAGAGCCAAATATATCAAATTAAAACTGATATTATATAAACGATCAAGTAACGATTGAACAATCCATCTATTAAATCGATATCATTAATTGATCTATTGATTCATCACAAACATCAGTAACCGAAACTAAAACTAACTAACTAGCTAGCTTAACATTTATGAACCTTCGTCTCGCGTCTAGCCTAAATCCTCGCTATGTATCCCGAGTCTTTAAAAAAAATAAATAGTAGGGAACGAGCAACACAGCCCTTTATTAAATAGGGACTTTTCTAGATTTCTTAATATAACTTCTTTCCTTCAATGGGGGAAGTATAATCGAAGCGGCGCCTTTATTTTGAATTTGAGTATATCTTTACTTCAAAAGAATTTGAATTATACATAATTATTACCTTAATTATCTTAGTTTATTTTTAATGATAATATACAAAGTGGGCCATATTAATATTTACAAACGGTAACAACAATTTTTTGTCCGATGCACTTTCTTCATGATTAGTTAACCCTTCTTCACAATTATTCCAGAGGTTCTTTCATTTAATTATCACGAGTCGGTGCATGAAGCCAAAAAATTAAAGAAGAGAGTGCTGCACATGTTCTCCGAATTATTTTAGGCTAAGAATCCGATCAATTCATTAAGCGGCACGATGACCGATGATGTTCGCATGCTGCGTCCACCAAACTAGTTATTTTTACCAATATAATCAAGGGAGGGGGTCGTACATATTTCCTTCCTATTTAATAAAGTGGAAGGAGCATCGCTTCCTCCTTTACCGATAAATAAATGTGTGGGAGGCACCGTATTTCATGTTTCGCACGTATGGTGGTTGGCTTCGAGTGAAAGTTGTACGCACTCATGGAAGGTAGTGCAGTGTCTCGATTAAACAAGCAAGGCGGATGAAATTACGGGCCGCTGTAAAATTTTCTAGTTACACGCATACGGAGCACATGAGAAAGAATTGGGAAAAAAAAAAAAGCATCCACGGAGCACCGATAAATCAACCCTTCTTCGCAACCTTTTGCATAATGGCTGACGCACCTTTCTCAGACTTGATATCTGTGATGATGGCTCGGAGAACCAAGTTATACATGAATCTGATGTGATTTTAAATAATTTATTAAATTAAAAATTTTGATCGTGAATCCGGTCCGGTCTTTTATTGGATTTGATCCGAGCTTAATATTACAATCCGGTCAAAAAAAAAAAAAAAAAAAAAAACAAATCAAGCTGGGATTACCGATGATTTAATTCATCGATTTGCATGCCTGGTCACGAAGACTCTTCCCTCCTCTCACCGAAAATGAGATCCAGCATGGAGGTTATGGCTAGCCTCGGATCTGCCAGGAGGGTGAAACGGCAAGATAGCTTTGCATGTCATTGTTGGAGGAGGATCGAAAGTTGACCGCAATGTCTCGTCAATTTCATCAAAGAAGGAGGGTACAGATAATGAGAAAAACCAAGAGCATGGTCTCCCTTCTTTTTTTTCCTTATTTATTTTATTAATCAAATGATAATCAAACAAAATTTAATATGCCAGAAAATAAACATATAAATATGTTGGGATACGCGCAGCGGATTGAACCGGTTCAGGCTTCCAATAAATTCCTGTTTACTCACTTTAGCAATTTACCAATCACACGGGTCAGATATCAAATCAGGAGGAAAGACGAGATTTAACATGGTTCGGCAAATTTGCCTGCATCCACAACGGAGGAACGAGCAATCCACTATAATCTGCCCCCAAAATTGGGCACAAAAGAAATACAAATAACAATTGCAGATTAATCACAAAGAGACAAACAAATCAAAAGGGAAGAAGAAACAATAGAGATCACGGAATACCAGGCATCTAGCCTCGTCAAATCCTGTCGTTGATTCTCTGATATTTTATTTGCTCTCTGGATCGTCTTCAATATTTTTCTGGACCCTCCGCAGCTCTCCGTTGCATCTCAGAAAAATATTTCGGCGTCTCGTGTCGCAGGGAGTCTCTGATTTTCTGGCGACAATCGACCCGCGATTCCAACAAACACAATGGAAGATAAGATTTTCGAGAGAAGACGGATTTCCTCCGGCGATGGTTGGTGGCTGGTGTTTTTGGATTCGAAGGGCTTGATCCCTTTAAATAGGCCGGATGGAAAAGCCCAGATCCTTCCCGACGTCAAACTCCTTGGCAATTTCAAGAGGAAAGGGACTTTTGTCGGTTGTGACTAGAGTTCTTCGAAGACACGAAATCGGAAGGGAAAGCGGTCGTCTCTGGTGAAGCAAAACACATAACAAAATATGGCATATACAAAAATTTTCATATAATATCAAGATCATATACAATAGATATGAATTGAACAAAATATGGTATAGACGGTGCTCTGATATTACTAACATAAGAAATTTAATCCGAGATAAGGAAATTATCATACTTCCAGCTATCAGTTGTTCAAGCCTAGTCAAATAGTCTTGACAAATTATAAAATATCATAACCTTGTTTCTATCTTTTAAAAAAAATGCTTCATGCTAGAGGATCTCGGAAACCCTTAATCAAAATTGATGAAGTCACGTACTATATTAAATAGATAAGGCTAATATTCCTTTTAGATTTCTTAATATAACTTCTTCTTGCTATCAAGGAAGCATAACTAAAGCGAAATTTTTATTTTGGACCTGCATGTATCTTTATTTCAAAAAAATTTAATTATATATAATTATCATCTTAACTATTTTAATTTATTTTTAATGATAATATGTGAAGTTGGCCATATGAGGTTCCTGATATTTAAAAATGGGAACAAAACTTTATTCCCGGATGCACTTTCTTTGTAATTAATTAACCCTTCTTCATAATTATTCCAGAGGTTATTTTATTTAATTATCACAGATCGGTGCATGACAGGCACTTGTAACGCAATCAGAATCCATTTGGAAGCCATGGGAATGAAAACGGACATTGATTTGGACACGGTCTTAACTTGAAAAAATTAAATTAGTGGGTGCACATGTTCTTCAAAGTGGGTGATGTTCTACGGTCAATGCATGCGAGGTGATAATTATTTCACATGGTAGCATTGGTATATGGTGATTATTTTAGGCTAAGAATCCGATCAATTCATCGAGCGGCACAATGACCGACACTGCTCGCATGCTGCGTCCATCAAAATAATTATTTTTACCGATATAAACAAGAGAGAGGACGGTTTCAAGTGAAAGCTGTACGCACTCATGGTGGGTGGTGTCTCCGTTAAACAAACAGGTTAAATTACGGGTGGTGGTTATAAGATTTTCTAGTTAAAATGAACGATCGGAGCAGTTTTGATGAACCTTCTTCGTGTTCCCATAAAGCAGGGAAGCGAAAAAGAAATTAAAAAAAAATCTCCAGCGCACCGACAGACCCCGTGGAAAGTGGGAGCGCATTCCCGCTGTATAACTTTCTTTGCCATCCATCGACTCTTCTTCACGAAACAAATCTATCGCAGGGACCCCTTGCCTTTCATTCAGGAGTGATGGCTGACATACTACTCTCAGCCTTGCTACCGGCGGTGATGGAGAAGGCAACCGACTATGTTCTCCATCAGTTTGGGGCGATGTGGGGCATCCAAGACATGCTAGAAAAGCTGAAAAGAATACTGTTGGCAATCCAGGACAGACTAGTAGATGCAGAGGAGCGGCAAGTCGAGGAAGAGGGTGTGAAAAGCTGGTTGGCAGCGCTGAAGGATGCAGCCTACGAAGCGGACGACATACTGGATGATTTCAACATGGAAGCGATGCGGCGGAAGGCAGGGATCCAGGTCGATATGAGGGAAAAGGTGCGCAGCTTCTTTTCTTTTAACAATCCAGTTAGCTTTCGTTTTAAGATGGGGCGAAAGTTGAATGATATTGTCGACAAAATAGAGAAAATCGTAGATGAGGGAAATAAATTTGGTTTCACGGTCAAAACGCAACCACAGATCAGGGATAGGCCACAAACCCACTCCTATGTCGACGAGTCAGATGTCACCGGTAGGGACGCAGATAAAGAAAAAATGGTGAAGTTGTTACTTGATCATGATCGCAACCAGAATATTGCAGTCGTTTCCATGGTCGGTATGGGGGGTCTGGGTAAGACCACGCTGGCCCAATTGATTTACAAAGACGAGAGGGTTGAGAAGCATTTCCAGCTGCGCATATGGGTCTGCGTTTCAGATGAGTTTGATCTTGAAAAACTTGCTAAACAAATTATAGCTTCGGCCACGAAGAAGGAGTGCGAGCTATCAACCATGGAGTTGTTACAGAGCCGTCTTCGAGAAGTTGTGGGTGGGAAAAGGTATTTACTTGTACTGGACGACGTTTGGAACGAGGATCAGGAAAAGTGGGATCGGTTAAAAACTTTACTAGGAACCGGTGGAGGAGGAAGTAGGATCATTGTGACTACACGAAGTGAGCGGGTATCGCAGATAATGGGTGCACTCGCCCCTTATCACCCACCGCATTTGACCGATGATGATTCTTGGACATTGTTTAGAAAGAGAGCATTTGAAGAAGGAGAAGAGGAGCCTCAGGATCTCGTAAGTATTGGCAAGCAGATTGTCAAGAAATGTGGTGGATTGCCTCTAGCGATCAAGACGCTTGGGGGCTCGATGCATTCTACTCGCCAGGAAAGGGAATGGTTGTCCGTGAGGGATAGCGAGATTTGGGAGATACAGGGTGGTGAAGATGGGATCCTGCCAGCACTAAGGTTGAGCTACAAGCATTTACCTTCCCATTTGAAACAATGCTTTGCTTTTTGTGCCATGTTTCCGAAGGATTATGAGATGCAAAAGGATATGTTGATCCAACTATGGATGGCCAATGGATTCGTTCCATCTGATGGAAGAAAGGAGTTGGAGGACAAAGGGCATGAGATTTTTGATGAGTTAGCCTGGAGATCCTTCTTTCAGGATATCAAGGAAACCAAGTACCCACCCTGGAGAATACCTAAAAATTACATGACAACTTGCAAGATTCATGACCTCATGCACGACCTAGCACGATCCATTATGGGGAATGAATGCGTCAGCATACAGGACCCTGCTAGTTTGGAAGATTTATCTATAAAAACCCGTCACTTGTATATATCCGAGCATTTCGAATCGGACATTAGCAGGATCTTAAATAATTCTCCAAATATTCGCACTCTCATGGGTCATGGTGCCATGGTGATTGGGGGTTTATCAAAGCATAGGTCATTGAGAGCACTGCATCTATATGGTGGTGATATTGGAAAATTATCTAATTCAAATGCAATTTTGAAACACCTGAGATATCTCACCCTCCCTGGAACTGGAATTCAAGCATTACCTGAAGTCATCAGCACACTTTTCAGTCTACAAACTCTGAGACTCTCTGACTGTTGGAATCTAAGAAAGCTACCTGAAGATATGATCAGAAATATGAGTAGCCTGAGACATCTCTATATTGATGGATGTGAATGGCTGCATCAGTTGCCAGCAGCGATGGGGCAATTGACGAGCTTACGAACATTGACGAATTACATTGTCGGCGATGAAGATGGAAGGCGAATAGGCGAGTTAAAAAGCTTAAATCTCGGTGGCCTTCTATGCCTGCAAAACCTGAATAATGTGAGGGATGCAGCAGATGCAACAGAAGTCAATCTCAGTTCCAAACAGAACCTTCGTTCGTTACACTTACAGTGGAATATGAATGATTATGGAGATGTTTTGCATGAAAAAAAAGATGAAGAGGTATTGGAAGCCCTTAGGCTTCCTGGTGACTTGAAGGTGCTGGACATACGTGGCTATGGGGGTGGCAGCTTTCCAGTGTGGATGGACTCTTTGTTGCTGAAAAATTTGGTTGAAATCGATCTACGATATTGCAGAGGTTGCCAACATCTCCCACCTTTATGGAAGCTACCTTTTCTTGAATGTCTCTACTTGAGTTATATGGATAAAATCAAGCACATCTGCAGCAGCACCATCTATGATGATGCAAGTAATGGCACGGTGCTATTCCCTTCACTGAAGAAAATGGTGTTGGATACGATGCAGAGCTTGGAGAAGGGGACAGAGTATGTAGGAACTGCAGAGGTCAAGCTGGTTTTCCCTCATGTTGCCGAGCTCGAGATCACTGATTGCCCAAATTTGATGACCATGCCAGAGCTGCCATCTCTCAAAAGTTTAAAAATGATGGGAGGAACTAATAAGCAGTCGGGATTTTGGAAAAACCTGACTTCTCTCCTATTTTTGGGGATCTATGATTGTGATGATCTAGTCTACTGGCCGGAGGAGGAGTTCCGTGGCTTTAACTCACTGAAGAAGTTAGATATCACGGGATGCCATAAGTTGGTTGGCCCGTCACGTTTGGTAATATCCTCGTCATCATCACGGGATGGAGAGCTCCTACCAAACTTGGAAGAGCTGGAAATTAAATTTTGTAATGGTCTGCAGGAATTGCCCAAGTTGCCTGCTTCCCTCGGATCATTGCAAGTTTATGACTGCCCTAAAATGAATTCTATGACAGAAGGCCTGCGACATGCCACCGCTCTCAAAAGCATATGCATTTTTTACTGTTCAAGCCTGACGTCTCTGCCGTTACAGCTCGCAGACCTCACCGAACTCAAGTCTCTGACCATCAGCAATTGCGAAAATTTGTCATATCTACCGGAAGGCATGCAGGGCCTCACGGCACTTCAGGGTCTGTCTATTTCAGAATGCCATCGACTGTCATCACTTCCGGAAGGTCTCCAACAACGACTCCCCAACCTTCAGATTCTAGGCATCAGAGAATGCCCTAACTTGGAGAGACAGTATGAGAGAGGAGGGCCGTATTGGGACCTCATCTCACGCGTCCCCGATACCGGAACATTATCTGAGAGGAGGAGCAACTTCAGCACATCCCTTCCTTCCTTTTCTTGCTTTGGAAGACCGTCCACAGTTTGATATCATCCCAGTCCTTCTTAGGTACAATCTCATCACATTCTCGCAAGTGTTTTGCATAGCTTTCGATGATAACTCTTTTCACGTTGGCATGTTGTTTTATGCAAATCTTCTAACCTGATACGGTGGTTCTATGTATTTCTCCTCTGGCTTCGATGGTGATCGGGTTATTTAATGCATCTTTTTACCAAATTCTATTGGGCTCGGCATCCTGGAATTCGGTCCGTTCATCAAATTCGAAGTGCTCTCTCATTGATTCGGTCCATTACAACTCCTGTGTTCGTGCTGTCTATGCATCACCAAACTTCCTAGATCTTCTTCGATGAATGGTTCGTCCTCCATGCGGGGGCTCCAGGGCTTCCGGTCGTTATGGAATTTTCATCTCGATTTTCAGCTATTCAGCATATTCGGTGGACGCAAACTTCTCGCATCGGTCTGTTGTTTTATGCTACTTTACTAGCATACCCGTATCATGGCTTGTTACCATATCTTTTAATTATATTTTCATATCTTATATACCGAACTTACTCCCTTGTTATTAACGTACCTCTTTTCTCCGTAACGGTTGCTTTTTTGTTGTCAAACTAGGCTTTTTGTCCGGTTCCTGTATGCATTTTGCCATTTTTAATTGAAGGATTCTCTTTTCTGAAAAAATTGTTTTCTTTTCATCTACGGCACAAATCATGAAGTTGATACCATACTTTGAAAATTATACAAAATACGATCCAACAGTCGACATCGTGAAAAAAAAGAACGATCATTCTTTCACGTATTTCATGTGGAAGAAAAATTCCGAATCCAATGCAAAAGCCTCGAGCAACGGGGGAGTTTGTGTTATATAATAGAATGAAGTAAACAATAGGATGAACGTATAATAATATCGTACGAAACCGAATAATTTGTTTAATAGAATTCTCCTAGATTTTTCATTTTGATACTGTTGCCGATCTCACCGCGGTGGCCTGTAGCTCGTGAGCTGGCGCCGGTTCTTGGAATATCTCATCTCGAGATCTCCAAACTTCCGGACCTACAAAATAAGGTCAAAGACCCGGGCCGGGGGTTCCTGCGGGGGCACTCCGACGATCAAGTAAGAGAGCGGCAAGATAGAACAAGACATCTAAGGCGGGCTCCCAAAGGATCCCCGTGCTTAGAGGAGATGTAAAATGAAAGAAGTATGGGGAAAAGAGGAGTTGAGGCCTGGCCTCCCATGCTAGGGCCATCGAGCTCTCGCCTGAGAACTTCCCGGGATCCTCTCGGATTGTTCTTTTGGTGTTCTCTCCTTTTTTCCACCTACCTTTCCGTCCATTTTTACCGTCACTTTTATACCACCGAACTGCCTTCAGCCCACGTCCCCTCCAGCGAGCTCTCTGAGACCTCTAGACCTTCTCCTTCCCCTTCTTCTTCGAGTCTGGAAGTTAAGTGGCCGGCCCGCCTCGTCCGCAGTGTGTCACGAAAGGGAGAAGACTGGTGAGGCCTTGGATCGAGCGCGGGAGCTCTCCTTTCGGGGCGTTGACAGTGGGCTTCCAGCCGTTTCAGGCTCCTGCCCACTAGGATTTCATTCCTCGGTTGCGGGGCCCTGATTAACTGGTGTAAACGAGGTTTCGCGTATCACCACAGGCCGTACCGGCGCCTTGTACGGAGCGCGGCACGCGCTGGCTCTAGTGGCGTCCTCGCGACCCGTGTTTCTGCCTTCCCGGGGATTTGCAGAGTAGGGCTGACCTCGACCGAAGTGGACCCATCAGGGGGCGCCACCTGGCGGTGGAGCAGGGGCTGCCAGCTTCGGCCGACGTGGACCCCTCCTGGGTGGACACCTGGCGGAGTGGCAGAGAGAGGCTCGACTTCGGTCGAGGTGGACCCGTCTTGGGGTGCCACCTGGTGAATGAGCAGGAGGGCCCGGCTCGACCTCGGCAGAGGTAGACCCGTCTTGGGGTACCACCTGGCAAGGGAGCGAGAGGCCGCCAGCTTCGGCCAAGGTGGACCCCTCCTGGGTGGACACCTGGTGGAGTGGCAGAGAGAGGCTCGACTTTGGTCGAGGTGGACCCGTCTTGGAGTGCCACCTGGCGAAGGAGTAGGAGGGCCCGGCTCGACCTCGGCAGAGGTGGACCCGTCTTGGGGTTCCACCTGGCGAGGGAGCGAGGAGCCGCCAGCTTCGGCCAAGGTGGACCCCTCCTGGGTGGACACCTAGCGGAGTGGCAGAGAAAGACTCGACTTCGGCCGAGGTGGACCCGTCTTGGGGTGCCACCTGGCGAAGAGCAGGAGAACCCGGCTCGAACTCGACAGAGGTGGACCCGTCTTGGGGTGCCACTTGGCGAGGGAGCGAGGGGCCGCCAGCTTCGACCGAGGTGGACCCGTCTCGGGGTGCCACCTGGCGAAGGAGCAGGAGGGCCCGGCTTAACCTCGGTAAAGGTGGACCCGTCTTGGGGTTCCACCTGGCGAGGGAGCGAGGGGTCGCCAGCTTCGGCCGAGATGGACCCCTCCTGGGTGGACACCCGGCGGAGTGGTAAAGAGATGCTCGACTTCGACCGAGGTGGACCCGTCTTGGGGTGCCACCTAGCGAAGGAGCAGGAGGGCCCGGCTCGACCTCAGTAGAGGTGGACCCGTCTTGGGGTGCCACCTGGCAAGGGAGCGAGGGGCTGCCAGCTTCGGCCGAGGTGGACCCCTCCTGGGTGGACACCTGGCAGAGTGGCAGAGAGAGGCTCGACTTCGACCGAGGTGGACCCGTCTTGGGGTGCCACTTGGCGAAGGAGCAGGAAGGCCCGGCTCGACCTCGGTAAAGGTGGACCCGTCTTGGGGTTCCACCTGGCGAGGGAGCGAGGGGCCACCAGCTTCGGTCGAGGTGGACCCCTCCTGGATGGACACCTGGCGGAGTGGCAGAGAGAGGCTCGACTTCGACCGAGGTGGACCCGTCTTGGGGTGCCACCTGACGAAGGAGCAGGAGGGCCCGGCTCGACCTCGACAGAGGTGGACCTGTCTTGGGGTGCCACCTGGTGAGGGAGCGATGGGCCGCCAGCTTCGGCCGAGGTGCACCCCTCCTTGGTGCACACCTGGCGGAGTGGCAGAGAGAGGCTCGACTTCGGTCGAGGTTGACCCATCTTGGGATGCCACTTGGTGAAGGAGCAGGAGGGCCCGACTCAACCTCGATAGAGGTGGACCCATCTTGGGGTGCCACCTGGCGAGGGAGAGAGGGGCCGCCAGCTTCGTCTGAGGTGGACCCCTCCTAGGTGGACACCCGGTGAAGTGGCAGAGAGTGCTCGGCTTCGGCCAAGGTGGACCCGTCCTGGGGTGCCACCTGGCGAAGGAGCAGGAGGGCCTGGCTCGACTTCGACAGAGGTGGACCCTTCTTGGGGTGCCACCTGGCGAGGGAGCGAGGGGTCGCCAGCTTCGGCCAAGGTGGACCCCTCCTGGGTGGACACCCGGTGGAGTGGCAGAGAGAAGCTCGACTTCGACCAAGGTGGACCCGTCTTGGGGTGCCACCTGGCGAAGGAGCAGGAGGGCCCAGCTCGACCTTGGCAGAGGTGGACTCGTCTTGGGGTGCCACCTGGCGAGGGAGCGAGGGGCCGCCAGCTTCGGTCGAGGTGGACCCCTACCGAGTGGATACCTGGCGGAGTGGTAGAGAGGGGCTCGACTTTGGCCGAGATGGACCTGTCTTGGGGTGCCACTTGGCGAAGGAGCATGAGGGCCCGACTCGACCTCGGCAGAGGTGGACCCGTCTTGGGGTGCCACCTGGCGAGGGAGCAGAAGGCCGCTAGCTTCGGCCGAGGTGGACCCCTCCTGGGTGGACACCCGGCGGAGTGGCAGAGAGAGGCTCGACTTTGACTGAGGTGGATCCATCTTGGGGTGCCACCTGGCGAAGGAGCAGGAGCACTTCTTCCCGAACGGGGGATCTTCTGAAAGAAAAAATCCACGTGGTACTGACCATGTCCGGCTGGACCTGACACGCGCTCCACGTCAGCGATGTAACCATATCAGTTGCCCCCCATCCCCAGGTTCCATCGAGGCGTCGTGGCTTGGGACGTGGGGATTTAATGCGGAGATGACATGGAGAAGGCGGAAATCTCGTGCCATAATTGCCATAATCCCTGCCATCGTTTCTGTCGCACCCGAGACCCTATGGAAGGCTGCCACGTGCGCGCGTATGACGGGCCATTAATATGCCATTTCGAAAAAGATGATGTTTCCACCGGATCGAAGCGTCGATGTCGGGCGTGCCTCCACGCGGCAGTCATCTATTGATCTAGGACGGAAAAAGGCGTACGACCGCTGTGATTGAGTTTGAAAAAGGAGGGGGACTTTCCGGAAACGAAGTCTCTCGGCTTTCTTACACTTCGCCGGCAGTTGTAGCGATCTCCCTTCACCTTCCAAGGGCTGCCCATATTTTGGTATAAATCATTTCAGTGAGTGCCTGCGACCCCTTCTCTTTTTCTTCCACCTTCTAGCCCCAGTGTCATCTCGAATCTCCTCTTCTTCTCGCTTCTTCTTCTCTAATGGCACGTCATTGTCATTTCTCTTAGAACCTGGATGAGGCCGGTCCTTCCTGGCTGAGGACTCCATCATCCTCTTCTTCAGAGGGGAAAGAGATCCCGGTCGAGGTTCGGAGGCAACTTCTGCCGGGGACTTTGACCATAGGTGTCCCTAGGGGTCCTAGGTCTCCCCCTGCAATCCCTACGCTTCCCATTTCTTCTCTTCCTCCTCCGGTGGTGGAGGTTTCCTCTTCCGGCCCCTCCGGTAACGTTTCAACAATGATCGAAGATGACCTTTTTTGGATCCGAGATACCTATGGGCTACCCGGTTCAATCCGTCTTTCCCTCCGGGGACCTAGGGACCGAGTGACCTCGAGTGGTCCTGGGAGGGTCGCCTTCTACGAGGACTTCCTTGTTGGGGGTCTTCGTTTCCCCCTCCATCCTTTCTTCCTCTCTTTCCTCGGTCATTATCGCCTTGTCTCGGCTCAGTTGGCTCCTAACGCCATCCGGGTCATCTTCGCCTTCATCGTCTTCTGCCACTTCCACGGGTTTGTCGCCCGGTTCTCCCTTTTCAGGGCTATCTTCACCCTGAAACGTCACTTTGCCGATGAGGACTCTCTTCTTCCATGAGCTCGATCTCAATGGGGTCATGCTGGGCGGCCGGAGGGAAGAGCCCGCCGAGGCAGCTCCAGTTGCAGCCGGTGCTGAGGTGGTGGCTCCCGAGCAACCTCCAGTCGACGGCGGAGAGGGTGCCGGCGGAGAGGGTGCCGGCGGAGAGGGTGCCGCGCAGCCTCAGGAGGATGCGGTGGCGGCGAAGCAGCCCTGAAGCTTCACACCTTTTTCTTATTTCTGTGGTTATGTATTCCTTTTTCTCTTTTGGGGGTCTTCCGGCTTGTCGGGCCCCCCTTTTTGTAAGGAATTTTCCACCAGAAATGAAGATTATCTTTTTTCATTAACTTGTTATTTCTTTTTCTTATTTCTTTTCTTCTTCTCTCTTTCCTTTTTTTTTATGCATCTTCCGGACTGAGTCCCGGTGCTAGCTACTGGGACTAAGTCCCGTAGTGCATTCTGAGCTGAACTCCAGGATTGCGTGGTTGAACTTGGTTCTGCCCCACCTTCCCGATCGAAGTCCGGGACTTCCGGACTGAACCCCGAGGTCGCAGGCTGGATCTAAGCCTTGCACGGCTTGCCGAGCTATTCTCCGGGATTGCGTGGGCGAACTTGGTTCTGCCCCACCTTTCAGACCGAAGTTCGGGACATCCGGACTGAACCCCAGGGCTGTTCTCCAGGATCTGAGCCTTGTGCGGCTTGCAGAGCTGTTCTCCGGGATTGCGTGGGCGAACTTGGTTTTGCTCCACCTTCCAGACCGAAGTTCGGGACATCCGGACTGAACCCCGGGGCCGCAGGCTGGATCTGAGCATTGCGCAGCTTGCCAAGCTGTTCTCCGAGATTTTGTAAGAGGAGACTCCGCGCCTTCGCAGATCTTTCATCACGCCCATGCTCGTCGAATCTAGAGCTGGACATCTTTTGTTCTACGAGACGAGAGCAAGCATTTGATGAAAAAGATTTCATTACCAAAGTTTAAGGAGCCTTACACTACTGGTAGTACACCTTAGGTTCGAGGCATTCCAGGTCCGAGGGAACCGGGATCCACCTAGCTCCTCTAAGTAGTACGCCCTGTGGGGAAGTGCCTCCGCCACCCTATAAGGGCCTTTCCAGTTTGGGGAGAGCTTTCCGCACTCCCGTGGCTGGGAAGCTTCAACGCGGCGGAGCACCAAGTCTCCCTGGTGGAAGGACTTCGGTCGCACTCTGGAGTTGTAGTATTTGGCCACTCGTTGCCGATAAGCTACCATCCGAACTCGAGCCCTGTCCCTCGTTTCTTCAAGGAGGTCCAGGTTTAGCAACATCCTGGCAGGATTCTCCGTCTCGTCGTACTGCTCCACGTGTAGGGTTGGTAGGCTGAGCTCAACTGGGATAACCGCTTCTGCTCCGAAGACAGGGTTGAACGGGGTCTCGTCCATGGCCGTCCTTGGGGTGGTGTGATATGCCCAAAGGATGCTCGAGAGCTCTTCTGCCCACCTACCCTTGGCCTGGTCCAGTCTTGTACGGAGGCCTTGCAAGATGGTCCTATTTGTTACCTTGGCTTCTCCGTTCGTCTGAGGATATGCCACCGAAGTGAAACGATGGTGGATGCCGAGGTCGCTGCAAAACTCCTCGAGCTCCCGACAATCGAACTGACATCCGTTGTCGGTGATAATGGTGTGTGGTAGGCCAAAACGGCAAATAATCGACTTCCAGAGGAACTTGGTGACATTTGCCTCTGTGATCCGGGCCAAGGGTTCGGCCTCGACTCACTTCGTGAAGTAGTCGATGGCCACGACCAGGAATTTCGTTGCCCGGACGTCAGAGAAAAGGTCCTAGGAGATCCATGCCCCATTGAGCGAACGACCATGGGACGGAGAACTGGGAGAGTGGAGCAGCGGGCTGACGTTGCACCATGGCATGCCGTTGACACCGGTCGCACCTCTTCACGAAGTCAGCTGCGTTTTCTTTCATTGTCTTCCAGAAATAACCTTGATAGAGGGCCTTGTACGCCAGTGTCCTGCCCCCCACTTGGTTCCCACAGATGCCCTCGTGGACCTCTTGGAGCACGAGTGCGGCTTCTACGGGTCTCAGACACTTGAGGAGCGGGTAGGAGTAGGATCTCCGATATAGTAGCCCATCCATCAAGACGAACCATGCGGCCTTCCTCTTAATGAGGCCAGCCACGACACGGTCCTCTGGCAAGGTGCCGTTGGTGATGTACTCAATGTACTTATCCATCCAGCTGGGCTCTTGGTTGACCTGCTGGACCTCCATGAGCATCCCGTAGCTCGGGGCCTTGAGGTGCTCGATGTAAGCGCGGCCCAATGATGAGTCTGGCAGGGTTGCAAGGTGGGAGAGGGCGTCCGCGCGGGCGTTTTCCCCGCGAGATATATGGTAGATGCTGAAACGCCGAAATCCTACCGCACTCGTTCGTACGAGGTCCAGGTACTTCGCCATTTAGGGGTCACGTGCCTTGTATTCCTCCGAGATCTGCCCGGCTACCAGCTGCGAGTCGGTGAAGACCGTGAGGTTGGCCATGCCCAGCTCGCGGGACACTCTTAGCCCTGCAAGGAGCGCTTCATACTCTGCCTGATTATTAGTGGCGGCGAACTGGAAGCGGAGCGCACATTGGGCGACAACTCCTTCACCGTTGGCGAGGATGAGTCCAGCTCCACTCCCGCCGGAGTTTGAGGCTCCGTCAACATGAAGGATCCAGATGTCTTCCTCTGGTCTTGGCTACGGCTACCGGTCTTGGGGGCTTTCTTCCGTCCCCTCGCCCAGGCCTGCACACTCGACCAAGAAATCAGCGAGTACCTGTGCCTTCATGGCCGACCTCGGCCTGTAGGTGATGTCGAACTCACTGAGCTTGAGCGCCCACTTTGCCAGGCGTCCAGACGTGTCAGGTCGACTGAGCACCGCTTTTAGCGACTGATCCATCATGACAGCAATGGGGTGCGCTTGAAAATAAGGCCTAAGACGCTGAGCGGACACGATTAGTGCAAATACAAAAGAGTGGGTGACACCAGTATCAAATAGAACATAAACATTGCTAGAATATAATTTGATCATACCTGTCACTACTGAATTTGACGCATTCGCATCCTGCTGGGTGAGTGCATAAACCTGTCCCTGAGTTACTGATTTCTGTTGTCCTTCAAGTTGCTGTCTTCCACGAGGTACTTGGTGCTGTGACCACTGACCATAGGGACACACAACTACCTTATGACCCGGTTTGCCACAGTTGTGGCACTTCCACTCATCTGGCCATGTACAATCCCACTTATAGTGAGAACCACCACACTTAAAACACTTGACGTCACTCTTTTGTTGAATCTTGTCGTTTGAAGTAGCATTATCAAGCTTCCTTGTTTTTGCATTGGTACCTTTATAGGATTGGCCTTAATACCCTCTTGTTCCAGATCTCTTCTTTAATGCTTTTTCTCTTTCAGCTTGAGCCACATCCAATCCCCTTTTTATAATCAATGCCTTATTGACGATCTCTTTATAAGTTGGTAGCTCAAAGGCAGTCACCTGATGCTGAATCCGACCTCTAAGTCCATTTTCGAATTTCTTGGCTCAAATCCCTTCATCTACTAAGAGTGATGGAGCATATCTCGATAATTCTTCAAACTTTGCAGCATACTGAGAAACAGTTAAGTTACCTTGCTCCAAGCGATCAAATTCTCGAAATTTTTGTACCCGAACACTTTGAGGAAAGTACCTCTCATAGAAAACCTTTTTGAAATCTGCCCATATAAAAAGTACATCAGTCGGTCCTTGCTTTCCAAGCTCTAACTCCTACCAAGCAGCTGCCTCATCTTGCAATGAAAAGGTAGCGAATGTAACCTTCTCCCCTTCCGGACATTGCAAGGCTTGGAAAACTTTCTCAACGGCTTTCAGCCAACCCTCTGCCTCCATGGGATCAAATGTTCCCTTGAATACCTGTGGCGCATACTTCTTGAAATCTATTAAAGTAATTGGTCGTTCTTGAGGAATTCTAACTTCTGGCTGTTGCTGTTGTAGTAACAGATGCTGCATAAATTGTTGCTGTTGCTGTTGTGCTTCCATTAATCTTAGTGTGTCAGCTCTTGTAGTAGCTTGTTGCTGCACTAAATATTACAATAGCTGAGGAAGACCCACCTGGTCCCCAGGCTGAACTCCAAATCCTCCCGATGTTCCTGTTTCTGCAGTTCCAGTCTCCGGGGTGTTGTCGAAAGGATTGGGTGCCGGTTCTTGTGGATGTTCTCCATCACCAATGTTGTCCATGGGATTGGGCGTTGGTTCCTGTGGATGTTCCTCACCACCGGATAGAACCCCAGTATCCTCGTGCTGCTCTAAAGGATCCCAAGCATTTGATCCATCCGCAAATCTTGTGGGCCTCCTAGCACGTCCACGCCCACTTCCACGCGCCATGGAAATCCTACACCAGTCATTATTAGTATACAACTAACACTCAGGTGATCAAAATAAAACATGACATAATATCTACCCCACCTATGAATCAATCCACACTCTCTCGATGAGCTTATATCCTAAGATCCTAAAACCTGGTTTGCTCTGATACCACTCTGTCACGTCCCGAATCCAGCACCGGAATCGGCTACGCGACCGATCGCACAAATCCTAGATTTTATCCTAAAAAATCATGCAAGGCTTGGTTACACAAATGCCAAACATATCAAATTAAAACTAATATTATATAAACAGTCTAGTTACAATTGAACAATTCATTTATTAAGTCGATATCACAAATTGGCCTACTGATTCACAAATATCAGTAACCGAAACTAATACCAACTAACTAACTAATCAACATTAATGAAGCTCCGTCTTATGCCCAGCCCAATCCTCGCTATGTATCCGGAGTCTCTGGAAAAATAAAAAGTAGGGAGTGAGCTATACAGCCCAGTAAGGTTTCCATATGATCACACCAGTAATAATATAATACTAGAATTAGAAAGAACAAACTAGTATACCATATCATGTAATCAAATAGCTCAATTATCATGTACGACAAGACCTTAAAATCATTATGTTTTTCTTTAGAGTTTCCATTATTCAATCTTTATCTTTAGGGTTCTGAACTAGCCACGGTCATGCTTCAGCCCACGACTGGTAATCTCATTATCATACTTCAACCTATGACTGGCAATCTCATTGTCACACTTCAGCCTGTGATTGGCAATCTCATAATCGACCATATACAAACTATGCATGGCCAGGCCCACGTACTAAGCCCGCTCTGGCTATGTAACCACGATCCCGTGGCATGGCTAGTCCAAACATCGTTAACACTTTATCTTTTCACATCATCCTATCAAAACATGTCATTTTCTAATAACCGATATCACGGTCCAACCCATTTAAAAGGTCACTTGATAAAACATGGTATATTAAATAAAACACAAATAACAATAACAACAAAATCATTCTGTATCTCGGGAAATCAAATCATGCTATCTGAAAACAACCATGCATGTAAGTATATATATATGCTCGGATCAAATCAGGCCACGTAAAATAATATACAGAACTGGTGATCACGTCCAGAATCCTTATCTCTCAAAATCAACTATCTACACCTGAACTAGTCTGTACCCGAAATCTGCGCAACGCCTTCCTGCTCAGGAGACTGATTCCCTACATTAATAAATAATTTAATTAAACATCTAAATTCCTAATTTTTTATGAATCTCGAGAAAAATCCCTAGATTCTTTCTCTTCTTTCTCTCTCTTCCTCTTTTTTTTTTCTTTCTTCTTTCCTAGACCAAAACCAAAACTTCCCTTTCTTCTTTTTTTCTTTCTTTCTTTCTTCCTCCCAAACTCACCTCCCTGCTCTCCCATTGGCTCGACCCGAGCCAGCCTCTCGGGGTCGCCGGCGGTGGCCAATGGAAGGTGGTCACCGGAAGACCTCGACGGACTGAAAGCAGGTGGCGGCGGGGCCACCGGTGGCCCACGACCTCCATGGCAACCCGAACCAAAAATCAAAAAAAAAAAAAAAAAAAATTAATCCTTCTTAACAGTAAAAGAACTTACTGGCTGGCATCTAGGATTCTCAGTCGCTCGACGGAGAGGAAGAAGGTCCATGAAGAGGCTTGATGGGGCGGCGGTGTGAGAAATTTAAAGGAAACAACCGATGTTTTCCTTGTCGTTTGGAAATCAAACTCCTCCCAATCGAGTCCCAAATCCCTCCCAACTCGTCGTCGATCCCCTCCCACTCCCCTCACGACTCTTCCACTGAGACCCCCGGTGAAAACTCTGACCGGATAAGGGAGAAGAAGCCACCCCTGCTTCGGACTCTACCACCGCTCATCCTCGTCCCATTCTTTTTTTCACTGGTTTGGGTTGAAGTCGGTTGGGCCTACCGACTTCAGCCCAAGCCCAAATATTACACATCTGCGCCCTACGCCGCGCCAGCGCTTGCACCCTGCACCGTGCCCGAGACCGCGCGAGTCTGCGCCTTGCACTATGCCTGTGCCCTACGCCGGCGCTCTGCAACCCTGTGCTGCGCCTGCAACCATGCATTGCCTAGATCCACATGGGATCTGTACCTCCAAATCCACGGGTTCTTCTCAGTTTCCGTTTCCAGGAAGGGTAGCAGGTCCTCACCTCCAGATCTCGATATCTCGAGATCTGCACCATCCTCATGACATCCTCTTCCCTACATCCTTCACACCACCGCATCAAGGTCTGCTCTGATACCAATTGTTGGAGCAAACCTACTCCATGAAATGCCCGGGATCCTCATTGATGTCGCCATGGTGGAAAGGGAACAATCACCAGGGAAGAGATGGGGCGTGCCATCCGCTCCAGTCGCGGAGACGAGCCCCCATGGGCTGTATGCATGAGAAAGAACCAGAATAAGATAGGCTAAGGTTTCGGAGGAGAAAAGAGATCGCGTCTTCTCATCTTATTTCCCGACATTTTCATCGTTCTTTATATACAAAACAGACTAATCCTAGGTTAAAACCGACCTAGCCCTAAAAAACTCCCCCTCTGAGTCACTCGAAAAAACTCAAACCCGAGCCCATGTACACCCATATCTCACTAGTTCTCTCTACCCTGGATCAAAACCCTGACCCAACCTGACTTAGATCCCTGGAAGCTTATAAACCAGTTTCCAGACCCGTGTGACTCTAAACAAGGCTTGGAGCACCACATTAGTCCCAACACACACCACGATCTATGCCAGACATACTTGACACTTTCAAGAAAGAAAATGGGAAAAGCAGACTATTTAAGTTTTGCAAAAGGTCAAAATGCTTATAAAATCTGTACACCGAATTGAAATGGCAAAATAACCCAAGCACAAACCAAAAGGATAATCCTGTCACACCCACCATCGTTCTTCTTTCTAGATATCACAGAAGATTTTTTTCCTTAGTTAAATTTATGAACTTTCCCGCTAACAATTCCTGCAAATTCAACAGCATTTCCAAAATTTAATAACAATCAGATATGTAAACATGCAACTCAATGCGTAAAAGGTTTCAGAGGTACCATTTTCAGTGTTAGTCTCTTTTGTCTCTTGCTTTCCATATATTGCTTCCATTGAACAACAAGCCATCCAAATTCAGTATCACCCGATCTGGTGCACCATTAAGCCATAATCCTTTCTGAGTACGAACCTTTCTGTATAGCATGAAAAATTGTACAGATATGAATGATGACAAATCTTCCATCCCAAAAGAATGCAAAATGAGAAGAAAACGAGAGAAATGATTACCAATCCATTCACTTTATCCATCCGATTATCCCACCACTGTTGTGGATTGACAACAAGATCATTCCAAAATTTCATAGAACTCTCTGGCTTCTATAAATTGCCTAAGAAAAACATAATGCTGCATCATGACTCGATTGAACAAGAACATACTTGGTTTTATTATCCTTTGACTGATATTTCTGGCTTCCCAAGTAGAAAAGTTTAATTTAAGAAAAAATACTTACCACTGTTTCTGAATGACAGGCCATCCAATTTTGATAAAATCCACTCTGGAGTAGACTCATTTATATATCCAAAGTAATTGGCCACTTTCCTTGTGTTTAAATGCTGCAGATTTCTGAGAGATCTAGACATATATTTACATGATCAATTATGATTGAAAAACAAAACAACAGCAGCATCATGAGTGAATATACAATAAAAAAAACAAAAAATAGGAACTAACCTGACTTGATCTGTTATCCCACCAATTCATAAGGGTTTGCAAGAAGGTCATTCCATACGTGCAGGACAGATGAGTTTTCCTCCAATTCAGCTAAAATGAGGAACATTAACTTGGTGAGAAAGCGAGATGACTCACTAATCAGATTTGAATTGTCAGTTAAGAGTCATGAGTTAAAAACAATAGTGATTTTGAATAAATGACTTATTTTTAGATACATTCAACTATAATTATTAATAATTTTCATGACGATAGCCAAAGCAATCATAAAAATAGAACAGTCATTGCAACGACATATGAAGATGCATGTAATACCGGTCCAAATTTTAAAAAAAAGAGCCTGATGGAAAGGAAGACTCCAGATAGGAGTCTTCTTCTTCTTCTTCTTCTTCTCCATCTAGGGCAGCACCAAAACCTAGGCTATTGAACTATAAAAGGCCCCGATTCCTCCCTCTAAGAGCTGGTTCTTATCTCTAATCTTGCATCGGCAAACTATTAGAGATTTTTTTTTTTAATTTTTCCATCAGGTGGGCTCGGATAATCCATGGTTGATTCACCGTCGATTTCACCACTGGAGTCAAAGGTAAGAGGTCCTCACTTCTCTCTCTCCATCTCCTAGTTCCCTAGTCACCGTCTTAGATCCAATTAACACCGGCGGATCGCTAGATTTGATTAACTATTTTGGCGGAATCGAGCGGAAGAAGAGAACCACGTAAGAAGAAGAAGAAAATAAAATAAATAAAAAAAAAAAAGGAAGAGAAAAAGAAAAAGAATAGAAAAGGAAAGGAAAAGAAAATAAGAAAAGAAAAAGGAAAAGAAAATAAGAAAAGAACAAAAAAGAAAAAGAAAAGAACAAAGAATAATAAATAAATAAGAAAAAATAAATTCTCTATTTCTCTCTCCACTTTTTTTCTCTAGTTTCTCTCTACTTTCTTTCTCTATAATTTTTTCAATCAAAAAATTTCTTTCTTGTAAGGATTGGAAAAGTTGTGAAGTTGTAAAGTTGGGATTAGTGGGTAGATCACTGATAAAACCTAGATAGAGAGTTCTAGACCTATACTACAATACCATGAAATTATTTATAAAAGATAAGGTTATTTTGTAGGAGGATAATTTTTCGAGTAGGAGAGCATTAATCAAGTTCCATAGCACCTAGATCGAAGATTCGATGCAAATTGATACCAGACGTATTAAATCTGTTTTCAGTAAATGCAAAGATTCATGTGGTCAATCGTGTTGCTGATCCAGATACTGGGTTCGAGACATGATAGAATGGTATTGAAACTTAGGTTATGATCATTTGGGATTGTGACATAAGTGATTAGGGCATGATATGAATGATATCAAAATTTAAGTTACGATCATTTGAAATTATTTTATAAGTAATTAGAGATAGTAGAAATAACAGAAAGAAATCTAGAGTTTGGATGTTAGATCATTAAATATTATGATAAAACTAAAAAAAATGATAAATTTATATTAGAGTGCACAACAAAAGTATAATGGCTTAAAATTATTCAAAGTCAGTTAGAAACATTAATTTTTCTAATTCAAAAGTCATGATAATGGAAGAGTTTAAGAGAAATTCGATATGTATTACGAATGGAATAAATTTAGTTAATAGATGGCATGATCGTATAAGATATGCATTTTGAAATGCAAACTATTTTGGAGGTTGATGATGACATGCGGGTTGACTACTTTCAAGGTTTAAAGTCTCAACAAACAAGCTAATTTCGAATACGAAATTATTTTAAGGGAAGATAATGTAATACCTGATCCCAATAAAATAAAATTGGTATCTGATGGAAAGGAAGACTCCCGATAGGAGTCTTCTTCTTCTTCTACCCCATTGAGGAAAAAGATTCTAGGGCATTCCCAAAACCTAGGCTATTAAACTATAAAAAGCCCTGATTCCTCTCTATAATCTTCCATTAGCAAACCATTAAAGATTTTTATTGATTTTTCCATTAGGTGGGCTCAGATGATCCACGGTTGATTCACCATTGATTTTGCCATTGGAGTCAAGGTAAGAGACCCTCACTTCTCTCTCTCCATCTCCTAGTTCCCTAGTCATCATTCTAGATTTGATTAACACTGGCGAATTGCCAGATTCGATTAAAAAGGGGATGCTCTATTTGTATTCCCCTATTTTGGCTGAACTGAGTTGAAGAAGAGAACCAGGAAAGAAGAAGAAGAAGAAGAAAAGAAAACAAAAGAAAAAGAAAAGAAGAGAAAAAGGAAAAGAAAAGAAAAGGAAAAGAAAAGAAAAAGGAAAAATAAGAAGAAAGAGAAAAGAAAAAATAAGAAAAAATAATATGTTTCCCATGTAGCTTTTCTAAGAGGGAGGTGAATTGGGAATTTAAAAAATTAATCAGATATATGCTCTTTTAAATCTTCTTGTATGGTAGGTGCTATGATTCAAATGACTAAGAGCGGAAGCAAACACAAACAGAAAAAGTATAATGCAAACATAGCAAATTTATAGTGGTTCGGAGCACCCTCATTCCTACGTCCACTATCCAAGATACTACTTAAAATTTTCACTATTTTCACTACCGGAATATAGTCGGATTGTTTTACCAGGCTTTTAAAATAGGTTTAATATGTATCATAATAAGCACTTATCAAAAGCTGTTTTTGCCTAAAATGTATCAGAGTTTCAGATTGGCAAAAGGTATCAGGTCTTGAGATATCAACAAATACTTATAGCAAGTTCTAAACAGAGCAAATTTGTAAATATTTAAGAGCAAATATAAATGAATTCAAGCCATTCAACAAATTTTTCTCCCCCTTATTGTATGTTCTTAAAATTTCGAAACAACATGATTTTAATTAAGAAAACATTCCTTTTTTATTCTCATCTTCTGCCAATTTTCCATGCATTCATTATCAATACCATTCTCCCCCTTTTTGTCAATAATTAAAAAGGTAATAAATTAAAATCATTCTCCCCCTTTATTAAGTACACAAATCTTGATTTTTGAAATAGAATGAGAAGATTGTCAAGATTGTTTGAGATAATTTTACTTTCTTAAAGAAATTTTGATAATCTAATTTAAATTTATCTTGAGTTGCATACACAAATAACATCACTCCACAAATTATATTGCAAACGTAATAAGTAAAGAAAATACTTTCATTTCTTTCAAAATGTTCAATACAACTGATAGAAACATAAACAAAAATACAAAAGATCGGTCTACTCACTATCACTAGGTTATTCCTTAATGGGTTCAGATCTACCTTCCCAAGATTTAGGTTTACTAGAAGGTCCTCTAGTACTAGTGGATGGTCCAGGTGGTGGTTTGGAAGAGATAGGCTCTAGATCAAATAAACCAGGAGGTACAAAAGGTGGTGGCTATGAAGAATGTGGTGCAGGCTATCTAGGATGAGGTGCAGGCTGACTAGGTGTAGGTTTAGCTCCTCCAAGAGTCTCAATGACTGAAGATAGCCTGGCTAGAAAAACCCATACAATGCTCAGCTCTATTTGAATCTTCTTGTTTTCTTCTTGGAGAGCAATGAGCTCACTAGCCTGAGCTTTAGTAAAAGCCTCTGCTGAACCTTTCATTCTTCCAAACTCTGCTCTAAGAATTTTCACTCCTTTTGTATAATCATCTTCCATCTTCTTGCTCTGCTCAATAAATCCCATCCTATAGCTCATCTCTCGCAACTCAGATGTGAATTCTTCAATGCTATGATCTACAATCTGTCGGATGTCATCGGATGCTGTCTTGAAGGAGTCTGATAGTGCCTGTACATCAATCCATGGATGTGGTTTGGCAGACTCAACATTGTCTATCCTGGAGTGTAGCTGTTTGATCTCACCATAGATCTCCTCAAGTTTGGTGTCGATTGTTTGACGAAGCTCGTCAAACATCGAACCAATGGAGCTGGTCAGAGTTTGAGATAGCTGTCCCATCTGCTGTGCAGAGAATGCATGAGACACTGAAGGTCCTGGAGTATCAGTAGATGGACCTGGAGCAGGTGTATCAGTCACTGGAGGTGATGGTACTGGAGCGATGCAAATGGTACTGGTGCTGGTGAAGATGGTACTGGAGCTGGCGAAGTCCTAGGACTCATAGGCTCACTCTATAAAAGTGCATCCATGCCAGTCTATATATCCTCATTAGCTTTGTCAACTATATCAGTCCCAATAACAGGATCTGCTGTCTGGTCATCATCATCCTCATCCTCATCTGATGATGCTCCAGCTCTCTAATATGATCCCTTCTTCAACCAAGCCACTTCAACTTGATGGTAACCCATACGTTGAAGTGATTTAGCTAAGTAGGCATCAGTATGATGTAATAACCTGCTATCCTCACCATCTAGCTCAACACCAAAATGTCTGAAAATGAGAGTGAAGGCCATACCATAGGGTAAACATGCCTTGGCCTTCCTGACTGCATCTCTCATCTAAGTCAGCATAATGCATGGGAGATTGAGGGCCTCCCCCTCAATCTATATCTCATGAAGACCAAATCTCCCTCGCTGACCCAGTCAAATCTACCAGTGCAAGGCAAAAATATTATGATAATAATGTTATGAAGTAGCCTCATCTCTAGGGAAATGACATTAGCCTTTACATTAGAAATTTCAACCATAGTATTGGTTTCTAAGATCAACCTCAAAGTCCTTTGTCTTTCCCTCATAACCAGATGGCAGCTTCCATTGCTTGGCATTTGGAGAACTTGGCTCAGACATTCTTCATTTACAATCAATCTAACCCCTTTAACAGTTGAACACCATTTTTCTCTAGGGTTAGGTTTTCATAGAAAGTTCTAACTAGGCTAGAGTATTTAGGTAAATCCAAAGTATAGAAAAATACCTAGCCCTGAGAATCTATCCAATCACCAATCCGGAAATCCTAGTTTTCTAAAAATGTAAAGTTAATTTTTCTAAAAGTAGTCATGGGTCAGTTCCGCATCAGAATGATCGGTCGTGGCTGCACAGGTGATGGATTTTGGTCTTCCTCATTGTCTTCCTGTTCTTCCACTTCATCAGTCCGAGTTAGCTCTTGTTGCCTTCTCTTTGTTCCTCTTTCTCTTTCAACAGGAGGTTCAGGTCATCGAGATCTTTTGTCGACAGCCTTCTTCAAAGCCATTAGGACCAGTTAGGTTAGGATAGAACGGATTTTGGGAGAATGTAAGGTAGGAATTTGAGATTCTAAGCTTGGAGAGAGTGAATAAGAGCTCTACTAGGGTTTGAATAAACTTACGACTCTAAGAGGGGTTTTGCGATTTTTATATAAAAATGCTTCACCCGAAATTCGAGTCGGCTCAACTTGAGTACTGTAGCTCGAGTCGACTCAAACCAAAACTCCATAAAAGGTTCCAAACAGTTCAAGAATGGTCTCAAATAAAGGGTATACACTAAGAGAAATGGTCATTATCCTTAATTTGATGTATGAGGCTTTCTAGATAATGTTTCCTTAATTTTGAAAATTTTGGTCAAGTTTTCTAAAAAGGGTCACATAGATCTAATTCACCTTTAATCAATTGAAACCTATCTAAGTTAAGAGATTTAGTAAAAATATCAGCAAGTTGATTTTTGGTAGGAACAAATTCAAGCACAACATCACCATTTAAAAAATGATCCCTAATAAAATGATGTCTAATCTCTATATGTTTTGTTCTAGAGTGATAAACTGGATTTTTAGACAAATTAATAGCACTTGTGTTATCACATTTGATAAGAATTTTAGATTGTGTAACATCAAAGCCTTCTAGTTGTTGTTTAATCCAAAGCACTTGTGCACAACAACTCCCAGCAGCTACATACTCTGTCTCAGCAGTAGATAGTACTATAAAGTTTTGTTTCTTATAGTGCCATGAGATTAAATTCAATCCTAGAAATTGGCATGTACCACTAGTGCATTTTCTATCTATTTCGCGTCCACCATAATCAGCATCAGAAAAATTAATTAAATTCAATGAAAATTGCTTTGAATACCATAGACCTAAATTACTCGTTCCTCTTAAATATTTTATGATTCTTTTTACAGCAAGCATATGTGATTCTTTTGTATTAGATTGAAATCTAGCACAAATACATACGCTAAACAAGATATCAAGTCTACTAGCATTTAAGTACAACAGTGATCCGATCTTATCTCGATAGAGTTTTTGATCAATGTTGTTGCCATCTTCATCTTTATCTAATCTACAGGTAGGACTCATGGATGTGCTTGCTTCTTTGCTTGTCTCCATACCAAACTTCTTGATAAGTTTTTTGATGTATTTCGCTTGGTTTATGAAGATCCCTTTCTTTGTTTGTTTCACTTGAAGTCCAAGAAAGTAATTTGTTCACCCATAAGGCTCATTTCAAATTTATCCTGCATCAACTCAGCAAATTCTCTACAAAGATTTTCATTAGTTGCACCAAATATAATATCATCAACATAAATTTGTACAACTAACATGTCATTATTTTTCTTTTTGATAAACAAAGTTTTATCAACATTTTCTCTTGCAAAATCATTTTCAAGTAAGAATTTGCTTAATCTATCATACCAGGCCTTAGGTGCTTGTTTAAGTCCATACAATGCTTTATTGAGTTTAAAAACATGATTTGAAAAAGCATGACTTTCAATACCTAGTGGTTGTTTTACAAAAATTTGTTCTGATATAAAACTATTTAAAAATATACTTTTTATATCCATTTGGAAAAGTTTGAGATTCATGTAGCAAGCAAATACAAGTAGTAATCTTATGGCTTTTAATCTTGCTACGGGTGCATAGATTTCATCAAAGTCTATTCCTTCCTCTTGGTTGTACCATTTAGCTACTAATCTAGCTTTCTTTCTAACTACTTTGTCTTGTTCATCTAATTTATTTTTATATACCCATTTGGTTCCTATAATGGGATGGTCTGATGGTCTATTAAATAAAGTCCATAGATTATTTCTTTCAAACCGATTTAGTTCTTCATGCATGGCCATTGATGTGATCGGATCACTGACGTGGGGTAGGGAGCCTGACGTGGAGCCCTCATCGGACACCACGCTGGATTCCCATCATGGGCTCCTTCGCCGAGCTGAGCTCCCCGATGTCAACGGGGCCACCTATCGAAGCCGGGCTCCGTCCTCCGTCAGGTCGGTCCCCGCCAGGTCAGGACGCCTAGGTCGGAACCGATCTCAAGCCCTACCAGAGGCAGACCTTTCGAGCCCGAGGTCGGGCCTCGTGGCCCGGAGTTGAGCTCAAGCCTCCTCCGCCATGTGGTGCCCCTTCGAGGCCAGGTCCCTTGAGCTGGGCACACCTCATCCACCTCTGCCAGTCCGAGCTCGCCCAAAGCTGGGCCCCACTGGCCCGGAGTCGAGCTCGGCCCTTCTCTATGCAGCCAAGTCACCTCGAGGTGAATCCACCAGAAGCGGGCCCCACCTTTCCAGCTCGATCCCCAGCTCAAATCGAGGCACCAATCACCAAGGGAGCAGCACCTACCCTCCAAGGATGGTGGCGAGCCTCCCGAAGACCGTACAACAGCACCCGCCACGTCGCCATTAATGTCCATGGTCGTCATTCACACCAGAAAGAAAGGAAACTCACATCAAGGCACCATGTCCTCCATCGACATGCCGTACGACCGGAGAAAAAACCCCACCAAGGAGCACGGTTCCTGAGAGTGGCGGCACAACAGTCGAGGTCCTACCAGGCTTTCAGGGAGGGAAAAAAGAAGGAATATCAGAGGCATACAGAAGCTTCCCCGGCTACCCAATAAAGAAGGTGTCCCGTCTATGGCACGATATCTCATCGTACCTGTCTGACAGCATGGAAGAACCTTGAGGCAAGCCAAAGTAGAAGACTTGGCTAGAGTAAGAAAAAAGGAGGTAACAGCACTCATATTACAACACAACAAGAACAACAATTTTTCAACAACACAACCACCACAAAGAGAAAGAAAAATAGGGGGAGAGGCCAGAGAGGAGGGCAAGACCATCTCAGCCACCACATCTCCTAGCTCACACTCACACTCTCATACACTCCACTCACTCCTCCTTGCATGGAGCTCATCCAGAGAGGCTCGACCAGGAGGATCTGTTCCCCTGGATCATCACTGACTTGACCGTCGGAGTGCCCCCACCGGAATCCCCGGCTCGGGTCACTGACGTTGGCTTTCTTGCAGATCCCAAGGCACCAGAGGTATCCCCGGCGGGTGGACGCGGAACACCCGACGCCACCAGCAGCTGCAGGCTACGGCGATCTGGACGGCAATAGATTGGTATGCCAGGTAGGGGGGCTGAACGATACTTGATCCAGTTCAGGCCCCGCTCAGACAGTCCATTGGAAGGATGGTGAACACCCGGGCTATAGGAGCGTCTCCCAGCTGTGCAGAGGCATCCCCTTCCCACGGGAACCCGCACGACCCGGAGACGGAGCCACCTGCCCCAGTTCAACTGCCCCCACTAGAGACCCAGCTGACTGTACTTGCCCAACAGATGAACACTCTCACAGCGACAGTGCGCCAGCTCTAGCATCAGCACCAGCATCGGTCCCTGGCCACTCACCAGCAGTCGGAGACCCTCACGGCCCACGCCGCAGCACCCCGCGGTAGCCTGCATTCCTTTCATGGAAGGCCTTCGCAATCACGGGCCATTACAGACCCTCGGGGTATCCATCAAGCCCCGATGAAGCGATGGCGGGCCGGCTCCACTGACGAAAAAAGCTGCTCACCGCACCTTGACCGGGGGGCACCTAAACCCCACCAAGGCCAGAAGGACAAAGCTCCTTGCCATGGGCACCGCGCGTCCGCGTCACCTTCACCGCCCCTCTCAGCAGAGGGGTCCACAGATGAAGCCATCAGGCACATGGCTGAGAAGCACCTGAAAGAGCATGACCGCAAGCTGGCGAAGTTTGCCCGCCGGTTCACCAACTTGCCCGGCTCCGCTAGCGAGCCAGCAGGCTATGATGCCCGCCCCCCATTCTCCCAGGAGATCCAGGCAGAGCCGATTCCCCATTGGTTCCGCATGTCGCAAGTGGATCCTTACGATGGGACCACCGACCCCCTGGACCACCTGGAAAGTTACCGAGACCTCATGAGGGTCCAGGGGGCCACTGACGCTCTCCTGTGTGTCGCATTCCCTGCTACTCTTTGGAAGGCGGCTCGGGTATGGTTCACCCGCCTTTAGCTGGAAAGCATAAACTCTTTTGCCCAGCTGGGGCAGAAGTTCGTGGCTCATTTTGATGCATGTCGGAAGATGCCACGCGAGGCAGACAACCTCTTCTCCATCAGGCAGCAAGACTGTGAGCTACTATGGGACTACGTGGCTCGCTTCAAGGTCGCTGCCTTGGAGATCTACAGCCTGGAGGAGCCGGTCGCGATGTTGGCTCTAAAGTTAGGGCTCAGGACTTCATGCCTAACCTACTCGCTCGACAAGAAGCCCCCGAAGACTTACACCGAGCTACTCTTCCAGGCTCAGAAGTACATCCGCATCGAGGAGACGGATCGTACGAGGCAGGAGCTTGACGGGAAGCCGCTGAAGGGGCTGGCGCCCGTCGAGGCACCTGAGGCACGGAGGCAGGGGCCGCCAGCTCAGAGCTCCCGACCAGTACCGAGGCCGAGGAACACTCCCGTCCCTCAAGGGAATTTCACCCCCCTTCTCGTCCCAAGAACAAAGATCCTCATGGAGATCGAGGGCGAGACCTATCTGAGGCATCCTCTGCCATTGAAGCCATCCTTCACCCGGGATAAGACGAAGTACTACCGCTTCCACTGTGACTACGGCCACGACATCGAGGAATGCCACAATCTCAAGTGGGAGATCGAAGAGCTCATCAAGAGAGGCTACCTCGAAAAATATATGGGGGGCAGACCTCAAGCGGAGTCCCAGGCGCTCGTTGCTCTCCCGCCAGCTCCAGTCATCGACAACCGCCCCACTGAGAAGCTGGTGGGCATGATCTCCTGGGGAGCTGAGCGTGCGTCCAAGAGGACCCGGGGGGCAAGGGACTCCGAGAATGTACTCCCCTTTATGAGAGAAGAGAAAAAGGGGGAGAGAAATGTAAATAACGATGCTGTGGTCGTCGAGATGACGATCGCAAAGCATCCTGTAAAGCATATCATGGTAGATAGTGGAAGCTCCATGGATGTACTTTTCTACGATGCTTTCTCCAGGATGAATCTCTCCCCTACTCAGCTCAAGACAGTATATACCCCCCTTGTTGGTTTCACGGAAGATTCCACAAGGATGGAGAGAGAAATCACTCTCCCAGTCACTGTCGGGATCCCACCTCGACAGAGCACCGTCATGACGACGTTCACGGTTGTCAGGCTTCCTTCGCCTTACAACATGATTCTGGGCCGACCTAGGCTCAATCTCCTCAACGCCGTCGTCTCCACCAAAAGATTGCTCATGCAATTCCCAACTCCTTGCGGTGTGGGGGAGATAAGGGGTACACCCCAGCTAGTGCAGCACTGCTTCCAAACCCTCCCCGGGGCCCGGGTGCCTGAGGAGGGCTCAAGAGCAGACGAGCTCGACCAGAGGGCCTAGGACCCCAGGGGAGGCTCGGTCAAATGCTTGCTTCCTTACCAGCTCGGGGCCGACCAGACGAAGATCGTGCAGATTGGAGCCCAGCTGCCCGAGGAGGAGAAAGCTCCGCTGTTGGAATTCTTGTGGGCGAATGTGGACGTGTTCGCTTGGATGGCAGCGGACATGCCAGGTATTCCCCTTGAAGTCATCACCCACAAACTCAACGTCGATCCAAAGTACAGACCGGTTCAACAGAAGAAGAGAAGCTTCATCCCAGAAAGGCAGGCTACCATCAACGAGGAGGTTGAGAAACTTCTAGCCGCCGGCTTTGTCCGAGAAGTGCAATATCCGAGCTGGCAGGTGAATGTGGTAATGGTGAAGAAGAATAATGGCAAGTGAAGGATCTATGTAGACTACACCGATCTCAACAAAATATGCCCAAAGGACAGTTTCCCTCTACCAAGGATAGACCAGTTGGTGGATGCCACCTCAGGGCACAGGCTGCTCTCCTTCATGATGCATTCTCCGGGTACAATCAGATCCGAATGCACCCAGAGGATGAGGAGCACACTGCCTTCATCACCGACCGGGGGACATACTGCTATAGGATGATGCCCTTTGGCCTGAAGAATGCTGGGGCCACATACCAACGTTTGGTCAACAAGGTCTTCAAGGACTAGATTGGTAGGAACGTGCAAGTGTACGTGGACGACATGCTCGTTATGAGCAAACCGAGCTCAAATCACATTGCCAACCTCGTCGAGGCCTTTCACAGTCTTCGGAAGCACCAGATGAAGCTCAACCCGGTGAAGTGCACCTTCAGGGTGGCGGCTGGAAAATTTCTCGACTTCATGGTCACCCAGAGAGGCATCGAAGTGAATCCGGAGAAGGTCCAAGCAATCCTTGACATGGAGCACCCAACATCCAAGAAGTAGGTTCAGCGCCTGACGGGGAGGGTCGCAGCCCTAAGCTGGTTCATCTCGAGGTCGGCCGATCGCTGCCTTCCTTTCTTCAAGGTATTGCGTAAGATGCACGACTTTACCTGGACTGAAGAGTGCAAAACAGTCTTTGAAGAGTTGAAGGAGTTCCTGACCTCCCCACCTATGCTATCCAGACCAGAAGAAGGAGAAGAGCTCCTACTCTACCTGGTGGTCACACCAGGGGCCGTCAGCTCGGTCCTTGTCCGTACAAACCAGGACGGATCATAAAAGTCGGTGTACTACACCAGCAAAATCCTTCATGATGCGGAGATCAGGTATATCCGCTCCGAAAAACTTATTTTTGCACTAATTATGTCTTCTAAGCGTCTCAGGCCCTATTTCCAAGTGCATCCCATCATGGTTGTGACTGATCAACTGCTGAGGACCATGCTAAGCCACCCCGAGACTTCCAGAAGGTTGGCCAAATGGTCCTTGATGCTAAGCGAGTACGACATCGCATATCGGCCGAGGTCATCGTAGAAGGCCCAAGTCCTAGCCGACATTGTGGTCGAATGTACAGAGCTTCCCGAGGAACCAGAGCGCATGGTCCCGGAGAGTCAAGCTGAGCCCAGACCAATGGGGGACCCTTGGGTCCTTCACGTGGACGGAGCCTCCAATTCTTGCGAGAGCGGAGCATGCCTCATCCTCACCAATTCCGATGGAGTGGTGGCGGAGTGTGCTCTTCGCTTCAAGTTCCCCGCTACAAACAACCAGGTGGAGTACGAGGCACTCCTTGCGGGCCTGAAGGTGTCCCGCGAGCTGGGCGTACAGAACCTCAAGGTTTTCACCGACTCCTATCTGGGTGCCAGACAAGTCTCCAGAGAGTACGAGGCCCGAGATCCCTAGATGATGAAGTACCTGGAGAAGGTCCGTTCGAGCGCAACAGGCTTCCGTTACTTCCGTGTTTCCCACATCTCCCGTGGAGAAAATGCTCGTGCGGACGCACTGTCGAGGCTCACAACCCTACCGGACTCATCCCTGGGGCGTGCCTACATCGAATATCTCGAGAATCCAAGCTACGAAAGTCCCGAGAAGGTGCAACAAGTAGCTTATGAACCAAGATGGATGGACAAGTATGTCAAGTACATCCAAGATGGCCTACTGCCAGAAGATTGCAGAGAAGCCGGCCTCATCAGAAGAAAGGCCACCCGTTTCGTCTTGATGGACGGCCAGCTCTACCGCCGATCTTATTCCTACACACTCTTGAAATGCCTCAGGCCCATGAAGGCAGCCTTCGTGCTCCAGGAGATACACGAGGGCCTCTATGGGAATCATGTAGGAGGGAGGATTCTGGCATACAAGGCTCTTCACCAGGGATACTTCTGGGAAACGATGAGAGAGGACGCCACCGACTTCGTCAAGAAGTGTGACAAGTACCAATGCCATTCTCACATTCAGCACCTACCGGCTGCTCTGATCACCCAGATGGCATCTCCTTAGCCTTTCGCATAATGGGGGATGGACATCCTAGGACCGTTCCCCACCGCACCTGGGCAGCGAAAGTTCCTACTAGTGGCGATCGACTACTTCACCAAATGGATCGAGGTAGAGCTGCTAGCCCAGATTACAGAAGCCAACGTTCGCCAATTCTTTTGGAAGTTCGTCATCTGCTGCTTCGGACTCCCCAATTGTGTCATCACCGACAATGGGTGACAATTCGACAGCCGGGAGTTTGAAGGATTCTGCGCCAAGCACAGGATCCAACACCATTTCACCTCGGTTGCTCATCCCCAGACCAACGACGAAGCCGAGGTGACCAACTGAACTATCCTTCAAGGACTCCACACCAGGTTGGACCAGGCAAAGGGCAGATGGGCGGAAGAACTTCCAAGTGTCCTATGGGCCTACCACACGACGCCCAGAACGGCGACGGGCGAAACACACTTCAACCTTATCTTTGGATATGAAGCGGTGATCCCAGTCGAGCTCGGCGTGCCCACACTCCGGGTGCAACGGTATGACGAGGCACAGAACTCGGCACACCTCCTGCTTAACCTTGACCTCCTCGAAGAGACGAGGGACAAAGCTCGACTCCGAATGGTGGCATATCAGCAACGAGTCGCTCGATATTACAATGCATGGGTGAAGCGGAAGATCTTCCGACCTGGCAACCTGGTGCTACGCCGGGCAGAAGCTTCCCAGCCCCGGGAGTGTGGCAAGCTCTCGTCGAACTGGGAAGGCCCTTATAAAGTGGTCGAGGCCCTCTCGCAGGGGGCCTACTATCTTGAGGACTTGAACGACGCCAGGCTCCCCCGGACCTGGAATGCTTGTAATTCGAGGAGATACTATCAATAATATCAGTATTCCCTCCATGAGAAATAAAGATTCCTTGTTGCACAACAGTTTGTCTGCCTTGCAGGACACTCAAGCCGCGAGCCTAGCTCCTCGGCACCAAAGCCCGGAGAAGAGTCCTCCGGCACAAAGACTTGGGAGGCCCCCAGGCACTCAAGCCTCGAGCCTAGCTCCTCGGCAATAAAGCCCGGAGAACAGTCCTCCGGCACAAAGACCTGAGAAGCCCTCAGGCACTCACGTCTCTGAGCCCAGCTCCAAGATGACAACTCCTGAGCCATGTCCTTAGGCCATCAAGCTCTTACGTCTCCGAGCACAGCTCCAGGATGCCAACCCAAGATCGGAGCTCAGATCTCCGGCCAAGGGAAACCTCGAGCCATTCAGCTCTCCACCATCAACGTCCCCGAGCCCAGCTCCAAGACATTCGTCCAAGACCGAAGCTCAGATCTTCGGCCAAAAGAATCTTCAAGCCACGTAGCTCCTAATCTCCACGTCCCCGAGCCCAGCTCCAGGATGCCAACTCAAGCCCTGGAGACTAGCTCTCTGGCCGGCACGTCTCCAAGTCCAGCTCCAAGATGCCACCTCCTGGGCCATGTCCTCAGGCCTTCAACATCTCCGAGCCCAGCTCCAAGATGCCAGTCCTAGACCCGGGCTCAGATCTCTGGCCAAAGGAATCTTCGAGACACCCATCTCTCCAACAAGCAAGCCGTGAGCCCAGCTTCTCGGCACCAAAGCCCGGAGAAGAGTTCTCTGGCACAAAGACCTGGGAAGCCTCCAAGCACTCAAGCCGTGAGCCCAGCTTCTCGGCACCAAAGCCCGGAGAAGAGTCCTCCGACACAAAGACCTGGGAAGCCCCCAGGCACTCAAACCGTGAGCCCAGCTCCTTGGCACCAAAGCCCGGAGAAAAGTCCTTTGGCATAAAGACATGGGAAGCCCCCAGGCACTCAAGCCGCGAGCCTAGCTCCTCGGCACTAAAGCCCGGAGAAGAGTCCTCCGGCATAAAGACCTGGGAAGCCCCCAAGCACTCAAGCCCAAGACCGGAGCTCAAATCTCCGGCCAAGGGAACCTTCGAGCCACGCTGCTCTCAAGTTATCGACTCCCCCGAGTCCAGCTTCAGGATGCCAGCCTAAGACCGGAACTCAGATCTCCGGCCAAGGGAACCTTCGAGCTACACCGCTCTCAAGTTATCGACATCCCCGAGCCCAGCTCCAGGATGCCAACCCAAGATCGGAGCTCAGACTCCGGCCAAGGAAACCTTCGAGCCACGCAGCTCTCCGGCCAATGCATCCCCGAGCCCAGCTCCGAGGCGATGTTTCCTGAGCCCGATATCTAACGATCAAGCCTCGAGCCTAGCTTCAAGGCATTCAAGATGTGAACTGCCCTTAGGCACCCAGGTTCGAAGCCTCTCCCTCCGACCGCCTCACACCGAAAGAAAAGAGAAGAGAGGGGAAAGGGGGAGAAGAGACATTCACATCACAGAAGAAAAGGAGAAGTCACATTTGCAAAATCAATTTCCATTACTTAGAAGAAATGTGTACATCATTTTCCAGGCCCTGACAGGCCAGGCAACCCAGCTCAAAAGTAAAACAGCAAAAAAGACAAAAAGAAAATGAAAAGATACAAGGGGAGTCCTATCCTATGAGGCCGGCTCCTTCCCTGGGTGGTGCACGGTCGGGACTTCCCCTTCCTCCACCTCCGGTGCAGGGTCGCGCACCTTAGTAGGCTCTGCTGGAAGGGCGACTCAGCTATAGCTATCGAGGAGGCTGGGTCGACTGCCTTCTCCTGTGGCGCTGCCCCAATCGTCGCCACAATCGAGGTCGACTCGACAGTCTCCGGGGTCACTTGCGGAAGTGACCCAACCAGAGCGACCCCTTGCCCTCCTGCAGCCGCCTTTGGAGCAGAAGCCTTCTTACCTGGGGTCCAGAGCATGACCAGTCGCTCTTCGAATAGGATCCCCCATAGCTGTTGGCGGCAGTATGCGAACCCCTTGGCAAAGGAGTCTGTCGCCGTCTCCTTGAAATCTTTAATGTACTCGGGAGAGGCCTTGAAGGCGGCCACCGCATTGGCAGCCCTCTTTTTCGCGACCTCCTCCCGCTGCTTTGACTCCTCCAGCTACTTACTGGTATACTCGTGCTACTGGATCACAATCGATGTCGTCTTCTCGGCGATCTCGGCAGCGCGACTGGCGGTGGCGGCCCTCTCCTCCACGGCTGCTACTCTCTTCTCGGCAGAGGAGGCCCTATCCTTTGCCGCCTCTACCTCAGTCCGAAGCTCTTTTACTCGAGTCCTCTTCAACTCGAGCTCTCCTTTGAGCTCCTTCTTTATTCGGGCAACTTCAGCAATCTCGGCCAGAAGGCTTTTAGCCTTCGAGTTGGCCTCCCAGATCTCAGCATCCTTCCGGACCACCTCAGCCTTCAGGGACACAAGCTCCGCCTACTGCTCCTTATCCCTCCTGGCCCAATTGCGGTAGTAATCTCGGATGAGGATCATCTCCCTGCCTTGCTGCACCAGAGAAAATACGTAAGCTACAGTGCCGAGGAAAGACAGAAGGCATTGAGAAGAATTGAGGAGGACTTACGGCATACAGGTTTGCGAACGACAAGCTGACGACGTCGCTCAGGAGCCTTCTGCTCCCCTCCCACGGTCGTAGGACTGGACCGAGAAGTCCATCATCCGCTCGGCTAGTTTCGGGTCCTTCACCAGGGAGACGTTAGGACCCAGTCGAAAGGGGACTCGGTGATAGTCCCTGTCCTGCCTCTCCACCGGCTTGGATCCCTCGACGGTGGGAGGCCCATTCGACACCGGTTGTGAGCTCGGCATCACCTTGGTTCGTGCTTGGGGCGCCGACCTCGCTTCTCGAGATCTTCCCTCCTCCTCGACATCGATGATCTTCGGAGGAGGGACCTCTATCCTAGCGACGGTAGCAGTGGATTTGGCACGGACGACCACCTCAGGCTCGGGCACTAGCACCAGCTCTTGCTGACCGAGGGCTCGCGGGCGGGCTCGGCCGCCCTCTTCCACCTCTGCTCTGAAACTGGTGCATCCGGCCCGGCCTACACTGGCCTAGCACCATCTTCCGCTCGAGCCCTCTTCGGTGCGGGCTCGCCCGTCTCGACCGCCTGCTCTCGTTCCTCGGAAAACGAGAGCAGCTCATCCATCGAAAACTTCATCTCTGCACCAGAAAAGATGCGGTCAGCCCCAATAGAAAAAAAAGAAGAATAAATAAGAAATGAAAGAGGGGTGGCCAAGTCGAACTCATCCGACTCCTGCGCCGAGCTAACCCCGGCCTCGCAGAGATTCTGCTCCGACAGCAAGACCTCAAGAGATGGGATCTCGGCCGATCTGAGCAGCTCGTACAGGTCGACGTCACCTGCTTCGACGGAGGAGTTCCTGTTTGGAGACCGATCTGGATCGTTTCAGGCCTAATCGATCTCCTCGACCGAGGCGAAAAAGTACTTACTCTTTTATCCTTTGATGGAAGAAGGGAGCTCGAAACGGATGCCCCGAGGGCGAGAAGAAAGGGACCACCACCCCTCCTCGGTGGGGTGGAGTTTCAGGATGAAGAAGGCCCTGAACAAGAAAAAATGGGCAACAATCCCGTGGAAGTGGCACAGAACGATGAAACAAAATATCGTTCTGATGGCATTAGGGACCAACTGGGCAGGAACAAGTCGGTAGTTGGTCAAAAAGGAAAGAAAGAAGGGGTGGATAGGAAATCGGAGGCCCCTGGCGAAGGTCTCCTCATAGAAGGCAATCTGCCAAGGGCCACTGGATGTGACCCGCTCCCCAGGACGAGGGACAGAGAGCCAGACAGACTCAGGGATGTCATAAGCACCCCGGATGGCCACCAGATCCTTGGCGGTGATCACCAAAGCAATCCCTCCGGGACCTGTCGATTGAGAAGGTTCAGGCTCAGGAAGGGAAGCAGAAGCAGAAGCAAGAACATGAGCAAGAAGAAGAGCCAAACGAGGTGGAAGAGAAGACCCAAGTTCCCTAATAGCTAAAGGACCCTAAGAAGGTCTCCTACTAAACTCATACCATGCCACCTCCATTTCCTCTTTAGAGGAAGAAGGAGTCCTCGGCTGGGAGGGTCCAGCCTTGGCTTGGCAGGAGGGACAGAAGTTTGGACCAAAATGATCCATGGAAGAAGAAGAAGACGGAGGAGGACAGGAAAAGACCTAAGATGACACCTAGTCAACGAGAAGGAAGGAGGATGATGAGGCACGCATATGATTAATGTTTAGATTATGGTTTGTAGAGCAATGAAACCAAATTACACTAGCATTGTACTCATCATAATAAGATTTAAGGATTATATGAAAAGGGACTATTACATGATTAGACACAACTCTAAAACTAAGAAGGAAGAAGATCTAGACAATAGGGGCTAATGATTGAGGACTTACCTTGATGAGTTTTCCAACCTTCCTATGATTCAAAACTTGAAACTATCGATGCTCTAGACTGGAGAACTTGGATAACAGTGATCAGAACCCTGAACTTGGGCTTCAGCTTGTTGGTTCATTGTCAAAGGGAACCCTGTTCACAACTCAAGGACTTCGAAGGACCCTGCAATGAAGATCAAAGTTAAGGTTGAAGGATGCAAACATAAAGAAGGGATGGGAGAACTTGTGAACAAAGAAAAGATAATTGAGAAGATCTGGCCGACTCCAATGCCTTTGCCTTGAGCTTGGATGATGAATTGCTAGGGAAGAGAGTGGCTTTGGGCATGGAAGAAGAAGATAGGAAAAATTTTACACATAAAACTCAAGACAACTTCACTTCAAACTTCATTCATTTCCAAAATCAATTTCTTTTACAATGGGAGTCCAAGGCTTTTAATAGCCTCACAAAGCTAGCTTTTGAAATTTAAAAACTCCCCAAATCGAGGAGGATTACAAGGGTGGTTGGAGGATTTGGTGGAGAGTTTGGAAGGATGTGGGGGGGGGTTGGAGGATTTGGTGGAGGACTTGGAGGGATGTGGCCAACCTCCTTGAATTTGAATCTCCCTTGTTGGTGCCCAAAGGGTGATGAGGTGGCTGGTGAAGTTGCGCCTGATGATGTGGCATGGTGAGGTGGTCTTCTACTTGGATAAGAATGACATGTGGCACCCAATGGTCCTAGTTGATGGTCCTTTTCTCTTGCTTGGTTGATGTGTCTTCTCTTCTTCATGTGGTCAAATTCTGGGGTCTAGAATTTGAGTCTTGTTGCTGGCTTTCATGGCTTTAAGACTTGATTAGACTTAACTCAACTGAATTTGACTTAACTCAACTAAACTGACTAGACTGACCTAGACTTTAAAACTTGAAATGGACTTACAAGAAATGAAATTTTAAAAGTAATTACAGGACTCAATAAACACTCTTGATTTGAAACTCAAAATTAATTACAGGACTCTTGAAAAGGAAATGACTCTTCAAAATAAAATATTTTTGAACTAAAGGATACAAGGTAACCTAATTATCTTCGATCCAAATTGGGATAAGGCTAACCTTGTTCGAGTGAAGTTTCTTTCGGCTTCTGGTGTCCACACCAATTCTCCTGGGGTGGGCAGAACTCGACCCAGTCGAGTATGGTTCAGTTTTTCCCTGGTAATGCTCGAACAAGTCTGGGTTAAGTCTTTGTAGGTCCTCTCGAGTAATCCAAGAGTTGTCGGACTCAGGTCGACCTTGCCATTGAACCAGGTATCGCTGATAGTCCTTATTCCTGGTAGTAATGATCTTGTCATCCAGGATTCTCTCAATCCTCTCTCTCTGCTCAGGTAAGGTTGGTGGTGGACACTCGGAAATATGTTCACTCTCAATGAAAGTTTCTGGCTCAAAAGGCTCACTAGGTATTAGTAGTGGTTCTTTGTATTCTACTAGGTCTGAAACATTGAAGGTTGTACTAATACCCATATCAGGTGGAAGTTCCAAAACATATGCATTAGGCCCTATTTTCTTTAAGATCTTAAAAGGTCCCGCTCCGCGGGCATGCAGCTTCTTTATGGTTCCAGGGGGAAACCGTTCAGGGTTGAGCCTAATTATCGCATAATCCCCTTCACAGAATTCTTTAGCCCTCTTATGTGAGTCAGCTAAGTGTTTATAAGTTTCATTGCTCAGGTTGATCTTATTACTGATTTCTTTATGCAGATTTGTGACATGCTGTGCAAAAGTCTCAGCAGACTCAGAAACTTACACAAGCACTTACGAAATGCAAACTGAACTAGGCATCTTTATTGAGAGGAATTTTATTGGACTCTCTAGGGCCTAAACCTAACAGATTAATGACTCTCTAGGTTTGACCCTGGTCTGGTATGCACATGAGAATTTACCATGGGTTCCTAGCAAATGCCATAAGGTTTTCC
Source organism: Areca catechu (assembly GCA_021397845.1). Classification (NCBI taxonomy): domain Eukaryota; kingdom Viridiplantae; phylum Streptophyta; class Magnoliopsida; order Arecales; family Arecaceae; genus Areca; species Areca catechu. The sequence goes on along the minus strand of CM038046.1, from coordinate 24,569,078 downwards.
AAACGTAGGTAGCAAAAGGAATAGGCTTTAAAGGCTCATGCAACCTAGTAATCTCATCAAAATGAAACTTAATGGCTCTAAAATTAGGATAAGACTTAAGGAAAGGCAGGAAATAGGAATCCGAGTCTTGGGATAATTTAGGGGAATCTTGAAACAGACCTTGGTTACTCATGATGACCTGAAGATTTGAATATTGATCTACAGGCGGGATGCTTCTAGGTAGTTGAAGGTCATCAGGAAAGTCTTCTAAAATAATGATTGGGTTCTTCTCAGGTACCTGAAGGAGTTCTTGTGTCGAAGCTAAAGTATTGGGTTTTTCCTGAGGGCATTGTCTTACGGGAACCAAGTCCTCACTAAATTTTGGTTGTTCTGATGTTTCAGGACTAGGCTCAATAATCTTTTCTTTACCAAAGGTTTCCTCAAGTAAGGTACTAAAGTTGTTCTCTTCACAGTCTTCCCCTTCATTTTCATCTATTAAACTTATGTCGGTCTCATACATATATTTACTAGGTTCAAATTTGCCTTCTTCCTTCCCTAGCCCTTCAGTTTGAGGATACCCTAAGTCTTGAGTATTCATGAACTCAACTTGTACTTCAGGGTTCTTACTCCTATCATTCATATGAGCTAATGGGAAAGTAGGAGTTGGTTGGTCTAAGGAAAATTGTTTAGCCAGCATTTGGTTCAATTGGGCCATTAGATCATTTAGGCCTTTCAGCATGGTTTCAAGATTCGGGTCCATGGCTACACTGGACTGGGCTTGGATTGGTGAATATGGTGTCCCTGCTCTAGTTGTCATGCATGCAAATGGACTCAAGCTCGAGCTAAGGTTTCCTAGACCTAGAGCACAAATTAGAGGTCTAATTAAGTGAACCAACTAGCTAGTAGTACTTATGGGACTTAGCCAGGTAGGTGGTGGGGAGTGAAGGTCCCTGATTGCCAACCTTAGACACCAATCTGAGATTGGCCAGGTAGGCGGACCAAATCACAAGCCCTGATGCACCAATCCTAGACACCAAGCCAGTAAGCACACACCAATTAGCTGACACAGTTAACTTGACCCTAACCTGAACCTAATTTGTTGGTGTCCCTAATCCACTAGGGCAATTAACGTTCTACTCAATTTTAATTAATGGGCTGGGATCGATATGCTGGTTGGTGATTTTTGGGCTAGGGACAGGTGATGAAATCCTGACCCTATGTCAAATTGATGCCCTTAATTTGATTTCTCATGAGATGAATGAAATGCAAAGGTGCTGCAGAAGTGTGTTGCAGTTTGAAAGTAGTGTGGAAAACATGATGAAAAAAATATCCAAAAATTTTGAAAAATTCACAGAGGATTCCTAACTTATATGTTTCAATGCAGGTGAAAGGAATTTTAAAACTAAAATCTGTACTACTCTAAGAAGATCCTACAATTGAAGATAAATAAAAAGGACAGAACAGAACCCTAATGATAGTGTCGAACTGCAGAAATTTTTATTTTTTTTATAATTTTTTTCTGATGATGAAATTTAATATGGTGATAACTGACTTAAAAAGGAACAAGATAAAAATATTTCAATAAAAAAGTAGTGACTTTCTTTTGGAGCTGCAGACGGATTACAGTAAATAGATGCAAATTTTCAGAAAACAGAACCTAATCAAACAAGTGCAATGGCTTACCCAAACTTCAATCTAAGAAACTCACGTTCGGCCAGGGGCTCATTATTCCCATGGGTCGTGACAGTGTACTGGAGTACACCCGCTCAGGAGGCGTGAATTTTAGATCTTGCTTGGATGTAAAGAAAACTATTCTACCCTAATGCAACCATGCTCTGATACCAATTTGATGCGGCAAGCATATGATTAATGTTTAGATTATGGTTTGTAGAGCAATGAAACCAAATTACACTAGCATTGTACTCATCATAATAAGATTTAAGGATTATATGAAAAGGGACTATTACATGATTAGACACAACTCTAAAACTAAGAAGGAAGAAGATCTAGACAATAGGGGCTAATGATTGAGGACTTACCTTGATGAGTTTTCCAACCTTCCTATGATTCAAAACTTGAAACTACCGATGCTCTGGACTGGAGAACTTGGATAACAGTGATCAGAACCCTGAACTTGGGCTTCAGCTTGTTGGTTCATTGTCAAAGGGAACCCTGTTCACAACTCAAGGACTTCGAAGGACCCTGCAATGAAGATCAAAGTTAAGGTTGAAGGATGCAAACATAAAGAAGGGATAGGAGAACTTGTGAACAAAGAAAAGATAATTGAGAAGATCTGGCCGACTCCAATGCCTTTGCCTTGAGCTTGGATGATGAATTGCTAGGGAAGAGAGTGGCTTTGGGCGTGGAAGAAGAAGATAGGAAAAATTTCACACATAAAACTCAAGACAACTTCACTTCAAACTTCATTCATTTCCAAAATCAATTTCTTTTACAATGGGAGTCCAAGGCTTTTAATAGCCTCACAAAGCTAGCTTTTGAAATTTAAAAACTTCCCAAATCGAGGAGGATTACAAGGGTGGTTGGAGGATTTGGTGGAGAGTTTGGAAGGATGTGGGGGGGGGTTGGAGGATTTGGTGGAGGACTTGGAGGGATGTGGCCAACCTCCTTGAATTTGAATCTCCCTTGTTGGTGCCCAAAGGGTGATGAGGTGGCTGGTGAAGTTGCGCCTGATGATGTGGCATGGTGAGGTGGTCTTCTACTTGGATAAGAATGACATGTGGCACCCAATGGTCCTAGTTGATGGTCCTTTTCTCTTGCTTGGTTGATGTGTCTTCTCTTCTTCATGTGGTCAAATTCTGGGGTCTAGAATTTGAGTCTTGTTGCTGGCTTTCATGGCTTTAAGACTTGATTAGACTTAACTCAACTGAATTTGACTTAACTCAACTAAACTGACTAGACTGACCTAGACTTTAAAACTTGAAATGGACTTACAAGAAATGAAATTTTAAAAGTAATTACAGGACTCAATAAACACTCTTGATTTGAAACTCAAAATTAATTACAGGACTCTTGAAAAGGAAATGACTCTTCAAAATAAAATATTTTTGAACTAAAGGATACAAGGTAACCTAATTATCTTCGATCCAAATTGGGATAAGGCTAACCTTGTTCGAGTGAAGTTTCTTTCGGCTTCTGGTGTCCACACCAGAGGAGCTAACCTGCTGAAATCCTAGGAGGACAATGATGGCCTGGGAGGAAGAAGGAGAAGACTGTGACATGACGTCAGGCGCGAAGGATTTGAAAAAAGGTAAGGTTCGAAAAGACCTACCCTTTTTTCTCGAGGCAACCTGCACCCGACCGTACCGTTATGGCTTCCCTAAGAGACTCGCCACGTGTCGCTGATCAACGGGGCCAGCACCCCCAATCCGACCTCAATCGCTCTGACTTCCATGCCCGCCATAACCGCTCCCAAAACGTGGTCATGTGGCACCCCCGCACGGGCTCAAGGACCCGCCGGATGAGACGCCGCTGATATCGATCATTATTGCACTAGATTTCTCCACCTTTCCATGTCAGCATCGCAATTACTCCCTTCGCCCCGAGCACCGCGCGACAATGGGCCTCGGGAGTGGGGGGCAAATGATGTGACCAGATCACTGACGTGGGATAGGGAGCCTGACGTGGAGCCTTCATTAGACGCCGTGCTGGATTCCCATCATGGGCCCCTTCACCGGGCTGAGCTCCCCGATGTCAACGAGGCCACCCATCGAAGCCGGGCTCCATCCTCCGCCAGGTCGATCCCCGCTAGGTCAGGACCCCTAGGTCGGAACCGATCTCAAGCCCCACCAGAGGCAGACCTTTCGAGCCCGAGATCGGGCCCCGTGGCCCAAAGCAGAGCTCAAGCCTCCTCCGCCATGTGGCGCCCCTTCGAGGCCAGGTCCCCTGAGCCGGGCGCACCTCATCCACCTCTGCAAGCCCGAGCTCACCCAAAGCTGGGCCCCACTAGCCCAGAGTCGAGCTCGTTCCTTCTCTGTGCAGCCAAGTCACCTCGAGGCGGATCCACCAGAAGCGGGCCCCAGCTTTTCATCTCGGCCCCCAGCTCAAATCGAGGCACCAACCACCAAGGGAGCAGCACCTACCCTCCAAGGACGGTGGCGAGCCTCCCGAAGATCGTACGACAGTACCCGCCACGTCGCCATTAATGCCCACGGCCGTCATTCACATCAGAAAGAAAACAAACTCACATCAAGGCACCATGCCCTCCACTGACCTACCGTACGATCGGAGAAAAGACACCACCAAGGAGCATGGTTCCTGAGAGCGGCGGCACAACAGTCGAGGTCCTGCCAGGCTTCCAGGAAGGGCAAAAAGAAGGAATGTCAGAGGCATACAGAAGCTTCTCCAGCTACCCAATAAAGAAGGCGTCCCGTCTATGGCACGATACCTCGTCGTACCCGTCTGACAGCATGGAAGAATCTCGAGGTAAGCCAAAGTAGAAGACTCGGCCAGAGTAAGAAAAAAGGAGGTAACAGCACTCATATTACAACACAATAAGAACAATAATTTTCCAACAACACAACCACCACAAAGAGAAAGAGGAGAAGGGGGAGAGGCCAGAGAGGAGGGCAAGACCACCTCGGCCACCACATCTCCCAGCTCAAACTCACACTCTCATGCACTCCACTCACTCCTCCTTGAATGGAGCTAATCCAGAGAGGCTCGACCAGGAGGATCTGTTCTCCTAGATCGTCACTGACTTGACCATCGGAGTGCCCCCGCCGGAATCCCCGACCCGGGTCACTGACGTTGGCTTTCTTGTAGGTCCCGAGGCATCGGAGGCATCCCCGGTGGGCGGACGCGGAACACTCAACACCACCACCAGCTACGGGCCACGGCGATTTGGGCGGCAACAGCCATCATCCAGTTTGAGTCACTTTCATATTCTTCTAAACTTGTGGCTCTATTTGTGATACATACTAGATAATCATGTGCATCTCTATATGATGACCTAGTCCTAACACCTTGAGAGGGATCACCAATGATTAAATCTCTTGGATGAGAACATACATCCATTCCCTTGATAGATCAGCATGATCCTTACTTACCATCTCTTCTCTTTCTTGAGTTGGTCTCTCTTGAATGCTCATATCTTCTATTTTCTTTTCAAATGTACCTACATCATTATCTATGCTCTTCTTTTTTTGAAGGTGAGGGGTTAGTTTCATCAAACATAATAAGTACAGATTCTTTAATAGTTAGTGTTTTTTTAATAAATACTTATATGCTTTGCTACGTATTGAATAATCAAGAAAAATTGCTTCATCAGAATTATTATTAAATTTTCCTAGATTATCCTTTCTATTATTCAGCACAAAGCATTTCAACCAAAAACATGAAAATTGTTAATATTTGGTTTCTTTTCATTCCAAAGCTCATAAGGAGTTTTCTTCAAAATCGGACATATCAAAACACGGTTTAAAATGTAAAAAGCAGTGTTCACTGCTTCTGCCCAAAAGTATCTTAGAAGATTGCCTTCACATAACATTGTTCGGGCCATCTCTTCCAAAGTCCTATTCTTCCTCTCTACAATATCATTTTGTTGTGGTATTCTAGGAGTGGAGAAGTTATGATCAATGCTGTTTTCTATGCAATAATCATCAAAAAAATTGATTTTCAAATTTCATGCCGTGATCACTCCTAATAGAAACAATTGAAAGGTTTTTTCTGGTTTGAAACTTTTTTATAAAATTTTTGAAAGACTTTAAAAGTTTTATATTTATGTGCAATAAACAAGATCCAAGTAAATCTAGAAAAATCATCTACTATCACAAGTGCATATTTCATACCGCTTAGGCTTGTGGTCCTAGTTAGTCAAAATAAGTCCACGTGAAGTAGTTCAAGGGGTCTAAAAGTTGAAATCATATTTTTAGATTTAAAGCTCCCCTTAGTTTGTTTACCCATTTTGCAAGCATCATAAATATGTTCAAAATCTACTTTAAATTTAGGTAAACCTCTAACAAGATTCTTGAAAATTAATTTGGCAATAGTATGCATACTAGCATGACCTAATCGTCTAAAATAAATAAGACTTCTTGGTCTTTGCATTCATTGCTACTAGATTAGAACTACTAGACATTGCTAGATCATTTAGATCTACCATATAAATATTTCCAAGTCTATGTCCAATAAATTTATTACTAGAATCAAGTGAGTTAGTTACTATATACATAGATGATTTAAAAACAATCTTGAAGCCTTTATCACATAATTGACTAATACTTAACAAATTATGCTTCAATTTATCTACTAGCAATACATTTTCAATAAACGTAGAGGGGGTTAATTTGATCTTACCAATACCGATTATTTTTTCCCTTGCTATTATCTTCAAAGGTTACCAAACCTCCTTTTTTCATCTCTAGAACGATGAATTGATCCTTGTCACCCGTCATATATCTTGAATAGTCACTGTCGAGATACCATCTTTTCTTCATTTTTTGGACTACAAAACATTCCTGCAAAACAATCAAGAAGTTTTTTAGGTATCCAAGCTATCTTGGATTCTTGCAAGTTAGCAGAGGTGGTTCCTTTGGAAACCCAAATCTTTCTAATTCTATTTTTTACATTTTCATTTTTCTTTAATAAATTACATTGAAAAAAGTGATGTCCAATCCCATGACATGCATAACAAACAATTCTATTATTTTGAAAAGAAGTAAATTTTGAAGTTCTAGATGTAGAAGCATGTAATGCAGATATAGAAGCATGTGACATAAAAGCATTTTGAGAAATAGATTTTGGTACAAATGCTTTCGAAGATACAAATTTAATAACTTAAATTCCATTTGAATTTGAAGAATTATAACCGATTCCAGTCTTGTTACGTGAAATTCTTTGATCTTTTAAAATCAACTCAAGCTTATTTGAACTTAAGGTAAGCTTTTTAATCAAAGGCTTGAATTTTTCCATTTCCTTTTTTAAATCAGAATTTTCATCAACTAAAGCTTTTTTTTCTCAAGATATAGATTTTTCTCAATTTCCAAAGCTTTGTTGTTTTCAGAAAAGATAATTAATTCCTTTTGTAATAATTTATTCTTTTCTGCAATCTCTTCCTTTTCTTTTACTAAAGAGTCATTAATGTTCTTTAAAGCTCTAATTTTTGTTCCAGCCTTTTTAAATTCAAAAAGAAAATCATGGAATGCAGAATTTAGTTCATCAAAAGTAAATTCGGTTTGAGGTTCAGGGGACATTGCCTCATCTTCGAGACCTATAAGACATAGATTGGCAGTTTTTGTGGTCTCTTCCTCTTCTGTTGAAGTCGACTCCTCACTGTCGCTCCAAGTCGCAACCATCGCTTTTTTTTTCTTCTTCTTCAATATTTTCTTTAGTAAAGGACAATCAGGTCGGATATGCCCTGGTTTCTTATACTCATAACATGTGGACATTTATTTATTTTCCTTTTCTCTTTCTTTGTCCTTATTGTGTTCACTTCTCTTGTGAAACTTTCTGAAGTATCTTCCTTTCTTCTTTCCCATAAACCTTCTAAATCTCCTCACGAACATAGTTATATCTTCATCTTCTAAGTCATCTTCAGAGGAGGAGAAATCATCTTCCGATTCCTCATCTTATTTCTTTGATTCCGATGTAGCTTTGAAGGTAATAGTTTTCTTCTTTTTCTGTTCACCTTCATTCCAACGCTGCATGGCCAGTTCATGTGTGATGAGAGAACCCAGTAGTTCATCCAGAGTTAGTGTGTTTAGATCTTTTACTTCCTGGATGGCAGTTACTTTGGAGTCCTATTTGTCCGGAAGTGATCTTAGAATCTTCTGTACTAAGTCTGCATTAGAATAAACACTGCCAAGACTTTTCAAACCATTAATAATATCAATAAACTGGGAAAACATGGCAGAGATAGTTTCAGTTTGCTTCATCTAAAGTAATTCATAGCTATGTACTAGAAGATTAATTTTTGAGATCTTCACTTAGAAAGTTCCTTCATGGGTCATTTTGAGTTTATCCCAAATTTCTTTTACAAATGAGCAAATAGAAATTCGATTGAATTCATTTGCATCCAAAGCATAATATAGTAAGTTCATGACTTTGGCATTCAGTTCATCCATTTTCATGTCGTATTCATCCCAATCCTCTTCAGGTTTGGGACATCGATGCCATCAACTTTAATTATGGGTATTTGTGGACCCTTAAGAATGACCTTCCTCAACTGAAAATCAGTAGCTTGAATGTATATCTTCATTCTAACTTTTCAGTAAGAGTAATTCGTGCCAGTGAACAGTGGAGGTCTATTAGTGGATTGGCCTTCGGCCAAGGAGGTAGTCATGGGATGAGCTATTAATCTTTATTCTAAATAAGTTCAGAGGCTCTGCTCTGATACCGGTTGTTGCCCATGTAGCTTTTCCAAGAGAGGGATGAATTGAAAATTTAAAAAATTAATCAGAAATGTGATCTTTTAAATCTTCTTGTGTGGTAGGTGCTGTGATTCAAATGACTAAGAGCGGAAGCAAACACAAACAGAAAAAGTACAATACAAACACGACAAATTTATAGTGGTTCGGAGCACCCTCGTTCCTATGTCCACTATCCAAGATACCACTTTGGATTTTCACTATATTCACTACCAAAATACAGTTGGATTGTTTTACCAGGCTCACAACCCAAAATCCAATACTTGATTTTCAACAGGATCACCAAGAACCCAACTTGGTTTTGAACAGGATCACCAAGACCCAACTTGGTTTTGACCAGGTTAACCAAAAACCCTTACGATGTTAGTTTTAAAATGGGATCACTTACAATCCACACTTGGTTTTTAAACCAGGCTCACCAATAACCCATAAATTCACAAAAGAGTTAAAAGAAAGTAAGCGACTAATGACAAATCCAAGTTGTCTGATGGTTGCAGTTGCAGCTCAAGAGCAGCCTTCTTAAATGGGCTTTAATGCACATCAATGGCTTCCTCTTCTTCCTCAATAAGTATTTCAAGCTTCTGATTGAAGTTGGCGAAGACTTGAAGGCAAACTTGAATGTTCTTCTTTGTTCTCTCTTGCTCACAAGCTCATTTAATGTTCAATTAAGCATTGGCTTCTTCAAAGGTTGTTCAAATCCCTCATTTATAGAGTCTTGTACTCTTCTTGGGTGGATATAATCATTGTAGACCGTTGGAATTTGATATTTGACCGTTGGAGCACTTTTTAAATTCAAAAATGAAGTTCTGGAATTAGCTGTTACTTGCCTGGAATCGATGTTCGAGTTGACTTGGATTCTTCGAGTCGGCTCGGATCCTCAGAGAGTTGATTCTTCACTCTAGTCGAATCGGCTCACCATAATCGAGTCAGCTTGGATCTTGAGTGTCGATAATTCCTGACTCTGGTTGAGTTGGCTCACCTCAGCCGAGTTGGTTCGGATTCTCAAGTCTTCAAAACTGTACTTCTGGAGGAGTCGGCTCGGGGTTCCTTTGAGTCGGCTCTCCTGACTGTTCTCTCAGAAATGATTTTCCTAGACTTTGGAGGAGTCGGCTCGGATTACTGAAGGGTCCACTCAGATGCCTGATTGAATGATTGAGTCAGCTCGGACTGCCTTCGAGTCGGCTCACCTGTCTGATTCAAGAAATGATACTCTGGACGAGTCGACTCGGGTTCCTTCGAGTTGACTCGGGTTCCTTCGAGTCGGCTCGGATCTCTACGTGCCAGAATCCTTCAACCATGCCATGGATTAGAGTTGGCTCTCTTCGTGTGAGTCGGCTCGAGTGAATCTTCAGTAAAAACTTTAACTCTTCTCCATAATTCTTCCAGCAACTCTTCAACACTTAAGACTCTTCCCAACTTGATGCGGGACTAACTAGATGCAAGATAAGAGGAATGATGCAAGTGATTTTGTTCTTTATGATTTTTTTTTAGTTTTTTTTAATGGTTTTAGGATTCCCGAAGAAAAGACAACAGCAGATCTAGGGATTCGACAATGATAAGAACGTAAATTAGCCCCTAAGCAAGGATAGGAAGAGGACTCCGGGATTGAAAAATCCCGTAGGACTTAGCTCACGAACCAATATCAACTTAAGAGTTCTAGGGTTGCAAACCTCAAAAGCTCTGAAGCGCCCGATACCGAGTTCACTCACTCTCGCGGATGTGGCCTGGATGATCGAGCCTTCAACCCCCGCTGATGCACCGGCTTTCTATTCGAAGGTCCCGAAGGCAAGGAAAACCGACTCCATATCCGTGGTACCTGGAGGACCTGCGAACAATCAACAGAAGGATTAGGAATCAATAAGTATCAGGAAGAAATAAGGGAAGAGAGGTTGGAGATGATGTTGATTGGGGTCTTCTTGCTGGGCGCCTAGATGGATCATCCAGTGGCCTCCGAACTCAAAGATGGAAGACGGATTTGCGAAAGAGAAAGTAACTCGAGGTCATACACCTCTCGACGTCCGAAGGCGAAGGCGCTCCCTCACGGAGATCGACATTCTTAAGGAACGAATGCAACTAACAAAGAGAATGGCTCTCAAATATTTTCTTTTCATTCATCATCATTTTTTATAAGGGAGGGGGTAAGGTCCTTTATATAGGCACCTTAAGACCCCTTTTCAAAATTTGAATGAAAATACATTTTCTTCTCTTGATAAGGTGCCAAAAATATTCTAAAATCCAAAAAAATCTGCATTATTTTCTCCTTGGCTGACCAAGGCTCTTGTGATTTGGGCGTGGCATGCTAATGGGCTTAGAAGAAGGAATTTGGCTCCCTTGGACTTGGAAAGTTGACCTTCAATTTGGGAAGGAGGCAAGATTCTAGGCTTGTGTCTTCCCTCTTTCCTTGGATACTCATCTTTCTTTGGAGAGAAGCTTGAAATGAGGCTTGGAGCAAGGCCTTTGTCTTCAACCTTTCTTTGATTGCTCACCCTTCTTTGGAGAGAAGCTTGAAATGAGGCTTGGAGCAAGGCCTTTGTCTTCAACCTTTTCTTGGTTGCCCATGACTCCTTTAGTAAGTGGCTTGATGGAGGGAGGGAAAGGAGGAAAGGATATCTCCATTTGGCACCCAAGAAACTCTTACTTGTGCCGCCCACTTGGCAGGATGAGGTGGTGCCACATGGAATGGTGAAGCGGTGCCCTAGGGTTAACATATTGACCTTCAAGGCTTGGCCCAATAATAGTTGAGCTGGACTCAAAGACCACTCCAGCTTGGACCCAGACTCGGACTGGACTCAATACAAGACACAACTTGACCAAATTGGTCAAAGTACAGAACTAAACACAAACACTTGAGACTCAATTCATGGCTTAAAAAAATTTACAATGCCTAGGCTTGAAGCCTTATTACAAGACCCGAAAAATTGAAACCCTAATCAGAGATCTGGTGCCCACACCACAACTCAACTAACAACAAATTCTAAAAAAATTTAAGCTTGAAAAACATACAGAAGCAATCAATTTTCATGAATATTACATCCATTTTTTTTTGGAGCTCTTCTTTACATGAAACTTTTACAACGTTATACATGACATATAACAAGGTTGTAGGAGTTGCAATTAAGCATTAAAATCATCCTACAAAAATTTGTGATACACTTGAAGAGTTGTTAGTAAGACAAATGCATGCTCTAATATTTTGTTATCATCAAAATCACTCAAGGGGTCAACATAATAAATAAAAAAATAAATTCATTCTTTCTCTCTCCACTTTCTCACTTTAATTTCTCTCTACTCTCTTACTCTATAATTTTCTCTATCAAGAAATTTCTTTCTTCTACGAATTGAAAAAGTTGTGAAGTTGGGATTAGGGATCAATGAGTAGATCGTTGATAAAATCTGGATAGAGGGTTCTAGATCTATAACTACCATACTATAAAATTGTTTATTAAAGATAAAGTTATTATATAGGAGGATAATTTTCCATGCAGGAGGATGTTGAGCGAGTTCCGTAATATCTAGGTCAAGAATTCGAGTACAAATTGATATTGGGCATATTAAATTTAACCCGAGTAAATATAAGGGTTCATGCAGCTGGTTGCATGGCCGACTCAGATACTAGATTCGGGGCATGATAGAAGATATATAAAAATAACAAAAACATGATACTACACCTACACAGAAAAAATATGATGGCAGCAAACATGCAGACCATGCATGGCATAAAGATGAAGAACCAGGAAATGTTAACGATGGTGAATAAAATATATAAGATTGGAACTCCACATCATTACAGTAGTGTAAAATGGCTTACGATAAAATCCACAACATATTTGTGTTACCATCACCAAAAAGAAGGCGTATTTAAATATGAAGGAATCTTGACTGCCATAGGTTTTCAGAGAAGCATACGATCCAAAAGTCATAATTCTGATCAAACAAAACATCATTTTATATTCAGAAAAAAAATCATGAGAAAAGAGACAGTGTGATGAATACTCTAAATCCATTATGATCTCGAGTCCAACCTTGTTTAAAATATATTTCATAACATTTATATTTTATGTGTATGTATATTATGCTCACACAAATTTATGTACTGATATAACCATGTCCTCGTGTCTGATTTTTAGGACTATCAAGTCCGATTCTTATGTCACTTAAGCGTTTAACACTCAAGATCCATGTCTAGATAACATTGGCACTGAATTAAGTTTGATACGAGTGGATGGTCCATTTAATCCTAGTTTGTTGCTCAATTGCCCACTTCCCCAATTGATTAATTATGATGACAATTAAGACCGTTGGGCAGGTCAGACTCCCCTCTCTTAGCTCTTTGATGACCTTATTAGCAGCCCTCTGACATGGCAGCAAAACCAGCAACTTCGAGCACTCCATGCGATTCTCTCTCAACTCAGGCCTTCAGGGATTGGAGATGTCCCCACGTGGAAGCTGATGCAGAATGGTGTTTATTTGGTCGATTCTCTTTATAAATTTTTAAACCATGGTGGGCTAATCCATCCTTTCTACACAAATCAATTTGGAAAGCATCCATCCGCGAAAAAGTAAAGGTGTTCTTGTGGCTGGCGGTGAGAAACAAAAAACATCATGCTTGCGATGTCCTAAGCAAAAAAAAAAAAGGTTTGGCAAGTCAATTCGGGCTGTGTACCTTGTAGTGCAAGGGAGGAAACAAACTCTCACCTGTTCTTCATTTCCCAGGGTCTTTGGAACTCTATCAAAGTTCAGCCGAAGCTTCGCAGCTTGCCCTCGAGTTTTCATAAGCTTCGAACTTCTTGGAGAAGAAGAAACTTTCAGAGTTCGGACAGACGTACAGGGGATCGGCTGGGCGCTGCCTTGTTCTGGGAAGTGCGGTGAGAAAGAAATAATAGGATTTTTCTGGGAAGAAGCTCATGTATTCCTTTCAGTCATGGGAGCACGCGTGTTCTATAAAAAATTGGAAAGCCACGACAAGCTCTGGAACAAGCTGAAGTCCTTGTACGCTCGTATGCAGAAGCTGCTTCTCCCGCTCCCTTCTCTGTTATTTATGCGCTCATGAATTCATGATTCAAATGTGTTCTAAAAAAAATTGGAAAGACACTTCACCTGCATTTTCTCCAACAGCAGAATTGGCCAGAAAAATTTTTGCCATGCAAAGCAAACAATCTGCTTTGTAGTTTGTACACTAAAGAGACTTCAAAACAACATGCCAGTAACAGAAATTTAATTCGTGGCCTTATCATATGTTTTTCCAAGTATAATAAGATGGCCAAAGGCTAACCAATTAAGGTCTTTCATGTTAAATCATATAAATATTTCAATTTAATGGCTCGTCTCGATAGGCAAACCTTTGATACTATGCTTGCTTCGATATCATGATGGCACTCCCAATCCTTCTTCCTTTTTTTAAGACAATTCTAAGCATGCTAAACGCTCCTATGACTCACTTTTGATGCCATGTATCTTTTTAAATTACCTTTAAATTAGCTAAATTAAAGACTCCTTCAAAGTTGGTGCTTTTTAGATGTAAATGCCATTTAATCTATCCAAAGAGACCATAATGAATCAGCCTTCACTTATGATTTTAGGTAGTAAATCTGCACTATTTCGAACGAGTTATATAGGCTACCTTGCCTCCTATTATCATGTAATATTTACAATTGCCCAACACCACACCCAGGTCCTGTCCTTCTAATTAGTAGATGTACAGCTCGATTATGTGTCCTTATTTAAAGGGAAAATTACTCTCCCCTCCCTATGTCACATCATTGGTTCTGTCAAAAACAACTTAGCTTGTTGGAATCAAAAATTAATCTTAGAACACTACTTAAATTCTATATTCTTTTTCTTTGGAGAAGAGCTTGAATAGAGAATCTTTACGTTATTTACCATCCTAATGAAGAAAGTATTTTAAATACTATTTGTAAAGCATAATCTAGCACAAAGTCATTTTATTTTTAACATCAGTTGCTGCTGTTTTGTACCAGTGTTCTAGCTATGTGCTCTGCTACATAACAATTGGCAGTTAATATCAGTTCATTTGACACTTGAGTATACCTCTGAGCATCGTTACCTCATTTAGTTTTTATAGATGCTTGTTTTCATTTAAAGTCCAAGTAAACTTATCAATCATTACATATGAAAACATAAGAGCATGATGCGATAATGTCGAAACTTGCCTTTTTATCATCACAAGGCCTATGCTACATGGACTTGTATAAATGCACTGGGTGCAGGAAAGTTTCTTCATGCTGGGTCCTTCCAAGACCTCAAAATTTCTTTCTTATGGACTTATATGCAAGAGTTCTTTTGATGACCCAACCCAACTAGGCTAGTGGAGTGCTAGGCCCAATCCATTTAACCAGCTCAAACATCAAAAAATGGCCCAGATGAAATATATATATATATATATATATATATGATGGAAGAGGGAGCCTTTCATCCCAATTTCACCAATAGGAAGCCAACACTAAGACAGATTTGGCCTCCTTCTATTCTATTTAAGCACCCCAACTCTCCTTTTGAATCCCATATTAGAGTTCGCAGGAGTTTGCCATCATTTGCCACGTTCCTTCACAAATGGTTTCCACAACCAATGTTGCCCGGTACCACCGAAAAACCAAGCAAGAGGCTAGAATTCTTTGATTTATCCTCCTCTCCCTCTTTCTCAACCCTTGGAGCTTTGATTCTGGCCGGCCATTGCCAGGTTTTTTTTGATAGACTTGGGCCTTTGTCTTTTCCCTATTTTTTTTGGGATACCACTGAAAAGCCAAGTAAGAGGCCATAATCCTTTGATTTACCTCTCTCTCTCTCACTCTTTCTTAACCCTTGGAGCTTTAATTCTAGCCGGCTATCACTAGTTTTTTCTGGGAAGATTTGAGCTCGTCTTCTCTATTTTTCTTGGATTTCTGATTATTTTTCTTTCTTTTCCTGCCACCTTGCTGTAGATTGCCGGATGATATCTTATGGCCTTCTATCATCGGTCCTCCGGCCATGGCCATTGTTGCTGGTGAAGGCTTACCTGTCTTGAGAAGAAGAGAAAATAATCTCCTACTTCACCGAGAACCAAAGGAAGAAAAAGGAGAAGGGAAGAGAGTTTCTCTTCTCAAGGGCAGACCACACCAACTTTTCTGAACGGAACCAAAAAAATATATAAATAAAAAATATTAATAAATAATTAAAATTAATTTAAATATTTTTTATAAATATTATTTAAATTATATTTATCTTGTTTCATAAGATTAAATTCATTAACAATTGAATGTACCATAAAATTTTCAGCTATCTCCTTATCAATATAAGTGATTAAATAATCAATAAAAAAATTATCTTCCATTTGTTGCATAATCTGGTCTTGACAATCTTCATTTTTGAAAATATTTTCTCTATAGTAGTAGTTGAAACTCGAAGAGTAATAAGTGTCACGGACTCGTAAAGGATACGTGCACCGGTCATAATAGTGACAGTATCACGCCGAGTACCATTGGCACTGCACAAGATGATGGTGCCAAAAATGATGGGGTGTGATGCAGTAGCATTAGTGGGAGCTTGAGGCATGACGGACGTCCACCCATCCGTGCCCTTCAAGATCCAATTATGCTACGCAATGGATCCATCGCTAAGATGGTGTGCGGCTTCACCGCACGCAATGTTCATCAGTGCAGCGAGGCTAACGAAGGCTACCGAGATGGCGGTCATAGGCCAGTGCATCGGTGGTATCCGGTCTTGTATATGCACAACCGCCTGGTCTCATCATAGGAGCGTTCTGTTGATCGCATCATATGACAAGTTCAGCCGCCATTTTATCCATCGGTGTGACGAATGGGATGGTGCTGATTGCATGCAGTGGCTTCGACCATGACAAATTCTGAAGATGGACGCTAGTTGAATAATAAAAAGAAAATTATGTCTTCTCCTAAAAAGTTATGAAAAAAATTTAATGAAAATGAAAAATAAAATTAGTAATGATCCAACTTTCAAGTAGAAAAGTTGATTTATAGTATTTATTTTATTTTATTTAAAAAAAATAAGATTCTTCAAATTATATTTAATATCCCCAAATTTAGAAGGACCAAATATAAATATATATATTTATTTATTTATTTATTTAAAATTTATATAAAATCTTAATTTATAAAAAAATTTAAAAAAATTAGGAGGGGCCATGGGGCCTCCTTGCCTTCCTGACGGTCCATTATTGTACATATTTAAAAATTTTTAAAAATAAAATTTAACTTATAAAAAAATTTAAAAAAAATTAAGCGTCGTGGATGACAACAAAAACGTATTTAGTTTGAAATGAAAATAAGGATAATTGTATGTTTAATTATATATAGTTCTCGACCAAAATTGAGTTTGAATTTGAAACTAATTAGGGGAGTTTTTTTTTTTAGATTTTAGATTACAGAAATTGGAAAAGAATGGATGGAAGATTTGATCGAAGCTTTGGAAACGAGTTTTGAAAAGGCTCCATACTTGAAGCCATAAAAATTTCAGGTCTCTCTCTTTTCCCTCCGCTCTCATTTCTAAAATTAGTCCTTTGCACATATGATTGCTTTGTCATCATTTTCCATTCCTATCAAAATAAAAATGTTTTTTGAATTAAAATTAGAATGGATACTATGATCTCAAAGACCGCCGGTTGAGCAAATGCAAAGAGGCTTTATATCAAGCCCCTTATTCTTGGAATATTTATATGAGAAGCATCTATTCAAATCGGATATCAACCAAATATATATAACAAAGATAAAAGAATATTAATAGTGTTATTTTAAGCAAATGATGGTACAATACCAGTTTCGTATCATCCATGATGACTTTTCGGACAACCTCATTTGAGGTTCATCCCTGGCACTTGAAGGCAAAGTCATGCCATCGAACCTCCTTTGGTCTTGATAAGGGACTTTCACTTCTCCAACATTTAGGATAATCTTTTTTGAACAGATCAAGATAGTGCTCTGAGATCTTTGACTTGACTGACCCTTGGCCTGGCTGACCTTCGGCCTCTGCGAAAAGTCATCTTGCCTCCAACAGTCAAGCTTTGGTGGTCGGTAGGGAAGGCAAAGTACCATGCTACAACCCTTGATATAGGTGACCCTCAGCCTAGTTGACGCTCGGCCTAATCAACTTTCGATCCCGCTGAGGGCCCACCTTGCCTTTGATCATCTGGTTCCAACATTTCCTGCAATATAATAGCATCTTCGCTCTTTCATCCAAATTGACCCACGCTACTGAGCTCACTCTAATTTGCTATTTTTGGTATGAAATTAAGTTATTATGGCCAAATTTTATATTTGGAGCATAAAGCATAAACTTAAATTTCAATATTCCAAGTATACCATATAGTGTAGGTCTAAAGTTGGTTAATTTATATGAGATGCATTTAAAATATTTAGATATGAATTTAGCATAATTAAATTTGATTAATTTGTGGAATTAAGATGACTAAGTTGAGATCTAGAATTATGAATCGAAGATATAATGACAATTCATAAATTTTAGACTATGGGTTAGTTTGAATCAGGTCAATTAACTGGATTAGATCTGGAATTAGAATTTTGAATAATATGAACCTGATATAAAATTGGATTTAACCTAACTAGAAGTTGATTAGGATTAGGTTCATAATTATCTAGATCAATTCTATAGAGATAGCTTGATCAAGTCCATATTATATCAAATGAACCTGATTTTAGCTTAGCGGTCGAACTCGAGTCGTTAAGCTAGTCTAATCAAATCTGACAAACTAATTGGTATCTAAGGTAAGTTTGATAGTTTGATTATGGTTATTAATTGGGGCTACCTCTTACCTGGTCAATTTATTAGTATCTAAGAAAAGAGGTTAATGGCAGAATCTTTTCATCGATCTTACTTATCTGGCCAATGTGGTCATTCAGAGTTGATTAGATAGTTTATTGATTTGAGTAAACCCATACCAGTAAAGTTGATCAACATGACGATGTAGGTGTCCTTGGACAAATTTGTCTTCAACCCTCATTACAGACTTGGTAAAGTCACTAGGATGATTTTGAATAATTGGTTCATGTCTTCTTCTCTTTTCTCTTTTTAACCATGTAATTAAATTCTCTAAATTATTAGATCCTTAAAATAATAAAGTTATGCAGATGACCAAGTCATAGCCTCCCATTTAGAGGGTGGTAATGGATCCAATAGTCAAGATGATCATTGAAAATCCAAAGACCTAATACTTATCTAGCTATTAAAATTATCATCTATGTTATGATGATTCAATCGTAACTTTCTTAATGCTGATCAAGTGAGCCGGCAAAGTTGGGCTTGGCTATTTGTTGGTTAGAAGCATTGAGTCTGGTCATGTTAATGATTGGGCCTAACTAGGATTTTTAGTAGAATTCAGGGCAATCCACTCCAAAGCTATATCCGGGTATTTATGGGCCTAACCTAGCTTATAGTCTTATTAATTTATTAATTATACTGGTTCAATCTATGAATTCTATGAGATTTTTAGTTCAATCATCCAAACATGTCTTTAATTACTTTTCAGCTATCAACTATACTGATTTAGATACTACCGGTCTTATGATCATTGAACTACTATTAATTCAAGTGATGATATTTTGCACCAGTTAATTTCAATTTTGTAACTTGAGAAGATAGTGCGTGCTCGGATGTTTTGGACAGATAACATGATTAAATGACAGTAATAGAATCAACAAAACTTATCTTTGCTTGTAGGAAAATTGTGAAGAAGCATCAGTAATTCTACATGATTAATTGTTTGCCAAGACTTCGCTGATCTCACATGGCTTATTTGGATTCACAACAAATATCTAATTTAACATAAGTTAAAGCATGTAAGAAATATATTTTGCCAATAAGTTAAGATACCATGAATGGTCGAGACTTTTATCGAAATATAATCAAATTTACTGATCGATTAGATTGTCTTCGGGTCTGAGTTTCTTATCTATGGGTTAGTGATAGGTTGGAGGAGAACAATGGCCAGAACAAAAAACTTTTGAGTAAAATATATTTTTAAAAAAACTAAAAATAAAATTTTCTTATATGCAATAATTTCAAAGATATATACTTATCCTTCTGAGATTTATTTTTATTCAATAATTTAATCCATAACTTTACATAACATTAATCAAAATATTAATCCCAAGTAGGATCCAAATGTGAGACAAAACAAAAAAAAAAGAAATGGTTGAAATAATTTTAAGTGAAATAACAACCCGTCCAAAGGTATAGAAAGATATCTATGTTCTCTTTTCCGCTCAAAGATAATTTTGATTTTTCATATTAAAAAATTATCCATATTAGATGAACGGTTTTACTAATATTTATAAGTATAGATTTTATAAATTATTTAGTATGATAATGATAAACCTAAATTTTTAATTTATTTTATTTTTATTATAAAAATATTTTTTTTACATATAGTTTAGTGATATTTTTTTAAATTTATCGAGCATCTCGTGCCAAAATATGGATAGAATAGAGATAAAAAATTTGCCAACCGAACAGTTAATTTGGCACCCGGAATTATTGTTGCCATTATTGTCGATGGGTAGGCTGGAATTTTAAAGAGACGGGGAATTATGATAGTGCCAAAGGAAGTTTCGCGGAAAGATCTCGCATCTTTGGTCTTTTTCTTTTTGACGTCTCTGTTCTTTTTTTCAAAAAAAAAAAAAAAAAATCTCTAGTGGTGGTGTTCCGTAACTTTCAATGGATTAACACGGCAAGAATTTTCTTCATGATGGGAAAATATACGACGACTGCGGAGGGGCTTTTCTCATAAACAAACAAATGCGAAGACTTGACGAAAGGAAAAAGGATGCTGCTAGTCCTGCTGCTTTCGGTGGGTGGCTGGAAGGACGTCGCGGATGACAACAAAAAAATGTACTTGTTTGAAATTAAAATAAGGATAACTGTATGTTTTTATTACATTTGATTCTGGACCAAAATTGAGTTTGAATTTGAAATGCAGGGGAGAGCTTTTTTTTAGATTTTAGATTACAGAAAATCGAAAAAGAATGGACGGCAGATTTGACCGAAGCTTTGGAAACGAGACTTCGCATCTCTTTTTAAAGCAAGACCGCTCTATAGAATATCCGGGATCATTCTCGATACCGTCATGATGAAAATATAATGCACCATCAGAAAAAGGATGGCGCCTGCTCTCGTCATAGAGGCGTGCCCCCCATGAGGTTGCACGTACGAGAGAGAACCAAAAAGATTCGAAGGGAGACTAGGATTTTGGAGGAGGAGGCATGCCCCCCATAGGGTTGCATGCACGAGAGAGAACCAAGAGATTCGAAGGGAGGCTAGGTTTTGGAGGAGAAAAAGAATTGTGTATTATTCTTCCCGACGTTCCTGTCGTTCTTTATATACAAAACAGATATAACCCTATTTCCTTCATGCCACCGCATCAAAATAGGCTCTGATACCAATTTTAAGATACAAAAAAATATAAAAAAATGATTAATAATTTTTTTGTTAATCCTCTGTTAATCTACTACTAATCTCAGAAAAAAAATTTCATTTGCTATTTTTTTTGATGGAAGGAAATCACGCCTCCTGAGCGGATATATGCAAGTATACTGTCATGACCCATGGAAGTAATGAGCTACGACTGGACGTGATATCCTAAGATCGAAAATCTAAACATTAATTAGATCTAAAATTTAATAATTAATTTTTTTATTATTTTTTTCTATTTTTATTTATTTTAGCTTCATTGCATGCTAGGATTTCATATCGTGTGATTGCATTATCCTGAAACCTAATCTTAAGGACACTTGACTATCCCAGATCATGGCAGGATCTCATCACCTATCCTGGACCCATAACAACCATATTTTGCATCGAACCTAACCCTAATTAAAATCAATTAGAAACCTAAAGCAGTTTAGGAACACCAACATGTTGGGTTCCAAGTATTGTGTGAAAGCTAGTGCACTCAATCCTTTGATTCTCTTGAATCTGGTATCTAAAGCTAGAAGTCCAGAGGCAAACACCTTAAGTGGACTCGTAGTTTTTAATTAGGACCCTGCGAGAGCAGGGGGAGCCTCCCACAACCCCACCTCTTACCTGGCCTGTGGACAGGGTAATGCTGAATTAGCTATAATTTGAGCTGACCCATTCTACTTGAGCTCTAGGTCTAGGAGACCCTAGTTTGATTTTGTGTGTCTGCATTGCATAATCATTAGATTAAGAGTCTAACCCAACCAGTAGTCTCACCCCAACCTAGTGTGACCATGGAGTCCAGCTTTGAGACCTTCCTTAGGACCATGACTGAACAATTTGCCCTGATGAATTATTGATCAAATAAAATGACATTCTGTCCAATTTCTTTGTTGTGTGCATCGCGGGGTGTGAGGCCCTTTCCTTTATTCTTCGGAGTATCGCGGGGTGTGAGGCCCTGCATATCTAGATACCGAGAAACCCTAACAGTCCACTTCCATCTCTTTCCCTTTCACTTTTCCATCATCTTTCCTTCTTTACTACTTTCTAACTAAAAGATTTTCCTTTGAGTGATTGCAGGTAATCAAGGATTAAAGTCAAGGTGTTCTTGTCTTGGAACCAGCATCGTGGAAGATCAGAGCTCGAAGATCAAGATTTTGAAGCCCTGCTGCAAGATCCTTAAGAGTCTAGCCAGATCTACTCCAGAGGGTTATAATTATTCATCAGTAAATCTTAAAACACATCCCTCCTCTTTGATTTCTGATTCTTTGATAAGTAGACCCTAGTTTATGGTGGTTTCTCAGCCACCAAATCCTGTTTTTCTAGTTAATTTGTTAGATTTACTTTGTGGGTTGTTAACTAGTTGCTTAGTTTCTTTAATTATCTCCTTTGAGTCTTTTAAAATGAAAATCTTAAAAAAAAATATTCTCCATTAATCTCTGTAATTAAGATTGAAATCAGTAATTTAATTTATCATAATTTGTCCCGCATCGATTTTGATGAAATCCACTCGGGACACGCCTCCAAGCTTCCAGGGATCCTCGAATATCCCTGTCATGGCCTCCCAAGTCTCTCCAAGACTTTGGAGCATCATAAAATCCTACAATCTCCATCTTGGTGCTCCCAAGCCTTGGCAAACCCGGCAATGTCCTCCTGCACAACCTCGCTATAGCTGCGTGTCCTGACAGCCCCTTGTATAGATCTTCTTGCCTCTGCCAACACCCTTCAGCTGCTGAGATCTCCTGGATCATAACTACCTAGGGGTCTTAACCACCTTAAACCTGATGTCCAAGTCCAAGAATTAGTTGGTTAGTTGTAACCAACTAGGAAGCCCGAGATCAAGAAACTGTCCATGTGCTTGTGAAATAAGACGCTCTCACCTCGTCCGTTAATCCTTTGCACATATGATTGCTTTGTCATCCTTTTCCATTCCTATCAAAATTAAAATATTTTTAAAATTAAAATTAAACGGGATACTACTAACCCGAAGACCCTCGGTTGAGCATCCATGTAGAGGCTTGGTATCGGGGTTTTTATTCTTAGATTGTTTATATGAGAAGTGTATGCTTAAATCAAATATCAACTAAACGTCTATAACAAAAATAAAAGAATATTAACAGTATTATCTTAAGCAACTGATGGAACAATATCAATTATATATCATCAGTGCATGATGACTCTCCAGACAACCTCATCTGAGGTTCATCTCTATCACCTGAAGGCGAAGTCGTGCCATCAAACCTCCTTTGGTCCTGATAAGAGATTTCAGCTCTCCGACGTCTAGGATAGTCCTTTTTGAATAGATCAAGATTGTGCTCCAAGACCTTTGGCCTAACTGATCCTTGGCCTAGCTAACCTTCAGTCTCGGCAAAAAGTCATCTCGCCTTTAACAGTCAAGCTTCGGCGGTCTGTAATGAAGGTGGAGTACCATGCTGCTACCCTCGATCTAGGTGATCCTAGGCCTGGTTGACACTTGGCTTGATCGACTTTCGGTCTCGCTGAGAGCCCACCTTGCCTTTGATCTTTGGTTCTGGCATTCCCTGCAATATAGTGGAATCTTCGTTCCTTCATCCAGATCGATCCACGATACCGAGCTCACTCTAATTGCATATCCTATGGGTAAGATGAAATTCCCGCATCTCTTGACTTCAGCAGGCGAACCAGGTTTGACACGGGATCCTTGCGCCCAAAGAAAAGTTAGAGCCCTTAGCAATATACCTCCAGGCAACTTAGGAAGGAATCAATCGTCGCTAATTTTTATTCTCTCGGTGGTGTGATCAGAAGGCTATCCCTCTAATCTCTGCCAAATCCCTTATGGAGAATATGACTCGTTCTAAGCCTTAGTCTCTACCACTATTAAGAGGTGCGACTGACGAGGTAGAAGACATAAATTTCTCACTGATAGGGAGTAGACATCACGAGCATACAATGTGATCCTTTGACATTGGACGAGATAAAGCCCTTCACATGGTCTTGTCAGGCACACTAATGATTATTCCTCTTTTGAAAATGCTCTCCTCGCTCACTTATAAGAAAAAGTTTTCTGGGAGTTTCTAAGATATATCTCAACCATTAATGCAACACATTTTCTATCTCCCTTCTCTCTGCTCTACTTTTCTTGCGATACCTATCTATGAACAGGAAATCATAATCCTATTCACAGGATGGCATAAAATCAAAAAATATTTTTATTATTGAAAAAAATTTAAATTTTTTAATGACAAAAATATTTTTGTTATTTGAAGTTGCTGCAATTTTTTATACGAATTTGGAGAAAATTGGAACCTCCCATGCTACACTAACGCAACTTCAAACCGGTCCGCATTATTATATATTGAAGTTTGGTCACACGGGAACATTGGGAAAATGTTAGGCAATGCAAGCCAACAATAATTATTTTTCGATCTGATGCGGGGATTAACGTAGCACCATATGGATTCGGCAAATTTGGTCAGCCTTGCGTCCCCATAGCAATATTGCTGGCATGCCTTGGAAGGTTACTTGCACATTATTCGAGAAAGTGGAGGTCGGCAATGTGGCTGCCAAAATAAAATTCGACTCATAGACCACCCGCGGTACTTCAATATAAATTGAATTTTCCAAAATTAAAGAAGAGAGGGCACCGAATCAGATTTTTTTTTTTAAAAAAAAAAAAAAAAAAAAAATTATAGTTTGACGTCATTAAATAAATGAATATATATGATCGTATAAATGCATGCGATACTTCCGATGTATATCTAAGATAACTACAACGAAAACGTTTTTACAAGGCAGAGAATTCCCACCGTATAACTTTCTTTGCCATTCATCAACTCTCCTTCACGAAACAAATCAATCGCAGGGACCCCTTGCCTTTCATTCAGGAGTGATGGCTGACATACTACTCTCAGCCTTGCTACCGGCGGTGATGGAGAAGGCAACCGACTATGTTCTCCATCAGTTTGGGGCGATGTGGGGCATCCAAGACATGCTAGAAAAGCTGAAAAGAATACTGTTGGCAATCCAGGACAGACTAGTAGATGCAGAGGAGCGGCAAGTCAGGGAAGAGGGTGTGAAAAGCTGGTTGGCAGCGCTGAAGGATGCAGCCTACGAAGCAGACGACATACTGGACGAGTTCAACGTGGAAGCGATGCGGCGGAAGGCAGAGATCCAGGTCGATATGAGGGAAAAGGTGCGCAGCTTCTTTTCTTTTAACAATCCAGTTAGCTTTCGTTTTAAGATGGGGCGAAAGTTGAATGATATTATCGACAAAATAGAGAAAATCGTAGATGAGGGAAATAAATTTGGTTTCACGGTCAAAACGCAACCACAGATCAGGGATAGGCCACAGACCCACTCCTATGTCGATGAGTCAGATGTCACCGGTAGGGACGCAGATAAAGAAAAAATGGTGAAGTTGTTACTTGATCAAGATCGCAACCAGAATATTGCAGTCGTTTCCATAGTCGGTATGGGGGGTCTGGGTAAGACCACGCTGGCCCAATTGATTTACAAAGACGAGAGGGTTGAGAAGCATTTCCAGCTGCGCATATGGGTCTGCGTTTCAGATGAGTTTGATCTTGAAAAACTTGCTAAACAAATTATAGCTTCGGCCACGAAGAAGGAGTGCGAGCTATCAACCATGGAGTTGTTACAGAGCCGTCTTCGAGAAGTTGTAGGTGGGAAAAGGTATTTACTTGTACTGGACGACGTTTGGAACGAGGATCAGGAAAAGTGGTATCGGTTAAAAACTTTACTAGGAACCGGTGGAGGAGGAAGTAGGATCATTGTGACTACACGAAGTGAGCGGGTATCGCAGATAATGGGTGCACTCGCCCCTTATCACCCACCGCATTTGACCGAGGATGATTCTTGGACATTGTTTAGAAAGAGAGCATTTGAAGATGGAGAAGAGGAGCCTCAGGATCTCGTAAGTATTGGCAAGCAGATTGTCAAGAAATGTGGTGGATTGCCTCTAGCGATCAAGACGCTTGGGGGCTCGATGCATTCTACTCGCCAGGAAAGGGAATGGTTGTCCGTGAGGGATAGCGAGATTTGGGAGATACAGGGTGGTGAAGATGGGATCCTGCCAGCACTAAGGTTGAGCTACAAGCATTTACCTTCCCATTTGAAACAATGCTTTGCTTTTTGTGCCATGTTTCCAAAGGATTATGAGATGCAAAAGGATATGTTGATCCAACTATGGATGGCCAATGGATTCGTTCCATCTGACGGAAGAAAGGAGTTGGAGGACAAAGGGCATGAGATTTTTGATGAGTTAGCCTGGAGATCCTTCTTTCAAGATATCAAGGAAACCAAGTACCCACCCTGGAGGGTACCTACAAATTACATAACAACTTGCAAGATTCATGACCTCATGCACGACCTAGCACGATCCATTATGGGGAATGAATGCGTCAGCATACAGGACCCTGCTAGTTTGGAAGATTTATCTATAAAAACCCGTCACTTGTATATATCCGAGCATTTCGAATCGGACATTAGCAGGATCTTAAATAATTCTCCAAATATTCGCACTCTCATGGGTGATGGTGCCATGGTGATTGGGGGTTTATCAAAGCATAGGTCATTGAGAGCACTGCATCTATATGGTGGTGATATTGGAAAATTATCTAATTCAATTGCAATTTTGAAACACCTAAGATATCTTGATCTCTCTAGAGCTAGCATTCAAGCATTACCTGAAGCCATCAGCACACTTTTCAGTCTACAAACTCTGAGACTCTCTGACTGTTGGAATCTAAGAAAGCTACCTGAAGATATGATCAGAAATATGAGTAGCCTGAGACATCTGTATATTGATGGATGTGAATGGCTGCATCAGTTGCCAGCAGCGATGGGGCAATTGACGAGCTTACGAACATTGACGAATTACATTGTCGGCGATGAAGATGGAAGGCGAATAGGCGAGTTAAAAAGCTTAAATCTCGGTGGCTTTCTATGCCTGAAAAACCTGAATAATGTGAGGGATGCAGCAGATGCAAAAGAAGTCAATCTCAGTTCCAAACAGAACCTTCGCTCGTTACAATTACGCTGGAATATCAATCATTATGAAGATGTTTTGCATGAAAAAAAAGATGAAGAGGTATTGGAAGCCCTTAGGCCTCCTGGTGACTTCAAGGTGCTGGACATACGTGGCTATGGGGGTGGCAGCTTTCCAGTGTGGATGTACTCTTTGTTGCTGAAAAATTTGGTTGAAATCGATCTACGACATTGCAGAGGTTGCCAACATCTCCCACCTTTATGGAAGCTACCTTTTCTTGAATGTCTCTACTTGAGTAATATGGATAAAATCAAGCACATCTGCAGCAGCACCATCTACGATGATGCAAGTAATGGCACGGTGCTATTCCCCTCACTGAAGAAAATGGTGTTGGATACGATGCAGAGCTTGGAGAAGGGGACAGATTATGTAGGAACTGCAGAGGTCAAGCTGGTTTTCCCTCATGTTGCCGAGCTCGAGATCACTGATTGCCCAAATTTGATGACCATGCCAGAGCTGCCATCTCTCAAAAGTTTAAAAATGATGGGAGGAACTAATAAGCAGTTGGGCTTGGTCTGTAGCCTGACCACGCTATCTTCTCTTGAGATTGATATCTATAAAATGAGCAATGGTACAGAGTCGCCTCCTCTTGCTCAGAAAAAAATGTGGTTCAGGAATTTTAGATCTCCTGAAAATTTAACTATCAGGGGTTCCGAGGATCTGGCACCATTACTGGAGGAGGAGGAGGAGGAGGAGGAGACGAGAGGGCTGAGCTCGTCCCTGCATGATTTGAGTTTTTTTAAATGCAATGGGTTGTTTTCATCATCACAACAGTCATCATCACCTTTGGGATTTTGGAAAAACCTAGCTTCTCTCCTATTTTTGGGGATCTATGATTGTGATGATCTAGTCTACTGGCCGGAGGAGGAGTTCCGTGGCTTGAACTCACTGAAGAAGTTAGATATCATGGGATGCCCTAAGTTGGTTGGCCCGTCACGGGATGGAGAGCTCCTACCAAACTTGGAAGAGCTGTACATTATATTTTGTAATAGTCTGCAGGAATTGCCCAAGTTGCCTGCTTCCCTCAGATCATTGCAAGTTTATGGCTGCCCTAAAATGAACTCTTTGACAGAAGGCCTGCGACATGCCACCGCTCTCAACAGAATAATCATTGGTTACTGTTCAAGCCTGACGTCTCTGCCGTCACAGCTCGCAGACCTCACCGAACTCAAGTCTCTGAGCATCAGCAATTGCAAAAATTTGTCACATCTACCGGAAGGCATGCAGGGCCTCACGGCACTACAGGATCTGCAAATCGGATATTGCGAAAATTTGTCACATCTACCGGAAGGCATGCAGGGCCTCACGGCACTTCAGGGTCTGTATATTTCAGAATGCCCTCGACTGTCATCACTTCCGGAAGGTCTCCAACAACGACTCCCCAACCTTCAGAGTCTACGCATCAGAGAATGCCCTAACCTGGAGAGACAGTATGAGAGAGGAGGGCCGTATTGGGACCTCATCTCATGCATCCCCGATACCGGAACATTATCTGTGGGGAGGAGCAACTTCAGCACATTCCTTCCTTTCTTTTCTTGCTCTGGAAGACCATCCACGGTTTGATGCCATCCGAGTCCTTCTTAGGTACAATCTCATCACACACACACACACTCTCTCTCTCTCTTAAATAAAATAGAAATTAGTAAGTGCAATTATTTATGTTACCTCACATTCTCGCAAGTGTTTTGCATAGCTTTCGATGATAACTCTTTTCACGTTGGCATGTTGTTTTATGCAAATCTTCTAACCTGATACGGTGGTTCTATGTATTTCTCCTCTGGCTTCGATGGTGATCGGGTTATTTAATGCATCTTTTTACCAAATTCTATTGGGCTCGGCATCCTGGAATTCGGTCCGTTCATCAAATTCGAAGTGCTCTCTCATTGATTCGGTCCATTACAACTCCTGTGTTCGTGCTGTCTATGCATCACCAAACTTCCTAGATCTTCTTCGAAGAATGGTTCGTCCTCCATGCGGGCTCCAGGGCTTCCGGTCGTTATGGAATTTTCATCTCGATTTTCAGCTATTCAGCATATTCGGTGGACGCAAACTTCTCGCATCGGTCTGTTGTTTTATGCTACTTTACTAGCATACCCGTATCATGGCTTGTTACCATATCTTTTAATTATATTTTCATATCTTATATACCGAACTTACTCCCTTGTTATTAACGTACTTCTTTTCTCCGTAACGGTTGCTTTTTTGTTGTCAAGCTAGGCTTTTTGTCCGGTTCCTGTATGCATTTTGCCATTTTTAATTGAAGGATTCTCTTTTCTGAAAAAAATTGTTTTCTTTTCATCTACGGCACAAATCATGAAGTTGATACCATACTTTGAAAATTATACAAAATACGATCCAACAGTCGACATCGTGAAAAAAAGAACGATGATTCTTTCACGTATTTCATGTGGAAGAAAAATTCCGAATCCAATGCAAAAGCCTCGAGCAACGGGGGATTTTGTGTTATATAATAGAATGAAGTAAACAATAGGATGAACGTAAAATAATATCGTACGAAATCGAATAATTTGTTTAATAGAATTTTCCTAGATTTTTCATTTTGATATAAAAACGGGGGTGCGGGAGGATAGGATAGCAAGAACGTATTTTCATGATGTGATATCATGTAATGATTGAAATAATCAAGTCTCCTTGGTATCAAATACAAGGAGGGTGCAAGCAAAATTGGGCCATGAAATTATCCTGCTAATGAACCATCCTCTTGTTTGAAAGCAAATAGAACCATCAAATGGATGCAGATAGATTTGCATAAAATT
This sequence comes from Areca catechu, assembly GCA_021397845.1. NCBI lineage: Eukaryota > Viridiplantae > Streptophyta > Magnoliopsida > Arecales > Arecaceae > Areca > Areca catechu. Next base: position 24,539,457 of record CM038046.1, on the reverse strand, counting down.
TAGAAGTTCCAAGCAAAACATGAGCATATTTATTTCAGAAAAATGTGAAGCTTTAGAATAGTTTAACACCGAAGAGAGTCCAAAGCATTTGGGAAATATGTGCTTGAATATAGAGAGGCTCGCATAGCTGATAAATCTCAAAAATTATTCAAGGTTGGGCGAAAAACTTGTAACCCAAAACCAGTGGAAAAGTTTACAAGACATCCAATTGTCTAGAATCTGGAACTGACATGTAAAAGAATCATCCCACCAATGCTATTAGACTAATGTGCATGGCTCCGAACCTAATCAGACCGATAGATTTTGTTAATGTAAGAGGCTCGCTTAGAAGGTCAATTGTTAGATACCGGAGAGATGGGCAATTTAGAAGGAAATCCATGCAGAGGATCCACCCTTTGACGAGGTCAACGAGTGTTGGAAAATAATAAAGAACATATTGTTAAGATATATCATGCATCAAATGGTGTTTTGATGAAAGCACATTTGAATACGATAGAATATACATTGTAGCCAACTTAATTACGTAAGTGAATAACATGATTAGCCTTGGCTAAATGTTAAAAGACTCCCATATTGGTGGCTAAAATAGGGGTGTCGAATTCTGGCAAGGACTTGGTTAAATCCAGCTGAAAGAAAATGAATTGAGATAATGGCTTTTCATAACCGGACCAAATTTGCATTGCCTAAAAACAAATCTGATTATAAAACATTTTTAAGTTTGGGCTCTTGATGTAAGAGATCACCATGGGTCAAGCTAACATTTTATTTCGGTAGTGGTAATGGAGCAATAAACCATAGGCTCAAAAACTTTATTTGAGTGACTAAGAAGGTTATACGGTTCATGATTAAAAGAAAATAAAGCATATTAAAAAGAAGTGGAACAGGAAAGATAAAAACATAAAAAAGCAAAATATATTCAGGAGTTACCGTATGATTTTCTCCACCCCCCCCCCCCACCACCCCCCGTGTCATTCAATTTGGGTGCCTGACCCTAAATCCCTTTTCTTGGTCCTCCTTTTTTTTTTTCCTATTTCAAAGTATGTGACCAGGTGACCATGAATTAGGCTAGTGGATTGGGTTGTTTATGGAATGCAAGTAGATTGGATGTGGCTTTATTTTTTTGGTCTAATTACAAATGGATTAAGCATTCTTTCTTTTAAAAAAATAGAAACATTGGGGGGGGGGGAAATTGGAGGAAAAATTATAACTGACCTATTGCTTGGGGAGAATTTCTCATCTTAGATTCTATTTTAGAGCGCCTCTTCTCCTACAGTTTAGAATTTGAAGGGCTTGATAAATTATGATAAATTAACTTTAGCTTTAATGTATGAGTCTCTTCAACTTTCTTTTGATTTCTATTGCTTATTTGTTGAAATGAATGGCACGAAAGGAGGCAAGTGGTGCATTGTAAGGTTGAAAAATATCAATTTTGCATTCCATATGATCTCACTTATGAAGAGTGCTGAGGCAAGTTTTGCTCATCATTTGCTTGGAACCTTCGAAAAATCCCCACAAGTCATGTGGAAACTTTTTTTTTTTTTTTTTTTTTTTTTTTGATAGAGGGAACGGAATCATGAAGAGTTTTTTTCTAACGAAAGGCATAGGTTACCCGTTAGCCATGGCCATCGCCTCTTATTCTAATCCTTGGATCTCACCTGCTATATGGATGCAAATCCAGCGTGTTGGCTAACACGAGTTTTTAGCAATGTGGCTGAGTGGTTTAGGAATTATGCACTTGTGCAGGCCCACCGAGAATCCATGAAAATTGTGGTAGTGAGGGATGACAAGCATGCGTCCCAGCCTCTGACGAATAAACCATGCTTGTAACCATTGGATGACTGCAGGATTATGAAATTTCTGGTAACAGCAATTCTCATTGTTCACATTTACACAGCATTTGCCAAGAATGGAAGCTGCTGCATAGATGGAGTTGCAACTCAATACTCGAGCATAATTCTAATCAATGTTTTACTGCTTCCCTCGGTAAAACTTGAGCAATTGTCATTTTGGCCATAAGTCAAGTTGCAGCATTGAAGTTGTATGCTGAAGTTTTTTTTTTTTTTTTTTTGGTTAGTATGTTGTATACTGAAGTTGAAGTTACATAACACCATGCACTTGCTACAGCACACAGAATAAAAGAGCAGTTGCTCTAGTTGAACTTGCACATGTTCCATTACAGGAAAACCAAGAAAAATGTTCAAAATGGAAAGCAAGACAAATGACATGTACAAGAACTCTATTCTAACTGTTGGGTATTGCTTCAATAAAGATGCCCAAGGGATATCAGTGATTTTCTTTTTGCAGTAACACCACATATTTGACACATGATGTAACTGATACCAATACAAGTACATGTCAACTCTAATCTAGATCAGATGAAGATTTCTTTATGCCAGATAATTGAACCTTCTGGATCGATAGCTCATCATGTTGAGGAGAATGTGACTTGCACCATAACTTGGAATGGATGGAGTTAGCACTTGCACTTGCATCAGAAGCAAATCAACACATGAATGGATGCAAGGGCATATAGAGACTTTTCTCATCATTACCAAGGAAACACAAATGCTGTCCCACATTCATCGTGACTTGAGAAAGGCCCAATAAGCATGCAGGGAAGAGAACACGAACCTCAACAAGCGTCAAAACAGCAGCTTGTGTAGCTTAGAAGGCAGGGTAGCTGTTCTGAGGGTGGCCTTATTATGGTCGACAACATTTTTCCCAGTATTCAATGGAGGCAACTTTTGGCGAACCCATTGGGGCGTATCAGAACCAAGCCACAAAGCTTCGCCAGTATCCTTGTGTTTAAAATCAGGAGAGTTTGGTTTCAACTGCACATTAAACATAGAAAATATGGATGGTTCATATTTAATTTTGCAAGGGGAGATGAAATATGAGGGATGATGTAGACATTCGTGAAGACACGGGGGTTCACCTTATTTGATCGGTTGTCCCACCATTTGCTTGGATTTTCCACAAGACTTCTCCATAAATCCTCTGATCAGGGTAAATTGCAAATTGTTAACATCGCGTAAAGCAGCTCTAAATGGTTTCCTAATTCAAACATTAGGGCAAATAAAGCAAGAGTTTTACCAAATAACTAACAGTAAAACATAATTCTGTATCTTTTTGAGTACCAATAAAACCATGTAACTCTACCTATACCATACCACGATCTATTCCAGGCATACTTGACACTTTCAAGAAAGAAAATGGGGAAAAGCAGACTATTTAAGTTCTGCAAAAGGTCAAAATGCTTATAAAATCTGTACACTGAATTGAAATGGCAAAATAACCCAAGCACAAACCAAAAGGAGAATCCTGTCACACCCACCATCATTCTTCTTTTTAGATACCACAGAAGATTTTTTTCCTTCCTTAAATTTATGAACTTTTCCACTAACAATTCCTGCAAATTCAACAGCATTTCCAAAATTTAATAACAATCAGATATGTAAACATGCAACTCAATACGTAAAAGGTTTCAGAGGTACCATTTTCAGTGTTAGTCCCTTTTGTCTCTTGCTTTTCCATATTATTGCTTCCATTGAACAATAAACCATCCAAATTCGGTATCACCCAATCTGGTGCACCATTAAGCCATAATGCTTTCTGAGTATCCTTGTGCTTAAAATCTGGGTACTTGGAACTTTTCTGTATAGCATGAAAAATTGTACAGATATGGATGATGACAAATTTTCCAATCCAAAAGAATGCAAAATGAGAAGAAAATGAGAGAAATGATTACCAATCCATTCACTTTATCCATCCGATTATCCCACCATTGTTGTGGATTGACAACAAGATCATTCCATAATTTCATAGAACTCTCTGGCTTCTTTAAATTGCCTAAGAAAAACATAATGCAGCACTATGACTTGATTGAACAAGAATATACTTGGTTTTATTATCCTATGACTGATATTTCTGGCTTCCCTAGTAGAAAAGATTAATTTAAGAAAAAAGTACTTACCACTGTTTCTGAATGACAGGCCATCCAATTTTGATAAAATCCACTCTGGAGTAGACTCATTTATCCAAAGTTGTTGGCCACTTTCCTTGTGTTTAAATGCTGCAGATTTCCTAGAGCTCTAGACATATATTTACAGGATCAATTATGATTGAAAAACAAAACAACAGCAGCATCATGAGTGAATATACATTAAAAGAAACAAAAAATAGGAACTAACCTGACTTGATCTGTTATCCCACCATTCATAAGGGTTTGCAAGAAGGTCATTCCATACGTGCAGGACAGATGAGTTTTCCTCCAGCTCAGCTATAATGAGGAACATCAACTTGGTGAGAATGTGAGATGACTCACTAATCACATTTGAATAGTCAGTTAAGAATCATGAGTTAAAAACAATAGCGATTTGAATAAATGATTTATTTTTAGATGCATTCAGCTAAAATCATTAATAATTTCCATGACGATAATCAAAACAATCATAAAAACAGAAGTCATTACAACAACATATGAAGATATGCTACACCTACACAGAAGATATGATGACAGCAAACATGTAGACCAGGGCATAAAGATGGAGATCCAGGAAGTGTTAACTATAGTGAATAAAACACACAAGATTAAAACTTCACATCATTACAGTAGCATAAAATGGCTTACAATAGAATCCACAAAATATTAGTGTTGCCATCACCAAAAAGAAGGCATATTTAAATATGAAGGAATCTTGACTGCCATAGGTTTTCAGAGAAGCATACGATCCAAAAGTCGTGATTTTGATGAAACAAAACCTCATTTCCGATTCAAAAAAAAATCATGAGAAAAGACACAGTGTGATGAGTCAAGGTTTCCCAAACCGTCCCGAATTGTCTGGTTCGGGGCATACCGAACTATACCGGCCAAGAACCGAGACAATTAGGTCATGGAAAACGGTCTAGATCTTGGACCATCCAAAAAAGCCCTAAACTGGACTGTCACGGTGCAATTCAGTCTTGAACCGTGCATTTCAGCCCGGTTCGATCAAGTTCGAGTCCAGTTCAGCTCGATTCGGGTCCGGTTCGGATTGGATATTGTAACCTTGGGGAGAGGGTTTTAACGTGACTGAGAGCCTCTCGATATGGTCCCAGTACAATACCATACTGTACCGGTCAACAACCGGTACAGATCTCGATACCAGTTCAGCGATCCTTGTGATGAATACTCTAAATCCATTATGATCTTGAGTCCAACCTTGTGAAACAAAAATGTTTATTTCGTAAATAAGCGAAGAGAACTCTGCTATCTGTGATTTCATTTCATTTGACACAAAAGTAAGGATACCTGGTAATCATTCAATGACTCACCAATAATCTTACCTTTCTGCTCCAAATATAACATACATACCAAGAAAGGGAACTGTAGTTTCTGAAAGATAATATGATTAACTAGACCACTTTCCTTTCGACTCAATAGGCCACAATGCTCACATCATCTCCAATACAGATACATTTACGTTTATTCTAGGGTGTCTATAGAAATGCTTGAGTACATCTCTTGTTTAAAATTTGAAATAACAACGTTATTTCTGACAAGAAATCATGTCTATCATGGGCAAGGATAGATCAAACAAGGTCCCACTTCCCTGTTATCCTAGCAATAGGCATGTGATGTTCGCATTAATGATCCAAAGGAGGACTCTGGAGATTTATATCATAAAAGAGAATGCCTTTATTTAGGCAGAAACTATCTCTCATGAGGCAAGTACATTTACATTTAAGAAATGAGAAAGAATCGATAGCTTGAGGGAGAAACATGACCTAAGTGAGACAGGAATTACATGACAGCAAAAAAAAGATTGTTGAATACTTTCATCACAATGGCGCGAAACTTCCTCTAAGGGTGGCACCCGCATCAGAATCTCTCTAAAAATTATTCCCTGCACCTCCTTCCTAAGCATTTCCTTAATGAGACCCACTTCTCCACTCCTGCACTTGCACCTGGCTCTAGTAACTAAGGTTTCAATTGCTACTAGAGAAGGGCATTGGAGTGGAAAGATGTGATGAGAGATAAAGAGTGCAAAGTTGAGGTTGGACTCTTTTTTTATGATTCTTTGCTAGCAAGGCTACCACACACATTAGTAGCTCAAAAGTTCATTGTGCAGGAAGGCACACTATTCATTTCAAAATATAAACCACTAGCATTAACAACATTACTCACTTTGATAATTGTCCGACTCTCAAACCTACAGTAAAAACACAACACCAATAAGTCTAATAGTAAGCACTAGCAAAGAAAAGAAAGTTTGCTCCTTCATGATCTACTTCCGGGGGAAAAAAAAAGATAACTATACAGTAAGGAATATGGGAAAAGATGTTTACCAAACATTCCTATGAGTTTTCATTGCTGAGTTCAAAAGTTAAAAAACAAACAGGAAAATGACTAAGCATTTTCATGGCTTTTAAAATAAATTGCATAATTCCATGTACAAGAAATTTACATACAGCATATCATTAAACCTTCAATTAAGCAATCATGGTCTTGACAAGCTAGAGAATCAGATTCCAAAGAAAAGCATATGTCTGAACCTGCACCAGACATTATATTTACTGGAACATTGTTAAATGGAAATACATAAATATTTGAATCAGAAAGATATGTGGACATATTAGAGAAAGAAAACTCTGTAAGCAAAAGAAAATATAACTAGCAGACATGTTTAGTCAAAATGATATGGACTTTATTAACTGATGGACGAGAGATGCAATCAGCATGGTTCCTCACACAACTCAAGCAAAAATCCTTTTGACCCAATGATAGTTCCTTAGCACTAGTCATCACTACTAACCACCAGAGACACCATAATAGACGAATTGATTTTATTTTTTTTTGGGGGGGGTTACAAAAAAGGGATAGGGGGGATAAATCCAGTGTAGCTACCCCCACCCCGCCAGGAAATGTTCGATTCAAGGCACTAGATTTTTGCAGCCTTTCTCCATCCAAGGATGAGTACATCAACCCGACACCACCAAGGTGCCAGCTGGTCAGAACGGGAAAAAAGAAAGACCCTGACCTCTCACTCACCTAACTGTCATGGTTCTCAGGGGATAATCCCTAAATTTAATCGAGTATTCCACAGAGTCACATCTCAAACCCGTGACCTGTTGGTTGTGAGGCAAGACACCTAAAATCATAAAGGGAAGCCAAAAAGGAAAGAAGAACAAGGAAAAATGTGATGAATAGGAAGCTGAAAACACTTTAATAGTTATATACATGCATGCATATATGCATATTTACGTGAATACATTATACATATACATATATATACATCTGAAGAAAAAATAGAAAATCACAACTATGAAAAAGGTAAGAATTTTTTTTTTCAAGAGAAGGTTCTGGAATATTAATTTCTTCATAATATGTAGATAGCTGCAAGGATCCATTAATTTACAATATATGAAGTGTTTTCCTCTTTACTTGTTATGCTAAAAAACAGAAAAGAAAGATTACAAATGAGATTAAATCGCAAAGTATGCCAACCCAATGTCATTAAATAATGAATTCAAATTAAAACTTAAAATAACCAACAAAGCAAAAACAATGTTATAAAAGAAGAAATAACCTGAACTATCCGAAGCCACCTCATGTTTTTCAGACACTTTCTGGTCTTCCTTTTCTGGACATTCTTTTTGCACAAAACTTATGCTGTGAGCTAAGACCTACAATAATCATAACTTACGTGTCAATTCTAGAATTCATAATATAATATTAATGTCAATAAATCAAGACAGGAAAAAAAAAGAGAAGACAGATAACAATAGCAACAAAAGCAAAATGTGCTCACAACACCAGCCCCAAATATGCTGGCAAGACCTGTAGGTTATGTTAACAGTTATTTAGTGTAATTAATAAGGAAAGGGTGTATCTGAAAAATCTAAAGATTAATTAAGGACACTGTTTAGTTGATTTGTGTTGTGCATATAAGATATATTTTCAGATCTAATTGCAAAATAAAAAATATTGACAGTTGAGGAGTGAGTTTCTGAAAATGAATTTTACTTGAAAACAGTTACTCATTGCTGCATATAATAGATCCGGTGGATTCCTATTATCTCTTTATATTACTTCGTCATTTAGCTGGTTTGCTTACACATTTTTTCCAGCAACTACTGTTTATGTAAAAAATTATGAATTGGTGTTTTGTCAATAAAATAAAAACACATCAAGAGAAAAATATAGAAAAAGAAAATTGTATTCTCAGCATCTTAATGACATTGCCTGAACAGGTTTTCCCTTGCATATCTTAGAAAAAACATTAAAGGTACTCTTGACTGCTATAATGTAATAATCGATATTGCATAATTTTCAAGCTAAAAGAATCCAAAGTGTAACTAGCTATATGTTTGATCTATTCTTAGGAGGAATAGATAACTTGTGTTTCCTATGCTACTTGTAAACACCAGATGTAAGTCACCATCCAAGAGCAACAGTTGCAGTTGAAGGACTAGCAACAACAATGCACTCATCCTTCTCCAACAACAGTTGAAGAAATACTTCACCAAATAAACCGCATCAATAACTCAAAGTGAGAGCATATGCAAATAGACTAGTCTCTGATTTAGTAATGCAAACACACTTGAAATGGTCCAAAGAAGAGTCCAAACAACAAAAACAATGCAAAACACTGGAAGGCACACAATGCCACACTAACATCACGAAGGCAGATATCCGACACAGAATGTATCTGGGAATCAGTTTTGGATACTGAAACATGTCATATTATCTTATTTGGGCTAGACTGTCCTCCTATTTGCGATTCGAGGCTGCAGCTGTTATTAGTTTGGAGATAAATTCAAAGTAATTTAAGGTTGCTTTTGAACCAAGTCAAGTACAACTAGATAAATTTGCATCCAGATATTTAAATAGGTTAAAGTTTCTGACTTTTCCTCCTTACCAGCTTTATCTAAGCATGCAACAGCTGTAAATGTTTAACATTTATCACTTAGTTGAATAAACCTTAGAGCTTTGAGTAGATTACTCCTCACCTTTTCTAAAGGTAAAGAGTCTCTCTCTTCTCAACTATTTTAAATATTTTCTTATATGTAATGTTTAATCAAACTTAAGGCCAATTGTCTTAGAACTTAGCATTGCCAAGAGGTCTAACACTGGATGAATTCAAAACTCCACGAATTATGAAATTCTGGGTTCAATTTTAGTCATAAATTTAAGTGCCATTACTTGAGATGCAGCATCCATTTCACCTATAGTTTAAATGATTTCGGGCACATGGTACACATATTTTACATGTATTAGATGCACCAAATGGATTCATGTTCAAAAAGTTATCACGGACTAAAAGTGCTCTGATAGGAATTAGAGATGTAAGAGTCCTCTTCCAATAACTTTCAGTCATTAGTTTAAAGTCTCAACTAAATCAATGGTTAGATCAAGTCTAGGCTCCTTATGGTTTATTTTCTATATATGCAGGGGCTGGTTGATCCCCAGCAGGTTGAAGATAAATTAATGAAAGTTTTATTTTATTCCTCAGTTTTGCTTATCTTTATCTACCATCTTTTTTGGGGCTCAAGGCTTCATGTATAAGCTACTCAAGCATTCAGCCTGGACCTATGAATTTGATCCAGCAAAAAATTTCTACAAAAAAATAGGAAGTAGGATTCAGGTTACTAGAAGAAGCTCTAAATTTCAGATATCTCTACTTATTGGAGAATCAATCACCCTGCTCTTCTCTTCACCAAGTATCTAGGCATCCTCGCAAACAGGGCCATCATGCTTTGGAGCAAGTTCAGCAAGTTCGATCCATCAATGCCATTATATGTCAAAGGTAGCTTGTTCTTTCCACGGAGTGTCTTTATTATTCAGACTATCAAGCTAGAAACCACTGGCCCAGAGTCAAGATGAGAAGCTTATATCAATTAATCAGTTATTTAGGTAGTTACATAGAAAAAATGGAATAGAAAAGCAAGCCAAGGAGACCCAGTTCATATATTGATAGATTAAAAAAAAAAGTCAAAAAGCTTTTCTCTTCAACAATGAGCAAGGCCTCTCATTTTCTTCTATACCCAAATATTTCTCACAATAAAGTGGTAGCACCTTCCAATAATCAATATACCAGGGTTAAAAGTCTCAGAGAAAAATATGCTATGACAGAGTTAGTCTATATTGGCAAGTAAGTAGTGGTGAAAAGATAAGCCGGGAACTTCTGTAAGCAAAAAACAATTATACCTGTATTTTAGTTTGAGCATCTTTAATTGTGAATGGAGGTGCATCTCCACTTAATTGTCCAGTTATGTAGATAAGGTCATTTTCCTTCAAATAACAAGCAGCACAATGTGCCAAGTCACCTTGAAAAATAATTGGGATCCTGAATAAAACAAAAACAAGAAGTGAAACTCAATGTAGTAAATAAAAGTTATGCTAGTTTCAGAAAGTTAGACAAAGAGAGATGGGGTATACAAATATCATATTAAGATGGTTTTCTTTTTTGTCCAAAAACTATAATCCAAAGATTAAGAAGCGAAATCAAAATGGATATTCCGTTTTCATTGATATTTCTTGATGATGCTTGACCAGTTAAGAATATCTGCTTTATGGGAAATGATATCAGCTGAAAAAAATAATCAAATAATCAAATACTATAGATTAAAGGCAAAGTCATTATCCATTTTAGCAAAACCAAGAGAAAGAAAAGGAAATAAAAGACTCAGGAAGAAGAACAGATTACTTAAGGCATTATGTTCCTTCATGAACAAAGAAAATTACAATAATCTAAGTTCCAATGCTTCCAGAATGAAAACCCAAGAATTAAATATCACAAGAATTAATTCTTCAAAGATTCAAATAAGTGCATGATTAGCAAATTTTGATGCAGTATATCAGTGTGAAACAGAATTAGTATACATGCTGTAAAATAATAGCTCAATGAGAAACAAGCAAAGAATACCAATTCCCAGTGAACTCGTCGAAATTAAATACAGCATGATATTCCTGGAGAAGTTAGTATAGCATAGCTGTGAATTACAAATCAAGCAGAAAACAGGATCTCCCAAGTGCCATTTGCATTTTCGCACAGTACATGCCATACTCACTCCCTGACAAAAAGGGGTAAAAAGCTACAAAAGTCCAATAATCAAACCAGATAATAAGAAAATGAATGGATTTGGACCACAAAATGTAGAACCACCAGCCTATTAGATAGAGTCAAGATATAGCCAAATTCAAAAGGATACTTGCATAAATAATTCGATAACATTTTACATGCATATATACATAAATGGATTCTCTACTGATAAGAACCACCAAACCATCAAATATAACACAAGTAGACCTGGAATCTGGTAAGGATGGGGTCAAAAGTTCATAGATAAAAGATAGTCAAATCTTGAAAATTCAAGAATAGCATTATTTATATACAAATTCATGCGACTAAATAGATTCACCACTATAAAGGTCCTTGAATTTGGAGGTGATATTTGATAAAAATTGAAGATGTTGTCGAAGAGTATAAATGAAATAAATATATTCAAGAAATAATCTATTCAAGAAGATATTTGCTGATCTATTTTAGATCTAATAATTGAACCTAACTCGAATCAATTTCAACAGAATAGCCTGAAAAAACACAAAATCCAAATGTAATAGTGATTAGCTTATAAAGTTTGAATTTTGACATTCATGGAACCAAACCATGTCCAGCAAACTCATGGCACTACTTGTAACTACTCAAGTTCTTTGCAATGAGTACACATATCAATGAAGCTGATACTGTAATAGGAATCAAAGTAAAGAAACGTCCGGTAATTACGGCAACATCTCCCCCATGAAGCTCTCGAGTAGACAAAAAAATCACGTACTAGCAGCCCGCCAGGAAACACCACAACAATCAGCCATTTTTTCCCAATAGAATTCAAGACGTATCCAACAATAGAAACATCTCAACAACAAATTAAGCATACCAGAACTGTGGCAAACCCTTCTTAGTATTTTCCTGAACGAGGACCAACACAGCGGCGTACATGCCGTTGGGCAAGGTCTGAAGCTGGACGGGCACGCCGACAGTCCCGACAAGGTGCACCAAATTGGCAACTTTGGGCTGGAAGGGGACCTCGCTCGGCCTGGGCAGATCCTTCGGACCCGAGGGATTCCGGTCGGAATTCGAAAACCCTGGAGGATCCTGTTCCGTCTGACGTTTTGGCCTCCCCTTATGGGTGCGCTTGGCCGGTGCTGCGGCGGTGGCGTCGGTGGAGAAGAGAGCGGAAGATTGAAAGGCGCCAATTGCGATGGGGCGAATCGACAGCCATTTTTTCGATTGGAACGAGGAGGAGGAGAGCAGGGAGGCGAAGGCTCGGGAGAGATTCATGGAAGCGGAGAAGAGATCGAGAACGAGAGGGAGAACAGAAGAGAGCTAAAACCCAAGAGAATTTCGGAGTTGAGAAGCTAAGCGTATATAAAAAACCCTAGTTCTTGGCCATTGATGCGGGGGTTTGGTTGGCTTCGGCCAGAATGGGGGAGAGGGAAGGGGCGTTCCGATGCGGGGGTTTCATTGACCTGACAACGCGGGCTGGCCCGGCCCGACCCGGCTATAATCCACATCAACTGATATTATATAGGACCAAGCTAGGTCTATTTATAGAAATGGATTATTAAAATTCAATCCAGTCGAGCCATATATGGATCATGAGCTACGGATTAGCCGACTTACACTTCCTTTTTTCCGAACTCTATCCCTCCAACTAAAAGTTCTTTTATCTCTTTTTCTATCAGGTAGGTTAATGAGTCTGAGCGGGCAACCGAATCCATTATGGAAACGATGGAACCATCGAGAAATTGGTGGCTAGACAAGCCGGTGGTGAACTAAATCGCGATAAGAAATGTGATCTAGCAGCCTGCATCAACTATGAAGGAGCTAGTGAAGAAATTAAAACAATCTCGATACCGGGGTCATCTCCATCTCCATTGTCATCAAGGATGGCAGGCGGTGGCCTTAAGCTCATCTAGGTCTCGGACAATGGATGCGATGGCGAAGGAGGAAGACGATCTAGCCCAGTGATCCCGTGCGACAGGCTAGCACCCTCATTGATAGCTTGACCCCTGTCTCTGACCGTTCCGTTGAGAAAAAAAGAAGAAGAAGATTCAGGACTCATCGTCCAACATCGTGTTCATTGCCACTGATTTGCTACACACCGCAGCTGCTTCTCTCCTCCTCCATCCCTTTTTACCGTCGGCGCTGCATATTCTTTTTTTCTTTGCCAGATTGCAAAAGCCCCCTAAGCCTTAGGTGAATCACTGAATCAAAACAGGAAAGTGGGATCGCCAGAAGAATAAATAGATGAGAGTTTTAATATTTCAACTTTTTTTAAATTTTTTTTTTTTTTTGCTTGGCCCATGGACTGACCCGATCCGAATCCTGTTAAGCCCATGGGCTACAGGGATCGGGCCAAAAAGTCCAGTTACATAAATTGGCCAAATTTTTTTAACCTGACTATTTATAAGATCAAATGGATTGGTTCATGGGCTCTAACCCATTTTGACAGCTCTAGGTTTTATTAACAAAAATATTTATATATATTTTTTTGGTGCAATAAAAAAATAGATGGTGGTATAACAAAAAAAATTTAAATAATTAAATAAAACATTTTTGTTATTATTTTTTTTGTAAAGATCCGCCGTCAAAATCATTATTGACCATTACAAAAATTATCATAATCATAATAGAACCCAAAAAATTATAATTTTTAAATTTTTAATACTAAAATATATATTTTTTTAAATAATGGTTATCATGTTGAGAAATAATAGATAATAATGACATTATTTTCTATTTTTTAATATACTTCAGACTTTACATGCTTTTCTAGAGGAATTTTTTAAATAATTTAAATTAAAAATATATTTTTATTAAAAAAATAAACAAAAGTCCATCGAGATACGGGGATTGAGAGCTGGGTGAAAGCCATGGTGTCGCCCCCTCTTCTTCAGTCCACTCCTCTTGGTGAGCCTCTTCCCATGGTGTCGCCCTCTCTTCTTCAGTCCACTCCTCTTGGTGAGCCTCTCCCTGTGAAGGTTAAGAAAAAAAGTTTAAACTTTTGATAGTGGAGTGTTAGATAAAAAGTTCAAAATTTTGGTACTCTAAAATTCAAATCAACAATGATAGGAGTCTCTCCTTTTTTGGTCCGTGATTCATTCTCTATTTCGATTTATATATATAAAGGTGTTTGATGTCCATAAAAATTGTTGTGACTGAACCAGCGCAACTTTGATGCACCATTTGGGCTCATTCTACTGAACTCCTTAAGAACCTGCAAAACAGACCCACTCACCGGGATTTCGGTGGGGATACTCTGATGCTTAAGTCATAGCAAAGTTCAGATAAAACAGATATAAAAATCTCAAGATGACTAAAGAATAAGACAGTATTTCAACTAGTTATCTTACTTATCCCCAGAGGCCCCCATTTATCGGTATTTATAGGCTTGGACCTTAACTAAATTCAATTAGATGGATCTTAGACAGTTAGTTCTGTCAGGAACTAACCTGATGTGACCAGATCGCTGACATGAGGCGGGGAGGCTAACGTGGAGCCCTCACGGGACGCCACGAGGGATTCCCATCTTGAGCCCCTTCGTCGAGCTGAGCTCCCTGAGAGCAATGGGGGCCGTCCATCGAAGCCGGGTTCCGTCCTCCGCCAGGTCGGTCCTCGCCAGATCGGAATGCCTAGGTCGGAGCCGAGCTCAAGCCCCACCAGAGGCAGACCCCTCGAGCCCAAGGTCGGGCCCCATGGCCCGGAGTCAGCCTAAGCCTCCTCAGCCACGTGGAGCCCCTTCGAGGTCAGGTCCCCTAGGCTGGGTGGCACCTTGTCCACCTCAGCCAGCTCGAGCTCGCTCGGAGCTGGGCCACACTGGCCCGGAGTCGAGCTCAGCCCTCCTCCGCGCAGCCAAGTCACCTCGAGGCGAGTCCACCGGAAGCAGGCCCCACCTTTCCAGCTCGGTCCCCAGCTCATATCGAGGCACCAACCACCAAGGGAGTAGCATCTCCCTTCCGAGGACAATGGCAGGCCTCCCGAGGACCGTACGACAGCACCCACCACGTCACCATTAATACCCACGGTCGTCATTCACTCCAGAAAGAAAGAAAACTCACATCAAGGCACCATGCCCTCCACGACCTGCCGTACGACCGGAGAAAAGACCCCACTGGAGAGCACGGGTCCCAAGAGCGGCGGCCCGCCAACCGAGGCTCTACCAGGTCCCTGGGAGATGGGCAGGCAGAAGGAATGTCAGAAGCGTACAGAAGCTTCCCCAGCTACCTGACGGAAGGGGCGTCCCGTCTATGACACAATACCTCGTTGCATATGTCTGACAGCATGTGGAGGTCCCGAGGCAGGCCAAAGTAAAAGGCCCCGCCAAAGTAAGCAAAGAAGGAGGTAACAAACCAGAACCAAATCAAACACAGAGAGGGAGGCCAAAGAAGGAGGGACGACCACCTCGGCCACCACCTCTCCCACTTCACTCTCATTTTTTCATACACACTCTCACTCCTCCTAGAGTGGAGCTCATCCAGAGGGGCTCAACCAGGAGGATCTATTTTCCTGGACCATCATTGACTTGACCGTCAGAGCACCCCCGCCGGAATCCCAGGCCCGGGTCATTGACGTTGTTTGCTGCAGGTCCTGAGCCACCGGAGGCATCCCAAGCAAGCGGATGCGCTACCTTTGATGCCATCAGTAGCTATGGGCCATGACGATCTGAGCGGCAACAGATTGGCGCACCAGGAAGGGGGGCAGAACGACACTTGATCCAATTCATGCCCCACTCAGATAGTTCGTCGGAAGGATGGTGACCACTCAGGCGAGGGGAGCCTCTCCCAACCGTGCGGAAGCGTCCCCTTCCCACGAGAACCCACATGGTCTGGAGATGGAGCCACCTGCCCCGATTCAACCACCTCAGCTGGAGATCCAGCTGACCACACTTGCCTAGTAGATGCACACTCTTACTGTAGCAGTGTGCCAACTCCAACATCAGCATCGGTCCCTGGCTACACCCCAGCAGCCAGAGACCCCCGTGGCCCATGCCGCTGCTCCCCGCGACAGCCTGTGTTCCTTCCATGGGAGGCCTTCGTAGCCGCGGGCCATTACAGACCCTCGAGGTGCTCATCAAGCCCCAATGAAGCGACGGCGGGCCGGGTCCACTGACGAAGAAAGCTGCTCATTGCACCTTGACTGGGAGGCATCTAAACCCCGTCAAGGCAGGAAGGGCAAAGCTCCTCGTCATGGGCACCGACACCCGCGTCACCTTCCCCGCCCCTCTCAGCGGAGGGGTCAACGGATGAAGCCATCAAGCGCATGGCGGAGAAGCGCCTAGAAGAGCATGACCGCAAGCTGACGGAGCTATCCCACCGGTTCGCCAACTTGCCCGGCTCCGCTAGCGAGCCAGCGGGCTATGACGCCCGCCCTCCATTCTTCCAGGAGATCCAAGCGGAGTCGATCCCCCGCCGGTTCCGCATGCCACAAGTGGATCCTTACGACGGGCCTACCGATCCCCTGGACCACCTGAAAAATTACCGAGCCCTCATGAGGGTCTAGGGGGCCACTGACGCTCTCCTATGCATCGCTTTTCCTGCTACTCTTCAGAAGGCGGCTCAGGTATGGTTCGCCCGTCTTGAGCCAGAAAGCATCAACTCCTTTGTCCAGCTGGGGCAGAAGTTCGTGGCTCATTTTGATGCATGTCGAAAGATGCCACGGAAGGTGGACAGCCTCTTCTCCATCAGGCAGCAAGACCGTGAGCTGCTACGAGACTACGTAGCCCGCTTCAAGGCCGCTGCATTAGAGATCTACAGCCTGGAGGAGCCGGTTGCAATGTTAGCTCTAAAGCGAGGGCTCAGGACTTCCCCCTGACCAACTCGCTTGACAAGAAGCCCCCGAAGACTTACACCAAGCTATTCTTCCGGGCTTAGAAGTACATCCGCACCGAGGAGGCGGATCGTACAAGGCAGGAGCTCGATGGAAAGCCGCTAAAGGGGCCGGCGCCTGCCGAGACGCCCGGGGCATGGAGGTCGGGACCTCCAGCTCAGAGCTCACGACCAGGACCGAGGCCAAAGAGCGCTCTCGTCCCTCAGGAAAATTTCACTCCCCTCCTCGCCCCGAGAACGAAGATCCTCATGGAGATCGAGGGCGATACCTATCTGAGGCGCCCACCACCACTGAAGTCGTCCTCTAGCCGTGACAAGATGAAGTATTGTCATTTCCACCGTGACCACGGCCATGACACCGAGGAATGCCACAGCCTCAAGTGGGAGATCGAAGAGCTCATCAAAAGGGGCTACCTTGAAAGATATGTTGGGGGCATACCTCAACCAGAGTCTCGGGCGCTCGTCGCCCTCCCACCTGTCCCGGCGGTCGACAATCGCCCTACCGAGAAGCCGGTGGGGATGATACGCTAGGGAGCCGAGCGTGCCTCCAAGAGGACCCGGGGGGCAGGGGACTCTGAGGATGTACTCCCCTTTATGAGGGAAGGAGAAAGTGGAGAGAAAAATGTAAATAATGAAACTGTGGTCGTTGAAATGACGATCGCCAAACATCTTGTAAAACGCATCATGGTAGATAGTGGAAGCTCTATGGATGTGCTTTTCTATGATGCCTTCTCCTGAATAAATCTTTCTTCTGCTCAGCTCAGGCCTGTACACACCCCCCTTGTCGGTTTCACGGGAGACTCTATAGGGGTGGAGGGAGAAATTACTCTCCCAGTCACTGTCGGGACCCCACCTCGACAGAGCACTGTCATAATGACATTCACGGTTGTCAGGCTTCCTTCACCTTACAACGTGATCTTTGGTCGACCTGGGCTCAATCTCCTTGATGCTGTTGTCTCCAGCAAGAGATTGATTGTATAATTTCCGACCCCTTGTGGTGTGGAGGAGATGAGGGGTACGCCCCAGCCTATGCAGCACTGCTTTCAAACCCTCCCCGGGGCCCGGCTGCCCGAGGAGGATTCCAAGGCAAACGAGTTTGATCAGAGGGTTCAGGACCCTAGGGGAGGTCCGGCCGAGCGCCTCTTCCCTACCGGCTCGGAGCCGACCAGATGAAGACCATGCAGATCAGAGCCCAGTTGCCCGAGGAAGAGAAAGCTCCACTGTTGGAATTCTTGCGGGCGAATGCGGATGTGTTAGCCTGGACGACAGCGAACATGCCAGGTATTCCCCCCAAAGTCATCACCCATAAGCTCAACGTCGATCCGAGGCACAGACCGGTTCGACGGAAGAAGAGAAGCTTCACCCCAGAAAGGCAGGTGGCCATCAACGAAGAAGTTGAGAAACTTTTGGCTGCTGGCTTTGTTCGAGAGGTACAATACCTAAGTTGGTTGGCAAATGTGGTGATGGTGAAGAAGAACAATGGCAAGTGGAGGATCTATGTAGAGTACATCGACCTCAATAAGGCGTGCCCAAAGGACAGCTTCCCTCTACCGAGGATAGATCAGTTGGTGGACGCCACCTCTGGGCACAGGCTACTGTCCTTCATGGATGCATTTTCCGGGTATAATCAGATCCGGATGCACCCGGAGGACGAGGAGCACACTACCTTCATTACCGACCGAGGGACGTATTGCTACAAGATGATGCCCTTTGGCCTGAAGAATGTTGGAGTCACGTACCAACGTTTGGTCAACAAGGTCTTCAAAGACCAGATTGGCCAGAACGTGCATGTATACGTGGATGACATGCTCGTTATTAGCAAACCGAGCTCGGACCACATTGCCGACCTCGCCGAAGCCTTTCACAGTCTTCGGAAGCACCAAATGAAGCTCAACCCAGCAAAATGTGCTTTCGGGATGGCAGCCGAAAAATTTCTCGGCTTCATGGTCACCCAGAGAGGCATCGAAGCAAATCCAAAGAAGGTCCAGGCGATCCTTGATATGGAGCACCCGACATCCAAGAAGCAAGTTCAATGTCTGACGGGGAGGATAGCAACCTTAAGCCGGTTCATCTCGAGGTTGGTTGATCGCTGCCTCCCTTTCTTCAAGGCGTTGCGCAAGATGCATGACTTCACCTGGACCGATGAGTGCAAGACGGCCTTTGAAGAGCTGAAGGAGTTCCTGACCTCTCCACCTCTGCTATCCAGATCAGAAGAGGGGGAAGAGATCCTGCTTTACCTGCCAGTCACACCAGGGGCCGTCAGCTCGGTCCTTGTCCGTACAAACCAGGACGGATCACATAAGCTGGTGTACTATACCAGTAAAATCCTCCGTGATGCGGAGATCAAGTATACTCGTCTCGAAAAACTCATTTTTGTACTAATCATGTCTGCTAAGCACTTCAGGCCCTACTTCTCAGTACATCCCATTGCGGTTGTGACCGATCAGCCGCTGAGAACCATGCTAAGCCATCCCGAGACCTCTAGGAGACTGGCCAAATGGTCCCTGATGCTGAGCGAGTTCGACATTGCGTGCCGGTCGAGACCATCGCAGAAGGCCCAGGTCCAGGCCGACTTCATGGTCGAATGTACGGGACCCCCCGAGGAGCCAGAGCAAACGATCCCGGAGAGCCAAGCTGAGCCCGGACCACGTGAGGACCCTTAGATCCTCCACGTGGATGGTGCCTCCAACTCTGGTGGAAGCAGGGCGGGCCTCATCCTCGCCAATTTCGACGGAGTGGTGACAGAGTGCGCCCTCCGCTTCAAGTTCGCCGCCACAAACAACCAGGCGGAGTACGAAGTGCTCCTCTCGGGCCTAAAGGTTTCCCGCGAGCTGGGCATACAGAACCTGAAGGTTTTCACTGACTCCCACTAGTTGCCGGACAAGTCTCTGGAGAATACAAAGCCCAAGATCCCCAGATGGTAAAATACCTGGAGAAGGTTCGCTTGAGCATGGCGGACTTCTGTTACTTCCATATTTTCCACATCCCTCGCAGAGAAAATGCTCGTGCGGATGCACTATCGAGGCTCGCAACCCTACCGGACTCATCCCTGGGGCACGCCTACATCGAGTATCTCGAGAATCCAAGCTACGAGAGCCCAGACGAGGTGCAGCAGGTAGCCCACGAGCCAAGCTGGACAAGTACAACAAGTACATCCAGGATGGCCTACTACTAGAAGATTACAGAGAAGCTGGCCTCATCAGAAGGAAGGCCACCCGTTTTGTCTTATTGGATGGTCAGCTCTACCGCCAATCTTATTCCTACCCACTCCTGAAGTGCCTCAGGCCCACGGAGGCAGCCTTCGTGCTCCGGGAGATACACGAGGGTCTCTGTGGAAATCATGTAGGAGGGAGGACTATGGCGTACAAGGCTCTTCGCCAGAGATACTTCTGGAAAACAATAAGGAAAGACGGCACCGACTTCGTCAAGAAGTGTGACAAATGCCAGCACCATTTCCACGTGCATCACCTACCGACCGCACCGATCTCCCAATTGTCATCCCCTGACCTTTTGCACAGTGGGGGATGGACATCCTGGGACCGTTCCCCACCATGCCAGGGTAGCGAAAATTCTTGCTAGTGACGATCGACTACTTCACCAAGTAGGTCGAGGCAGAACCGCTAGCTCGGATTACAGAAGCCAATGTTCGCTAATTCTTCTAGAAGTCTGTCATCTGCCACTTTGGACTCCCCAATTGCATCATCACCGACAATGGACGACAGTTCGACAACCAGGAGTTCGAAGGATTCTGTGCCGAGCACGGGATCCAACACCGTTTCACCTCGGTCACTCATTCCCAGACCAATGGTGAAGCCGAGGTAACTAACCGAACCATCTTTCAAGGACTCCGCACCAGGTTGGATCAGGCGAAGGGCAGATGGGCAGAAGAACTTCAGAGCATCCTACGGGCCTACCACACAATGCCCAGAACGGCAACGGGCGAAACACCCTTCAACCTTGTTTTTGGATTAGAAGCAGTGATCCCAATCGAGCTCGGCATGCCTACACTCCGGATGCAGCGGTATGACGAGACACAGAACTCAGCACACCTCCTGCTCAACCTTGACCTCCTCGAAGAGACGAAGGACAAAGCCAGGCTCCGGATGGCAGCATACTGGCAACGGGTCACCCGGTATTACAATGTGCGGGTGAAGCTGAAGACTTTCCGACCTAGCGACCTGGTACTGCGCCGGGCAGAAGCATCCCAACCCCGAGATTGCGGCAAGCTCTCGCCGAACTGGGAAGGCCCTTATAAAGTGGATGAGGCCCTCTCACAGGAGGCCTACTATCTTGAGGACCTGGATGGCGTCAGATTCCCTCGAACATGGAATGCTTGTAATCTGAGGAGATACTACTAGTGATGTAAGTTCTTCCTCCACTAGAAATAAAGACTTTCCTTTGCACAACGGTTTATTTGCCTTGTAGGAATGATTATAGCCACGAGCCCAGCTCCTCGGCATTCAAGCCTGGAGAAGAGTCCTCCGGCACAAAGCCCTTGGCAGCCCCCAGGCACTCAAGCCGCGAGCCCAGCTTCTCGGCATTCAAGCCCGGAGAAGAGTCCTCCGGCACAAAGCCCTGGGCAGCCCCCAGGCACTCAAGCCGCGAGCCCAGCTCCTCGGCATTCAAGCTCGGAGAAACATCCTTCGGCCACAAGCCCTGGGCAGCCCCCAAGCACTTAAGCCACGAGCCTAGCTCCTCGGTATTCAAGCCCAGAGAAGAGTCCTCCGGCACAAAGCCCTGGGCAGCCCCCAGGCACTCAAGCCGCGAGCCCAGCTCCTCGGCATTCAAGCCCGGAGAAACATCCTCCGGCCACAAGCCCTGGGCAGCCCCCAGGCACTCAAGCCGCGAGCCCAGATCCTTGGCACTCAAGCCCGGAGAAACATCCTCCGGCCACAAGCCCTGGGCAGCCCCCAGGCACTCGAGCCGCGAGCCTAGCTCCTCGGCACCCAAGCCCGGAGAAACGTCCTCTGGCCCCAAGCACCTGAGCCATACTCTCAGGCCATCAAGTCCTGGAGACTAGCTCTCCGGCTGGCACATCCCCGAGCCCAGCTCCAGGATGCCAGTCCAAGACCGGAGCTTAGATCTCTAGCCAAGGAAACCTTCGAGCCACGCAGCTCTCAACTATCAACATCTCCGAGCCCAGCTCCAAGATGACAACTCCTGAGCCATGTCCTCAGGCCATCAAGTCCCAGAGACTAGCTCTCCGGCCGGCACGTCTCCGAGCCCAGCTCCAAGACGACAACTCCTGAGCCATGTCCTCAGGCCATCAAGTCCCGGAGACCAGCTCTCCGGTCGGCACGTCTCCGAGCCCAGCTCCAAGATGACAACTCCTGAGCCATGTCCTCAGGCTATCAAGTCCCGGAGACTAGCTCTCCGACCGGCACATCCCCGAGCTCAGCTCCAGGATACCAGCCCAAGACCGGAGCTCAGATCTCCAGTCAAGGGAACCTTCGAGCCATGCAGCTCTCATCTATTAACGTCTCCGAGCCTAGCTTTAAGATGCCAACTCCTGAGCCATGCCCTCAGGCCAGCAAGTCCCGAAGACCAGCTCTTCGGCTGGCACATCCCCGAGCCCAGCTCCAGGATGCCAGCCCAAGACCGGAGCTCAGATCTCTGGCCAAGGGAACCTTCGAGCCATGCAGCTCTCCGACCAGCACGTCTCCGAGCCCGGCTCCGAGGCGATGTTTATTGAGTCCGACCTCTAGCGATCAAGCCTCGAGCCTAACTCCAAGGCACTCAAGATATGAGCAGCCCTTAGGGACCCAAGTCCGAAGCTCCTCCCTCCAACCTCCTCGCACTGAAAGAAAAGAGAAGAGAGGAGAAAAGAGGAGGGAGGAAATCCACACCACAAAAGAAAAAGGGAAATCACATTTACAAAATCAACTCTCATTACTTTGAAGAAAGGCTTTACATTATCTTCCGGGCCCTGACAGGCCAGGCAGCCCAGCTCAAAAACAAAACAAACAACAAAAGTGATAGAAAGAAAATAAGAAAGTACACGAGAAGTCCTATCCTATTGGGCCGGCTCCTTCCCTGGGCGGTGCATGGCCGGGACTTCTCCTTCTTCCATCTCCGGTGTAAGGTTGCGTGCCTGAGCAGACTCCGTAAGAGGGGCAGGTTCAGCTACTGCTACCGAGGAGACCGGCTCAGCTGCCTTCTCTTGCGGTGCTGGCTCGGTCGTTGCCACAACCAAGGCTGGCTCAGCAGTCTCCGGGGCCACTCGTGGGAGAGACTCGACCGGAGCGGCTCCTTGCCCTGCTGCAACCACCTTCGGAGCCGGAGCCTTCTTGCCTGGAGCGCGGCCAGTCGCTTCTCGGAAAGGATCCCCCACAGCTGCTGGCGGCAGTAGGCGAACCCCTTGGCGAAGGAGTCCATTGCCGCCTCCTTGAAGTCCTTGATGTACTCGGGGGTGGCCTTGAAGGCGGCCACTACATCGGCAGCCTCCTTCCTCATAGCCCCCTCCCATTGCCTTGCTTCCCCCAGCTGCTTCCTGGTATGCTCAAGCTGCCGGATTACCAACGTCGTCGCCTTCTCGGCAGTCTCGACGGAGCGATAGCGGCAGTGACCCTCTCCTCCGTGGCAGCTGCTTTCTTCTCAGCAGAGGAAGCCCTGTCCCTCGCTGCCTCTACCTTGGGCCAGAGCTCTTTTAGTCGAGTCCTCTTCGACTCGAGCTCTCCCTCGAGCTCCTTCTTTATCCGGGCGGCGTCAGCGATCTCGACTAAGAGGCTCTTAGCCTTTAGGTTAGCCTCCCGGATCTCGGCATCCTTCCGGCCCACCTTAGCTTTCAGGGGCTCGAGCTCCGCCTGTCGCTCCTTGTCCCTTTTTGCCCAGTTACGGCAGTAATCCCTGATGAGGATCAGCTCCCTGCCTTGCTGCACAAAGGAAAGCATATTAGCTACAGTGCTGAGAAAGATCAGAAGGCCTCAAGACAAGAGAAGAAGGACTTACAGCATACAGATTGGCGAAGGACGAGTTGATGACATCGCCCAGGAGCCTCCCGCTCCCTTCTCGCCTGTCGCAGGACTGGACCGAGAAGTCCATCATCCACTCAGCAAGGCCCGGGTCCTTCATCAGCGATATGTTGGGCCCCAGTCAGAAGGGAACTTGGCAATAGTCCCTGTCCTGCCTTCTAGTCGGCTCGGATCCCTCGACGGCGGGAGGCCCGTTCGATGCCGGTTGCGATCTTGGTGCCACCTCAGGTCGCACTTGGGGTGCCAGCCTCGCTTCTCTCGATCCCCCATCCTCCTCGACGTCGACGATCTCCGGAGGAGGGACTTCTACCATGGCGGCGGCAGTAATCGACCTGGCATGGACAACCACCTCGGGCTCGAGCACCGGGACTAGCGCACGCTGCCCTGAAGGCTCATGGGCAGGCTCGGCCGCCCTCTTCCGCCTTTGCTCTGAGACTGGTGCGTCCGGCCCGGCCTGCACCGGCCTCGCACCGTCATCGACCTGAGCCCTCTTCGGAGTGGGCTCACCTGCCTCGGCTGCCTGCTCTCATTTCTCAGAAAACGAGAGCAGCTCGTCCATGGAGAACTTCATCTCTGCACCACAGAAGACATGATCAAATTCAGGCCAACACAAAAAAAAAGAGAAGAAAGAAAAGAAAAGAAGAAAGAATGAGTGAGAAGAAGAAACGAGAAGGGGGTGGCCAAGTCGAACTCATCCGACTCCTGTACCGAGCCAATCCCGGCCTCGTGGAGATTCTGCTCCGATAGCAAGACCTCAAGCAAGGGGATCTCAGCTGATATAAGCAACTCGTACAGGTCGAGGTCGGCTACTTCGACGGAGGAGTTCCTATTTGGTGACCGATCTGAGTCGCTCCATGCCCAGTCGATCCCCTCGATCAAGGTGAAGAAGTACTTGCTCTTCCATCCTTTGATGGAAGAGGGGAGCTCGAATCTGATGCCTCGAGGGTGAGAAGAAAGGGACCACCACCCATCCTCGGTAGGGTGGCGTTTCAGGATAAAAAAGGTCCTGAACAAGGAGAAACGGGCAATAATTCCATGGAAGTGGCACAGAACGATGAAGCAAAATATCGTTCTGACAGCATTGGGGATCAACTGAGCAGGAACAAGATGGTAGTTGGTCAGAAAGAAAAGAAAGAAAGGATGAACAGGAAACTGGAAGCCCCGGCGAAGGTCTCTTCATAGAAAGCAATCCGCCGAGGGCCACTGGACGTGACCCGCTCTCCAGGATGAGGGACAGAGAGCTGGATGGACTCCGGGATGTCGTAGGCACCCCGGATGGCCACAAGATCCTCGGCGGTGATCACCGAAAAGATCCCTCCGAGACCTATCAACCGAGAAGGTTCGGGTTCAAGGATAGGAGCAGGAGGAGGAGCAGGAAGAAGGGCCAAGTGAGGTGGAGAAGAAGACCCAGGTTCCCTAATGGTTACCGGACCATGAAAAGGTCTCCTATTAAACTCATAACGTGCCGCCTCCATTTCCTCTTCGGAGGAAGAAGGAGTCTTCGGCCGGGAGGGTCCGGCCTCAGCTTGGCAGGAAGGATGGAAGTTCGAACCGAAGTGATCCATGGAAGAAGAAGAAGAAGATGGTGAAGGAAGACCTATAATGACCCCTAGTCGACGAGAAGGAAGAAGAAGAGGGAGCTAACCTGCTAAAGTCCGAGGAGAACGATGATGGCTCGAGAGGGAGGAGGAGAAGACCGCGGTACGACGTCGGGCACGAAGGATTCAAAAGAAGGTAAGTTTCGAAAAGACTTACCCTTCTTCTCGAGGCAACCTGCACCCAACCGTACCGTTATGGCTTTCCCAAGGGATGCTCGCCACATGTCGCCAATCGACGAGGCCAGCACCCCAATCCGAGCGCAGTCGCTCTGACATCCGTGCCCGCCATAACCTCTCCCTAGACGTGGCCGCGTGGCACCCCCGCACAGGCTCGAGGGCTCGTCGAATGAGACGCCATCGATATCGATCATCATTGTACCATATTTCTTCGCCTTTCCATGTCAGCACAGCAATTACTCCCTTCGCCCTGGGCACCACGCGCCAATGGGCCTCGGGAGTGGGAGGCAAATGATGTGACCGGATTGTTGACGTGAGGCGGGGAGGCTGACGTGGAGCCCTTACAAGACGCCACGAGGGATTCCCATCTTGAGCCCCTTCGGCGGGCTGAGCTTCCCGAGAGCAATGGGGGCCGCCTGTCGAAGCCGGGCTCCGTCCTCCGCCAGGTCTGTCCCCACCAGATCGGGATGCCTAGGTCGGAGCCGAGCTCAAGCCCCACCAGAGGCAGACCCCTTAAGCCCGAGGTCGGGCCCCATGGCCCAGAGTCGAGCCCAAGCCTCCTCCGCCACGTGGAGCCCCTTCGAGGTCGGGTCCCTTGGGCTGGGCGGCACCTCGCCCACCTCCGCCAGCTCGAGCTCCCTCAGAGCTGGGCCCCACTGGCCCAGAGTCAAGCTCAGCCCTCCTCCGTGTAGCCAAGTCGCCTCGAGGCGGGTCTACTGGAAGCGGGCCCCACCTTTCCAGCTCGGTCCCCAGCTCAGATTGAGGCACCAACCACCAAGGGAGCAGCATCTCCCTTTCGAGGACAATGGCAGGCCTCCCGAGGATCGTACGACAGCACTCGCCACGTCGCCATTAATACCCACGACCGTCATTCACACCAGAAAGAAAGGAAACTCACATCAATGCACCATGCCCTCCACGACCTACCGTACGACCGGAGAAAAGATCCCACCAGAGAGCACGGGTCCCAAGAGCGGCGGCCCGCCAACCGAGGCTCCACCAGGTCCCCGGGTGATGGGCAGGCAGAAGGAATGTCAGAAGCGTATAGAAGCTTCCCCATCTACCTGACAGAAGGGGCGTCCCATCTATGACACGATACCTCGTTGCACACGTCTGACAGCATGGGGAAGTCCCGAGGCAGGCCAAAGTAAAAGACCCCGCCAAGATAAGCAAAGAAGGAGGTAACTAACCAGAACCAAATCAAACACAGAGAGGGAGGCCAAAGAAGGAGGGATGACCACCTCGGCCACCACCTCTCCCACTTCACTCTCATTTTTCCATACACACTCTCACTCCTCCTAGAGTGGAGCTCATCCAAAGGGGCTCAACCAGGAGGATCTGTTCTCCTGGACCGTCATTGACTTGACCATCGGAGCACCCCCACCGAAATCCCTAGTCCGGGTCATTGATGTTGTTTGCTACATGTCCCGAGCCACCGGAGGCATCCCAAGCAGGCGGACGTGCTACCTTCGACGCTATCAGCAGCTACGGGCCACGACGATCTGGGCGGCAACATAACCCTTGCCTATAATAACGATAATTGATTATTTTGATAGGATAACTACCTCATTTATTGTTATCTTCATTTTTCTTATAATGGATCGGCGATTATATGGTGGTCAGTACTTGCATGTCGATCGACTTTGTGAGTTGATCAACCTTGTGTGTTGATCAACCCTGTAAGTTGATCGACCTTGCACATTGATCGGTCTTGTACGTGGATCGACTTTGTGCATCGATCGACCTTGTAGGTTGATCGGCCTTGTGCGTTGATCGGCCTTGTGGGTTGATTGGCTTTTATAAGCCGATCAACCACTTACATTTTTTTCGGCTTTGGAGACTAATCTATCCTTTTATAAAACTTTGGGGCCTAGTCTGGTCTTCTATAAATTGATACATTTCTTTTGTCACAATAGGAACTGTTGTACCATGACGGCTCACCCTATATCAAAACTGGCCCAATCTTGCGGTCTGACCCGGCCACTCCAACCAAGAGAGGTCCGATCCACTGGAGCTGAGGTCCGAACGACCCTCTCCTACTGGGGTCCGGCCCACCTCCTCCGCCAAAGGTCCGATCCACTGGAGCTGAGGTCCGAACGACCCTCTCTTGCTGGGGTCCGGCCCGTCGTCCTCCGCCAAAGGTCCGACCCACTAGAGCTGAAGTTCGAACGATCCTCTCCTGCTGGGGTCCGGCCCGTCGTCCTCCGCTAGAGGTCCGACCCACTGGAGCTGAGGTCCGAACGACCCTCTCCTGCTGGGGTCCAGCCCGCCGTCCTCCGCCAGAGGTCCGACCCACTGGAGCTGAGGTCCGAACGACCCTCTCCTGCTGGGGTCCGGCCCGCCGTCCTCCGCCAGAGGTCCGACCCACTGGAGCTGAGGTCCGAACGACCCTCTCCTGCTGGGGTCCGGCCCGCCGTCCTCCGCCAGAGATCCGATCCACTGGAGCTGAGGTCCGAACGACCCTCTCCTGCTGGGGTCCGGTCCATCGTCCTCCGCCAGAGGTCCGGCCCCCTAGAGCTGGGGTCCGAACGATCCTCTCCTGCTGGGGTTCAGTCCGTCGCTCTCCTTCGAAGGTCTGGCCTTTGATCCGACCGACCGACCGCCTCATGGCCGACATCCGACAGGCAAGCCTTGGCATCCAGGGCATTCCAGAAGCACCTTCCTATTGCGGCAGGATTCTGCTATCCCAACGACCCTGCTCCACTACTTCCACGGTGTCGCCATATCTACGTGCCACGTGGCCACTCTCTAGATTTCCCTAGGGGCAGATCGATCTTTCCCAGCCTCTTCCCTAATGGATTTTGGACTGTTCCACACCTATATAAGGTACTTGGAGGACCCCGTTTGGAGGTAGAAGAACTCTTTCCTCTCCTTATGCCGTTGTTTCTTTGATTCCTCCATTCTGTTACCTTCAACCTCCTACTAACTTAAGCATCGGAGGGTCCCCTATCGGAACACCATCGGCGCCCTTGGGGACTTCTCTGCAGGTTCGCCCGGGAGGAGAGCGCTCCAACCGATCTAGCCATCCCGGTTCCCGGTCCAGGAGTTGACGTAGCAATAGATTGGCGCTAGAGGAAGGGGCGCTCTGCACTCTTTCTTCTAAAAGGAGGAATCCATCATCCCAGTGAGAAAATGGCTAAGGGAAGAGCTCCAAATGCCACTGCCATGAGAGATACCTCTCCTTCCAGGTCTGAGGAGCCTCTCCGAGAGAATGATTTCGCTGCTACCGCTCCTACTGCTGCAGAACCTACCATCACTTTGGGGTTGCAGCAATTCCAAACCTTGGTGAACCGCATCGAGACACTTACGGCTGTGGTTCAGCGATTCCAGGAAGCAGCTGACAATCGGCAACAACTACCAGCTTCTTCCTACACTAACCCTCTGACTGCTGCTGCGGGAGGTCGACGGCCAGAGATCCCTCAGCATGGTTCCCGCGCCGCCGCGGAACCCCGGAGGTCCTTGGGTGATCGCGTCGATGGCAAAAGGGCGAGGTCTGCCTCGCCTTCCTACGCCGAGTCCATCCCCTTCGACGGTTAGCCTGCCGCTGAACCTCCGAAGGACTACGACAGCAAGATCATGCGCATGGAGGAGCGCATTGATGAAATCGCCCTCCGGCAGAAGACCGAGGGGGGACAGGTATACGACTCCCATCCCCTGTTCTCTGAGAAAATTCTGGTAGAGACGATCCCCCGCCACTTCAAGATCCCACAGGTGGATCCCTACACGGTACCACCGATCCGATGGACCATCTGGGCACGCACAAGGCCCATATGATGGTCCAAGGTGCCTCCGACACCCTCCATTGCATTGCCTTCCCGGTGACCCTCAAGACGACCGCCTAGATGTGGTTCTCCGCCATCCGACCAGGTATTATCCACTCCTTCTTCCAACTCGAATCCCTTTTTCTTTTCCATTTCAGGACTTGTAGTCAGACCCCGACGACTATCAACTGCCTCTTCCTCGTGCTGCAAAAGGAGGGAGAGACCCTTCAGGATTTCATAGCCCATTTCAACTCAACGGCCATGGAAGTCCCGGACTTGAACGAAGCTGTAGCGATGTCAGCCTTCAAGCGGGGGCTCCGCTCGTCTAGGCTAACCTTTTCCCTGGACAAGAAGCATCCGATAAGCTACGGTGAGTTGCTTACCAGAGCGCAGAAGTACGCCCTAGCGGAAGAACAAGCTGCCGGCCGACGACAAGCTGAAGGAAGGTCGGCCCCGAAAAGGCGAAGCAACAAAGCTCCCGAAGTTCGACCTCCAAATGACAGTCAGTGGTTGGCCCAATGCCGAAGTCTGAAGCTCAAAGCCCAGGGACTTTCCTCGAAGGTTCGAGACTTATGCGCCTCTGTCCCTGCCAAGAGAGAAGATCCTGATGGAGATCGATAATGAGACCTTTCTGCAAAGGCCTCGGCCAATGAGGGGCCCTCCTGCCCTAAGGAACAATGATAAGTTCTATCGCTTCCACAAAGACCATGGGCACAGTACCGAGGAGTGTCTACAGCTGAAGGACGCCATCGAAGACATCATCTGAAGGGGATACCTGCGCAAGTATGTGCGACCCCATCGGGACTGGGTAGAAGCATCAAACGCCAGAAACCCTCCGGAGGAGGTGGAGCCCCCAATCAAAGACCAACTGGTGGAGACGTCGGCATGCTGCACCGGTGGTCCGGAGGAAACCAGGAGGGCAGGGTGGATATTGCTAAGAGGTCCCGGGGCTCCAATGCCATTACCTTTTCTGATGAAGATCTCCTGAAAAATCATGTCTTTGAGAATGATCCTGTAGTCGTGTCGACTGTCATTGCCAATTACGATGTAAGGAGAATACTTGTTGATAATGGAAGCTCGACAGAAGTATTGCTGTATGATGCTTTTGTGAAAATGAACTTATCCAGATCTATGCTGTTGGAGTCCCCCGCATCGCTGACAGGCTTCGGGGGCAACTCCGTCGGATGGAAGGTGAAATAGTTCTCCCTGTGACAATTGGGACGGAGCCTCTCCAGAAAACCCTCCTCATCAACTTTGTGGTCGTACGGATGACCTCACCCTATAATGCTATTATAGGCCGACCGGCCCTCAACAAATTCAGAGCTATTATTTCTACTTACCATCTGTTGGCCAAATTCCCAACCAAGAATGGGGTCAAAGTGATGAGGGGAGACCGTCGGATGGCCAGGCAGTGTTTGACTATTTTGAATCAACAGTCAGAAGGCCATTCCACCGTGGAGCAACTTGACCCAAGGGCTGAAGCCGATGGCCTTGGTCAGCCAGGGGAGAAGATTCTATTTGTCCCACTCCGAGATGATGATCCTACTAAAGTCCTTCAGATTGGAGGCTCTCTCAGTGAAGACCTTAAGATGGAGCTGATCAGCTTTCTAAGAAGAAATACCGACGTCTTTGCCTGGTCGGCGTCGGACATGCCTAGGATACCGTCGGAGGTTATCACTCACCAGCTCAAGGTCGATCCAACCTACCGACCTATCCGACAGAAGAAGAGAAGCTTCGCTACCGAAAGACAGAAAGCTATTGATGAGAAAGTGAAGAAGCTCCACGATGCTGGCTTCATTAGGGAGGTCCATTACCTTGAATGGCTGGCGAATGTGGTTATGGTGAAGAAGTCCAACGAAAAATGGAGGATCTATGTGGACTACACTAACCTCAACAAGGCCTGCCCGAAGGATAGCTTTCCAGTACCCAAAATTGATCAACTGGTGGATGCCACGGCCGCCCACCAGCTTCTCAGCTTTATGGATGCCTTTTCCGGGTACAACCAAATAAAGATGTATCCGGGAGATGAGGAGAAGATCGCCTTTGTCACTGACAAAGGCCTATACTACTATCGGATGATGCCTTTCGGCTTGAAGAATGCCGGTGCCACCTTCTAAAGGCTAATTAACCGGGTGTTTGAAGGACAGCTGTGGAGAAACATGGAGGCTTACATGGATGACATGATAGTGAAGAGTCTCCGTAAGGTGGACCACATCAAGGACCTGCAAGAATCCTTTGACGCACTCAGGCGCCATCGGATGAAGCTGAATCCTATGAAATACACCTTTGGGATAACCTCTGGTAAATTCCTCGATTTTCTAGTTACACAGAGGGGAATTGAAGTGAATCCTGACAAGATAAAAGTCATCACGGAGATGGCACACCCGACCAACAAAAAGCAGGTCCAAGAACTCACTGGCCAAATCGCCTCTCTCATCCATTTTATCTCCCGGTCGGTTGAGAAGTCTTTGCCATTCTTCAAGACCCTGCACCGGTCGGAGGGATTTGTTTGAACTGATGAATGTCGGTCAGCTTTTGAAGCATTGAAGGAATACTTGAAGAACCCTCCGCTGCTGGCCAAGCCGACAGAGGGGGAGCTCTTATATCTTTATCTTTCGGTGTCGGACGAAGTGATTTGCACCGTCCTTATGCGAGTCGGAGAGGATGGACAGCAAAAACTTATCTATTATATCAGTAAAGTCCTCCATGACGCCGAAACGAGGTATCCCAAGATGCAAAAACTAATATACTCCTTGATCACATTGGCTAAGTGGCTCAGACCGTACTTCCAAGTACATCCGATCGTGGTGCTGACTGACCAACCTCTCAAGGCGGTCCTTCGGAGTTCGGATACATCCGGTCGGCTCGCTAAGTGGGCCATCAAGTTAGGAGAGTTCGACATCTCCTTTCAGCCACAATCCGCCTTGAAGGCCCAGGTAATTGCTGACTTCATTGTAGAGTGTACGTGGAAGCAGGAGATGCCTCCTCGGATGGCCGAAATACCCGAAGCTGATGCTGTTTATGAAGCAGAACCAGCCTGGACTCTCCATGTGGATGGGGCGTCCAACCTTTCGGGCTATGGGGCCGGACTAATTCTAGCTGAGTCGGACTGGGAGAACCTGGAGTATGCTTTACACTTCTTATTTCAGGTGTCAAATAATCAAGCAGAGTATGAAGCCCTCCTTGCGGGGCTGTGGATCGCCCACGAGCTGGGCATCGGCCGACTTAAAATTTTTTCCGACTCCCAGCTGATGGTCAACCAAGTGAAGGGAGAATTTGAGGCCAGGGAGCCGACCCTGGCAAAGTATTTAAGCCAGGTACAAAGCCTTATTTCTCGGTTCAAATTTTTCGAAATTCTCCACATACCACGTCTGCAGAACTCTCGGGCGGATGCTCTCTCAAGGCTAGCTACGGCCGCCAGCGGAACTTCCGACCGAACCTTTGTGGAGTATTTGCGGCATCCTAGCATTGCCGAAGAGTCGACCGAGATCCATCAGGTGGAACATGAAGCTTCTTGGATGGATCCGATCCTTACTTTCTTGGACAAGGGAACCCTTCCTTAGGATCCAGCGGAGGCCAAACAGATACGCTTGACAGCCTCCAAGTACGTCGTCCTTGACGGTGCCCTGTATAAGTGGTCATTCTCACAGCCGTTGTTGAAGTGTTTGGGGCCGGCGGATGTCGACTACGCCCTCAGAGAAGTCCACGAAGGCATTTGTGGCGACCACCTGGGAGGGAGATCCCTGGCTTACAAGATCAACCGGCAGGAATATTACTGGCCCAGCATTCAGAAGGATGTATCGGACTTCATCCAAAGGTGTGATGCATGCCAGAGGTACTCCGTCATTCAAAGGAGGCCTGCCAGCGAGCTGACTCCGATCACTGCCCTATGGCCATTTGCACGGTGGGGGATGGATATTCTGGAATCCTTTCCCCTGGCCTCCGGATAACAAAAATTTTTGCTTGTGGCTATCGACTATTTCACCAAGTGGGTGGAAGCCGAACTACTAGCGCAGATAATGAAGCCGAATGTGGAGAACTTCGTTCGGAACAATATCATCTTCTGATTCGGCATCCCCGGGACAATCATCACTAACAATGGGAGACAGTTTGACAACTCCAAGTTCCAAGATTTCTGTCAGCTATATCAAATCTCTCACCGGCTTATCTCGGTCGGCCACCCACAGTGCAACGGAGAGGCTGAAGTCACCAACAGGACAATCCTGCATGGGCTGAAGACCCGTCTCAATGAAGTGAAGGGACTCTGGGTGGAAGAACTCTATTCTGTGTTATGGGCGTATCAGACGATCGCCAGATCGTCGACCGGCGAAACTCCGTTCAACCTCACTTACGAAAGTGAAGATGTCATCCCTATTGAAACCTCTCTCCAATCCCTCCAGATCGACCACTATACTGAGCCAGCCAACTCCGAGCAACGAAGGGTTGACTTGGACTTGCTTGAGGAAACAAGGCTTCGGGCAAGCATGAAGATGGCGGTATGCCGCCAAAAGATGGCAAAGTACTACAACTCGCGGGTCAAGGCGCGAACCTTCCGGGTCGGAGATTTGGTCCTGCAGAGGGCCAAAATCTCGAGGTCGACAGAGCAAGGCAAGCTTTCCCCAAATTGGGAAGGACCTTATCGGGTCGTTGAAGTGGTTCGAGCCGGCACTTATGGACTGGAATTCTTGGACGGACGGTAGTTGGCACATCCATGGAATGTAGACAATCTCCACAAATATTATCAATGAAGTTCACATTTCTCCTACGAACCACTTCCGAAAGTCCGACTTCGGTCGGCAAAGGCTCTAGGGCAACCCACTCCTGGAAGTCCGACTCCGGTCGGCAAAGGCTTTAGGGCAGTCCACTCCCGAAAGTCCGACTCCAGTCGGTAAAGGCTCTAGGGCAGCCCACTTTCGAAAGTCCGACTCCGGTCGGCAAAGGCCTAGGGCAGCCCACTCCCAAAAGTTTGACTCCGGTCGGCAAAGGCTCTAGGGCAGCCCACCCCCGAAAGTCCGACTCCGGTCGACAAAGGCTCTAGGGCAGCCCACTCTCGAAAGTCCGACTCCGGTCAACAAAGGCTCTAGGGCAGCCCACTCCCGAAAGTCCTACTTCGGTCGGCAAAGGCTCTAGGGCAGCCTACTCCCGAAAGTCCGACTCCGGTTGGCAAAGGCTCTAGGGCAGCCCACTCCCGAAAGTCCGACTCCAGTCGGCAAAGGCTCTAGGGCAGCCCAATCCGGAAAGCCAACGGACCAATACTTAGGATGAATTTTCTAAGCTAATTGCTCCGGCCTGAGCTGACATCCAACCGCTGTCCGAACTGCTCCAGCATCCGAAAAGCCGACGGACGTTGCTTTTGAATTTCCTAAGCTAGTTGCTCTGGCCTGAGCTGACATCCGACTGCTGCCCCAGCTGCTACAGCATCCGGAAAGCCGACGGACCAACACTTAGGATGAATTTTTTAAGCTAGTTGCTCCGGCCTGAGCTGACATCCGACTGCTGCCCCAGCTGCTCCAGCATCCGGAAAGCCGACGGACCAACACTTAGGATGAATTTTTTAAGCTAGTTGCTCCGGCCTGAGCTGACATCCGACTGCTGCCCCAGCTGCTCCAGCATCCGGAAAGCCGACGGACCAACACTTAGGATGAATTTTTTAAGCTAGTTGCTCCGGCCTGAGCTAACATCCGACCGCTGCCCCAACTGCTCCAGCATCCAGAAAGCCGACGGACCAACACTTAGGATGAATTTCCTAAGCTAGTTGCTCCGACTTGAGTCGACATCCGACCGCTGCTTCAACCATCCTAATATATTCTTGGTCTGGAAGACCGACGGGCCAGTACTAAGAGTGGAAATCCTAAGAGGGTCTAGTTCGGCCTGGGTCGCTACTCAATACTTACCCTAAAGATCCGACCGCACACTCTAATATGCCGATTGGCCCATACTTAGCAAAATTTCAGAAAGCAAAGCAGTAAACAGTATAAAAAGAAGACATGAATGATGGGGAAAAGTTTTCTTCATTAGTTCAAAAAGATATTTACAAAGACTGAAGGTCAGACCTTTACAACCAGCTAGGTCTGACCTTCGAAGGCTACAACAATGGCCACTTCAGCCCTTTCGGCTTTGGCTACTACTTCGACCTCTTCGGCCCCTTCGGCTGCCTCCGCCTCGGCACTAGTTGGGGCGTCCGCTCCGGCCTCTTCGGCAATGATCTCCGCCAGGACTTCGATTGCTTGGGCAATCGGGTCAGCTCCCTCCGAAGCTTCTGCCTCCGCTGGCTTTGGCAGCTGGAGGAAAGCAAGGTCGAACTCTGGGAACGCGGCGCTAACCTTCCCCAAGCACTCGTCATACCCATAGTTGAAGCTGACCGTCCCGGCTTCGTTCATTTCCTCCTCGAAGTCTTTGGAGGTCTTGTAATTTGCAACGGCCTTCTCCCTGGCCGTCTTTAGCAAGTCCTGGGCCAACTTCAGCAGGCCCTTGTACCTCTCCGTCGATGCCTGGTAGCCTTTCGCACGGAGGTCCAAATCAGTCGTGCGATCCTCCTCGACCTTCAGCCGACGGGCCAAGGCCTTTACCTTCTTCTTCTGCTCCTTCAGCCTTGCTTCCCGGTCTGCCTTCTGGGCAAGCAAGTCTTCTACTTTCTTTTGTTGGGCCTCCAGTTCGGCCCGCAGGGGGGACACCTCAGCTACTGCGGCCTTCAAGCCGACCACCTTGGCTGCTGCGGCCTTCAAGCCGACCACCTCTTCCCTGGACGCTGTCAGCGCTGCCCAGGCCGTATCCCTCGCTAGCTCGACCGCCTCGGCCCTCTGGGTTAGCTGCTCCTTTACGTATAGCAGCTCACCCAGCCCTTGGTCCATCAGGAGGTTGTCCCTGACGAACTGCCGACAAACAAGCACAGTTAGGGAGCTTTCAGCATTAAACTTAAAGTGAAAGCAAGAGGAATGAACCCTACCCCTAGAAGATGTCGGAGCGAACTGCTGGCTGCCTCGTTTACTGACCGCCTGTCAGTATCGGGGACGGACCGTTGAAGCTACTCCCATGCCTTCTCCATCGCGCACCACAGTAGGCGCTCCTCTTCTTCCCCTAGGGCCCAAGCGGCCCTCTCGCCAGCAGCCGACAGCCCTTCACCTGTAGGGGTTCTCTGGGTCGTCGAAGGAATCGTCGCGGTCGTCTCCGATGGCGGGGGTGCCGGGGCTGCGACCATCCCAGTCGAGGTCGAGTGCCTTCCTTCAGCCTGGATGGCTGGCTGTCCTGCTGAAGATGATCGCTCAGACACAATCACCTTCCGGCATTCGATTAGGGGCATGTCATCCCCAGAGTCAACCAACACCACTGGAATGGATGACTCCTCTGTCCGTTGTTTTTTCGGCCTTTCGGGTGCTGGTTCTGCCACCCGCTTCTTCGACTCTTGTTGCGCCTGCTCTGCAATCCGGACGGCTCTCCATTGCACCGACCATGCCGAAAGGATAGCCCTATCTGGCTTCATTTTTTCGCCTGTCAACAAGAAAAGCGGAGTTAGAAATAGTCGTCAAGCCGACAAGAAGTAAAAAAGAGAAGGATGAAAGTCAACCTCTCCCTAAACGACTCTCACCGTACCTAATGTCGGCTGTCGGCTGAGTCCCGCCCGGTGAAGGCTGTCCTCAAAAAGTAGGAAGTTGATGAACTTTGGATCTTCACCATCCAACCTGTGGAAGTCGGCCTCGTCGGCCCTCGAGACTTTCCTCCCATGCAAGGCATCCAGCCTCGGCCCCCTCCAAGCTGCCTCGAAGCCCCACGGCTCCAGGCTATCTATGAAGAAGTATATGGACTTCCATCCATGAATAGCGGACGGAAGCCATCCTAAGATCTTCCGGTTAGGACGGGGACTGAACATCCACCATTCCCGACTCCAGAAGTCCTGTTTCAACCAGAAGAAATTGGAGAAGAGGGTCACCCTAGGCTTTATGTCGGCCTCCCGACACAGAACTACGAAGCCGCACAGTACTCTAGTACTATTCGGCGTCAACTGGGAGGGCGTAATCCTAAACGTGTTGAAGACCTGGACGAAGAAGCTATGGACCAGGAAACGAAGACCAGCCTTCAGATATACTTCGTACAGGGGGAGGGCTCATAAGTTCAGGGGTCCGTTTACCCTACTCTCTCGACTGGGGACGGTTAGATGCAAGGTAGACGGAATGCCGTATATGGCCCTAAGGTCTTCGACCCTCTCTCGGGTCATGGTCGACGGGATGTCGAACGGGCCAGGCTCCCTATGGCTACGAGCTACAGCCATCCTAAGATTGGTTGCAGATGAGGAAGAAGATGGGGGAAGATGAAGACAGGACTAACCTGATTTCTGAGTCTCTATGGGAGCCTAAGAGCAGCGCGGAGGGGGGGAAGGAGGCGATTTTCTCTTCTCTTCCAGTGCAAGTGCGGCAGCAAGTACCTTCTGGACGATTCCCCCCTCCTTTTATAGGCATCCGGGGGCCGTGTCCCAACGCACCCCCACGTGCCGAGCTCCGACGGCTGCCACTTCGGTTCCCAGATTGGACAGGAATCCAAGGGAACGCGCCAGATCATATCGGCCGTGATCCGCATGACAGGCAAAGCAACGGTGGATGGGCCATTTCGGCAAGCGCACCCATCGCTATGATGGTGCCACGTGTCCCACGTCACTTCGAGAATCCGATGGGCAGCCACTACGCGCCGTACCAGCCATAACTACCCCCCCAGTCCTCGCCAACTAGGCATTGACACCTGTCCTAGGGCAGAATCAGAGCGGGAGGTGGACGAACGCGACACGACGAATCGGGTTCGCCATCATTCGAAAGGCTGGCGCATTGAATGCCATTTAATGCCCTCGCCCTTCGAGCCTGCGGACTCGCTCGAAGCACAAGGGCAAGGGGGATAACTGTTGTACCATGACGACTCACCCTATATCAGAACCGGCCCAATCTTGCGGTCTGACCCGGCCGCTCCAACCAAGAGAGGTCTGAACGACCCTCTCCTGCTGGGGTCCGGCCCACCGTCCTCCGCCAGAGGTCCGACCCACTGGAGCTGAGGTCCGAACGACCCTCTCCTGCTGGGGTCCGGCCCGTCGTCCTCCGCCAGAGGTCCGACCCACTGGAGCTGAAGTCCGAACGACCCTCTCCTGCTGGGGTCCGACCCGCCGTCCTCCGCCAGAGGTCCGACCCACTGGAGCTGAGGTCCGAACGACCCTCTCTTGCTGGGGTCCGACCCGCCATCCTCCGCCAGAGGTCCGACCCACTGGAGTTGAGGTCCGAACGACCCTCTCCTGCTGGGGTCCGGCCCGTCGTCCTCCGCCAGAGGTCCAACCCACTGGAGCTGAGGTCCGAACGACTCTCTCCTGCAGGGGGCCGGCCGCCGTCCTATGCCAGAGGTCCGACTCACTTGAGCTGAGGTCCGAACGACCCTCTCCTGCTGGGGTCCGGCCCACCGTCCTCCGCCAGAGGTCCAGCCCCCTGGAGCTGGGGTCCGAACGATCCTCTCCTACTGGGGTGCGGTCCGTCGCTCTCCTTCAGAGATCCGGCCTTTGATCCGACCGACCGACCGCCTCATGGCCGACGTCCGACAGGCAAGCCTTGGCATCTAGGGCATTCCAGAAGCACCTTTCTGTTGCGGCGGGATTCTGCTATCACCAACATATCGGAGGCCCTTGATTCAACAATTCTTCTTCCTCTCTTATTCTATATTTTTAATATTTTTATTTTTTATAAAAATATTGTTTGTAGGAATCAGTTTTCTATCATATATATTGGATAGCTGAGTTAAGAATTATTCAGAAATTCATTTATCTTTTATTAATCTCATATTTAAAATTTATAAATAAGAAATTAAGGATATTTCCTTCTATATTTTTGAAAATCAAATAAAAAAACTCTTTATAATATTTCTTCCTATAATTATAAAATTTAAAACAAAATATAGTCCCATAATTGTGAAATGGAAGATAAAATCAAGAGAATATCTCTTCCTATAATTCTAGAAATAAGAAACAAAATATAGAAATTCTCAATAGTATCTCTTTCTATAATTATGGAATGGAAGACCAATCTGTACAATATCTCCTTCTATAATTATGGAAATGGAAGATCAAATCAAAAGGAAAAAAATTTCAGAATATCTCTTTTTATAATTATAGAAATGAAAGACCAAATCAAGATCAATCTGTGCATGGATTGTTTTCCTAATCTTTTCTATGCCAAGATAGAGAAAAATTTATGAGCCGATTTGTAGCCTAATTTTTGATAATTTTGACTTTAATAGAGTTTATGCATAGTAAAAATATGACATCCTAGAGCGTATGTATCGCATGATGATGTATCATGCCAATCATCCTATCATGTTCTTAATGGCCTGGGGACAAGCATACCCATAATAAATGGACTCTGTAAGGGCCTAGTTAGGAGTTTGAAGGAAAAAAAAAATATTAGTAAGGAGAGAAAAAAATAAAGTATTTATTTTTAATTAAAAATAAAAAAATAATTTATCACCTTCTTCATATGTAAAGAAAGAAAGAAAATAATATTATTTTTTAGTATAAGAAAGATAAGATAAGAATTATAAAAAATAATTTAACTTGTAATTCATTTTTTCTGATTTAATTTGGTTTAGAAAAAATATAAATTTTTAAAAAATATATTTTCTTTATTTTTTATAAAAAATAATTAAATATATATTTTTTATTTTTATATATAGAAAAGGGTTATGAAAGATAAATTTGATGCGGCTATTATGTAGTTTTTACTATGTTAAAAAATATTTAATATAAGTGTTAGATTTTTATAATATTTT
Source organism: Areca catechu (assembly GCA_021397845.1). Lineage (NCBI taxonomy): Eukaryota > Viridiplantae > Streptophyta > Magnoliopsida > Arecales > Arecaceae > Areca > Areca catechu. The sequence goes on along the minus strand of CM038046.1, from coordinate 24,499,292 downwards.
TTAATCCGAGGATGAGCACGTGCATCCTTCTTTTTTTTTTAATCAATCAAGGTGTAAAGGAATTGGAGACAATAATAGATGCAGCATCCTTCTTTTTTTTTTTAATCAATCAAGGTGTAAAGGAATTGGAGACAATAATAGATGCAGTGCATTGCTCGTGGTTTAAGATATGATTTCTCGGCACGTTTCTTCACAGGGCCACTGGACTACGGTTCCATTTCAAAATTTATCATTGGATGATAATTTTTATCGATCCGATAGGTATACGATCTGATTCAATTTTAATAAAATGGTTAAAATTTGATTCGTCTAATTTATAAATAGATATGGATTATATAAAAAAAATTCGACTCGGATTCGGATTGGATATAGATAGTAATATATTCCAACCGGAATTCGATCCGTTTATATATAAAAAAAATTATGTTTATAAAATATTTAAATAAATTGAATATAAGATGGATATATCCGATCAGATTCGACTCGATCCGATCTAATTCATACATGATTCTTTTATACCCGATCCAAAATAAATATAAGATAGATATAAAATAAATAATTTTTTAATAAAATAGATATGCATTTTAGATGATCCGATTTAAATCGGACATGTTGCCATCCTATTTATCAAGCAGGCCAACACGCGCTGCGGGTTCACCTACATCAGTTCAAAATTTAAGCGAGAACACGGGACCGACCCAAATAAACGGTAAGTGATAAATCATTAAATCTCCGCTTTTTCCCGTTGCGCTTGTTAGATCCCTGAACCTTCTCAAAACCGCGGGAACCCTTCGCGAGATAGAACCCCATGGAAGAAGTTCGCCGGAACCCTAGAATCCCCGAGGACACCGTCTTTTACGCCATTTACCCGGATCTACCGCCGGATATCCCGCCGGCTGAGGCCGCCTCTGCACTCCACTCCCTCCACCTTCACGTCATCCAGTCGGTCCTCGCCCCCCACCTCAGCGACTATATGTGGCAGCACGAGCCCTTCCACCTCTCCGTCCCCTCCTCCTTCTCGGCCGCCTCCGCCACCGCCACCGCCTCCAGCCACTGCCCCTTCTGTGGCTCTTCTTCCCTCCCCCACCTCCACGGCAAGACTCGCTTCGGCGACAACCTCGATGATGAGTGGTTCGTGGTCTTCCTCCTTTTCGAGGCCTCCCGCGCCATCCCATCCCTCTCCGCCCGCGTCTGGGACTCCGATGGCGAATTCCTCCTCATCGAGGCTGCCTTCTCCCTCCCCCGCTGGCTGGACCCCGACAGCAGCACCAACCGCGTCTTCATCCGCCGTGGCGACCTCCACATCGTCCCCCGAGATCGCTTCCCATCGAACCCGCCCCTCGCCGCCGCCCTCGACGCAGTCCGGAGCGAAGACATCGACACCAGGGCCTCCGATGCGGTCCAGGCCGCCATCAATCGGAGGATCTCCAGCCATCCGGAGAGAGCTCGGGCTAACACGCACCGGGTTAGGGCTAGGGTTCCGCTGCCGGTGGCCCAGCTCTTAAAGCATGAGCCTTGCTTGATTTCGCTGGCGGTGGAGGGGTTCTACGACCGTGATGTGGATTCTATGAAGCACGCAGCGCGGATGGACAAGTTCCTGAGAAGCAACGGAGGAGGAATCGAGATGGTTAGGGTTTCAGTCCGGATGTCCAGGGCGATGTATGCCCAATTGGTGCAGCAGAACTTCCAGGCTCCAAGGTGCTACCCGATGCCATCGAGGGAGGAGGGGCCGGCGGCTTACGTGGAGGCCGAGTTGGGGATGAAGATAGCTTTTGGATTTGAGATGATGTACCAGGAGAGGATTCAGGCTGGCAAAGAAGGAAAAGGGACTACTTGGGAGGTTTTCAAACGGAGTTTGGAGAGCAGTGGGTGTTTTGAGGGCCTTCTTCCAGGATCAAAAGAGTATCAGAGGATTATGGATAATGCATTGGAGTATTACAAGAGCAGTTCTCTATCTTCTCGGACAAGGTATCATTGTTTCCTCTTTTTATTGCTAATTTAACATATTTTTCTAGATTTGAAGTATAACTTTTGGTATTAGTTGAGTACTGACTTACTGTAGTTTTTTTTTTTTTTTTGATCGATGATTATTTCCAAACCCTGATAAGTTTCTGCAGAAATGCACAAGTTTAGTACCAGCAAATTAATGTCAGTTAAATGGCCAATTTGGCGCGATTTTGGTAACACCGGTATGCTAGTACCTACGTTGAACATTTGCAATGATTCCATCCCACGCTTATTTCTTTGTTTTAGAAAAACACATAAAGCCTCTGCTAGATGTACCTGTAGTTATGCAATAAGTGATAGATTTGTAAAGCAGGGAAGAAATTGATGGCTATGATGATGTATTTTGGTGCAGGGAGATTATGAATGCTCCAGTTCAGCGCATAGATGAAATTCTTTCAATGCCCTGTTCCGTTGATGATTTTGAGGGTATCGAGCTTCCTCCAAATGATGATGATTCTTGGCTGTATGATGGAGAAGATGAATTAAACTCATCCATTTTGGAGAGGCAGAAGGAGATGGAAAGTTACGAGAATGAAAGGAAGCACAGAAAGGATAAGCGGCAGAAAGACACTGCTGATGGTTCCAGTGCACTCCCAGATGATTTCAATCTTGGAGACATGGTGGAAACCATGCAAGCATTTGTGCAAAAAGTTTCAAGCTTTGAAGGAGCAGAGGTTCCGCTAAACAGGTTCTTTTCGATATTCTTTGGAGACTTCATTAGTTATCTAGGCCTATTTGTACATATGTGTTGTTTATTAGACTAGTTGGCTAGATTAGTTTTTTTTTAAATGTGGGACGTAATACACTCTAGATATATTCTGTGGTTGCTTTCACTTTTGCTATCTTGCATGCTTGCTGCATATAATTAAAAATGTCTCCTGCAGCACTCTAGAGCAAACTTCACCAACTCCTTCATTTTATCTTAAATTAGCTGACTATTCTGTATTTGGAGGTTTTTCTATAAAATTATGATTTGATTTTGTTAGATTGTTAAATATTGTGGATTTCATGAGCGTATGCTGATTTTGGCTTGATTATGGATTGCATCCATTTAGCAAGAGGGTACTTAGCCTTGCATATGGCATGCAACAATGGTAAATTGTTTTCTATCCAGGACCTTTGCAGTTTAGGAGAGTGCAATTCAAAATTCAAATGTGAGTGAAGCCTACCACTATAGGGTAAGGAGAACTGTTCATCCTTACATGCAGATTTTGCAGTAGTCCTTGGACATTAGGGCAAAACTGTCTGCTGCTAATTTAGTCTCACCTTTGGGCCAACCATGGTGAAGATACTCTCTCTCCTTGAGAGATGGCTTAAAGCCAAAAGAGATCATCAGTGTTCTTAAAGTCTTAATTATTTTGCACCAGCCTAATATCAAATCAAATAGTGCTCGGGCTTTGCATTTAGGTGTTACTTTTCATTGTGAAATTTCATTTAAGTTATGGGCAGCGTGCATCCAATTTATTGCTTTATTTCTCTCTTTTTTTTCTGGAAAGGAACTCAAAAGCAGTGGAACTTGATGCTGATCAATTCATGAAAATCATGGGATCAGTGGTAGGAGAAGTATCGCATGAAGAAACTGTCCGTGATGCTGATTTTGAAGGAGATACCTTATCATCTGATATGGATTTTGGTACTTTCTTCATTGCATTTTTTTTCTTTTTGTGTTATATTTGTGTTTTGCTTTATCCTTTTTCTTAAGCTATAATATTTAACTAATTGTTTGTCTATTGAAAGAAAGTTATATTGCAAGTGGAATATTATACCATCCAGTTACTAATTCTCAATTTGAAAGAGCTTTAACATCAACCACTTTTATGGTCTACTTGTAAAGCTAATAATGATTGAGATTACCTGATGCGAATGTCCTGTCACATGGTTGATCAATGGTTTTTAATTGGTAGGTTTTATTGATTAATCTGCTATGATTGATTATATAATGGTGAGTGTTGTTGGTCTCTAAATCCACACATCTTTTTTTTTGTTGAACTGTCATTTTGACTTGACTCACAAGTTTCTTCTTTTATTCTTTGATCACTACCACAAAAATAGGGATATCAAATCAAATTGAATTTTTAATGGATAGCATAAATTCCTTTGTGTTATGTTGGAGCTGAAAGTAACCAATCAATGGAATGATCTAGGGAAATGCACAGGAAGAAAGTTCAACTTTCAGAACTCTTTTTTTTTTTTTTTCCAGATTCAAAAAAATTGGAAGATTTGAGGAAGAGAATGTGATTAGGATAATTAGACATGAGTGCAAGTCTGGAACATATAGTTCTAGTACCCCATCTAAGACTGTGAAGAGTATCGGGACCTAATAGTTAGGCACCAAAGAATGGTGTAGGACATCTACAAGCTGATGAGATGTGGCCTTGATAACCCTTTCAAAAAAATTGGTTGGTTAATATGGTTATAAATCATGACATCAACGGTTTGTGGAGATTCTGGAAGCATGCCAATGACTTATAAAGGAGGCTAAGTGAATTTTTAAGGTCGTTGTGTTTAAGGTTTGGAGATATCAATTACAAATCCATCTCTTTGGTTAATTCTGCTTACATTTTGCATAGTTCATCATGTCATCCTGGTTGATGAAAGTCTTTTTTCCAACCATTCTTTAATGTTTGGTTTCTTATTAGAATTAGGATGGTGTTGAACACCATCCTCTTATAATATGATGGTATCAAAAATGATTTTGCAGATGATTCTGATGATGAGCCTGAAGATGGCAATGGGGATGCATTTATTCAGTCCTATTCTGATGCTTTGAATAAAGAACTAAATGATACTACTCTTAAAAGGAGCTTCATTCATGCATGTCAACAACACTCCAACAATAGCAATGAGGTGATCTTATTTTTTACCTTCTAATTTGAAGATTCCTTTTGACTTTCTTGTCTACTCCATGTGTTGCAGATGGTTAATATGTCTATAGAATGTTTAAAAAAAAAAATCCTCTTGATTTGTGGTTCTGTTTTGTCATCTCTATGCCATTGTCAAAGGAAATTAGCCCATTTCTGGAACATAAATTAATAGAGTGGATATATTGTTGTGCCACCATTGAATTTAAGTTATGGTGTTTTTGGCCCTTGGCTTGCAGGTTTAGCAAGTCTGCTGAAAATTTGACCATATCCTTGCACATGATCATGTCTTTTGCTCGATTTTGACACAAGCACTGATTCACAACTGCTGATCTGATGGAGCAAAATGAATATTAAAGTTTGAAAGATTAATATTATTATATTTCATTGGTAGTTTGCAAAATTTAGTATCTGCATATAATTGTACTAATATAATATAAATAATATACAAGGGATTAGTTATGAATGCAATATTAATAAATATTGATAAACAGAAAGAATCATAAATTATTCCTTTTTTTTTAAATGTTCTATGTCAAACATGTCAAAGTCGGGAGTTCATAATTTTGGAGTTTATAAGGGCATGTCACATACGTGATGGCACACTGGCCTTATGGTTGTCTACATTGTGTACAATGGAGAAATTTGAGAGTTATTTTTCATCAAGGATGTGAGAACCAATGTTTGGGATCCAACATTATTTATTCATGAAGTTCATATTGATTCTCTTTTATATTATGTTTTTCTTTTACTATGTAGGTTCCCTATGTTTTGTGATAGTATATCCTCCATTCTTCTTCTATTATGGTTGGGTTCTCCTTTGGCTAGAAACAGAGAGCAAAAGGACCTAGCGATGATGATTGGAGAGAGAACTCCACCCTACTGACATAAATATGCATAATATATGTTTGTTGGTCCATATGAATCTTTTTATCAATTGTTTGATTACACATTTCTTTCCCTCAAGTGGACATCATCTTGTGCAATTTGGATGTGCTTTAAACATCAGATTTGCATGATATATAAACTACCTTTAGTCCACAAGAATGTCTTATTACTTGAACTAAATTGTTTAATGGAAATTTTGGTTTGTTTGAATTAAAATAAATTGAAATTGTTTTTCTAGAATCATCTTTTTTTTTGCCAGAATTATTCATCTTCTTGGTCGTCAGTCTGTTCAAGGATTTAGTATATATAGCATGCTTTTCACTGTTCTTTTTCTTTTCTGTTTTGGTATAAGCACTGTTTTTTTTTTTTTTTCCTTTGATGACAAGTACACATGCGCATAGGTGCTGTTAGTGTCATGAAATATAAAGATGCTCGACAGTTGGTACCAGTTTCAATCTTCTCAACAAAATGTGCATACAAGTTATAAGTTGTTGAGATTAGAAATACAGAGTAGTTACAATAAAAGATAATTTGAAACAAAAATAAAATAAAGATGACATGGACTTGAAATATGATGCCACCGGCATTCACTTTACTTTCTTAGATTTGCATTCTTGTTGACAGTTGATGGGCGGAGGTTTGTTAAAAATTTAGTTCAGTCAATGCACTAATTATTTCTTCAAACAAAGCTAACCTCTTACTGAAAATTTACCTGTACATCTTCTGTTGCATGGTTTGGAACATAGCGGGACTGAGTTTACTTATGTGGTTCAATTGCATATATCATAACCCACTCCTTTCATGCTACCAAGTCTGGCTTCCTTTTCTTTTACTTATTATTTATTTAAATGCAATTCACCATGTCAAGCTTAACCAGTTGGTTATGTGTCAAAATTGGATGGAAGATTTTTATCACAATTGTTCTTCTTTCATTAAATTGTAATATTGTAATTTCAGGGACCATCAAATGCTTCTAAGGACACGGATGAGGAATTAACGCCTGTGGATGTTGATGTAAACCTTGTGAAAAGCTTTCTTGATTCATTTTCTTCTCAACAAGGCCTTGCAGGACCGGCTTCCAACGTGCTTGGACTCATGGGTGTGAAGGTTCCGCCTGATGCGAAAAAGATGTAATACATTCCTTTTGCACATGTATTTTGTTGCAATCATGAAAAGAGTAAATTTTTTTGAATTTTAAATACGAGGTAAATGTGTAAGTTAGTGCTGTAAGGGATAATTTATATGCAAGAAGAATCATATATGTTTGTATAATGTCTATTGCAACACTGATGGTCAGTTTTGGTGAGCCTTCCTCAGAGAAATACAGGCGAATTAAGTATGAATAACGTCTTTTGAAAATTATGAAGTGGATTACCTTAAGTTATTTGTTCTGGATAGTATTTATTCATAGGATGGAAGGAAAATTTTATCTACCTAAAGAATGATTAAATTATTTTTTTTGTCAGATAAATAAAGTAAATATTTGATGTTATTTTTATTTTTTTTTAATTTGTAATATGTTTATCATTCAATATTCAATAACTAGTTAACTGCTATCCTTTATATTTTATACTTAATAAATATAAAAAATATTATAAAAAAATATGAATAAATTTAAATAATGTATATAGAAAAGTAGTAATATAAAATAATATGGATAATAGATTTCAAAATAATTTTTCATATATAAAAAAATGAATAAATTATTTTTTTATTTAATTATTATTTAAAAATATTTATTTAGAAAAATATAGTTTTTTAGGTAAATTTTTTTATTGTAAAAGAATGGATATGATTACAAGCTAATTAAAACTATAAAAGATTAATATGCGTGCTAATGAGACAATATTTTTTATTTTTTATTTTTTATCTTTTTCTATCTTTTTCTTTGTCTGTTCAGCAGCATCCTGGACAATTTGGTTTGGCAGCTTGTTCTATCTTGCATCAAGCAGCTTTTACTTTTTTAAGGAAAACAAGAAGTTTGCAACTACAAAACTAGAGTCAAACCACTGCGGGTGCTACATTACTTATTGATCCCTATTTGTAAGTTTATTATCCAGTTCCGTGCAAAATGACAAGTCTCGGCATGCGGAGCACTGAGACTTGTTCGTCCAACTGCCAGACTAAATACTTCATGGCCCCTTAGATGTCCTTTAAATTATTATGATTATTGTCTACCTGGCTAACAGGAAAGTGGACTAGTTCTGGCATGCGGAACGGCAGGAATTTTTTTCAATTCTAGTGATAAAATTACTTACCGCTCAGTGTGCTTGACTTATTTTTATTTCATTTGTCACTTGGACTAGTTCTGGCTGCCTAAATATTGGACTAGTCCTGACTGATAGCATGCTAAGATTACTTAATTTGAAATTATAGACGGTTGCCACTGTCTGAAAGAAACTATTACTGAAAATAATTCTCTGCTATTATATTAAAATGAAGAAAGCTTCATGTTCTCTGCATATGGACATCGACATTGAGACTTCTAGGCGTCTCCGATGTATCCTCCTCTTTTTTTTAATTTTCTCTATAGAAGTAAAGGTCTAACATGTTCTGTCAAGGTGCTCAACCTGCTTTACAATTTACCTCGGTAAATTAATGGAGAAATGAACTATAACAGGCTCATGAAGCATGTTCAATTAAGAAATGATCCAAGCTTTGCAGTTAAGCTTGGCTGAGGTTAATAATCCTTTTTATATAATAAGCCATTTTGAGCAATCCATGGTTCAGCTCCTCTCATTTGCAGTTCTACTGTAAGTCCATTGGGAGATATAAATGCATCAATTGTTCTATATACTTGTGTCAGTCTAAAATATCAAATTTGCTAAATTCATTGAATATAATCGAATGTCATAGAAATAAATCAAGTGCAAGTTCATTGCAATCACCTGTGTCAACATTTTATCAGTCAAAAAATCTGTGTGATACGTCACAAGTTCATCAGGTCTATCGACACCAAGTCGGCAACCAAATGTTCAACCACTTTCTATGTATTACACCAATTCGTACAAATCACCAATCCCCTTGTGCTACATGGCAAGAGTGCTTTTCATGTCTATAAGATAGATTCACCACAACATTACAACCTCATACCAAGGCAAAATCATGCTTAAGAGGGATGTGAACACCACTAGTCGTCACTATAAACCCTCTCTTTGTCAAAGAAAAAGGTCAAGAAATTCTTGCAGGCTAACTACTTTATCAACCAAAAGTTAAGAACAAAATCTGATGTAATTCTGATGTGAGTCTGATGGGAAAAGTGCCTCACTTCTCCCATGCTTCCTCCAAACAAAAAAGGAAAAAAAAGAAAAAGTAAAGAAAAACCCTGATGTATTTCCATTCAGAAAACTCTATTGTCCGATAACAATTATTAAAACCATGATTTACTGTTTTTATGGAAATATCATCTTTTATTTGCTCAGAAGCTTTTATTTGAATAATGTTGGCCTTTCAACAAATAAATTAAATAACTGCCCCCGGGAAAAAAAACACAAAAATTAAATAACTTAAGGTTATCAGCCAATACAATGGAAAATAATGTGGACCATCGCTGCCAAATATGACTGTCTTCAATGGTCAAAGTAATGGAAATTGCAATCGTTACTTATCCAATCCGCCGAAAGCTAAACTTGCATGGCACATAACAACAGTTTTTATGTGACAATTATAAGCAGTTTTGATGAGAAAAAAGGTGATAAAATATCAAAATAATGCTTGAAGAACTTTCAAGGATATATCGATATAGAGATCCAAGTCTTTTTCTCAAAAACGTGTGACAGTGTCGGAGGAAGCTATTACAAACAGGGTCAATATCTTTCACGATATCGCCGAGGACTACCACCCCTCTTTCGTTAGTTGTTCAGAATATATGCTTCAATTTTTGGATACATTTACAGGGAGCTATTTCTCTTCCATGAACCAAATAAGCCGGTGGATTGGATATCAAATTCCGGAGCATGGAATGCGAAAGTTTCCGTATTTTTATATAGGTGGTGCTTGGTTTTCTTATTCTGGGTAAAATAAAGAGTTTATTCCATTTTATTCACTCAAATAGATGAAAAATTCATGATGGATCATTCCAGTTTAGTTAGTACGATCAAATGCTTTTATTTGGAATTCATATTTTATAACATTATTTTAAATCTTTTTATTTTTAATGTGCTGGACTATACTGTATTGATTATACTGGAATAAAATTATTATTTTAAATTTTTAATTAAAAAAATGGAATAATAAAGATAAATAATTATTTTGTAAGAATTTATATTTTATCATTGTAAGAATAAATTTTGGATATCCAAACGCGGATTACCCGCTGTTCCTGCAATCTCCGTTACGTAAAACATGATTGCCGTTACAACATTCAAACCGCCGTTATGTTAGACCGACGGAAGATATAAATAAAAAACAAGGGTATTTTTGGAATTTCATACATACAAGGGCCTCCTTTTTCCTGCCGGTAGGCCGAGCAAGACTAGCGTCTGCAAATCTTTAGAGGGAAGGAAGAAAGAGTAATCACAGAGAGGGGGAGAGATGGACGGCAGGGATATGGAGATGAGGGAGTGGTGCCAGGAGATTCCCAAGATAGAGCTCCACGCTCACCTCAACGGCTCCATCAGAGACTCCACCCTTCTGTGATCCTCCTCCCCTCCACTCTCATCCTTTCCTTATGTTTTCATCACAAATTTTTCTCTCTAGACCTTTTCCGTTTGTTCCCAGTATGGTTTTTTCTTCTTCTTTTTTGAGTGGATTTTTTTTTTTTTTTTTTTCCAATTGTTGTTTTGCTCTTGGAAATTTCTTCCTCAGGGAACTAGCAAAAGTGCTGGGCGAAAAAGGTCTCATTGTTTTTGAAGATGTAGCACATGTGATCATGAAAAGTAAGTATAAAGATTTGTTTTTGCTAAACCTCTATTATTTTGCCATTTTTTTCTTAAGATGTTGTTGCTGTTTTAGATCTGTTATCAGGCAAGTAAGAGTCCTGCATTAAGCCACTTTGAAAAAGGACTTAAAATTATAAAGTAGTTTTTCCCTTTTCACAGATCTTATAACATGGTGTGTTTGCTTTGGAGAATCCAACAGTGCTGGCTTGTTGACTTGCTTTCAGTACTAAATCATGACATGCTCATTAGGACTTCATCAATCATTCAACAGATATTGGTTATTTCAAGGGCTAAAGCCTTACATGAGCAAAGTTTCCCTAATCTTTTATCACAACTTACCCTATCTAAGATATTTATTTGTTCTTGGCTTGCCATCTTAGTTAGCTTTGCATCGCTTTATCTGTTCCCTATGATGCAGCTCTTGAACTAGCATAAAAAAATCAGTCTTTCGCTGCTAAGCTGCCATTTTAATCTTCAATTTTTCTGTAGACTCTGCATTTGCGCCAGTCTTATTGTGTTATTGTAGTTTCCATGATTTCATGCTATTACACAGCATTTTGAAAGCATATCTCCATTTCATTTCTATTGCTTGAATTTTACAACTATCATTTTCATCTATCTCTTGAAACTTATTTATAATGAATGAAATTTAATTGATATAATCACTTTAAATTGCTCTTGGCACAATTTAGACTGATGCAGCAGTCTCATTTGTATAGATTTCCTATAATTTGCTTTCAATGTATTCTGTTTTGGTTTTAGCAGTTCTTTTTATTATTTTTAACTTCATGGAACTTCTTTATTTTTCCAGTTTTTGCACTCTTGATTTCATCTCATTAGTCAGGACTATATCATCCATAATATTAAACATGTATGAATGCGGGGCATCTTATTCAGAAAAGGGAGATTATGTATATATTAAAGGCCCAATTGAAAGTTTTCAGAGTAAAAGATGTACAAAGGAATTACAAGAAATGCTATATTGAGAATAAGCATCTTGTTTATGTAAATCATAGAAAAGTTTTGTTAATATAATGCATAAAAGGCTATTTGTTGACCATTTTTTTCTTTATGATGAATTTGTTCATCATTATTTTCTATTACAACTTTATGCAGATGGCAGATCCTTGCCCGAATGCTTCAAGCTCTTTGATTTGTATCATATTCTTACAACTGATCATGAAACAGTATCAAGAATCACCAAGGAAGTATGTTCAGTGCATCCTTGTTGAGAGATCTCTGTTGTATGTCCAACTTGGTCTTAACTCATACTTTTGAAACAGGTTGTTGAAGATTTTGCTGCTGAGAATGTCATCTACCTGGAACTGAGAACAACTCCAAAGGTATCCCGTATGTGCAATTTTCTGACCAAATCAAGCGGATCAATCATATCAACAGTTTTTGATAGTGAACATGACCAAGTCCACTATTTTTGGTTTCCTAATCTTGCAGAAGAACGAAGCAAAAGGGATGACTAAGCAATCTTATATGAAAGCAGTTATTGATGGTTTAAGAGCTGTTGATACTGTTGATGTTGCTTTAGCAAATACCGACTCAAGTACTGATTATTGTTTAGCACCTTTACCAATAAATGGTACACAAGGTAGAATAAAGAGGAAAAAGATATACATCCGTCTTCTTTTAAGTATTGACCGTCGTGAAACAACTGCATCAGCGATGGACACGGTTTGAGAATTGTCTATTAAACTGTATGCTATGTTCTTCAAATACTCTTGTGGAACTGGTTTCATCCTCAACTTTCTCAATTTGATAGGTTGATTTGGCAATGGAATTGAAGGATTCTGGGGTGGTTGGTATTGACCTTTCTGGCAATCCTGTTGTTGGGGAATGGTAAATTATAACGGGTATATAGTTTTGAAGAGAACAAATGCTGTGATGTCTCTATTGTTAAATTTATCCTTGTAATGTTTTGTGTTGCAGGCAAACCTTCATTCCGGCACTAAAGCATGCTAAAGAACTGGGGCTCCCTATTACCCTCCACTGTGCGGAGGTGCGTCAGTTTTGAGAAAATTTTCATGTACTTAAGGAAGAGAATATGCTTTTTTATTCACAATGTCCAGCTTCTGTTGAAATCAAAGCTAATTTTAAATTATTTTGCTTTTCTTGGTGTCTAGTTTGTCATTCGAATCGGCTAACCAGTTTGTTGTTGTTGTCTTAGTGACTTTAGATACCTAACCGGAAGGAAGTCCAAGCAATGTTGGACATCTTCCCCGAGAGGATAGGTCATGCCTGTTTTATTGAAGAGGAAGAATGGAGAAGGATAAAATCAGCAAAAATTCCAGTTAATTTATTATATCTTTCATTATGCTTCATCCTTGTAAGTTTTGACTTCGACTCATTCTGCTGAAGTTATTCCTCCATATGTGCAGGTAGAGGTATGTTTGACTTCCAATATCCGAACTGAACGTTTCCATTCAATAGATGATCATCATTTTGGTATGTTCTGGCGGTCCTTATGTTTATCAAATTTACTAGTTGTCAACACCATGTATTTCGATTTAGCATATTGACTGGATGATGTTTATGCAGCTGATCTGTACAACTCAAAACATCCAATAGTCCTTTGCACCGATGATTGTGGGTTATTCTCCACCACTCTCTCCAATGAGTACTACCTTGCGGCCTCAGCATTTGGTAGGCATCTTCCTCATTTTGTCAGTAACAAAAGGCATTAGATATGGCAATTCAGTAACTTATTGCTGGTTCGTTGTTTTTGAACTATCAAGGACTCGGCAAAGGTCAAACGTTCCAGCTGGCTCAAAGTGCAATTGAGTTTGTATTTGCTGATAATGGAGTGAAGAAGGTTCTGAGAAATATATTTGAAGCTGCTGAGAGAAAACTAATGCCATAGAATTTGCTTAATGAAAATTATCACTCATATGTCACATGATTAATAGGTGCCTATTTGTTTCAGACGTTGTATTGAATGCTACGCATCATTATCATATTGTTTTTCAAATAGTGACGATGTCTGATGTTTTCATGATTGCAAAATTATCGTGCTGCAATTAGCTGTTTTTAAATATATTTCTTGGTGACCTGATGATCAACAAAAAGTCATAATCATGGGGATGTCAGCTGATCAAGTTGGTAAAGTCTCTTAGCATTGATACAAGAGCACTAGTCTCCAGTCCTCCCTGACTACAACTCATGATCTCGATGAATACAGGGGAGGGACACCAACCTGAGATGACCTTATGACAATAAATTGTATGTTGCAGTGTCATCATGCAGAACTAAACACAAATTTTATCCATCAAAAGGTGGTTATTTTGTCCATTCTTGGTGGATCGGATGAACTTTGAACCAGGTGATCACCTTATTCAAAGCTGGGAGGGGGGAAAAAAACCAAGATTAGATACAAACATCAGTTTTCTTGCTGCAAAGTCAATAATCAATAAAAATGCGAGAGATGGTTATTGAGATAATGAGGACAACTTGCCAATTTATCAGTGTAGAGGGGGAAGAGGAATTTGTTAATAGAAGAGAGTGATCAAGGGAAGTTGGTCATTCACACGTTACGCCCACCGTTCTTTGCTTTGAATTTTGAAGTTGGCCTTGAACTTTGTAACAAAATGCTTCCTGCGAAGCAGACTTATTTTATGGCCGATTTCTCTTCAGAGACTATGTATGGCACGTGAACAAGGAAGCTGACCCTTTCATCTCTTCCTGTGATGTTACTCTTTCCTTCTTGTTTGCTGTTAAAGAACAAACTCTACATTCTATTTTGGTTCTCTTCCTGCAAGGTCAACACCATATGCCTACCGAATACTGCAAGTCATTTGACAGTGGCCGAGTTTTACACATCAAGCAGATTCCATGGTAGTAAAATGAACAAAGAGATATCAACCGTAAAAGTGCCGAGTTTTACGCATCAAGCATAGAATGTTGATTGACATCATGCAAGGTGCTACAAATTTTGTATACAAAGCTGTTGATGTATTCCAAATGTAGTTACGCGAACATCTAAATGACCGTAAACTTGGGCTTGGGCCAGAGTTTCTTCATATGGCGTGTTTATGTTCTCGATAACAAACCGTCAGAAAAATTAAATTAGCCTTCTATCATTTAACAATTATCAAAACCATTGTTATCAACAAAAATAGATGTTCAAAACCGCTGTTACTAAAAATAATAATTATCAAAACCACTCACTAGACGTGGTATTTGTTTTATGAATCCGCTATACCAAAACAGAGACTTTTCAAGAGCCACCTAAAAAGGACAGCAGCTTATGAAACCATTTCATGTAACGTAACCATGCAACCATTAATTAATGGTACCATTTGATTCACCCCTCAACTTCTGATGGTCGTTGGTTCAGCAAAAGAGTTTGGTTGAGCTGGAAAGGCCTTTCATATCCATGGTATACGACATTTACCGGACAGCAGCGATGCAATAACCACATGCATGTTAAGAACAATGATATAAACATTCAAAGCTCTCACAGAACTCTGTAATAAATATTCACTTGAAAGAAATTTCTGCCATGGAAGACATGCATGTATCTGTTTCAAATGTTGATTACTTGAATTCTAGCTTCAGACTAGTTAATCCACGTGACACCATCATCACCACTTACCATGTAAAGGTTCCCTCATATCTGGATCATAACAAAAACATACCCCAGAGCTCTTACTAGAAAGCAGAACAAGGAACGCTGATAGGAGAAAAGCATCGAAGTCCATTGCATGTAAAAAAGCTCATTGCACTTTCCTCATCCTACCGACCAGGATTGCGTCCAAGAGATCCACACGAGTTCTTCGTAACCAAGCTCCCGTCGTCAAAACAACTTAAAAGTAACAACAAATTCAAGCTGTATAACTACCAGATAAAATACATTGTTCACATTCAAGGCAAGAATCCTAATAACATTAAAATATGTTTCCACAACGATCAAGTATTGAAAGCCAAAGAACTACATTCTTTAACGCCTCAGGGAAGGAAGGACTACTGCAAGATCAAGCAGAATAACAGTCTCCCTCTAAACATGGTAAGAATTTAACTCTTCTCTGAGTTACTCTCGAGCTCCGTCCTCAGCTGCAGGGAGAAATCATCATTGACATCATCATCATCCCAATCATCCTCCCACTGCTGCATGACTTCTTTACCTTCTTCATTGTCATCCCATTCTGCAACGTGTTTAAGACAACAGTAAAAACGCATGGTTACTCGTGATTCTCGCTTACCCATGGAGAGGCAATCCAGATAGTCAAACTGCTTATAGGATACTTAGAAGCAGTGTCCAGTAAAAAACCTTAAAAAAGAAAAATGCAAGCAAATTTCTTCGTCATCATCACCAGCTTATTTTCACTTCAATAATTATTAAAGTATTAAAGTACTTCATTAATAGGGAAAAACAAATATGACAGGACAGATGTTAGATATCAATGCTATTATAAGTCAACCTGCAACTTCATTCCACCATTCCAAGATCTGAAACGAAATTGATCTTTGCATCTAATATTATCCCAAGAAGCCACACAAGCTTAGTCTTCAGGAAGAAATTTGAAGAGATGATTGAATGCATAATCATGGAAATAAAGAAAACTTCAGAGACTGTGTCTTGTCTAACAAAAGGATGAGAGTCCAACTCACATAACACTACCTACAACTTCATTGCATTTAACACAGGTCGTTGAAACCTGATACAGCTACAATATTACATAAATTACATTAAAAAAGCGGGAAGTGTCATCCTGCCTTCATGCCATTTCAGATAATCAGATTATCTCCCTAGTCCTGATGCTGTGAAGTCCATATACATCATATGCCATACAAAAGGCACCCAATATATTCTTACAGCAAAACAGTTGAAACAATTTCCCAGATGGGAACGTGATCTAAGCTAGTAGGGTAAAGCACATATGCTACTGGAGTATTGCATATGGCAACATGTCAAACACTGAGATCATGATTCATGCTTAAAGCCAGGCTAGACAAAACAACCTGAATAATGTCTGACTGCTTTGACCTATACATTTTATGTAACTAACATAAATTGATCTTGCATAGGAACATAAATAAACTAACTCAACTTACATGACTTCAAGTAACATGATTTGTGAAGGTTTATACTAGGTGGGTGCCCAGAGATCCAGGCAACCAAGAAATAAAAATTTCCGATAGCCCATAGATATGAAAGATTAAAAACAACCCAAAAAACGGGAGCATAACAAGATGCAAAAATTCAACAGCAAGTATCAATGAGACAACATTCGATATTAATCCATGAATCAATCTCATCCTCCATAATTACATGACACAAAACCATTAGGGCGAGTTCCCAGGCAGTCATCTACAACAAATTGGTCTTCCTGAACAAACCGGATCTATGACAAGAGAAAGATACACATTTTATGTTAGAGAATAACTACAATATTCAGCAGAAGGGCAACAGATCACTCTGCAACATTAGAAGACTAGAAAGAGGGGTTTCACTCAATAAGCTCAAACTAACTTGCTGTACAAGATTTCCTCTCAGTCAGAGTTTATGTAGATATATGTAAAACAAAAAAAAAGGGGAGTTTTTTAGTTACAAGTCTTGAAATTCACATTTTATAATCATAAAGTATTTTGCAAATTTGTGGGATTGATTCAATTGGTGAACAAGAATATTACATATCACAAACCATCATGCTTATTGGTTCCTAAGTCATAAACAAGGATTCCTGTCCCTGTAGTACCAATGCATCCTACTAGTATGGTTCTATTCTGTTAAGTAAACACTAGCTGGGACACCCCTATGACACCAGCTCACTCACGGACTAGGGTTTCCCAGTTGGCAGTAGTCAGGGCCAGCTGGTTCACTAGCTAAGTCACCCAAGACCAACTGGGATAGGGCCCATGCACAAAGATGAGAGCCCTAATGGCTCTCTTTTGTCTTGTTGGTTCAATCACAGGAGGGAGCACCAAGAAGAAATGAAAGAATGAGAGAAAGAGCGGAAGTAGAGGAAGGGAAAAAAGAAACCAACTCATTGAGAACATGAAAGAAAGGAAGTCTTGTTATCATACTTATCAAAAGGCTAAAGAGGACTGTTTAAGAGGCTAAAAAGATTTGAAAAACATCAAAGACAACAAAAATCTTAAACAATGAAAAAGGGAAGGGGAGTTTGGAGGTGTCCTGGCAAAGCATCAGGATTACAGCCTATCATGGGTGTCAGGACAGGAGCATCCCAATACCATATCGACCCAAGACAAGACCAGGACAGGTGCTGGGACCATGTCTTAGATCATTGGATATAATGGTCCAAATTCCAGTGGACAACAAGTTGTCACTATTTACATGCTAAAAGAAAAGAATTCTAGAGTGGCCAGCATAAGCAAGGATTCAGGATTCCAATCAACTTAAAGTTGAAAATGCAATTTAAAAGAAAGATAGGAAGAAAGCAGCACATGCAAAAGCAAAACCTGTTGAAGGGAAAATGATACCCGGACATCAATGGGGTTTCAAATAGCAAAATGGTCCTTCAAACTAATTCTGACAGATTTATTAGTGTTGAAATATGATTGATTTCAGTATATCAGTTAAATTAGTTAGCAAAGGCCTGTTGTTTCAGATTAGAACAATGAGGCAATAACTATAAATTAAAATCTTTTATGCAGAAATAATTTTCTTCTCTTTCCTTAATTCTTCCTTTTCTCATCAAAGCTTCCTGGTAGGGCTGAAAGAGTAGTTGTAGATTCAAATATGAAGTATAATCATCCATAACAAAAAGAAAATTTGCCAAAGATTCAATGGAACTAGTTTTTAAAATATAATCATGAATAAGTTCTTATACATGAACCTGACTACAAGATTTAACTGCTTTAGCAGGATAGTGAAAAAATCAGTTCTAAAATTACCAGAGAAAATAAATTATATAAAAAACATTACACTAGCAAGTTGCATTATGTAGAGGATAAATAAGGTGTTTGGACATGAAGTTAGACATACTTAACTTTCCTGAAAATGTTTAGCAATGCAAGCAGAATAAAGAAATAAATTAGAGAATGTTGGTGTTATACCTGCATTTGACCACAAAAATCTCAAAGGAATCAAATTCCATTGATCAAATCATAATGAATAGCTACACTAACACACTGCACCACAGTTTGAAATTTGAGTAGGAAGACATCAAAAAAATTAAAAAAAACGATGTTTTTCATTATATTTGGTTGTGAAAATAATCAAAGACTAACTTTTAAAACTCTGAAATAAGGCATAACATAAAGGCGCAAGTTTGCACCTTACACACCTTTTAGCTCAATATACCACCCTTCACACCAATTGAGCCATATAATGAGCCTCAATGCATTTTTGAAGAGCCTTACCTCTAGGTGCAGAGCGAAGTACAGCCTTATTTGGCTTCTCAAACAATTAGATCCATGACACTTACATTTCAAAGTCTTATAGGAAAACTTAAAACATTATCACAGACATACTACATGAAACTCTTCTAAGAATCTATGGATCATAGAAGCTGTCATCTGCAGATTCTAAAAATAACTAAAAAGATTAAAAAAAAAAAACAGATTGCCTCATGAATTTTGCCCTTATGAGATGTGTACTATTCAGAAGTTAATGATAGGTCTTATTATATTGATTTGAATGTTGGCTAATGATTTAATAATAACTGCTTTGATCCACTTGAGTTTTCAACATAACACACCAAGAGCATTTAGTTGCAATAAGCAGCATTCAAGTGACAGCTTAACCCTTAGGCAATAGGTTGAGCCTGGGCCAATGCCTGGACACCAAATATCAGATAAAATAATAAAATTCAAAAAAATATGAACATAACCAGAAAATGAGAAATAAATTAGAAGAAATTAGAGTGATTAGGTAATTTAAGAATTTTTTTACATCCATTTGAGAAACAATTACATAACATAATACATTGACAAGTAAATTTACAATTTTTTCCTACACTTTGTGCAGCACAACTAATTGATCATCAAAGAAAAACCATATGCAATAATTGAAGCAACTCAATGCAACAAGTCTATGGAACGATTACCAATCAATGCCAGTGTTTTAAATTGCGGTGCATAAAGCCACATCTTGCATGTGATCCCTTGATCAGACCAACTTCCCTAAATTCAGCTACTATATACGGCCAAGCCACATATGAGCTGAAAAGATGGATTGCTTAACACTACACAAGCATATTAGCAACGAGATTAGCATTATGCAGCTGCATTTCTTGCATACTTATCATTGCATGACCACTTATGTAGACCCATTAGCATTGTGCAAGCATACATGTGACCCATCCTTATGGAGGCCCCTGAGCAATTTCATGCAGATGGTCAGGTTAGATGTAAAATTTAGGCAAGGAAAACATGTATATATAAATAATATCAATACGTTAATTATGCTTTAGTTTTTTCTTTTAAGAATTACATACTGATTAGTGTACAATAATTGTTAGGTTTTTTTTAGGATTAATATTTCTATTATTTACCCAAAAAATTGCAACATTTATTGCTGTTAATATATTTTCATTTAATGTAGTTAATTTTTATTGCAAATATTTTAACTACTAGTTGATTATGCAACCATATTTGCAGCATGCATAATGCATATTCATTACGAGCAACCACCTCTTAAAACACTGATAAATGCGCAATAAGAAGTAAACAACTAAAAATGAACTATTCAAAATCATAAAATATCACTGAGGTGTTTGGGCACCAACAAAAACAAATGGTGTTTATAATCTAAGCTCTTAACATACCCACTTTCCAACATATTTAAAGCCTGACATGTAGGTAGGGGTGTACTCAAGCTGAGCTCGATGAATCAGATCCAACCATAGAGCCTAAGCTCGACATTAAGCATGATTCTTTATTACTTGATTGAACCTAAGTTCAAGTTCAGCTGAAAGCAAACCAAGCCTATTTCAGCTGAACCGATAAGCATAAATCAATCCAAAAGTGATTGAGACTGCATCAAGCTCAACTAGAGCTCGATCCAAACTCAACTAAAGCTCGAATAAAACCTAGGTTCAGGTCTGAATAAAAGTTTGATCTGGTTCTACCGAAAATTCTATCCGCCTTTTTAATCACTAGAACTGCAATCATTAAATTGATGATAATCACAAAATTAAACACAGTTTGCATAGGAGGCGAAGTAAACCAACAAAAACACGATCGATTCACCAAATTAAACTAAACCTACTCGTAATTACTCATTCGTCTCTTCATTCATCGTTTATTCTCGCTAAAATTCAACAGCAAATCTCAGTGATTCATCTATTGCGGCAAACGAAACAAAGACAGATCCATAAGCGTTACCTTGGTCGATCTCGAACTCCTCGAACTCGTCATCATCCTCAAAGAGGTCGATCTTAGCGTCCTCAGCTGCCGCGGGCTTGTTTTCCGTCGCCATTCCAGAACGGAGACGATAGAATTGTGACCACTGGCAGAAGAAATCACCACGAAGAACACAAAAGGTCAGACCAAACCCTAACCCCGCCAAGGATCTCAACACTAGAATTTGCTTCGAAGAAGACAAAGAGAGGAGG
This sequence comes from Areca catechu, assembly GCA_021397845.1. Lineage (NCBI taxonomy): Eukaryota > Viridiplantae > Streptophyta > Magnoliopsida > Arecales > Arecaceae > Areca > Areca catechu. Next base: position 24,478,127 of record CM038046.1, on the reverse strand, counting down.
GGATCCAACCTATACGAAACCCTAGCACCGATCCGATCGTTTCTCGCTCGCCAGGGTAAAGATGAAGCCCTTTCGCCGCCCCTCTTATTAAAAAAAAAAAAAAAAAGCGATGACCGTGGGGTAATTGATGGTAACGGGTAGGGTGTCCGCAAAATTTATTCTACCCGTATCCAAACCCGTTTAAAATCTTAGACCCCGTTCTATACTCGATTACGAAATTAACCAAAATTTTCAAACTCGTCCTATTAAAAATTGGTATACCCGGTGCCCGAAGGCGCCCCATGACTTTATGAACTGTAGCCAAAAAAAACTTGTATTCCGTTGGTAAAAATCTTGTCTCGCTATCAATAATAGGGTAGGGGTTCAAGGTAACGGGCTTAAATCCAATTTCGGACCGTAAGATTCCATGAAACTGACCATGGTCTGAGGAGCTACCCAACCAGCCTCGCCCATCTAAAATTTAGTGGGCTTGGACACTAAAACTAGGGGCCCATGGGATGGGCCTTAGCAAAGAAAGGCCCAATCTAAACATTAAGCCTAGCATGAGAAAACTTAAAAGTAGCCCCGCCAAGCCCAACTTTGATCAACATAACTATATATCTTTAAAATATATTTTGTATATTAATTATATATTCTAATAATAAAATCTTATATTAATGTTAATAAATATATTAATATCAAGTCTATTGCGCAAGCTTGGTATTGACCTTTTAGAATTGGCCTGGGCTTAGACAAACAAACAAAGGCTTGATATCTCAGCCAGGCTGGGCGTGGTATAAACATTGGGCCTAATTTCTACTATAAAACCAGCCCGACCCGACATTTGATCAACTCTATATTGAACCTATCAATTTGGAAGGACTCAACCAGGCTTGCAGAGGTCTTGCTTAAGTTTTAGAAATAGTACAAACTTTGGAAACATGGTTTTATATAACCATGTTATAACTGTTATAGCAGCCATTGCAATAGCTTCGGTCGTCTCCTATTATATTATTGAGGTAAATAATATAAAAATATAATAACTATTATTTATCATTATGTCCTATCATTACTTATTGTAATGGAGCATTATAAGTAACTAGTATTATTTTTATTTGAACTTTTAGAATAAAATAATTTTTCAAATTTTATTTTTTTTTCCAAAATTTCATTTATAGTGCCATTATCTTTTTATTATTGCCCGTGATGTTTTATTATAGCAATTAATATTTTAATAATTATTTTAATATTAAAAATTTCGATCAATATAAAATGGTCCATAATGATTTTGGTATCGGAGGGGGGAAAGAGAGACTATTACAAGGAAATAGCTTATCATTTAATTTTTTTTTGGTAAAAAAAAAAAGATGGGGAATAAATCTTGATGTAGTTATCCCACGGATTTTCATCCATGTTCGATGCAGGATGCTCGAATTTATACAACATTTTTCTATCTAAAAGTGAGTAGATCAATATGACACCACTAAGATACCGGTTAATAGAACAAGAACAAAGAGAGGGACCTTGATCTCTCGTTCACATCGAGTCACCGCTAAATCATGTCTCGAATCCATGATTCATTGGCAATGAGATAAGGTCTTTATCGATCGAGCTACCGTCTTAACGATAATTTTATTTTTTAAATTAATTTTTTACAAGCCATGATGAATCATGGTGGCGATATCCCATGTACCAACAATGCAAACCAAATTGGATCATCCATGGATAGGCGTTGTTATTTAACCCTTCCCTCCAAAGGATAGCCATTACTAGAATGTTGCAGCCATTTTGTAGGACTGCAGCAACTATTCTATCATGATTATATTCAAGATTTTGATCTTTAATTTTTTTAAATTTCGTTTCTTATCGACTTGAAAGATATATAGTACGTAAATGTTGAAAGAAACATAATAACAAAAATCAAGTAACAGGGAAGTTAGAATATATTGAACAAATATAAGGAATACTATGTAAACATGTATATTTTGAATTACCTTGACCGTCCCAAGCCGAGACTATTGAAATTCAGCTTAGGGTTATACATACGACCTGAATAAATTTGGGTCAGGCTCAAGCCGGTGCTTGGCCTGGTTGGAGCCCAGCACGAAGCCAAGGCTTGACTTCTGGCATGAACCTTAAGCTTGGACACAATTTAATTCTGGCTCAATTTCATTATTAGGATATTTTATCAACACTCTTTCAAGGCGGGTCCAACACTTTCAGCCCAAATGTGTTTATTCAAGTCTGGCCCAATTAAACTTCAAACTAGACCCGGGATCGAAATAAGCTGCATTCATTGGAATTAAGATTTAGGAAAAAAAAAAAAAAAAATCGAGATTAAAACCGAAACAAAGCCTGGAAAATAATTTCGGGACTAAAGCAAGATTGAGGCTGGACCTGGTTTAAGCCCATGTCTCATGCGGTCATCCAAAGTCGGTTCTCTTTAACCCGTCGGGAAAAGTATTGTGATGGACCGGTCGGACTAATCAACCAAAGATCGTGTGGCAAATCCAAAGATTGACAAGCTAATAATATGGTATTCGGCCAACTCATTTCTGGAGCTCGTTAATCCGATTAACCAGCTCATAAAAGCCGACTAACTCGTAAAGTTTGATCGACTTTAAAAAGAACGAAGATATAAGAAAAGAGATAGTTATTTTATCATAATAACAACCAATCGTTATAACCAATCATTATAACATGTTCGGATTAGTTCTTAACAGAATAACATCAAAACTAACCACAAGAAGTCTCTTCTAACTAAATTCTATCAAGGCAAATGCATATAAATACCGATAAAAAAAGATTTTCGGGAATAAATAAGAAAAGCTAGCTAAAGTATTTTAATTCCTATGTATCATCTCTAAAATTCTATATCTGCTGTTATTCGAATCTTTACTGATTTAAGCATCGAAATATTCTTTGTCAGAAATCTTTTGATGTATGAATTTATTTTATAGGGTCTCCCAGAAGATTTGACTGAAAAATTTTGATGGTACATAAGGATCACTTAGATTCCACGTCAACGGAAAGAATCTAAGCACCGGTAAGTGAACTCCCACCTGCTTGATATTCTTGCTAGGATGGATGCTAAGGAACACAAAGTCCATCCTGTGAATCACGGAGTGGCTGGAAGCGATAAGCATTCTTGGCCGTACTAAGCATGGTTATGACTTCTCTCATACGCTATTTGACTACGTGCATCTCATTGCTTCCACCATACGTGGTCTTGTCCAGATCAAAAAGAAAGCAGAAAATGCAACATGTCACGCAGAAAATGCAACATGTCACGCTCTAACGTTACTTTCTATCACATCCAACTTAGAATTGATTGGAAAGGGTTAGGTTCCAACCGGGTCGGGTGTTACCTGGGAGAAATAATTTCCAAAAACATTGTTCTAGCAGCCAATAATAACCCACCACCTCAGCCATTTCCATCAGCTACGCCACCTCCAAACTCCGAGTAATTTCTCTCCTCTTCCTCCTCCATTTGAGAAATTATTGATCGGGTACTCCTGCCAAAGAAAATATCGTACTGGCGTTTTAAATTAAAAGACTTTTACGACCATCCCAATAATATAATATATTGAAGTGGTCAAGCTGGGATTTTTTTTTTAAAATAATATAAAAAAAAACTTAATTACAAAAATAGATAATCCGTAAAATATTTACGGATCTAGGTGGCACGTGGCAAAAACTGCGGAGAAAAAAAAAAAAAATGACACGTGGCATTTTGGTGGGCTGCGTGGCCGAATTCGTCTTTGAAAAAGACGAATTCATGGGTGCGCAAATTTTGTTCTGAATTTGTCTTTGGAAAAGACGAATTCACTTTAGAATTCGGCTTTTCCAAAGACGAATTCATTTCGTTGTGAGTTCGTCTTTGGAAAAGCCGAATTCTGCCCTAATTTCGTTCTGAATTTGGCTTTTGAAAAGACGAATTCAAATTCGTCTTTTCAAAAGCCGAGTTTAAGCCTGAACGCCTGCCCCTGCTTTGACACGTGTCGATCTGGAGGTCTTACCGATCAACACGTGGCTTCGAAACCGGGGCGGTGGAAAGAGGGATATGAATTCGTCGTTCGAAAAGACGAACTCAGGCAGCCGCTATATATGTTCTTCCCCTTTTTTTTTTTTTTTTTTTCGCTGTTCTTCCACCAGTTTTTTTTTTTTCTTCCGGTGGTCCCTCACCTCTCCCGTCCGATCTTATAATAAATTTTGTATTATCTTCTTGTGGGGACCTTATATTGAAGATTACTCTTGCTCATCCATTCCGGTAAGTTTTTTTTTTATTTTTTTTATTTTTTAGTATTTAAATTTTATTTTGATTAATATTTTTTTTTTTGTGTAGATCTGATTATTGGCTTTTTGTTGGATGATCTAGATCTTGTTCTTTCATATTTCATTATCCGGATTCAAGATAAATTTTTTTTTTAAAATTTATAAATATTTGATTGTTTAAATTAAATTTTGTATATATTAATTTAAATTTGAATTAAATTTTTTATTACATATTTGAGTAATTAAATGTTATGTTTTGAATTTTTATGATAAATTTTTTTCGACTTTATTATTTAATAATTTATATTATTATTTTTATGATAAAATATAATTTTTGCTTTAGAGAGAGTAGTATCTTTGTTGTATTGTAATTTGATTTTTTTGCCAAGTTAAATTTATATTTTATAATTGTTATTAGGATTTTTAAATTACAAGTTACAATTATGTCTCATAATTGCTTATACTAGATTATATCATGTTTAATTTTGAACATGTAATTCACTACAAATAAATTATTCGATACAACTTGGTTAGGTCTATGATGACCAGATTACCATGAAACCTGTCACAAGGTTAGAAATGATTATATTAGATATTTTACAATTTCAGCTATCTGTTGAATTAGTATTAGGCTAAAAGGACTAATCTAGGCATGTTCCCTTAATTTTAATTTGGATTGGATAATTATTTGGATTGAAAATTAAGAATCAATCTAGACTAGCTACATCTTTGCTTAATTTGAAAGTTGATGAGCATTATCTCTCATTTCCATTAATATTTGCTTAAGAGATGAAATTTATTTTCCATTCAGGTATATGCCAAACTAGTTAATAGACTAGACCTTTCACTTATGTTACGGGATGGTGCAAGTAAGATATATTTATGATTTGCATCATGGTAGGAGGATTTTTATTAGATTGGTGGGACTAATCCTGGAATAAAGATAATAGAGTATCATTTTGTACAATGAGATCTATTGATCACATTTGGATTATTTTTCTTGATAATATATTGAATTCATCATTTTTAACATCAAAGATAAGCTATATGCTTGTTATTCTACGAGGGATGTTTAGTTAATTTACATTTTAATTCCTAGACATAACTTGTTAGGATTATTTACAAGGCCATTATAAAGGGTTTAGGTACAATTGCTTTATCACCTATTAGATCACCTATTCTTGTGTATTCTCAATTCAAATAAAAAGGCTATAAGGTGATGATCGAGATCTGTTATGCCCGTTCGGCTTGTCCCGGGTCGGACTGGCTTCGGGCACCCGACCGGCCGACTCCCGTGTAGAGTCCCACCCCATGGTGGCTGACCTGGGGGCTTCGCGGACTGGCGGGTGCCTCACCGTCCGCGCATTGCCCCTCTTCATGGCCCCGGTCGGCTCCTGGGATCCTGTCAATGGCTCCGGTTGGCTCCTGGGATCCTTTCGATGGCGAGTCTAAAAAATTTATTAAAATTAAAAAAAATATTTATTATTTCATGAATTAAAAAAATGATATATATTTATAATGATTAATTAAATAATATGTAGTTCCAATTATTAAAATTTAAAAATTTAGTATTATATTTCAAAAATTAATTAATGGTTTAATTAATGTAAAAAATAATGATATACTAAAAAATTTTTATTAAAAATCTGAATAAAATTTTTATTTAGTAATACTTAGTTATGAATAAAATTTGAAGTTTACGTATTTGTAGTTTTTTTTTATTAAATAAATATGTAGCATGAATTTTTATAGCATGTATTGTGTACATATTGATATCAGTGATGTAATTATGATGTAATTATAATTATATTTAAATGATTAATTATGATGAATTTTCAATATATATTTTTATAAAATTTGCATTTCATTGAACCGTAGATCCGTCAATTGCTTGATATGCATATTCTGTAGTATCCGTACATGTTTTTGTACTTGTACAGATCTGAGAATTATGCATATTGATCAATTGATTGTCCAATTTGGACAGTTTAGGAATTGCAAATAATTTTACAGGTCAATTTATAGTAATCAAACGATGTGCAATGAAGGCCGAATGAAATTTCGATCATCATTTTCCTTTTGTTCTTCGCATACATAAATATTTGTATGTGGAGAATTAAGGAAAAATGCTGCCGAAATTTTATTTGGTCTTCATTACATACCGTTTGATTACTATAAGTTGACCCGTAAAATTAATGCAATTCCTGAATGGGATAGGGCCTTTACCTAGTAGTTGATGATAGGATGCATTCATCATGATAGACAAATAATTATGTTTTGAATTTTATTATCATATTAATTATGTAATTTAATTAGTTTGTTAATGATATCAATATATGAGAAAGTTATTTCTAAATATATTTTGTTAATTAAACATGTAGGATATAATGGGAGAAAGAATCACAGCATTATGTTATATGGGTGGTTCTATGATTAATGGATCAAATGGAATTGAGTACAATCAGGGACCAAAAAAGATAATTAGAATCAGTTCTGATATGACATTTCAAGAGTTGGAGAACAAAATATGTAGAGTTCTCCGTATTGATAGAACTGGAAAAAAAGTTTTGATTATCTATAGATATCCACAAGTTGTCCAGCCGACATTTGTAAAGTACGAACCTGTTCCATTAACCGATGATGAAGACATGGAGATGATGTTTTCAACTATCGGTTCACATTCATGTATATCGGGTGCAGAGTTATATATAGATATCCAAACCATTGAAGCTCCTGAACCTGATTGCGAACAGGATGATTACGAAGAAGCTGTTCGAAATATAGCACCCCATAGTGTAACTGAACAGGTTCTATCATATAGTACTCCGAATATTGCAGATAATAAAGTAGAAAATATTGGCTCAATTTTTACTGTAGATTCGTTACGTACGGTGGACAGTACTGTACCGGAAAGTAATATTAGAGAAGCATCAATATATACAGCTGCTGATGACAGGGTGCATGTCGATAATCAACTTTTTAGTGAGAATGATGATGAAAGTGAACATGACTTGGCTGACAAAGGTGACGAGGCCGGTACTTCACATCCAGTACGAAGTCCGGATGATACCACTGTTCCAAATTATTCTACATTTGAAGCTCCATCTAGAACATTTACCCAGATTGATTGGAATGCTGCAAATATGTCAATGTATTATTCAATGCAGGAACAACATGTTATATGGCAAAAGAATGAGGAGTTTTGTAAAGGACTCCGCTTTATAGATAAGGCAGAATTGCAGACTGCAGTAAAACAATATTCTGTTGAAAGACATCATGAATTCAAAGTTATTGAATCAAATCCAAATCTATGGCATGTCAAATGTAAGAGCAAAGATTCTGGTTGTCAGTGGATGCTGAGAGGTATTAAACGGCATAATTTTTTTGAGATCTCACGATATACCGGTCCTCATACATGCCTATCTACAATGATGTCTCAAGATCATTCTGGTTTGGACTCCACTTTAATTGCTAATGAAATTCGGGACCTGGTTAAAGAAATTCCTACCATTGCTATTGCTGGACTTGGTGCAGTCATAAAGAACAAATACAACTATACACCAAGTTATAGAAAATTATGGGATGCCAAACAGAAGGCGATAGCGATGCTATTTGGAGATTGGGATATGTCATATCAATTGCTTCCGAAATGGTTGCATGCTGTACAAACATTTAATCCGGGTACCTGGGTTAAATTTATCAGCACTCCAACTGGTATACCGAATTGTGCCCAGTTTGATCGTGTATTTTGGGCCTTTGCACCCTCGATTGAAGGGTTTAAGCACTGTCATCCGGTCATAAGTATCGATGCTACTTTCATGTATGGAAAGTATAAGGAGAAATTGTTGATTGCAACTGCTATTGATGGAAATAATCAGATCTTTCCACTTGCATTTGGTATTGTTGATGAAGAGTCAGCGGACACCTGGGGTTGGTTTTTAGCTTGTATCAGAAATTTTGTTACAACACGTCAGGAAATTTGTCTAATTTCTGATCGACATGCTGGTATACTTGCTGCAGTACAGAATGAGTATCTGGGTTGGCAGCCACCGCATGCTTATCATGTATATTACCTGCGTCACGTGGCAAGTAACTTCAATTCAAGATTCCGTGATCCCAAACTAAGAGATGTGGTGAAAAGAGCTGGAATGCAAACGCAGCCTAGAAAATTCCATAAATACATGAGAAATATTGAGAAATTTAACCCAGAAGCTGTTCAGTGGTTGAATGAAATTCCTTTAGCAAAATGGACACGTTCACATGATGACGGACGACGGTATGGGATGATGACAACTAATATATCCGAGTGTTTCAATGGAGTTCTGAAAAATGCTCGATTTCTTCCCATAACAGCATTGGTACAGTTGACTTTCTTTCGCCTTGTGTCATATTTTGAAGGCCGACATGTCCAAGCAATAGAGGCAATGCACAGAAATGAAAGGTTTACTCCTTTTATTACGGGACATGTCATCTCCAACCAAGCCAAAGCGACATCGCATACCATTACCCAATTTGATAGAGCAACTGGCTTGTTCCAAGTCCAAACTGCTAGACGTGGACCGAACATGAACAAGGGTGATAATACACAGGTATTTACGATCTTTATGTATCATTGAAAATATGTTATTACGTTGTGTATATGCTGAATTATGATTTTTGATGCTGTAGGTTGTTCATCTTTCCCAGCAGACATGTACATGTCAGAAGTAGCAATGTTTTCATTTACCTTGTTCTCACATCATGGCTGCTTGTGCACATGTTGCCATTGATTTTAAAATATGCATTGATCGGTACTATACATTACACGATTATCATCGAACTTATATGCCACAATTTTAACCAATTCCTCATGAAGAATATTGGCCCCAGCAAAATGAACACGATATCATTATACCTGATGCAAATAGGCTACGACAGAAAGGTAGGCTACGATCCACGAGGATCAGAAATGATATGGATATAAGAGAAGCCGGCAACAAACGCAAGTGTACAATCTGTAAAGAAGAAGGACATGATAGGCGGTCATGTCCAAGGCTTCTACAAGCAGATTAGTTAAATTATATCAGTCATATTTTACAAATATTTTAATATATGGATTGTAATGTATTAGGCTAATCTTGTGATTGCTTTGTATTTTATTTGATGGATTGTAATATATGGCTATGTTTTATTGTCTGATGTTTATAGCTTGTATATGGATTGATGTCCTTACTATGCATTAAATGGGCTTTGTGATTGATTTTCTTTGAGTTATCGCAGTTATGGATCCTGGTCCTTCTAATAGTAGTGTACTACACGGTCAGCCTTCACATAGATCATCTTTGGTCTGGGAGGGACAGGATATTGTTTTGCACTGTCGACGTCGAGAGATGGTTATACGCAGATCGATATCGCTCGATCATCGTATTTTGCCATTGCTGATGCAATCCAAATTCTACGGTCTAGCACGTGTTGGATTTATTAGATTGGACTGGTATTTGATCACTGCTCTCGTCGAGCGGTGGCGTCCGGAGATACATACTTTTCATTTTCCGCATGGAGAGGCGAACATCACCCTACAGGATGTTGCTGTTCAGCTAGGTTTGCCAGTAGATGGTCTACCAGTGACGGGTAGTACACGGGTAGACTGGAGGCAGCTTTGTCTTGAGTTATTAGGGGTCGTCCCACCGGATGATAGATTGCATGGATCTCGACTGAGCTTGGTCTGGCTTACCGAGCACTTCCAGGATTTAGCATTCGATGCGGATGAGGCAGCCATTCAGTGCTATGCTCGAGCATATATTTTACAGTTGATGGGTGGGTGCCTTTTTATGGATAAATCTAGGAACAACATGCATCTATTATTTCTACCTTTATTAGCGGATTTCGAGACGGCCGGACAGTATAGTTGGGGTAGCGCTGGACTCGCTTGGTTGTATAGAGAGATGTGCAGGGCGAGCCACAGAGATGTTACTGATATTGCTGGTCCGCTGTTGCTACTACAGTTATGGGCATGGGATAGAATTTCGATTATTGCACCCCACAGATTACTTCGACAGGCTCCAGATCCGATGATCGATTTTGATGATGATGGAGCCGGTTTACCACAGGGACCATTAGGGATGAGATGAGTTTAGAATTTACATAATATTTTTATGCCATGTATGATATATATTATTTTAATTAATTAATTTAATTAATTTATTTTGTAGATGGAGAGATCTTTTTTCTGTCACACAGGTACCTATGTATGTCGTCTCTTCGTATCGTTATTTACTTGATCGACTGCGACCCGATGAGGTAATAAATATTGAATTTTTGATAATGATTGTCTTGTTTAATTTGTTCTTGTTTAATAAATTATACTTTAAATTATTTATAAACAGGTCATATGGCAGCCATATACTGCCGCAATGATTGCACAGTTACCAGACTACTGTCTACAGGGTCAGGAGATCTGGTGTAGTAGAGTGCCACTAGTATGTTTTTATATAGTAGAGTGGCATTTACCCGATAGAGTGATGCGCCAGTTCGGGATGCGACAGGTCGTGCCAGATCAGTTTGATACGTTGTCTGCACTACATCGTATTGATATGAGAGGATGATCTGATCAGGATTGGTCCACCATTCATCGGGATTATATACAGTTATGGATGAGTCGTCATGACTATATTATACATGGCGATCCATTCGATGGTACCATGGATTATCACGATCCTTATATGCAGTGGTATCGTAGGATCACTCGTCGATTCATCAGTCGCAATGGTGCAGTATATGATTACATGGTAAGTAATTTAAATTTTATTATTTAAATTATAATATACGTTTAAATTTTGTCAAACTAATTAATTTTTTTATTTACAGGGTAGTAGTTTTGCGACGATACTTGAGCGTGCGACCTCCCCGGATATACAGGATATATGTCACTCTGCCCTCCATACTCTTGGCGAGCATGCACGGATTCCACTCCATGAGTTTTATCAGGAGGGAGATAGGGAGGACGAGACTCCTTCGCCTTATTATCCATTTGCATCTTCATCCGGAGCACCTCCGTCAGCTCATCACAGACAAGGTACGAGATGACATAGTACCTCTCCACATCCGATGCACGAGTTCACATATACTTTGGATGTGACATCACATTTTGATTATACTACTGCACCGGATTTCATGGGCTGGCAGCATGATTATTCCGGACATGGAGCATCGTCGTCACATCATACATCTGCACAGCAGGCATCACATGATGTAGAGCATGCTGCATATCAGGCATCACACGATATAGAGCATGAGACAGAGCAGCATCAGCCACTTCCGATCCGTCATCGTATACAGCCTGCACGCACTAGGAGACGGCCACCATGTGGGACCGAATAGTTATTTATTTTAGAGTTTATTGTAATTCATGTTTTCTTGTTAATTTATATAAGAATTATTTATATAAGTGTTTATTTACATATGTGTTTATATGTGTTCTGGCCTAAAATAGACAAGCATTATTTATTTGTGTTGCCGATCTCGCCACCGCGCATGTGGCTTCAGAGCCGCTGATTTGATTAGACTGTCTCGTAATGAGGTCTCCTGGCTCTCAGTCCTGTAATACAAGGTCAGAGGCCCTGGCCGGGGGTCCCGGCGAGGGAGCTCCGATGGTCAAGTTAGAGAACGGCGAGAGTGACCGTCTCAGGGGGCCACCTGGCGAGGGAGCAAGGGCCACCGGCTTCGGCCGAGTCCGGTCACCATCCCGATTGCCAGTCCGGCTACCACCAGGATCTGATCATAGGTCCTGTCACCATCTCGATTGCCAGTCCTGCTACCAGTGACCATCGGTCCACCTATCTGTCAGACCATCGATCCACATATCGGTCCTGTAATTTTTTTTATTAATTTTTTATTTTTTATAATAAAATTTTGATACATTTATATAAATTTCATGGGTGTTTTTAATTTTTTTTTTAAAACAAATTCATTTTAATAACAAAATTTTTAATATAAAATCAATATTTTTAAAACAAAATTCACGGGATTTTTTTTTTTTTTATGAATTTCTACATGAATTCGTCCTTCGGAAGGATGAATTCATTTGAATTGAATTCGTCCTTCCGAAGGACGAATTCAGTTGAATTTGTGAGGCCCAGTTTTTATTGGGCTGGTTTTGGCCTGAAGTCGGCGGCCCTTGCCAACTTCAGTTCAAAATTCCTACAGGTTCGGAAGATCGGATTTTCCGGCGAGAAATCCGGACAAATCCGACGACGCCACCGGAGGTGGTGGAGATAAGGTTTTTCCTCGGGTTTATAGGGACTGGGGATACCACTGTCAATCCAGGAATATCTCCCTGTGGTGGAGCATCGACGGCTTGTTCGAGTGCCCTGCCCTCGCCGGAGCGCTCTTCGCCGGAGGTCGTGCGATCGGAGCCACCCTCGCCGGTAAGTCCTCCCTCCTTGGAATGGGTAGTAGGTGTCCGTGCGACTGGACGGAGGGGAGAATCCGGTTGATTCTTCCTCTCCGTTGAAGCCGTGGGTTGTGGCCGGCAACGAGAAAGCCACCGCCGGATTCCTCCTCTCCGGCAACTGTCTTGGGCGGCCGATCACAGGGATCGCCGCCGTCCCTTCGCTTGTTCGGGGGGGGAGTGAGAGAGGGAGAGAAGGATTTTGGTCGACAGATTGTCCTGTTGCAGGCGGCAGTCACCGGCTCAGTGCTCGCCGGCTGTCGATCGAACGTCCACCGTAGGGGTCGCCGGACCTTCTTCCTTCTCCAGCGAGAACTCCGTGATGGTCGGACGGGAGGATCGTCGTCGATCCTCCCTGCTTCTTCCATGGGTTCGGGTAAATCCCATGGCCGTTGGAGGCGGGGCTCGGTTTGATCAAGCTTGGCTGGGCCAAGCCTGTTATGGGCTGGGTTTGGATGGGCCGGGCTTGGCTAGGCCGGGCCGGGCTGGGCTGGGCTTGGCTGGGCCGGGCCTCGTTGGGCCGGACTTGGTTGAGCCATGCCCTGTTGGGCTAAGCCTTTTATCTTGAATGGGCCAACCCAGTACCGGCAAGAAGGAAAGTATTGTTTGGGGTTGCCCCAAGGGATTTATTTTATTTTACATTTTTTTTTTTAAATTAAAGATATTAAATAATAAACAGAATAAATTATGATGCAGGATCGTCATCCTCCTTGGAAAATCAGGATTAGTGCTGAGTTGGTGAAACTGTAAGTTATCACTCACCGATAAAATTTTACCATGCATGTTGTGAACCCATTACTTGACTTGTTAATGAATTTTATTGTTTATGTTCATGCTACATACATATATCTTGATGCGTTATGAAATTTAATCTTAGGCTAAAATGTAACGAGTCATGGGGTGAGTTGGTTGTAATTGCTCCCTAGTCCGACTATGATCACACGAGGATCTAGACTCCTTTTGGGCCTCCAGCGGGGCTATCGCTGGCACATGACCGACGTGCGGTATGTGACACAGGAGTTGTTGTTTTATTCTAGCCCATGCTGGGAAGCATGTCCCTCGTGTGATACTCAGAGCTAGATTCTTTTTGGGCCTCCAGCGGGGCTATCGCTGGCACATGACCGGTGTGCGGCATGTGACACAGGGTCTAGACTCTTTTGGGGCGAGCCACGGGCCGATCGTGGCCATAGTATGAGGGACTAAGTGAGTATGTTTGGATGGCCATCCTAAAAATTTGTATGATGTCAGAAAAATAAATAAAAAGGTTAATAATGGAAAATGGCTTATATATTTTGGTTGCTCCTATATATGGAATTACTCTAGATTCATGGTAAATTTATTGTTGTGACATGTGATGACTTACTGAGTTTAAGGGAAACTCATTCTTTTCCCTTGCATTTTTTTTTTTCAGGATCAGAGGATCATGTGGGCCAGGGATTCAATCAGTGAGGCATAGGATTTAGTGGACACTATCATATCTTTTTTTTATTTATTATTTTATGAAATTAGATCATGATAAATGTATGACGGTTGGCTTTATGACAATTGAACCTACTTGCCTACTTTTGCTTTATTAATATAATGCCTGGTACTCATTTTATGTAAGAAATGGTTGGTACAGGCCTGGTATGTTCCTGGGAAATATTGAATTCCCAGAACATACGGCCGTCTGTCGCACTTCTGGCCCAGGTCTTGGGTTTGGGGCGCGACAGATTTAGTGGTATCAGAGCCAGGCTTGTCTCAGAAACTAAAATGTTTTAGATAGTGAGAGCGGGGTAGAGATAATTAGGGCAAGTTTAAGTAAGGTCATATTATTTAACTAACTAACATTTGTGCTATAGGTTTAATGGCTCGGACCCGATCCATGAGGACATCGAATCAAAATGATCATGCGTCTCGAGCTCATGATACTTCGCAGGCAGCGGGTCCATCTCGGGTGGCCGGTGCTTACATGACTCGTAGCCTATCACCTGATCAGGGCGAGAGTCGAGCAATTAGTCCTCCTCCTCTGCAGCATGATATGAGGACAGCCAATTCTGATGGTCAGGTGGTAGGTTTTATCCAGGCTCTAACTGGACTTGTGCAGGAATTGAGGCAGCAGGGGAATAGGGGTGGTCAGTCATCTAAAATGGATCGGGGGATCACTGAATTTAAGAAGTTGGCGCCTCCTATATTTGAGGGTTCTACTGAACCTACTGAATCTTTGAAGTGGCTGAAAGAAATGGAGAAGGTCTTTGTCAGCATGGACTGCACGGATCGGGAAAAAGTTCGCTTTGCAGCTTATCAACTGCAAGGCGAAGCTTCGGAATGGTGGGATGCTGTCAGAAGACAATATGGCAATGAAGAGCCGATAACTTGGGCTATTTTTCGCCAAGAGTTTTTGGATATGTATTTTCCTGAAAGTCTCAGATTTGAGAAGGAGAGTGAATTTACCAAATTAATACAAGGAGGCTTGACCGTGACACAATATGAAGCCAAGTTTATTGAACTGTCCCGCTTTGCTCCGGAGTTGGTGGCCACGGACTATATCAAGGCACGGAGATTTGAGAAAGGGCTTAAACCCATGATTCGTGCTGGAGTAAGACCCATGCAGCTGGCCTCATACCGGGACGTCGTTAGTAAAGCAAAAATTGTAGAGCAAGAGGTTGATAATATGCAACAGGAGAGGGAACGGCAGCTGAGGAAGAGATCCAGACCTGATGGGCAGCGAGGGAACCAACACTCTGGCAAACAACCTAGACATAGGGGAAATCAAAGGCAAGATCCAGGTCCTCAGCAGGGTAATGGTCCTCGTTGCAGAAGATGTCAAGGTTTTCATCTAGAGCAGGATTGTCGTTGGTTTTCTGGGGCTTGTTTTAATTGTGGTCAGCAGGGCCACAAAGCTATGAATTGCCCACGTTCTCAGAATCCTGGAAATCAGTATACCTTTCAGAATGCACCGCGATCGCCAGCACCTCCCCCTTCAAATGTACCAGCTTTTATCCAAGGACAACCTATAGCTTATGGATCTGGTGAGCGCCAGAAGCAGAAGACCCAGGCTCGTGTATATGCTCTAACTCAGCAAGATGCTCAGGCATCGAATGCTGTGGTGACAGGTAATTTCACAAGTTTTTTTTTTTTAGTTGATTTAATTGAGTGCATATAATTATAAGTAAGAATTATCTGGTAGGCACCATCAAAGTAGTCTCTTCTTATGCCCGTGTTTTATTTGATTCCGGAGCAACACACTCTTTTATCTCAACCGGATTTACTAAGAAGGCTGGTATGGAACCAGTACCTCTAAATTTCGAGATCGGAGTGTCCGTTCCAAATGGGGGCATTATCATGGTCAACATGATTTGTCCGTCCTGCACTCTAAGCATTGGAAACCATGAATTTTCATCCGATCTAATGGTATTGGAAATGGAAGAGTTTGATATTATTTTGGGAATGGATTGGCTAGCTTCTTATCATGCCACAGTAGATTGTTTCGGGAAGAGAGTAATTTTCTACCCTCCAGGTCAGGAACCTTTTGGTTTCTTTGGCAGTGAAGGGAAGACCCCTACTAGAATGATTACAGCTATGCAAGCTAAACGGATGCTGAGGCAAGGTTGTGCAGGATATTTGGCCAATGTTATGGATCTCCAGCAAGAAGGAAAAGGGTTGGAAAATATTCCTATTGTGAAAGAATTTCCGGATGTATTTCCAGATGAATTGCCGGGATTACCTCCTGACAGAGAGATGGAATTTTCTATTGATCTCTTACCTAGTGCAGAACCTGTCTAAAGCTCCCTATAGAATGGCACCAGCTGAATTGAAAGAACTCAAGGAACAACTCCAGGATCTGCTCGATAAGAGATTCATCAGGCCGAGTGTTTCACCATGGGGTGCTCCGGTACTATTTGTCAGGAAGAAGGATGGGAGTCTGAGGTTGTGTATTGATTATCGAGAATTGAACAAGTTGACAATTCGAAATAAGTATCCCCTTCCCAGAATTGATGATCTTTTTGACCAATTGCAAGGCACTCAGGTGTTCTCAAAAATTGACTTGCGGTCCGGATATTATCAGTTGAAAATTAAGAATGAAGACATATCCAAAACAGCCTTTCGGACTAGATATGGGCATTATGAATTTCTGGTGATGCCTTTCGGACTGATGAATGCTCCGGCAGCTTTCATGGACATGATGAACAGGATATTCAAATCATATTTGGATCAGTGTGTAGTAGTTTTTATTGATGACATTCTAGTTTATTCCAAGAACCCGGAGGAGCATGAAAAACATTTAAGGAAAATCTTACAAATACTAAGGGAGCAGCGATTGTATGCAAAGCTGAAGAAATGTCAATTCTGGCTTGATAATATTTCTTTTCTTGGCCACACAGTCTCTAAGGAAGGAATATCTGTTGATCCAGCAAAAATTGAAGCAATTGTTGAATGGAATAGACCAACTAATGTGACAGAAGTCCGTAGTTTTCTGGGTCTAGCTGGTTATTACCGAAGGTTTGTGGAGGGATTTTCCCGTATAGCCTTGCCACTGACCCAGCTAACCCATAAAGGGATTAAATTTGTTTGGTCTGATGATTGTGAGAAAAGCTTCCAAGAGTTAAAGAAGCGCTTGGTATCAGCTCCTATTCTTACCTTACCAACTGGAAGTGAGGGTTTTTCTATTTACAGTGATGCCTCCAGAAAAGGGTTAGGATGCGTTCTTATGCAAAAGGAGAAGGTGGTGGCCTACGCATCTAGGCAGCTTAAAACACATGAATTAAACTACCCTACTCATGATTTGGAGCTAGCTGCTGTAGTTTTTGCCCTGAAAATTTGGAGACATTACCTGTATGGTGTATCTTGTGAAATTTTTACTGATCATAAAAGTCTTAAGTATTTATTTACTCAGAAAGAGTTAAACTTGAGGCAAAGGAGATGGTTGGAGCTGATCAAAGACTATGATTTGAAAATAAGTTATCATCCAGGAAAAGCAAATGTAGTGGCTGATGCATTGAGCAGAAAGGCCGGAGGTAGCTTGGCAACCTTAATCACTTCTCAAGGAGAAATTCTTCAAGATCTTGGAAAGCTGAATTTGGAAATCCAGATGCGTAACTCTACATTCTCACTTGCTACTCTTAAGATACAATCTATCCTGATTGATAGAATTAAGGCATCACAGATGTGTGATTCAGAATTTCAAAAGATTAGAGAGAAGATACAATCTGGGATAATCTCAGAATTCCGGATTCATGAGGATGGATCCTTAAGGTTTGGAAACAGGTTGTGTGTTCCAGGAGATGCAAGTCTAAAGAAGGAAATCTTGATCGATGCCCACAATGCTATTTACACTATTCACCCTGGAAGCACAAAAATGTATAGAGATCTTAAAGAGAACTTCTGGTGGAAAGGTATGAAAAGGGAAATAGCCATGTTTGTGGCTCAATGCTTAACTTGTCAGCAATTAAAGGCTGAGCATCAGAGGCCAGCAGGACCTCTACAACCCCTAGCTATCCCTGTATGGAAATGGGAGAATGTCACAATGGACTTTGTTTCAGGATTGCCGAGGACTCTCAGAGGATTTGATGCTATTTGGGTTGTTGTAGATCGATTGACAAAGTCAGCTCATTTTCTACCTATCAAGGTCAATTTCTCCATGGAAAGGCTAGCAAAATTATATATCGATGAGATTGTTAGATTGCATGGTATTCCTGTATCAATTGTATCTGATAGGGACACTAGATTTGTTTCTCAATTTTGGAGGAGTTTGCATCAAGCTATGAAAACCAAGCTGGAGTTTAGTACAACCTTTCATCCTCAAACAGATGGGCAGTCAGAGAGGACGATTCAGATATTAGAAGATATGTTAAGAGCATGTGTTCTTGATTTAAAAGGGTCTTGGGATGATCATCTGTCACTGATAGAATTTGCATATAACAACAGTTATCAAGCAACCATTAAGATGGCACCTTTTGAAGCTCTTTATGGGAGGAGATGTAGGACCCCGGTATGTTGGGATGATGTTGGCGAGAGGAAACTTTTGGGACCGGATATTGTGCTGCAGACCACAGATAAAATCCAACTTATTAGGAAGCGACTGTTTACAGCTCAGAGTCGACAAAAGAGTTATGCAGATAATCGGAGAAGAGAACTAAATTTTCTGGTGGGGGACCATGTGCTTCTTAAAGTGTCCCCTACTAAAGGAGTTATGAGATTTGGGGTGTGAGGGAAGCTAAGCCCTCGGTATGTGGGTCCTTTTGAGATCTTGGAGAAAATTGGAGCTGTGGCTTATCGGCTTGGCTTGCCACCATCTCTTGCTGGTGTACATAATGTTTTTCATGTTTCTATGCTGAGGAAGTATGTACCTGATCCAAATCATGTAATTGAATTGGGACCACTTCAATTCAAGAAAAATTTGTCTTATGAGGAACAACCAGTGAAGGTGGTGGATAGAAAGGAACAAGTCTTGAGGCGACGCGTCATTCCTTATGTTAAAGTCCAGTGGAGTAATCATTCAGAACGAGAAGCCACTTGGGAGTTAGAAGAAATCATGAAAGTTAAATATCCTCAACTTTTCCAGAACTCAGGTATGTAAATTTCGAGGGCGAAATTTTTTTTTTAGGGTGGGGAGAATGTGAGGCCCAGTTTTTATTGGGCTGGTTTTGGGCTGAAGTCGGCGGCCCTTGCCGACTTCAGTTCAAAATTCCTACGGGTTCGGAAGATCGGATTTTCCGGCGAGAAATCCGAACAAATCCGACGACGCCGCCGGAGGTGGTGGAGATAAGGTTTTTCCTCGGGTTTATAGGGACTGGGGATACCACTGTCGATCCAGGAATATCTCCCTGTGGTGGAGCGTCGACGGCTTGTTCGAGTGCCCTGCCCTCGCCGGAGCGCTCTTCGCCGGAGGTCGTGCGATCGGAGCCACCCTCGCCGGTAAGTCCTCCCTCCTTGGAATGGGTAGTAGGTGTCCATGCGGCTGGATGGAGGGGAGAATCCGGTTGATTCTTCCTCTCCGTTGAAGCCGTGGGTTGTGGCCGGCAATGAGAAAGCCACCGCCGGATTCCTCTTCTCCGGCAACTGTCTTGGGCGGCCGATCACAGGGATCGCCGCCGTCCCTTCGCTTGTTCGGGGGGGGGGAGTGAGAGAGGGAGAGAAGGATTTTGGTCGACAGATTGTCCTGTTGCAGGCGGCAGTCACCGGCTCAGTGCTCGCCGGCTGTCGATCGAACGTCCACCGTAGGGGTCACCGGACCTTCTTCCTTCTCCGGCGAGAACTCCGTGATGGTCGGACGGGAGGATCGCCGTCGATCCTCCCTGCTTCTTCCATGGGTTCGGGTAAATGCCATGGCCGTTGGAGGCGGGGCTCGGTTTGATCAAGCTTGGCTGGGCCAAGCCTGTTATGGGCTGGGTTTGGATGGGCCGGGCTTGGCTGGGCTGGGCCGGGCTGGGCCGGGCTTGGCTGGGCCGGGCCGGGCTGGGTTGGGCTTGGCTGGGCCGGGCCTCGTTGGGCCGGACTTGGTTGAGCCATGCCCTGTTGGGCTAAGCCTTTTATCTTGAATGGGCCAACCAAGTACCGGCAAGAAGGAAAGTATTGTTTGGGGTTGCCCCAAGTGATTTATTTTATTTTACATTTTTTTTTTAAATTAAAGATATTAAATAATAAACAGAATAAATTATGATGCAGGATCGTCATCCTCCTTGGAAAATCAGGATTAGTGCTGAGTTGGTGAAACTGTAAGTTATCACTCACCGATAAAATTTTACCATGCATGTTGTGAACCCATTACTTGACTTGTTAATGAATTTTATTGTTTATGTTCATGCTACATACATATATCTTGATGCGTTATGAAATTTAATCTTAGGCTAAAATGTAACGAGTCATGGGGTGAGTTGGTTGTAATTGCTCCCTAGTCCGACTATGATCACACGAGGATCTAGACTCCTTTTGGGCCTCCAGCGGGGCTATCGCTGGCACATGACCGACGTGCGGTATGTGACACAGGAGTTGTTGTTTTATTCTAGCCCATGCTGGGAAGCATGTCCCTCGTGTGATACTCAGAGCTAGATTCCTTTTGGGCCTCCAGCGGGGCTATCGCTGGCACATGACCGGTGTGCGGCATGTGACACAGGGTCTAGACTCTTTTGGGGCGAGCCACGGGCCGATCGTGGCCATAGTATGAGGGACTAAGTGAGTATGTTTGGATGGCCATCCTAAAAATTTGTATGATGTCAGAAAAATAAATAAAAAGGTTAATAATGGGAAATGACTTATATATTTTGGTTGCTCCTATATATGGAATTACTCTAGATTCATGGTAAATTTATAGTTGTGACATGTGATTACTTACTGAGTTTAAGGGAAACTCATTCTTTTCCCTTGCATTTTTTTTTTTTCAGGATCAGAGAATTATGTGGGCCAGGGTTTCAATCAGTGAGGCATAGGATTTAGTGGACACTATCATATCTTTTTTTTTATTTATTATTTTATGAAATTAGATCATGATAAATGTATGACGGTTGGCTTTATGACAATTGAACCTACTTGCCTACTTTTGCTTTATTAATATAATGCATGGTACTCATTTTATGTAAGAAATGGTTGGTACAGGCCTGGTATGTTCCTGGGAAATATTGAATTCCCAGAACATACGGCCGTTCATCGCACTTCTGGCCCAGGTCTTGGGTTTGGAGCGCGACAGAATTGAATTCGTCCTTCCGAAGGACGAATTCATCCACGTCACCCCAACCACCTATATCGGTAAATAAGTTTTACATAACCTATTTTTGTAATTATTTTTTTAAAAATATTATTTTAAAAAAAAACTCGGTCAAGCAGTATCGTATTAAGATGGTTAAGAAATTTTTCATTCAAAACGATGATGTGATATTTTTTTATTGCCTTTTTTTTTTTTTTTTTTTTTAACCTATAATATAGATGGTAAAAATTAAGTTTATCAAAAAAAAAAAAAATTCTCCCTCCCCCTCGTTCGAACCTCTCCTGGCTCCCATCCCATTAGTCACCTCTTCGTCTCCTGCCGATACCTTGCCCATCCAACGCCGATAAAATTGAGTCATCCGAAGATCTTTCTAAATCGCCACTGATGCTCCCTCCACCATGATATCCTACAAGGTGGAGATCGCTGCTTGCTGCACCAACTATATACCCCATTGCCATCCTTCGCCAAAATTTCCTTCCCACCCTTCTCTTGGGTAACATCATCATCCATCTTGAGCACATGAATGCCAGTTGCCTTCAACTCTCTCTTTCATCATCGTGGGAGCCATCCCTTCTCGGTGCGCGCCTTCACTATCATCTTCCTTCGATCATCCTAATATTTAACTAATTCGGCCCAATACCAGTATCATACCTGCATTTCTATCCCTAGTCACAGGACTTGTCATGATTGTCATGGCATATGTCCGTATCTAAACTATTGGAAGGAAAGCCGGTCAATACCTGGTTAACTTTATTTTATAGAGAAAGATAAAATAAAATTAATCATGAACCCTTTCTTCTTCTTATTCTTCTTCTTTTTTTTTTGGGTAGTTTTTCGCTCTTTTTGCAACTTAGCCTGCGAATCCAAGAATGTCAACTAAACTAAGAAGAAATTTAATCACCAATTAGTTGGTTAAAATATGATCGTAAGTGATTAAGTTTGTCACACTAATTAGCTTTTTGGCGTTAAAATATAGCCTTAAATGGAACTGACAAAGGTTCCATTAAAAGTCGGAAGTATATGTAGCATCCAGGCCCCCTTTTCTATTATTCAAGCCTAACTCCAACTAATATTCCGCCCTCTGAAGGGGGTTTTACATGAGTTCATTAGATTAGGCGGCTCATCCTCCCAACAATTTTAACTTTTGGACCGTGAATCCGTGGCTGATAGTATCGGAGCTGGGTCGACATGATGAACCTTAGGTGAGCCCCCCCACCCCCCACTCTCGAGTAGGAGCAAACCTGTAATACCCAAGAAAAAAAAAGGGCCAGGTGAACCCGGCCCAGACCCAGCACCCATCCTAATGCGCAGCCCAGGTACGGGCACAGGCGGGGGAGTGGGTGCGGGTGAGCGCATGGGTGCGGCCGGGCACGGACAATCAAGCATGAGCTGGTGAGAGCTGGCGAACGGGCATGCGGGTACGAGCTGGCAAATGGGCGCGCGAGCGGGCGAGCGAGGTGCAACCCGGCCCGTTGCAAGGGCACGCGAGGCACGGCCCAAGCCCACACGCGCGACGCGCGTGGGTCGGCCCAGTTGGAGGCTGGCGTCGCTGAGGCGTTTCCCGCTTATTTCCTAGGCGTTTCCCCATCGATTTCGTGCGGCTTAGCGCTCCACGAGCTTTCTGCACAATCAGGACCGTCCGATCACCTGATCGAACTGCTAGGATGAGTCTGACCGAGTTTATGCTTGATCAGAGGCTTTTGGATTTGGATTTTGATGCGGTTGAGGCATCGATCTCATATCATACAGCCGAGAAGATATCTTGATGATTTTGGACTTCTTAGACGACGTTTGAGATGGTTTTGGATTGGTTTTGTTCCTCTTTTTAACCAAGGACGTCAAGGATTAATAGTGCAGAGAGCTAAAGAGCCAAAAAGAGAAAGTGGAGAGAGGAAGAAAGAAAGAGAAAGAAGAGAAGAGAGAAAGAGGAGAAGATGAGTAGAGAGAAAGAGAAGAGAGGGATGAAAAAAGATTGGAGAGTTTCTTTCTTGAAATTTGTGATGTTAAGATTTTGTAAGGGAGCAACCTTCTGAGCATAAAGGTATGGAACGAACTCCGGATATAGACTGATACCGGATATTTTGGATTAGCGATTGAAGATAAGGATTCTGGACATGATCATCAGTTTTATACATTGTTTTACAAGGCATGAATTAATCCGTGCATATGAGCATTGGCATTCATGTTTGTTTTGCATCGTATATTTTGATTCCTCGAGATGGATAATGTGCTGAGATTATTAATTATGTTCCCATGTATCATATTTATTCGAGTAAATTATCTTTTGAAGGTTTGGATCGTGATGCCGGTTATTGAGAAGTTTGAGATGACATGATTTGACAGTACGACCTGATTTGATAAAGTGATAACAAAGAGAATACGATGTTTGGACTAGCCATGCCACGGTGGTACCGTGGTTACACAGCCTGAGCTACGGGCTTCGTAGGGGAACTAGCTTGACCATGAGAAATGGTCGAATGTGAGACTAGCCAGATCACAAGAAATGATCGATTGTGAGACTAGTCAGACTACGAGAAATGGTTGATTATGAGACTAGCCTGACCACGAATAAAAGATCGATTTATGGGCTTGTACGTGAGCTAGTTTGGCCATGGCGGATAGCAAATGACCGATTATGAGATTGCCAGTCATGGGTTGGAGCATGACCGTGGTTAGTCCAGAACCCTAAAGATAAAGATGGATTAATGGAAACTCTGAAGAAAACATAATTTTTCATGATTTTGTCATACATGATATTTGAGTTGTTGACTGCATGATGTGATATACTAGTATGTTTTTACCTTATCTAGAGTTATATTATTACTGGTGCGATCATATGGAAACCTTATTAGACCGTAAAGCTCACAATCCCTATTTTCTTCATTCTAAGAGTTGTGCAGGATATTTGAACTTGGTGATGATTGAGATTCGTGAAGAAAGAAAGAGTAGCTAAGGAGTCATTACAATCAATTTGTTGGCTAAAGAATGATTGAAATTAAGCTATATGTGCTGTACTATTTTCTTTGCGTTAGATAATTTCTTATGAAGTATAAAGCCTAGGATTTTTACGATCGGTCGCGTAGCCGATTTCAGTGCTGGATTCGGAACGTGACAAAACCCTTCATCCCACTCCCATCAATTTGCCGGCTTCAACCATGACCTCACTGCTCAAAATTTTGTTACCATGGTATCATACCTATTTTTGTCAAGATAATAAAATTACGGGTATTTATAATTAATTTTTTTTTCTCATGAATTGATGCTGACTAAAGTTACATAACAAAAATAAAAAAAAAATATTTGTCATATATTCTAATTCTGATATGGCACTCACACATTCTTATATGTACACCAGATGGAAGGTGGGGTAAGTTCTAAGGCCCGGGTTTTGGTCAGCTAATCAGAGATCTTCAAGTCGGGCTGCCGAGATGACCCATGAATTCGTGAAATAATGAGTGATCTCTAACATTTTACGCACATCAAACTGTTTTAGATCAAGACTCTTATATAGCTTTTACAAATGGATGCCACAGAAACTACAAATCCAAAGCTGATGCATGATCTACCACCCTTGTCCTCGTCGAGCAAGTTCAAACTCCGTCTCTTTCGACCGAAAAGCAACATCAAACTTTGTCGCCATGGAACGTTTAACACGGTGGAAGCTCATGCATTGCATCTCGTGAGCCCCTCATCTTTGTCGACAGACAGGAGATGCAATAAGGTCCCCACGCTTGAGATTTGTTTTATCTTGAAATTTTCGTGAAAGGAAGAGATCCCGTGGAGACCCGGGACCAATCTTTCTTTTTTGGCTTTCTCGAAGTCGGATAAAAAGGACCGGATGCAAGGAAAATAGCCGCGTTTGGTATGGGATGAATGATTCCAGGATCAAGGTTAATTAAAATATAGAGATGGTAGAATTACTTTTTTTAGATTATATCGTAGTAATCTTTCGTGACGGTGATCTCGAATCACTTTCATTTTTTAACTTACCATCTAACACGGTAATCGAAAACCCATCCTCGAGGACGAGTACCTAAAATTATTTTATATTAATCAAAACACTCCTCGTAATTATGAGAGATGGGCCAGAGAAAATTATTCCTTTCTGTCATGACATGTATATTTTTTAGAACAGGTAGTTCGAATGTCATCTCCGCGGAAAAGACTTCAAGATTTAATTTCAAAATTCAAATATTTTAGATATTAAATAAATGTTAAATTTAAGTTACTGGTTGCATTTATTTAAATACTATGTATTTATTTAAATACTTTAGTCCAGGACTAAAGTGCCACTTTTTAAAACAAAATTTATAGCTAATCAATTTGGCCGGTAAATAATATAAAAATTTTATTTGAAATATAGCATCATTTTTTGAAATCATATAATCGATGATCTTAGATTTTCATAGAATACCAAATAAATTACTCAAAAATTTTTAATCATAACCGATCAAATATAATAATTTTAGATTATCCAAAATTAAATTATCTTAGAATTTAGATCACCGTGATGATCCCGTCTGGATTACTAAATACCGCTCCAAAGATTTTTAGAAAAAATTATACCTCAAACTCGATCTGCCAGTTCAATGATAGGCTAAACTAATAGAGCATCACTGCACATATCCTCCACGATGCATCACATGATGTAGTGGATTGCGCACACTATTTATTACATGACGGATGGTCGTGTGTGGATACAAGCCTTGTGATCCATGCTACGCGGGATTACGCGTAACAATCCACCATGCGATGGATGGTGTATGCAATGCACTACACCATAAAACGCATTGCGATCGTAGAGAACCCATCAAATAAAATAATTTAAAAAATATAAATAGAATAACATCTTCATCCTCCTTCCAATGTAGATTGGCAATGTTGTTAGTCACCGTCCTCATCTGTAACAACAGAAAAGGAAAAAAAAAAAAGGGGGGGGGGGGGGGGGGGGGGGGGGGGGGGGGGTGGGTATGGACAGGCGCGGTCCAGCATGAGGGATGTGTGGCCCAGCACAAGGGATGCACGGGCGCGAGGGAGCACGGGCACGCGGGCACACAGGGTGGGCAACGACACACGGGCGAGCGACGCGCGGTGCGCGGCCTAGGTCCACGCGCACGACATGCACGAGCGCTGGGCTCAGCCCAGCTGGAGCCGGTCATCACGGGGACGTTTCCCACGCATTTCCGGGTGTTTCCCAAGGCATTTCGCACGGCTCACGACGGTCCATGAGATTTCTGAGCGATCTGGATCGTTCGATCGCCTGATCGAACGGCTGAGATTAATCCGAAGGAGTTTAGGCTTGATTAGGTGCTTATGGATTTGGATTTGGACGCGGGTTGAGGAGTAGATCTCAGGTACGACGGCCGGGAAGATATTTTGATGGTTTTGGACTTTTCAGGTTATGTTTAAGGTAATTTTGGATGGGTTTATCTCTTCATTTTAACCAGGACATCGACAGGAAACAGGGAAGAGCCTGCAGAGAGCCAGAAGAGAGAGAAAGAGAAGGGAAAAGAGAAGAGAAGAAGGAAGAAAGAGAAAGAAGAGAAGAAAGAGAAGGAAAGAGGAAAAGGATCTTGGTTTGGAAGAAAAGGAAAGTTGTCATGCTGTGATGACATGGGATAGTGACAAATTTTGGAGATATATTGGGATTTGGGATAGAGAGAGAAAGAGGAGAGATAAAGATGAGAGAGAAGATGAGGAAAGAGAAAATCAAGGGGGAACCTTCTTTCTCAAAATTTATGAAAACTAGGATTTGATGAATTTATTTATTATTGCAGGGGATCAATCTTTTGAACATGAAGAATTTGGACGAATTTCGGGTATAGATTGATACCGGGTATTTGGGGTTAGCCAGTGAAGGTAAGGATTCTGGACATGATCACCAGTTTTATATATTATTTTACATGACATGATTGATCCGTGCATATGAACATTGGCGGGCATGTTTGTTTTGCATCGTATATTTGATTTTTTGAGATGGATAGTATGTTTGAGATTATTAATTATGTTCATATATATCATGTTTTACCAAAAAAGTTATATTTTGATGGTTTGGACCGTGATACCGGTCATCGAAAGATTTGAGATTTCATGGTTGACATCATGATGTGGTATGACATCATGATATGATTTGACATGATGATGTGAAAAGATAAGGTGTTAATGGTATTTGGACTAGCCATGCCACGGGATCATGGTTATATAGTCAGAGCGGGCTTAGTACGTCAACCTGGCCATAGGCAGGTTGTACATGGTCAATTATATAGCCAGAGCGGGCTTAGTACGTGAGCCTGGCCATGGGCAGGTTGTACATGGTCAATTACATAGCCAGAACGGGCTTAGTACGTGGGCCTGGCCATGGGCATGTTGTACATGGTCGACAATGAGATTGCCAGTCACAGGCTGAAGTATGACACCGAGTTTGCCAGTCATGGGCTGAAGCATGACTGTGGCTAGTCCAGAACCCTGAAGAAGAAGGATGATTAAATTGAAAACTTGAAAAGGAAACATGATTTTGAAAAAAGATTTTGTTGTATGTGACATTTGAGTTGTTTCGTTGCATGGTATGATGTGTACTCTTATATCCTTGCTATTTTCAAATTATTACTATTGATGGTGACTGTTTGGAGACCTTACTGGGCTGTAGAGCTTACAACCTACTTTCTTCTTTCACAGAGTTATGCAGATATTCGGGCTTGGTGGTGAATGAGGTTTTTTTTTTTTTTTTTTTTTGAGATAAGTGACTCTTGTGTACCCAGGCCTTGCATGATCTCTAAGATAAAACCTAGGGTTTGTGCGGCCGGTCGCTTGCCGATTCTGGTGCTGGATTCGGGGCGTGACAGAGTGTTATCAGAGCTTAGGTTATGATCACTTGGGATGGTGATACAAGTGGATAATAATAATAATGACATGATGGTTATTAGGATATGACAATAATTGTGACAGATCTTAGTTATGATGATTTGGGGACTGTGGTAAAGTGATTATGATAAATATGAGTGATATTGAATTTAAGTCATGATTGTTTGAGATTGTGATATAAGATATTAAGAAATTAATATGATGATTAGTAAGACACGACAAAAATTTCTAGAAGGATTTATTAATGAACTTAGATGGTTTAGTAAATTATATCAGAGTGCACAGTGGAAGCGTATTGATTTTGAAGTGTTATGATGGGAGCATTGATTTAGATCTCAATCAAGCTAATTTCGAGGACGAAATTATTTTAACGGGGAAAGAATGTAACACCCAGAAAAGAAAAAAAAAAGAGGTTTGTAGGCCCGCCGGCCCATCGGAATGGACCGGCCCTGATCACTGCGCGGCCAAGCGCGCGGGATGCACGGGCGAGCGGGCGTGCGAGCGCATGAGCGGTGTGCAGGAGAGCAGGCGACATGTGGCGGGCGATGATGCGCGGGCGAGTGACGCGCGAGCGCACGGTGCGCGGCCATGCCCATCGCGGCGAGCGCGCGATGCGCGGCCCAGGCCCATGCGCACGGCGTGCGCAAGCACTGGGCTCGGCCCAGCTTGAGCCGGCCATCGCGGGGACGTTTCCCACGTGTTTCCTGGTGTTTCCCAAGACGTTTCGCACGGCTCACAGCGGTCCATGGGATTTCTGAGTGATCTGGACCGTCCGATCGCCTGATCGAATGACTGAGATTAATCCAAAGGAGTTTATGTTTGATTAGGTGCTTTTGGATTCGGATTTGGACGCGGTTTGAGGCGTCGATCTCAGATCTGACGTCCGGAAAGATATTTTGATGGTTTTGGACTTCTCAGGTTACGTTTGAGATGATTTTGGATTGATTTTTCTCCTCTTTTTAACCAGGACATCGATAGGAAGCAGGAAAGAGCCTGCAGAGAGCCAGAAGAGAGAGAAAGAGAAGGGAAAAGAGAAGAGAAGAAGGAAGAAAGAGAAAGAAGAGAAGAGAGAGAAGGGAAGAGGAAAATGACCTTGGTTTGGAAGAAAAGAAAAGTTGTCATGCTGTAATGGCATGGGATAGTGATAAATTTGGAGATATGTTGGGATTTGGGATAGAGAGAGAAAGATGAGAGATAAAGATGAGAGAGAAGATGAGGAAAGAGAAAATCAAGGGGAAACCTTTTTTCTCAAAATTTGTGAAAACTAGGATTTGATGAATTTATTTATTATTGTAGGAGATCAATCTTTTGAGCATGAAGGATTTCGACGAATTTCGGGTATAGATTGATACCGGATATTTGGGGTTAGCGATTGAAGGTAAAGATTTTGGACATGATCACCAGTTTTATACATTGTTTTACATAGCATTATTTGATCTGTGCATATGAATATTGGCGGGCATGTTTGTTTTGCATCGTATATTTGATTTCTCGAGATGGATAGTATGTTTGAGATTGTTAATTATATTCCTATATATCATGTTTTACCAAAAAAAATTATATTTTGATGGTTTGGATTGTGATACCGGTCATCAAAAGATTTGAGATTTCATGGTTGACATCATGATGTGGTGTGACATCATGATATTATTTGACATGATGATGTGAAAAGATAAAGTGTTAAAGGTATTTGGACTAGCCATGCCATGGGATCGTGGTTATATAGCCAGAGCGGGCTTAGTACGTGAGCCTGGCCATGGGCAGGTTGTACATGATCATTTATATAGCCAGAGCAGGCTTAGTACATGAGCCTGGCTATGGACAGGTTGTACATGATCAATTACACAACCAGAACAGGCTTAGTACGTAGGCCTGGCCATGGACAGGTTGTACATGGTCGACATTGAGATTGCCAGTCACAGGCCAAAGTGTGACACTGAGATTGTCAATCATGGACTCAAGCATGACCGTGGCTAGTCCAGAACCCTGAAGAAGAATGATGATTAAATTTAAAACTTGAAAAGGAAACATGATTTTGCAAAAAGGTTTTGTTGTATGTGACATTTGAGTTGTTTCATTGCATGGTATGATGTGTACTCTTATATCCTTGCTATTTTCAAATTATTATTTATTGATGGTGACTGTTTGGAGACCTTACTAGGCTGTAGAGCTCACAACTTACCTTCTTCTTTCACAGAGTTGTGCAGATATTCGGGCTTGGTGATAATGAGATTTTTTTTTTTTTTGAGGTAGGTGACTCTTGCGTACCCAGGCATTGCATAATCTCTAGGATAAAATCTAGGATTTGTGAGATCGGTCGCGTACCGATTTCGGTGCTGGATTCGGGATATAACATCATCATCACCAGAGATGTCAAGCTCGTCAATATGATCATCACCGATGGCACGGCCGAAGAGAGGGTTAGGTTTGGAGGATAAGGAATAGTTGAGGTGGTGAGCAAGGATAGAGCCAGATGTCGAGGGAAAAAGAAGAGGAGGGCAGGTGGGAATGGAGGATGAAGAGGTAGTGGAAAGAAGAAGGGTGGCCACGGTGGCATAAAGCTGGGGGCCATAAGATAAGAGGGGTGTCAATGGGTGGGATGGGGATGAAACTGATGCAGCTGCAAACATCGTGATTGTGATCAATGTTGGTGTGCACGGAGCTCATGTAGGCGATGGTAAAGTCCGTGATGCCAAAGTCCGTGATCTTTGGCTTGACTAGCAAAGTTGATGGGGGAAGTTGGAGGCTTGATGTCATGTCATGGTGGATGATATGCTAGCGGTGGAGGTAGGCCAATCCAACAAGCATTAGCTAGTGATGTTGGAGAGGATGGGCTCGGAGTTGTGACGATCTTTGACGGAGCCGCTATACATGTACTCGAGCAGGATTTGGATCTTGCCAACGCAATCATATATATGCCATGATGGCAGATGATGTGGGGGTTGTTTTATGTAATCCCTCCTCATGTGGAGCCCAAAATTTTTAAAATAATAAAAAAAGAAGTGACATGAACGGCGGCCTCTCTTCTTCTTCTTCTTCTACTACTACTTCTTTTTCTTATTTTTTTTTTATACTAACGGGCCTGAGAAGGCCGAATATATTAACCAAATGCAAATACAAAGTTGCATCAAAGAGAAGGTCCCAGGGAGTAAAAGTAAGAACTTTCAATAACAGGTAATAAGATAAGACCCAAAAAAAAAGAGTACAGAAATCGAAAATCTTAACAGATAATAAAATAAAACTCAAAAGGAGATGTACAGATTTCGAAACTGAAGTAGTCCCAGATAGCCCAACAGAGAGAGTAGGCCTTACAGCCATCTGAATCAACTGAATGACATAACTGTGGAAGTAAGGTGGTAAGGTTGAAACTCAGAGGCCCTGGAATCAGTGAAGAGCAGACCTTGGACTATGTATATAATAATTCCTCTGATGTGCAGGTACATTAAATGTGTCAACAGTCCTCTGGACAGATAGAACTTTGGACAAATAAAGATATAATCAGTCTTCCAAAACAGTAAGACAGCCTTTGAAGGATTATGCTTAAGTGAAGAAGGCAGCAGGTTGGAGCAAATATTGAAGATGATGATCAGGAACATTACTCCTTCTGCGTGCCGATACATCGAATTTGACAGAAAACCGGTGGAACGGCAGCTGAACCTGTAACCAAATGTAGAATAGATAGACAGCAGCTGAAGCAACTTTGAAAGCTTTGGATGCCCGATCCTATGTGCATCCATTTGCAAGAACCTTAGCTGAGATTTGAAGAAGGCCCGTATGAGGTAGACTGTATAAGAAGTATTATGAGCCTTGGACATTAGCATAATACCCAGCCCATAGATCAGGAGAAACTCAATATGTAACTGCGGAGATTTGGTAGTATATACAATATAGAACATCAGATAATGAATACAATATAGAGTGTGATAGGTAACAGAATAACACTGGCCATAATGAAAAGCTGTGTCGTTACCCTTCTTGGAATAAACATAGGATAGAAGATAGGATAATAGTGTCCAGTAACACCCCCCAATTGGTCCATAGTAGAATCCATAGAGAGAGAGCAGCCCAATCTGGATTCTAATTATATGAACCAACCAGTTAAGCACTGGAAAGAAGACATAATTCCCATCCGAAATAAAGAAAACTTGAGTAGTAGAACCCATACAACCATGAAGATGAAAAAACCTGGAGAATCTGGCAACAGTGAGTGCATCATTGATACATCCGCTGCAAAGAAATGGTGTACAGCCCGGAAAAATGACTCTGACCTTCCTCCTAGAGGGCAGCCTTTGGTTATCCCCCCTGCCATCGTAGTAAACATGCAGTTAACACTCCTAAAAGGTAGTATAATAAAGAGCAGCAGGAGAATAACAGAAATTATCCCAATACTTGCAGCGTTGTAATATAAAAGCTTCCTTCGAAGAATGGAAAAAGACAATTGTATAATGGATGAAGACAGTGTAAAAAAATGAGTGATTAGCAGTTTTGACCAGTGCCGGCACATGACTTGAAACCATCCTCCTCATCCGATGCATATTGAAGTATATTTGGCTGTATAAACATAAATGTGCAGTTTGAAGAATGTGTTCTTCCCAGTGTAGATAACTAAAATTGGACGAAGTAGTCAAAAGTTTAAGCTCATTTTAGAGCTCCTGTGGAGAGCAGTAATGAATAGGATAGAGCATGAAATACCACTGGAGAGTGTTAAAAGAGCTAAAAAGGAGCCTGTCAGTACTATCTGGACTGAAGAAACTGGGATCCATATGAATAATGCAAGTGTGGATGGTGGCAACAAAAGATGTTTCCTCATAAAAAGCAAGGCGGCCCGGGCCACTGGAAGTGACCCGTTCTCCCGGACGAGGGATCATAAGCCGAACAGAACTTGGGATGCCATAGACATCTCGAACGGTCCCTAGTTCCTTAGCGGTGATCATCAAGGCGACCCCGCCAGGACCTGTGGACCGGGCGGACTCAGAAACGGGAACAAAAGTCGGAAGAGGGTGAGACGGACCGGATCCTGGTTCCTTGATGAGTACCAGACCGAGAGAACGCCTCCTACTGAACTCGAAGCGAGTTACATCCTCCTCCCCGCCAGAAGAAGAAGAAGATGCCGGCCTCCGCTTGGAAGGACTGGCCTCGTCCTGATCAGTGGAGGGGCGAAAGCCCGGGCCAAAGCGGGACATCCTCAAGAAAAGAGGAATGAAGGACTCGAAGTGGGGAATGGAAGAGCAAACTCAACTCGAAGGAGACCCCGGACTTGGAGAAAGGACCCTGCTCTGGCGGGGGGAGAAGGAAAAAGAGACTAACCTGGTTCCTTAGAAAACCTGAGGCAACTATGGGGAAGAAGAAAGCCCGGATGCAGCAGCAGGCGCAGAGAATTTAAAAGAATGGATGTTTCGGATAATGCCCTCTTTTCATTTCGAAATGACCCGATGGATTCGTACCGATCCAACTCCTCCGCCAACGAATCCATGCCACATGCTTCTCATCGACGAAAACGACATCCCGGCCGCTCTGAATTCTGTGCAAACATTAACTATTCCTCGGATGTGGCCACGTGATGCCCTCGCATTGGTTCGTGGTACCGTCTCTCGATGTGCCAGCAATCATGGCCATCATCGTGCCAAATCTCCGCCTTTCCACGTCAACACCACAATTACTCCCTTCGGCCCGAGCACCGTGCACTAACGAGCCTCGGGAGTGGGGGGCAAATGATGTGGCAGGAACGCTGACGTGGGGGAGCCGACAAGCGCCACGTCAAGGGAAGACACCACGTTGGGCACCGCGTCAATTCTCCGCTGCCGAGCTAAGCTGAGCTCCCTCGAGACAGCGAGCTGAGCTTCGTCCTCCGCCAGGTCGGGCCTGCGAGCTTGGGACGCCTAGGCCGGAGCCGTACTCTACTCTCCAGAGCAAGACCCTCAGAGGTTGAGCCTTGTGGTCGGAGTCAAGCTCAGCACTCCTCCGCCATGTGGAGCCTCTCTGAGCGCGAGCCCTCTGGACCGGGCCCGTACTCTGCCTTCCAGAGCGAGACCCTTGGAGGTTGAGCCCTGTGGTCGGAGTCGAGCTCAACACTCCTCCGCTACCTGGAGCCTCTCCGAGCGCGAGCCCTCTGGACCGGGCCCGCACTCTGCCCTTCAGAGCGAGACCCTCGAAGGCTGAGCACTGTGGTCGGAGTCGAGCTCAGCACTCCTCCGCCACGTGGAGCCTCTCCGAGCACAAGCCCTTTGGACCAGGCCCGCACTCTGCCCTCCAGAGCGAGACCCTCGGAGCTTGAGTCCTGTGGTCAAAGTCGAGCTCAGCACTCCTCCGCCACGTGGAGCCTCTCCGAGGGTGAGCCCTCTGGACCGAGCCCGCACTCTGCCCTCCAGAGCGAGACCCTCGAAGGTCGAGCCTTGTGGTCGGAGTCGAGCTCAGCACTCCTCCGCCACGTGGAGCCTCTCCGAGCGCGAGCCCTCTAGACCGGGCCCATATTCTACCCTCCTCCACCAAGACGCCCCCGCGAGCTCGAAGCATCTAGGTCGGAGCGAGCCCTGCCATTCCAGCTTAGCCCCAGCTCGGACGAGGGCCCCACTAGCCCAGAACACCGGCGAGCCGCCCGAGGACTATACTGGAGCACCTGCTGGACCGAACCGACCGCCTGTATCCGCCGGTTACACTAGAAAGGCGAGAAGCACAATGATCGAGATGCCACGCTCCTCACCAACCACCTGGATCACCCAAGAGAGGAAGCCAACTGGGGGATCCGAATCCCGGGGGCGACGGCCCATCGTTCGAGGTACTGCCAGGTTTTCCGGAATGAGGCGACCAAGAGGAGTGTCGGAGCGCATGACAACTCCCCTTATCATGAATCAGGAAAGGCTCCACGGGACACCGTCGCACGTGCCTGACAGCCCGGTGGAGATCTCAAGACGAACGTCCAACGGTAACCTAGTTCGCAACAAACTTGGAGGTAATACAACAACAACACACAGGCAAAGAACAAGCCATAACGCAAAAAGAAAAAAAGAGAGTGCAAGCCCCACCAGGAAGAGGGGCACGGCACCACCAGCATTCTGGAGCAAGGTCGGAAAGAAAGGCCACACAGAGACTCCCTCTAACTAGGCCACACTTCCCCCGACACACTTGCGACTCACTTTTACACAACACACTCCTCCTTGTGTGGAGTCCATCAAGAGGGGCTTGTCCAGGAGGATATGTTATCCTGGATCGTCACTGACTTGACCGTTGGAGTGCCCCCGCCGGAAATCCCAGCCCGGGTCACTAACCCCTGTCTTGCAGGTCCAGGTCCGCCGGACGGCGAGACAGCTGAGGAGGTGCGCTCCGACATCGACAGCAGCTACAGGCCACGGCGATCTTGGTGGCAACAGCTAGATTTCAGTCACATCTCTTCTGTTAGCAATAATGCAACAACTGACTCCATTTTGAGGGTTTGACTCAAGTTCATAATGAAATTATTCCAAGATTCTTGTATAGAATAAAGTAGAATGTTAGCCTTCTCTTTTTCTTCGATTCTCACATCTAAGGCCA
This sequence comes from Areca catechu, assembly GCA_021397845.1. Lineage (NCBI taxonomy): Eukaryota > Viridiplantae > Streptophyta > Magnoliopsida > Arecales > Arecaceae > Areca > Areca catechu. Next base: position 24,442,374 of record CM038046.1, on the reverse strand, counting down.
CAAGTTTGCTCACAATAGAATTGAATACATCAAAATGCTGTTGAACTAATACTCAGTCATTCATCTTCAAATTGTATAATTGCCATCTTAAATAAATTTTATTCACCAAAGACTTTTCTTCATAGTGGTTCTTATTTTTTTTTTCAAATTCCTTTGCAGTAATCTTGACATCAATATTAAATAATACCTAACATCCAACACCAAATAAAGATTCGTCATTACCAACTTATCTTTCTTCTCATATTGTGCATTCGACATCTTGTGATTTGTGTTCTTTTCCTTGCAAAATAACTTTACAACTATTTTTGATCAATATCGCCTGCATTTTTATTTTCTAAAGTACAATGTTTGATCCATCAAACTCGGTATCTCATATAATTTGTTACCGTCATCTTGTCTACTATTGTTTTAAATCAAATAAACTATAAAATAATCTTCCTGCTTTGATACCAAACTGAAAGGACCGATCGAAAGATAATTGAGCACATATTAACCTAAATGGCATATAAGCATAGCAGACATATGATTATTTTGTAGAAGAAATAATTTGAACAAAATGTAGAATACAAGAGACAATCAAGCAATATAAAAAAAAAAAAAAAAAAAAGCACACCGGATATAACATGATTTGGCTTATCAATTATTGATCTATATCTATAAGCAAGATCTTCTTGATGATTTGTTTATTAAAATGATTTATAATATAAAAATATAAAATAAATAAGATATAAGAAACTTTTTTTTTAATATATTTTTTTAATTATCTCCCTTCTAAAAAAAACCTTCCTGGATCTCTCGTTGCACCTTATCAGTATGTCTCAGGTCCTCTTTAACAAAAAGTCACGGAGGATTCTCAAAAGGCTCTGTCGTAGGATCTAAAATAGTGTTTTGTTAGAATTTTTTTTTTTTTTTAAAAAAAAAAACAATACATAAAGAAAAGGATTACCGAGGCCTCTCATGCGCGCACGTCCGAATTCACATACCGCGGCGTGGGAAATGAAGGGAAAACATGGAGTTTTTTTTTTTTTTTTAATAAAAAAAATCCCGGAGCTACCCTTCGATCCTGTTCCGCTGGGTTATATTCAATGCGAATTATATGTTTCACATGCTCTTCATATCTTTTTGTGAATACATCAATTCAACATCATTTAAAGTGTCGGAGTAGAATACTCTTCCATCACTTTGATCAGATATTTTATAAAAAAATTTTAAATTTAATTGAATCATCCATACGATCGTAATTAGAATGCAAGGTCTATAAATAATAGATATAAATATCTACCAACCGTGCTATCATCCTAACAAGATCGTACCCTTTGTTTATCGGAAGGCGAGGCAGGCTTGACGAGGAGGAACGACGGAGTGCTCTTCTTCTCCTTTTACAAATCCTCCACAGTACACGTACGACACCATATAGTATTATGCTGCCACGATCGTTATTAAAAAAATGAACAACCATCAAATTAATAAGATATAAATATAGTCTACGAGCGTATGACATGCCATCATGCGTGTTGTTTGATGGTTTTCCGTCTTCTGAAACGGCTATTTAGGAACGCACGGTACTTTACGGAGCCACGTCACAGAGTACCATGATTTTATTTTTAAAAAAAAAATAAGCTGAGGTTACCCGACTTTTCACGTGGTAGAAAAATATTGATCAGCGGTGCATGGGGCGTTCGTAGGATATAATTTATTCTTTGTCCGAGTAGAGCTAGCTAAGACTTCCACGTACGTGAGATAGATACGAGGACGTTCGAAAGTCCAAGCGCTCTTCACTGCTATGGGCTCTGACCCCGTACTACGTGACTTCTGCTAATGCTCCAACAAGTGCCGAGTAGGTTGTAGTTCAAGTAAGTACTCAGTGCTCACCGCTACAATGATAGCCCGATTAATAGATTAATAGAGATTTCGCCTTACTTTTTAATTGATCAGGAATTCGAGACAAAATTTTGAGGATAATTCGATTACATCTAAAAATTATTTTTTTGGAACCGTGATAATTGATTTAACCGAAAGGTTAGGATTTTCATCTTTATATTTTTGTTCTATTGATCGGCATCTATCAAGTTGATGTACTTAATTGCTGGCGAAGAAAGGTTACAAAAATTTGGGCACCACGCTACTGGGTAAAGTGAAGGTTAACCTTTTCTATCTTTTTTTTTTTTTTTTTTTTAATTATTTATTATTATTATTATTATTATTAAAAAATTCAATGCTATTTTTTTTTTTGATAAATTGGTGTATTCAATTAGGGACGAAGGTGAATACAACTAAGATAATCAAAAAGCAAGGGAAGGGAGCAGAATGCCAATCGGTCCATAAGATCGAACCCGAATGATTGGCTACATAGGAGGCGATCCAGTCAGCTGCTGAGTTCACCTCCCTATACACATGTCTAACCGAAGAACTGACGCCACCCTGTCTCAAAAGATAGATATCTCTAATAATAGGATGGAGAGCAGGCGCCTCGGTCCTCCGATCAATCCAGGAAATAATAGTGAAAGAGTCTTCTTCAATACGCAGGCAGTCAATCTGAAGGATAAGACGGACGTATCTAATCCCGTCCACGCCGCCAGAAGCTCCGTCTGAGGGACAGAGGCATCCCAGATCGGGATACCACCAGCCGCAATAAAGCCAAGAGAGGAGTCCCGAATAATAAACGCCGCCGCTCCTCTATCATGGTGGAGACTACCATCAAAATTGACAGTGCAACATGTTAGAGGAGGGGGTTCCCAAGCAACACATACCGGAATGGTCGCTCGAGGAGCAGAAGAGGAACCCCAGGATACCAACCGCGAAGAAGACAGATCCCAATACTCAGAAGCATCCACCCTGGCTCTCTCTACCACAAATCTGGGAGAAGAAACCATAGAAGAAAAAATCCGGTTGTTCCTGGACAACCAGATATGATAAGCCAAATATACAATATAGGACAGTTGATACGAAACAGACTGATGCAAAGAGGATATAAAGATCTGCTGGGCATCCCGGCCTCGAGGACCAAGATGAAGAACACCCGCTAATCTCCATATATATGCCGCCCTCGAACAAGTAAAGATGTCATGAGTCTGGGTCTCAACCTCCTCAGAACAACCGGGGCATACTGCTGGTATGGATAGACCCCTCGCCGAAAGCAAATCACATGTTGGAAGCCGATCCCAAACTAGCTTCCAAATAAACAGAGCCATTCTGGGATGAACCGGTAACTTCCAGATCCAATCAAAGGAGGGGGCCGTCGGAGATTGTGGGTCCCGACTCGTCATGAGGTCGGAGATCGGTGCTCTTTGGGTTGAAGTGTACCTCCAGACCCTAATATCAGGACCCGAAAAAACAGGAATGGTAATAAATAGGACACGGGATCCAAGAATGTCACCAAATAAAGAGAGCACTGCACTCTGATCCCAAGCCGAACGATCAGAGGACATAATGTCAGGAGTAGAAATAGATAAAGGAACATGCACAGAAATAAACGTGGGCCACCAGCAGAACGGGATGTCAGAAATCCAAGGGTCTTCCATAAATCTAATGGAAGAACCATCGCCAATAACCCAGGAGCAATGACGAATGACCGAAGGAGCCCTCCTAATCATCTCCCTCCAAATAATAGAACAATTCCTCGGGGGAGCATTGACCACATTGAAGTCAGTAGAAATTTTCCCATACTTGGCTCTCATAAAGGAGGACCACAAACCATCCGGAGTGAGCAGGAATCTGACAACATGCCTCGTGATGAAAGCCTCACGATGAGCAAGAAGCGCGGGAATACTCAAACCGCCACTCGACCTGGTCTGGCAAACCCTTTCCCAACCCACTAAGTGAATACCGCGACGAGCAGCCGAGGAGTCCCAAAAGAAAGATCGCATCAACTGCTCAATGTCGAGCAAGACCCGCTTCGGGATGACGGTATTAGATAACAAATAAATAGGAAGGGATGCCAAGACCAAGCGAATGAGGGTAATTCTGTCCATAGCAGAGAGAGCCCTCCCCTACCACCCATCAATCCTCTGCCGAACAGAAACAATCATCGGTGCACACTGGCCCCTAGAGAGTCTGCCCCCGGAGATAGGGATACCCAAATAATGCATAGGACCATGGATATCAGAAATGCCAAGAATATCACGAACCCTATGACGAGTCCCGGTAGGGATCTTAGGGCTAAAGTAGATACCCGACTTGTGCAAATTAATACTCTGGCCCGAAATATAGCAATACCCCTCCATAACTCTCCGAAAGGCTCAGGCGTTGGAAATGGAAGCCCGACCGAGAAATAAGCAATCATCGGCAAAGAATAGATGAGAAATGGGCTGGCCTCCAGGGGTCGAAAGATTCGGCTTAACAACCGCACTCCGCACTGCTACAGATAAAGATCTGGAAAGATAATCAGCATAAATAATAAATAGAGAAGGTGAAAGAGGGCAACCTTGACGAAGACCCATCGATGAATGAAAGAAATCTGTTGGCACCCCATTAACCAGTATGGAAAAGGAGGGTCCGGAAATGCACGCCATTAGCTTAGAAGTCCAATCTGGGTGAAACCGAGATAGTCCAAGGCCCGATGCAAGAAGGTCCAACTGATCCTATCATAAGCCCGCTCCATATCTAATTTGATAGCCATTAAACTTCGGCTTTTAGGGGCATAATGGAGATCGTGCATAAATTCCTGGGCAATCAATATATTATCAGAAATACTCCTGTCAGCAATAAAAGCCCCTTTCTCGGGGCTAATCAGCCTCGGAAGAATAGACCTCATCCTGTTCGCCAAAAGTTTGGCACATATTTTATACATGGTGGTGCATAAGTTGATCGACCGAAAATGAGACAGGTCGGAGGCATCCTGGTGATTGGGAATCAGGAAAATAAAAATTTGCTTCCATTGTTGAGGCATTCTTCCGGAGAGGAAGAAGGATTGGATGGAAATAACAATATCTGACCGAAGAATATCCCAACAATTACGGAAGAAGAATGGGGGGAATCCATCCGGACCCAAAGCTTTATCTTCCCCCAAGGACCAAAGAGCCAATTTAATTTCCTCCTCGGTGACCTGGGATATGAGCATAGAATTTTGGAGAGCAGTAACCGGATACTGAGGAGGCAAGGAATGAAAATAAATAGGAGTAGGAGTAGGAGAAGTCTACCTAGAGGAAAAGAAATTGAACAATTCTGAAGTAATGGCATCATCCTCCTTGATCCACCCATACCGAGCCGAAAAGAGGGCCTGAATAGAATTAGAGTGCCTCTGAATGATAGTAGCCTGGTGAAAAAACATAGTATTTCTTCTCCCTCCTGCAGCCATTGAATCCTGATTTTTGTCTCCATAGAATCTCTTGACTCGACAAAAGGGAATGATAACGGGAGAGGCAATTACGGAGGGAGTCCATATCAGCATCCGACAAGAAGCCTTGAGAGTCTTCCTTCTCCTGCAGAGAGTCAATAGAAGCTTCAATATATTTCAATTGCTCCTGAAGATTGCCAACCTCCACCCTATTCTAATAGAGTAACCCATGTTTAAAAATAATCAACCTCCGAGTGATTCTATAGGCTGTGTCATCCCTCACCGGCAACCTCCAGACCTCCCGAATAATATCCTTCAATTTGGGATAGGACAGTCAAAATTTTTCAAATCTGAAAGGAGTGTAACTCTTGCTCTTTTGATCAATAGATAGGAGAATAAGGGCATGATCAGAGACAATCCGGCGAAGATGCTGAACAGAATGATCAGGGAACAGAGTCAACCAAGATGGTGAGACAAAGAATCTGTCAAGTCTTTCGCAGACTCTAGCTATCCCCGCATAGTTATTGCACCAGGTAAACCTTGGCCCAAGAAAGTTCAAGTCAATCAATCTATTAGCCTGTATGAAATAAGAAAATTCCCTGAATTCAATATCCTATATGAAAGATCTACCTTCCCGCTTACCTTCAAAAAATTTGATAATATTAAAACCTCTGGTAACCACCATAGAAATATCCTGATTCTACGTCACCGGAATTTAACTCAGTGCTTGTTGGAGGGTACATTGAAAAGAGCTGATGGAGTTCGTCTTGTCTTGTCTAAATCGGGAGAGGCTCGTCTATTTCTCCCGAGAACCTGTCACAATTCAAGCCTAAATATGTGAAATGGCTCCACGTGGCCATAAACCGATTCGTTGGTCCATCAAAACTTTATTTCCTTAGTCTCTGGTTCATGAACAAAAATAAAAAAATAATAAATATATTTTTTTATTTTTTAAAATAAATCAATATAATATTTTTAAAAAACAATATAGTAATAAAATAAAGTATAATAAATAAAAGATTTTAATAATCAAAATTTATTGAATATTAGGTGATGAACTTTAACTATGATTGTATAAAAACTTTTATTATGATAAATGAAGAATTATACATAAACTATGCGATAACTTTCGAAATTGATACCGATGTTATTGATGCTGGCTTCACATGATTACGACATATATTTATTTTTTTTTTTTCTATAAGAACTGAACGTAGTATTACATAAAAAAAAATTATTGGATGGTTTAGATCATGGGACAAGATTGATGGTCATCCAATTAATAGAGTACATTATCTTCCTCCGTGAAAAATTACAATTGGATCAATGCCCAACGAGACTATAACTTTATGATACCATGTAAATTTTATATAAAAATTTTCTTTTCTAATTTATTTTTTATTGTATTCCATCTTTTTAAATACATGATATACAAAATAGAACGTGGTTACAAAAATAACTCAAAAGGATAACAAAGATAACAATATAAGATGATCCTTCAACTTCTTAACAGAAATAGTTGGAGTTCACAGCAGAATAATATTTCGTCCAAGGGTAAATAGTAGACACCACAAGCTTTGAAAAATCACTCTTCCTTGAGTAGATCTGGTAATCGCTCAAGATAATACCAAATTTTTGCATGGTTAATCAAAGAAGGGCACTACAAGAAAACAGTATTTTAACAACCGATTTTGCAACCGATTTATTTTTTTAATAATTTAGCAACCGATTTAAATCGGTTGCAAATTCAGTTACAAGATTTTCATTTTGCAACCGAAACCGAAATTTATTTAAAAATATTTTAAAAATATTTTTTAAGATTTTCGGTTGTAAAATTAATTTTAAATAAAATCTTACAACCAAAAATTCGGTTGCAAAAAAATGATAAATATTTTTTTAATTTTTTTAATAAAAATTTTGCAACCAAATTTTCGGTTGCAAAATTTCAATTAAAATTAGTTTTAATTTTTTTAAAATTTTACAACAAAAAATTTGGTTATAAAAAAATGATAATTAAAAAAAAATTTAAAGTTTTTTTTAAATTTTGCAACCGAATTTTCGGTTGCAAAATTTTATTAAAAATTAATTATAATTTTTTTAGAATTTTGCAACCAAAAATTTGGTTGCAAAAAAATGATAATTATTTTTTTTTAAATTTTGCAACCAAATTTCTGGTTGCAAAATTTAATTTAAAATTAATTTTAATATTTTTTCAATTTTGAAATAGAAAATTCGGTTGCAAAAAAATGAAAATGAAATTTTATTTTTATTTTTTTTAATTTTGCAACCGAATTTTTGGTTGCAAAATTTTTAAAAAATTAAAATTAATTTTAAATGAAATTCATTAGCCAAAAATTAGGTTGCAAAAAAATGATAATTTTAAAATATATTTTTAAGTTTTTTTCTTAATTTTACAACTGAATTTTCGATTGCAAAATTTAAATTAAAATTAATTTTAATATTTTTTGAGTTTTGCAACCAAAAATTCGGTTGCAAAAAAATGATAATTAAAAATTTTGTTTTAATTTTTTTTTAATTTTGCACCAGAAATTTTGGTTGTAAAATTATAAACAAATTAAAATTACTATTAAATTAAATTTTGCAACCGAAAATTCGGTTGCAAAAAAATAATAAATAAAAAAAATTAATTTTTTTTTAAAAAAATTGTAACCAAATTTTCGGTTGCAAAATTTTATTTAAAATTAATTTTAATTTTTTTAGAATTTTGCAACCAAAAATTCAGTTGCATAAAAATGATAATCAAAAAAAATTTCAAAGTTTTCTTTAAAATTTTGCAACCAAATTTTTGGTTGCAAAATTTCATTTAAAATTAATTATAATATTTTTAGAATTTTGTAACCAAAAATTCGGTTGCAAAAAAAAAATGATAATTAATTTTTTTTAAAAAATATTTTTTTAAAATTTTGCAATAGAATTTTTGGTTGCAATATTTAATTTAAAATTAATTTTAATATTTTTTGAATTTTGCAACCGAAAACTTGGTTGCAAAAAAATGATAATTAAAATTTTTTTTTAATTTTTTTTTGCATTTTTGCAATCGAATTTTCAGTTGCAAAATTCTAAAAAAATTAAAATTAATTTTAAATAAAATTTTGCGACCAAAAATTTTGTTGCAAAAAAATGATAATTTAAAAATATACTTTTAAGTTTTTTTCTTAATTTTGCAACCGAATTTTTGATTGCAAAAAAAAATTGTTATGTTTTTTTTAAAAAAATATTTAGAAAATCCCAATTATTAATAGGCCGATTTATTTTCGACGATGCCCTAGCCGCTCTTATTTTTCTCTCGTTCTCCCTTCCACCGAATCCCTAAATCCCAAATCTCCCTCCACGATCGATGCCGGACGCCTCCCTCGACGGCCGACGCCTCGCTCCCCTCGACGGCATGCTCTGGGTACCTCCTACCCCATCGGCACTCCCTTCCTCAGCTCCGAGGCCTGCCGGCCGCTAGGTACCGCCTACCCCTCCGGCTCTCCCTTCCTCAGCTCCGAGCCCCGCCGGCTCCGGGTATCTCCTACCCCACCGACTCTCCCTTCCTTGGCTCCGAGCCTCGCCGACCGCCGGGTACTGCCTACCCCTCCTCTATCTCCGTCCCTCCCTTCCTCCCCTCTTCTTATTATTTTCTCAATTAACCTTATCTCCATAAGCCTGGAGTTGATGCCTTGGCTTTAGCAAATTGCAGAATTCTTTGGGTTGCTATGGTTTATTTTGTTATCTGCCTGCTCCATTTCATTTAGCGGATAGACATTGTCCTCCATTAGATTTGCTTGAACTTTTAAGTGCAATATGTGGTAGAGTTTGTCGAATCTAGCACTCTGTTATGAGTAGATATCATTGGCGGATATTGCACATTGCGCAAGAAGGTAACATGATACTATACAAATCATTCTGTTTTTGTTCAGGCCAATGAACTTTTGCCGTCAAAGATGGCACATACTTCCATAGCATGTATAATTTTTCAAAATTTGTTATTTATTTGGAAATATATTCTTCTTGTGAAGTTTTTTGGAATATAGGGACCAACCATGATCAAGATCTTAGGAATGAACATTCTGGATAATAATGGTGTCAATGCAGTATCAGCATTGTTAACTACACTAGTTTCCTCCATTACCTGCTTGTACGTAGGGCTACAAATGGGTCAGGTCGATCCGTGACCTGACCTGGTTAAACCCGACCTGGTTAGACCCAACTCGATCCGACCCGATCCATAAATATTTTGGATTATCATATATATGACCCGATCCAACCCGACCCGGCTCGAACCCAGATATAGGACCCAAATCTTTTTTAAATATATTATTTATAATATGTTGCCGGATAAACAATTAAATATTAAATATTAAATTGTAATGGGCTGTTGTTGGCTTTCCGGCTTGGGCCAAACCCACCGCCCATGGCCCACCTCGACTCTGCGTAAGGGCGTAAGGCTAACTGGCTAAGAGAGTAAGAGACTGAGAGACACCGAGCGGTTCCAGCTTCTGCCCTCGATTCATTTAGCCCTAAAATCCCATTTCCCACTCCGTCGATGCCCGACGGTCACTCCACCTCCACATTTGATCTCCCTCGGTCTCCCTCCCTCCTCCGGTCCTCCCATCGCCAGATCTGCCCCTTCGTCCGATCGATCTCAGTCCGGTGGCCGGTGAAAAGAGCTCCTTCTCGAGGCTCGATGCTCAGTGCTTCCACATCTGATCTCCCTCAGTCTCCCTCCCTCCTCCGGTCCTCCCATCGCCAGATCTGCCCCTTCGTCTGATCGATCTCAGTCCGGTGACCGGTGAAAAGAGCTCCTTCTCAAGGCTCGATGCTCAGTGGGAACAACTCCGGCATTGAAACCCTAGAAAGGAAGGCCCCAAAGCCTTCACCATTCGATCAGGCAAGTTCTTCTTCCGATCTTTTTTCCATAGGTTGTTTAGCCCCCTTAATTTCTCTTTCCAGAGCTTTTACTCCCCACATTCCAAGTTTTAGGGTTTTGTCCCCCTTTGTTTTAGGGTTCTTGATGGGAAACTCTAGTTATCATCGTCGATCAATCTCAGTCCGGTGAATAGTAATGGTGGCCGGCGAGGAGGAGAGTGTGTGGTTAGTCGGTGATTGTCCGACCGATCTCTGCATCTCTGTCGGTTTGAGCATATCTTAACCATTTCTCTTTACGTTGACGCTATTTTATGTGTTCAACCCGTATCCTAGGGTGCCTTCCTGAAGAAGATAAAGAGCAGAACCAGGGAAAGGAGGAGGATGGATGAAGCAGGGGATGGGATGCTTAACAACAAGTGGAATGCAGAGTCAGCATCGACCATTTTTAATGCCCGAGCTCTGTCAACAATGTCATATTAGAGGATTGAAACAGTAGTAATGCTAAAGACCATAGAGATAGAATCTTTGTATATGGGTCAAACTCCATCCAGAGATCGAGAGCAACCAGAAGCAATAAGTGGATATGCAAGGAGACCAAGACAAGTCGAGCAATGCACATGACATGTCCGAATAAGTTCGGCGTTTGGGGTCGGAGCCTCCACATTTGTACAAATCCTCATATAAAGTTGTTGATATCATTGCTGTAGAACTTCGTTTACGGGTTTCTACAAACAATTAATGAATAGAGGATTGAAAGTTCTCTGCAACTTAAGTAGCTACTCTACCAAGATAAAATGGATACAACAGTAAAGATGCGAGGAAACTAGAACACATTTTTTTTACCAGAGAAGGTGTTTATTCATTGTTTTGTATATTGTTTATAAAAGAGCCGGTGAGAGGAAGATGTTGCATGGATCTCAAACCACATAGCAATGAGATGAAGGTCGATAAACCATGGCTACTGTGAATGCATATGACAGATGAAATAAGAAATTTATCATCTTTATGTCACAACAGCTTACATACACATCTGCTTAAAACCTCTAATATATAGACAACAAGCAAGCAACATGACATGGGCCTTCGATTCATACCTCAATAATAGTATGCACATTCTCCACGAATTTGAAGCTAAGCTTCTTCTGGCCAGCACCCGAACAGGAAAGGTTACCATAATACTACCATGCACATCAGAATGCTTCAGCTAGTAGGGGCCGTCAATCATCCGGGCAGGAAAACCCACCCATCCAGCCATTGGAGGTCAATAATACATCTCTAACAATGGTAGTAGAACAACAGCAATTCGTTACTCTCTTGAATAAGGAGAAGCCTTGACTGCTGCTATCCAAAGTCTCCATGAAGTTGCAGTCCATAATCAGCAATGACCACCAGAGCTAGCTGCTTTGACAATTACTTCTAAACATAGCCAATGATCTCCTCTAAGAGAATCTCGATACCAGCCGACGATTTGGCATTTTGTTCATCAACACTCTCCAAACTAATGATCTCTAGTCTGATGAAGTCTTTCACAATGATATAGTCTTGAACATGATCGACGAGAAGGCAATCAGCACAGACAAAATTGCCCGAGGTCTCTTTTGAAGTCTTCAGGAAAGGACTCCACCCAGATGTTACTTGGCGAGACCAAGAAATCCATCGATATGATGACTATGAAAGGAGATTCTAGAAACTAAAGCAATGACTTGCATAGCTAGACAACAATTAGAGAGTCGACGATCACCCTATATACAATTCTTAGCCCCTAAGTTTTTGGTGAATCATGGAGGAAGTGATTCCGTCCCACTTTAAAATATCCCAATTGGAGCCTTATGATAGGACTTCTGACCCACTGGATCACTTTGATAGTTACAAAGCCCACATGATGATCTAGGGTGCTAGTGATGCCCTTTACTGCCTTGCCTTTCCAACAACACTAAGAAAGATTGCTCGAGTATGGTACATGAGCCTTAAGCCAGGCACCTTTTACTCCTTTAACTAGTTGGAAGACCAATCCATGGCCCACTTCCGAACAAGTCGAAAGATGCCACATAATTCTGATAGCCTTTTCTTCATCTATCAAAAGGAAGGAGAGATCCTAAGAGATTACGTGGTGCACTTCAACACTGCCACACTTGAAATTCCGGACCTTAATGAATCATGGCTATGTCAGCTATGAAGAAAGGGCTTCGATCATTTAGACTAACTTTTTTCCTAAATAAAAAGTTTTCTAGAAGTTATTTAGAAATGCTAGTGCATGATCAAAAATATATGCTAGTTGAAAAACAAGCTACAAGTTGATGTCAAGCCGAAGGAAACTAGCATCGAAGAAGAACCAGGAAGATAATGATCTTTGACCTCACAATGACAAGGATGTTCAGGCTCGAAGATCAAGTCCAAATTTGAAGAACTTGACCAACAAATTCAATAGTTACACTCCTCTATCTCTTCTTTAAGAGAAAATCCTGATTGAGATAGAGAAAGAGAGCTTTTTATAAAGGCCTCGGTTTATGCACACACCATCAACTTTGCAGAGCACGAACAATACTATCGATTCCATCACAACTATGGTCACACAACCGAAGAATGCATTCGGTTGAAAGATGAAATAGAGGATTTAATCCAAGTGGCTACCTAGAAAAATATGTGCATAATAAAAATCAGCAAATTAAAGTAGCTGCATCCAAGAAGACCATCGATGAACCAGAACTTGCCAGTTAGTAACCTACTGAGGGGTTGGTTGGCATGACATATTGGGGGGCAAGATTAGGAGGGGCGAGTGCCAAGAAAGATGCTTCGAAGAGGTACCAGAGTAATAATATTATTAATTTTTTTGATGATGACCTTCAAGAGATTCAAATCCCTGATGATGATCTTGTTGTTATTTTAGCAATGATAGGTAATTACAATGTTAAAAGGATTCTTATAGATAATGGAAGTTCTTCTAAGGTATTATTTTATGATGCTTTTGTTAAAGCAAAAACCTTTCTCGTGGTAGACCAAAAAAAGTATCAACACCATTGATCAGATTCGATACAACTCAATTGGGGTTGAAAGAGAAATCACACTTCATATAACCATTGGGATAGAACCCTGACAAAAAACTCTCCATTAACTTTACGATCATTCGAGTACCTTCGGTATACAATGTTATACTAGAGCGACTAGCTTTAAATACATTTCAAGCAATTATTTTAACATGTCATCTTCGAGTATGTTTCCTGACCAAAAGTGGAATGGGAGAAATGAAGGGAGACTAACAACTTGCTCGGCCATGGCTATTGATCCAGACAAGTAGTTGACAAACGAACTGTCACTTGAATAGCTAGATCAAAGGAAAGTTGAAAGACATGGGGAACTAGCTAAGAAGACCATTTTTGTGCCATTAAAGGAAGAAGATCTGATGAGGACTGTGCAAATTGGGAGTCTTCTAAATGAGAAAATGAAGACACAGTGGGTGGACTTTTTTCAGTACAATGCTGATGTTTTCTCTTGGTCAGCTATGGACATGCCTGAATTTGTTTCAGAAATAATTATTCACAAGTTGAGAGTCAACCTAGGATTCAAACCTGTCTGATAAAAGAAGAGAAACTTTATCCCTAAGCAACAGAAAGCCATCGATGAAGTAGACAAGCTCCTCGATGCCAAGTGTATCAGAAAAATCCATTACTTAGATTGGCTCATCAATATGGTAATGGTCAAAAAGATAAATAGGAAGTGAAGAATCTGTATTGATTATATGGATTTCAATAAAGCATATCCTAAATATAGCTTTCCCTCATTGAAAATAGACTAATTATTTGATGCGACTATCAGGCACAAGCTCTTAAGCTCATGGATGCATTCTTGAGCTATAATCAATCTGTATAGATCCTGAAGATGAAGAAAAAATAGCTTTTATGATTGAAAAAGATCTCTATTGCTACCAGGTGATGCGGTTTAGCCTAAAGAACACTGGAGCAACTTACCAATAACTAGTTAACAAAAATCTTCGAGAGATAATTTGGAAGAAATATGGAGGTTTATGTCAATAATATGTTAGTAAAAAGCATCTAAACATTGGATTATACTAGGACTTAGAAGAATCTTTTGACATACTATAGCATCATCAAATGAAGCTGAATTCGATAAAGTATTTCTTCGAAGTGATATCCAGAAAGTTTTTTAGATTCCTCGCCGCTAATCGAGGAATTGAAGCCATCCCTGAAAAAATAAGGGTGATTCTTGATATGAGACATCTCTCTAACAAGAAAAAAATTTAGTATATTGGGCGCATTGTTTCATTGAGCCGATTTATTTCTTGGTCGGCTAAAAAATGTTTGCCATTTTTCAAATCCTTGTGGAAAACTAAGAACTTCGAGTGGACAGGCAATTTCCTACGAGCATTTGAAGAATTAAATAAATACCTTATCACCCCACTTTTACTCTCAAAATTTTAAGTAGAAGTCTTATACTTATATCTTTTTGCTTCACATGAGGCTGTGAGTTCAAACTGATCAAAGAGGAAGGTAGAGGACACAAAAATCAATTATTATTCTAGCAAGATATTGCATGATGCTGAGACAAGATATTCAAAGACAAAAAAGCTAGTCTACTCATTAGTGGTAGCAACAAAATACTTGAGGCCATACTTCGAAGCTCATTCAGTAATGGCATTAATAAGTTAGCCACTAATGTTATATTTGGTAGTAGGTAATCTATCCAGATTACTGGTAATTTAATAGGATCCCATCACATTATTGTATTTGGTATATTTTTCTAGATGGCAATCTATCCTATCGGTATTCAAGATTGCCTCTCAAGAGATAATCTAAATTACTTCTAGGAGGGGTGGTAATCCAGATTATCACCTTTCAAGTAATCTTTTGAATAATATTATCCTTTCCTTTTTCATTACTTTTATAATATAATAATATAATAATAATATAATAATATAATAATATTATATTATGTTACTATAATATTATAATAATATTATAATATAATATATTAATATATCTTATTTTATAATAATATAAAATATAAAATTATATAATATATTACATTATATTATATTATATTTAATAATATAATAATATAATATATAATATATAATATTATAATATTATAACATAACATAATATAAATTATATTTTATATTTTATAATATAAATTAAATTATATTATATTTATTATAATAAATATATTAAAGATACTATAGTATATTTATATTAAATATATTTTTATATAATATAAGTTATTATATTAAATTTAATAATGCAATATATAAATTTAATATATTATTTAATATATTTAAATAATATATTAAATATATTATCTATTTAATATATAAAAATTTTATATTTAATTTATTTAGTATAAAAAATATTATTTAATATTTAATATTTTTTATAATATAAAATATTAAAAAATATTTTTTATAAATAAAATATAGATTTAATTTAGGAATATTTTAAAATTTTGATTTTATATTATGTAATATTACCTGCATGTGCCAAACATAATAATCTATATTACCTATAATCTACATTGCTAGCAATCCACATTACTGATAATCTACATTACCTTTTAAGATTGCTTAGCAATGCACCAAATGCAACCTAAAAACCATCTTACAATGCCCCAATACGTCTTGAAGAATGGTGAAGTGGGCCATTAGATTGGATGAGTATGACATATCCTACCGACCGTGCCTAGTGATGAAAGCTCAAATTCTAGCAGACTTCATCACTGAGTGTACCTGGGTCGATGAAGAGGATAGTCAAGAAATAATGGAGAAAGGAGTCAATCTAGAGAAGGCCAATGAAGAACACTCAGAACCTACATAGATACTCCATGTAGATGGTGCATCTAACTCATTTAACAGCGGAGCAAGATTGATTCTGGCAAATCCTAAAGGAGTTGT
This sequence comes from Areca catechu, assembly GCA_021397845.1. Lineage (NCBI taxonomy): Eukaryota > Viridiplantae > Streptophyta > Magnoliopsida > Arecales > Arecaceae > Areca > Areca catechu. The sequence continues at coordinate 24,426,325 of CM038046.1, read as the reverse complement.
TTCTAAATATGTACTTCGGTTTACTTTTCAAGCATCAAATAATCAAGCGAGTATGAGGCACTCTTGACTGGATTAAAAATTGCCAAAGAACTCAATGTTAAAAAGCTAAAAGCCTTCACAGACTCCCAACTGATAGTTGCCAGATAAAGAAAGAATTTAAGGCCCGAGATCTAATTATGATAAAATATTTGGAGAAAGTACAAATGCTCATACTTGAATTCAAATTTTTTGAAATCTCCTGTATCCCCCGAGCCAAAAATGCTCGGGCCAACACACTTTCTTGGTTAGCTACTTCAGTCATCGATTCTCTTGGTTGAATATATATTAAGCACCTTGAAGCCCCTAGCATTGACAAAAATATGAAAATATGCCAAGTAGAACGTGAAGCTAGCTAGATGGATCCGATCATCAAGTACCTGATAGAGGAAGTTCTTCCTAAAGATCTTGTCGAAGCTATGCGAGTGAGGTGGATGGCTTCATAATACATAATTATAAAAGGAGTCCTTTATAAAAGATCTTTTACCTTACCCCTCCTGAAATACTTGGATCCGAGGGGTGCCGATTATGCACTTAAAGAAGTGCATGAAGGCATATGTAGCGATCACTTGGACAACAGACTTTAGCCTATAAGATGGTAAGACAAGGTTACTATTGGCCGACTATCCAAAAAGATATAGCTAATTTTATTAAGAAGTGTGATCAATGCTAGAGAACTCAAACATCCAAAGGCATCCTACAAGTTAGTAAACTCAGTTAATAGCTTCCTGGTTATTCGCTCAATGGGGTATGGATATCCTCGACCCATTTTTTCAACCTCGCAAAAGAAAATTCATCATCATGGGCATCGACTACTTTACCAAGTGGATGGAAGTCAAATCCCTAGCCCATATAACCAAAGAAAAAGTTGAGAGCTTCATCAAAAATAATATAATTTATCTATTTGGGATTCTATATGCCATTATCACTAATAACGAAAGATAATTCGATAATCAGTGATTCAAAGATTATTGTGTTTAATATTACATTGTTTATAAGTTGACCTCTGTCGAATACTCTCAATCGAATAGTGAAGCTAAAGTGACAAACTGAACAATTCTCCATGGTTTAAATACAAGGTTAAATGAAGTGAAAGAACTCTAGATCGAAGAATTTAGTTCAGTTCTCTAAGTTTATCAAACAACTCCTCGGACTCTAATAGGAAAATCACCATTCAACTTAATATTTGAAATCGAAGCTGTAATACCAATGAAGATTGGCTTGCTATCTATGATAGTTGAACATTTTGAAGAGCCTGGTAACTCAGAACAGCAAAGTGTAGACCTAGACTTGTTGGAAGGATCAAGATTCCAAGCTCATCGGAGAATGGTGTCTTACCAACAAAAAGTCACCTGATATTACAATTCCAGGATTAATCCTAAAATTTTTTGACTCGATGATCTTGTATTACAAAGAACTGAAGTATCTAATCCCACCGAATAAGAAAAACTCTTTTCAAATTAGGAAGATCATACTAAATCACTGAGATAATACATCCTAGAGCATATCGGATTGAAAACTTGGATGGATTCTACATTGCCTGACCATGGAATGCGGAGAATCTATGCATGTATTTTTAATGACTTAATAAAGTTACTTTTTTGTATCTCATAAGAATACTTTGTAACGGATAGTTGATTGATATCTAGCTATCTAAAATCAATCGATATGTCCTACAATGCATATAGTTGGCTTAATTGCTCAACTAATCAATATGTCCAATAAATTCTATAGTTGGCTTAATTACTTAATTAATTGGTATATCCGATAAATTCCATAGTTGGCTTAATTGCTCAACTACTCCATATGTTCGACAAATTCTATAGTTAGCTTAATTACTCAACTAATCAGTATGTCTGACAAATTATATAGTTGGCTTAATTGCCCAACTAATTGGTATGTCTGATAATATTAAACAGATGGTCGACTGATATCCAACTATCTGAAACCCATCGATATGTTTGATAATATTAAATAGCTGACTAATACTTGTCATTCAAGTTTATTCAATGCATTCAACCATCATCTCAAGATAGCTGAACGATAATGCGATTGTTAAAAGGCAAAGTTGACCATTATAAAAGAGTCTATTGGTTGAAAAAAAAATGATGAAGTCTTAGTTAGTCGATTAATGTTAGTAGTTGACTGGCTAATCAATACTATGACCGACGATTCGATAATTAAAAATTTTCAAGCCAAGAATAAAAGAAAATATAATAGAAGGAAAGTAAGCTTCATTGATACTTCATCCATTCAGGAGGAGGATTTTTACAAAAAAGTTGACAACCTTTACAAAAAGTTAAAGATCAAACTATTTAACAAGTTTCTAGGAAAACAAAAGTAAAAAGTAAGAAAAAAGAAAAAAGGGCCTTTAATCTTGGTCTTTAGATGGAAGAGCAGGCTAGGAGGATTCTTCGAGGACTAATGACTTGCCAGTAGGAAGCACATTTGGATTGGAAACTAGAAGAGCAACTTCTTTCAACCTGGGTAGGTTCCGGTGGTATTTCGGGGGTAGCAATTGGATGGGCAGCCTCCTTGGCTAGGGTTTCTTTAGCCATTTCTTTTTGAATTTCACCTTCCTCATCGCCTTCTTCGACAACTTCTTCCCCATCGACAACTACTTTGCGAAAGTCCAAAGTCGTAAAAAGCTCCTTAACTTTTTCCTTCAAGTTATTATAGCCGATCTCATAGCTTAAAGCTCCTGCCTCAGTCGCTTCATCTTCAAAGGTAGATGATTTCTTATATTTTTCCACTAGCCATAGAGCTTTCTCGTCGACTAATTTGGCCTTCTTCTTGGCCTCCTCCTGAGCATTGGCATCAATGACTTTCTTCTTTATCTCCTTCATTATCTTCTTATCAAAAAAGAGCTTCTTCTTCTTCTTCAATTTGGCCTCTACTTCGACCAACTCGTTCCATGTCAAGTTAAGTCCTTTTTGCAGATGGGGGATGCCTCCAATGCTCTTTTCGAGCTTAGTCTCCAAGCTCTATTTTAGTTTTTCAGTGACTTCCTTCTAGGCTTGTGTAGTCTTTAGTTGATTCTTGAGAGTATGACTGAGTTTTGTGAACCCTTGAAAGATTTCTTTTATTAAAGACACCTCGTGAATTAACTGAAGCAAGCGAATTTCTAAGTTAGAAAGATGATTGACATCAATTATCAAAGCAAACAAGAAAAAATTATCTTGAGAAGACTCAGGTACAGAGAGGGAATAACCTTATCTAAACGACAAGATTTTGTCATTTTCCAATGCCTGAAGATAAGATGGAAGTTCAACGCGTGATGAAGATAAAATGCCTGAAAAAAAAAAAAAAAGACTTGATTTTATGAAGCGCTGCCAGATCTTGCCATTAATAACCATCGTTTTAAATGATAACAGCTCTGACAACAAAACGACAATACAAACTTTTCCACAACCTTCTAGGAGAGCATTGATAACTAGCATGAAGAAAAAGGAAATAGGAGCTTGAGGTGATGAAACTCATGAATGCTGTATACTCCCTTCTCTCAATATGACAAAGTATTTGGAATTGGAAGTGGGGTGCAACTATTCTAGCAATTGATCAGACCCGCTGATTAGTAGAAAAGTAATCAGGCGATGAAGAATGCTAAGACGGGGCAACCGAGAAACTCAAGTGCCAAAGCTGACGATATTAAAGTCCGGTGAACTCCCCTTTAAGAGTTGATCAAATAGATATCTTCCTTCTTCAGGAAACCAGATGACCAAATGATCAGACAAGAATAAGTGGCCAATCAACAAACTGACAACCAAAATCCATAGGCCAATGAACAGAAAACGTCCAACAAAATATGCAATAAAAAAGGAACATCTATCGCAACATATTGTTGAAGCTAGCAGAATGAGATTTCTCTCAACGGAATCTGGTTAGTATAAATATCTATAAATATTGGTAAGAGAGGACCTTCAAGGAGTAGCGAATATTGTACTTGGGAAAGCTCTGCTACTTTGACTTCTCTAGATTTCTTATCTGTTTCCTAGAACCTCCACTGACTTAAGCATTGAAGGGTTCTCCATCAAAGAATCTCTGATCAGGAATTTATTTTGTAGGTGGTGCAGATGACTCATTGTCATCTCTCATCTCTCATTCCTTCAGCTCTACCGAAGGAATCAACCATTCGGAGTTCAGCTACAACAAATGCTATTTGATGTGGGTTAATCAAATGTTGAAAGAAAGGCAGAAGAAGAGTCACCAAAACTTTAGATATGATTTTTATGCAACTATGAACCAAGCTGGTTGGCCTTAAGTGAGAAGGGGCCCTTGCCACCTTGATCTTCAAGACAAGCACAAGTAGGGGATAATTGCACCTCTGTAAATCCCCGTTAAAGTTACCTGAATAGAGATAACACATCCTCTTTAACGATGTCCCAGAAATGTTAGTAAAAATACATGATGAAATCATTTGGCCGCGGACCCTTATTCCCTTCAAAACCGAAAATCACGTCTTTAACTTTCCCAAGAGAGTACGGTGCATTGAGTTTATTGATATTTGTCAACGCCCCGGAATAGAGATGGTGCCGGTTAATGTCAAAAGGAGAGGCAACAGGTTCGTCGAAGATGTCCGCGAAAACATTGGACACTGGTGATCTAATAGAGCCTTCGTCTAAAATTAACAATTTTATGGAAGAAATAAAATAAAAAAGAAAAAGAGTTAAATCCCGGACGTGGCTACTCTCAGATAGTTCCCGAATTCTAGTCAAAAAATATTTGATACACGACGTATATTAATTTTTTCGTAACCGTTCTCCATCCAAAAATGAGTATGTCAATTTGACTATCCCGTCCAAATCAAAACTCGAATTCCTACCAGCTGATTATGAGAAAAGTTTCATAATCAATTGCACCACTTATCAATGATTTTAAAAAATTTCTTTGCTCTTATAGGTTTATTTGTATAGGATTATTAATTCAATTTCATGTATTCAATGGAACTCTGTCCATTCATCAAAACGAGTCGTATTGACTCAAATTCTCCTCTCATGCTAACCTTTTTTTTTTTTTTTAATAATTTTTTTATAATTTTTTTTTAAAATTTTAGGAAGGAAATAAATGTTAGTGTAGATGGTGTATCTGTTCCGTAGACCCTCATATTTTGGTTGCAGGAAAATAAAAAAGAGATCCCTAAAAAAAATTTTAAATTTAATCTACGACCCATCGACCCATCAGTAATAGGATAAGATCTTTTTCATCTGAGCTATCGTCTTAACGTTTTATTTATTTTTTTAAAAAAATAAAATAAATAAAATGAAAAAATGACAAGGATGGAGGGTGGGTAGAAAGTATTTGCGCCGAAAAATCCTGCTGCGATCCTTAAAAAAAAACAAAAAAAAACAAAAAGAAAATCCTGCCGCGAAGCTTCCTCGAAGCTCACTTCCCTTCCCCACCCCGAACGCACCACTTCCTTTTATCCGGCCCCCCACCCCGTCCCATCCTCGAAGCTTCTCCTGAGCTGCTCTCTCTCGTCTCCCTCCCTCCCTCCCTCCCTCCCCAATTCTGAGAAGCCATGAAGCTCTCCATGGGAGCCTTCTTCGGCTCCTCCAAGAAGTCTTCGGAGAAGAAGAAGATCCGTTCGATCTCTTGCGGCGATGTCTCCTTGGCCTCCACCGGCACTTCCTCGTCCTCCGACACCCTCCAGTCCACCCCCCGATCCGTCCTCCCCGCCTTCCCCGGTCTCCCCCCTGCGGGGAAACCACCCTCCGCCTCCGGATCCGACGACTTCTGGCTCCTCTACCCCGCCTCCTCCTCCGTCACCGACCTCTTCGCCGTCTTCGACCTCGACGGCGATGGCAAGATCACGCGGCAGGAGCTCGAGGCCGTCCTCCGCCGGCTTGGCGGCGCGGATCCGCCCACGGAGGAGGAGGTTGCGTCGATGGTGGCGGAGGTGGACCGCGACGGCGATGGTTGCATCAGCTTGGAGGAGTTCGCGGCGATCAGGTCGGCCTTCGGGCCACCGGCGGGGGCCGAGCTCCGGGAGGCCTTCGCCGTCTTTGACGCGGACGGCGACGGGAAGATCTCGGCGGAGGAGCTGCTGGGGGTTTTCGTGACGCTCGGGGACGATGGGTGGACGTTGGAGGATTGCCGACGTATGATCGGAGAGGTCGATACGGACGGCGATGGATTCGTCTGCTTCGAAGACTTTGTCCGCATGATGGATGGCCAGAGATGAATGATAAGAACGTAGCATGACCGGATGAAATCAAACAAACAATGGACGGCGGTGGTGGATGGTCTTTTTAATTTTTAATTTTTAATTTCTTTTCTCTTCTTCGGCAGGAAAAGAAATATGTAATAAATTTGCAACTGCTTCGTTTCTTTTCATTTCATTATCTTTTTCGGAGATCTATGGTTTTTCTCAGATGTACGGGATTTGTGCAAGTTTGGGGGAAATAACCTGGAATAAGGTCTTATTCCCAAACACAGCCTTGAGGTTTCGAGAGCTTAATCACAGTAAAGGCATGATTATTTTGTGGGGGTTTGGACGATGTCGGAAGGTTTATGTCTTTGGTTCTAAAATTTTTAATTTATGAAGTTATGTTATGATGATAATATAAATATGAGACTAAATTCATATTCGTTATGTATGTACGAAGCATCCATCTTATTAAAAAAAAAAAGAAATTAACTACTATCAAATATCAATTGTTATCTCATCAATTATCATGGCTTGCTGATACAAATATCTTTTGTTCTTAATCATTCTATAGGTTGATGACATGGTTTTACTATTTAATTTTTTTTAATTTCTTTTTAAGCAAGATAGATACTACCAAAACAAATTCTCAGGTGACAATTTTTTTATTTAATTTTATGATAGTATTTAGCTTGATTAGCATACAAGAATCCTATCTTTTCTTCTGATTCTAGTTCATGACATACTCAAAATTTTAAGTATAACATATTTTAATTCATTTTTAGAAATTAAAGTCTTTAGGTGGCAACTAAACATCAAATCAATAATTTTCATATTTTAAAAATAAATTGCTGTGAGATAAGTGATGAGCATTTTGGTTGGATGGAATTCGGGTTGTATCTTGGTGCAAAAAAAATGATTATCTTTCTTCATGATACCAATCATTAAATCATATATTGCACACTTCTCTGATCAGGTCAATATTAATTTTTAAAGTAATTATTATATGAACTAATGGTTTTGTGAAAGAAGACCGATCTTTCTTTTGCATAAAGCGGAGATGATTAGAAGTGAACATGGAGATAGAAAAAAAAAAGAAAAGAAAAGAAAAAGAATTGTATTCTTTAACACATATCAATAGAATTGACTTGATAATCTATCCATGCATGGTTAAGCAGCTTATTCATGTTCCTAAATAAATTCATCTACCATTTGAGTGAGTTCCTCGGAGGATTAAGCTTATGGTCGAAGATGTTCAGGGACTAAGTCCAAGATATATTACATGTTGTAGATCCGTGGCTAATGAGGCTAGGTAAATAATTTATGGTTCAATATAATTTACACAAACTTGCTTACTTTAATCATGTTTGATTGCCCGGTTATGTCATGTTGAATTTTTTATATGTTGTGGCTTGAATCCCCCCTCTTTCTTTCTTTTCTTTCTTTCTTTTTTTTTTTTTTTTTTTTCTTTTTTTTTTTTTTAATTCTTAAGATTTTTTTCAATAAAAAGAAAAATTATGGCTGAAGATTTTCAAGACCTAGTTTTGAGGGTTCACACCTCTTGTCTAAATAGTTGCCCTTGGAGAAATCTAGGCTTTCAAATTATAGTGATGATCTATCATCACCGTATTATTAAAAAAAATATTAAAATGTACTTGGATTATAGTTTTGCATATGCTCAAATCAGCACACTCTAGCATATGCTCAACCCGGATTTTTGCTGGGCTACTACGGTTAAAATACATCTTGTATCCTTTAAAAAAACATGTATGATAATTTCAAATGTAAAAGGGGCAATTGGTCCCTAGTTGAAATAGAAATTAGAATGGATTGGAATGAAAATATTACAGGATATGTCGCCCGATGTGTTTGGTTTATGATTGAAATTGAAATCATATTTGAAATAGAATTTGAATACCATATGTTGCGGCGTCAACTCCTGGACCGGGAACCAGGACGGCTGGACGGACTAGAGCGCTCCTCTCCCGGGCGAACCTGCAACAAAGTTTCCAAGGGCGTCGGTGGTGTTCCGGCGGGGGACCCTCCGATGCTTAAGTTAGCAGGAGATTGAAGGCAACATAATGGAGGAATCAAGGGATGAACAGTCTCTGGAAAGGGAAGAGTTGTTCTATCTTCGAACGGGGTCCCCCAGGTACCTTGTATAGACGCGGAACAGTCCAAAATCCGTTAGAAAAAAGGCTGAGAAAGACCGATTTGCCCCTAGGAGAATTTAGAGAGTGGCCACGTGGCGCGCAGATATGGCGGCATCGTGGAAGTAGTGGAGCAGAGCCGTTGGGATAGCAGGATCCCACAATAACAGAAAGGTGCTTCTGGAATACCCTGTATGCTAAGGCTCGCCTGTCGGACGTCGGCCGTGAGACAGTCGGCCGGTCATACCAAAGGCCAAGCCTCCGAAGGAGAGCGATGGGTCGGACCCCAATAGGAGAGGGTCGTTCGGACCTCAGCTCCGGTGAGTCGGATCTCTGACGGAGAATGGTGGACCGGACCCCAGCAGGAGAGGGTCGTTCGGACCTCAGCTCCGATGGGTCGGATCTCTGACGGAGAATGGTGGGCCGGACCCCAGCAGGAGAGGGTCGTTCAGATCTCAGCTCCGGTAGGTCGGACCTCTGACGGAGAATGGTAGGCCAGACCCCAGCAGGAGAGGGTCGTTCGGATCTCAGCTCCGGTGAGTCGGACCTCCTTAGTTGGAGCCTTGAGAAGGGCGGCCGGGTCGGACCACAGGACTGGGCCGGTTCTGGCGGGGGATGAGCCATCATGGTACAACACCATAGAAGACTAGGGATTAGATTTTGAAGGATTGGAAAGTTTTTATTCTTTTGGAATTTGATTGAGAATAGAATTCCTATAAATGAAGATGTCAATCCCATGATAAAAGAAAGAAAGCAAGAAAGAAAATCACGCATGGCATTTTTTTCTTCCTTATTTTTAAAGAATACCTTTTTATCAATATATATTATATGGCTAGATGATATATACCAAATAAATTAATCATTTAGTAAGCCAATACAAATATTTAGATAAATCGATACATAGTTTCTAGAATATAATATTCATCAATAAAAAGTACAAAGCTAAATGATATATCCTTAACAAATTAGTCATCTAACAATTCAATACACACCTTCAAATAAATTGATATACAATTCTCGGAATATCATGTTCATCAATATATATTATATAGCTAGGTAATTCATACTTGTCGACTTTTTGATAAACAATACAAATTTATTTGATGCATCCCTAATAATATTCTAATACATACGTTTAGATAAATCAATACATAGTTTTTAGAATATATTTTTTATCTAGAGATGTATATTGGATCACTACTTGATATATATCAAAGAACCTTGTGATATGTACTAGGAAGCCGATAAATTTATATCACCTAGTTATGTGATGTATACCGATGAAAATGATATCCCAGAAACTATATATCAATTTATTTTGAAGGTATGTATTAAGTTGCTTTAAAAACTAATTTGTCGAGTGCTTATCATTTGGCCATGCATTCTGTATCAGGGAGTTCTATATTCTATAAACTGTATATCAATTTACTTAAAAATGTACATTAACTTGCATGATCATTATTTTGCTTGGAACGTATCACTTAAATATATAATATGTATCGATAAAAAGCTATATTTTAAAAAATAAGGAAGAAAGAGAATGCTACTTTTTTTAAAAAATAAATCACAAGACCAATAACTTCATTAGTAGAAGAAGTTTTTGATTTTTAGGTTATTTTGTTAAGATAGATATTAGAGAAAACATAGAAAAATCATAAACATGATCCATATTTTCCACTACGATGCCCGTCCAGTATAATTTTTTGTTCGAAATGGAGTTTGCCATTTCTTTTCCAGAGTCCAACTCCTCTCGACCAAAAAAAGCCCTAAATTTTACACTCCCAAAAAAAAATCCTAAATTTACCACCAGTAACACATGAAAGAAGGGGATTAAATTAAACGATAGTCCAAATGGTTCCTGGATGTTAGGCAGATGCATGGTAGCTAAGACAACCTTGGCCTTCCCCACATGCGTTTGATAAATAAAATGGGCATTCAAATATACAACTAACCTTAATCACCGACTAGTGCTCATTGAAATGAACTTGATGTGAATTTGTGAACTCAAAGTGTGAAACATTTTTTTAGGTTGCCAAGAAACCATCATTAATTATCATGGATCATACGAACCCTTAGTAGTTTGGGAATGAGAGAAGTGTTCTAGAGATAGCTACGCCTATTAGAACAGCTATACTTCAAGTTAGTTCTATTTTTATTTTGGCTTTTTTTGTTGATCGACTTTAGGATATAGATAATTTTATGCCTTGAAAAAGGAGAGAAGAACGAATAGCAATTTTAAGCCAAAGCATAGCTTATGACAGCTCTTAGAATGGTTAAATCTAATGTAGATAAATTTGACTACCATAATAACAATCTTTAACTTATCTCTATTTTTAGAAAATTATTTTGATAGACACCAGATTTATTCCAATCCTCATCCATCCTTTGTTCCTGAACCAAATGCTGCTTTGGAGTAAAATTTTTGTGGGTGTCGTGACACGTATGATGGTTAAATTTGTAAGATGGCTCTTGCCTTAAGAAGACCATCTTCTCCTCATCATCATATGGAATCGATAGCACCGAACTCGCGCTGCGCAGCGGCATTCGTATTAAAATATATATATATATTGTAACAAACATCGTAACTTGGAGGGTTAATCACATACAATGCACAAATATGTTTAACCAAAATTTAAAAATATTATAAATAATTTACAATGATATACACATTCTTCTAATAATGTGCATTATATATATTTTTTTGATACATTAATTGACTTGCACTTGCTTAATCTTCATCATCCATATCCTTCTCATTTAATCCAGGAATTCAAAAAAAAATTATTTGTTAATGTTTTTTTAAAAATTATGATCTTAACCATCTTTCTAAAAATATACAAGAAATTATATAGATTCTAAAACCAAATAACCTCTGATATAATTTTTTTGTATAGGTTGTGCCAATTATGTTTCCCTGAATATATATATACATATACATACATATATATATATAGATTTTTTTAAATAAAAATAATTTAAAAGTAAAAGTTAAAATATTTTGATTACCAAGTTGTAGCCGTAGATCTTTTTGGGAGTTGCACCTTCAAAAAATTCATCATAAATCTGTTTCTTGTTGAACTTAGACAAAGAAAGGCTAAGTACAGAATCTTTTTGCAAATCATCGAGTAACGGTTCGATCTTTGAAAATTTATTGATCACCTTGAAATTATAGATATTATCGTTATAATTTTGGAAACCAAACAAAATCTTAAAAAAATAAATATGATTAACAATAGTTTTGATAATGGTTAAGAGGTTGAATCTGTCGTATTTTGTATCCATTGCAAAATTGGTAGCCGGAACTCCAATTAATTGTTGAGCTATTTTTTCAAACATTATAAAAATTCTTATTCCGGTTCCTTATAAACATTCATTTTTTGTCAGACCTTTTAATCCATGAATCGATGCGGTTCCAGAAAGTGCAACCCTTTTTTTTTCTCTCTCTCTCTTTACTGGCCTTCCATCCCTCATAGATCTCCAAGAAGATCCTACTAGAGTGTGCGTACTTCGTTTTGCTGATATGGCAAGATGGATAACAAGTTTTCCTCGTTCCTTCGTCAACTTGACATCATACGGTGAATAGATGGTTTAGTGATTTCTTGCATACCGTATACTACGATCCACAGGATTTTCCTTTTTTTTTTTTTTTTTTTTTTGTGGATGTGTTTCCCCTCTTTTTGGTGGATGTGTCCCCCCCACTCTCCCAAAATGATCACGGCAATAGAGCCCAGGGGCTTTCTAGTTGATAACATGGTCTCTCCTTTAATGTATCGTATCCTGTGTGCCAAGTACTAGGATCCAGAGAATTTTTTTTGGACGCGTTTCCTCTTTTCCTTTTTTTTTTTTTCCCAATTGATCACAGCAACAGAGCCCAAGGGCTCTCTGATCAACGACATGTGTCCCCCCAATATGATGACACATGGCATTCAGAAGAGTTCTGGGCTCTCTTTTAATGTATTGTATAGATGTGTAAAATTTTTTCCTTCCATGTAAATTATCCACATCTATCATTTTGTTACATTCCCCTGGAGAGTAAATAAGTCATTTGCTAGGATTTACAATACTTATTTCTTTATTCTCCTACCATATGAGACTTCAAAGCATACCATCTATAATCATTTTTTTTAAAAATAGATAATAAGTTGGTCATCCCTAATGGGAAGGCTAAGCTACATATTATACCTTCAATCAGGTGTGAGTTGTAGAGCTAAAGTAAACAAGGAAAATGGTATAACCACATATGTCACACTATGCACATTGACTTGTGGTATACCATTTGCACCCCTACTCTGTTGTGAGTGCGTTATGTTCTGTCCTCGAACTTTAAAGAGATGTTTGTCGACAGTCCAACACAAAGAAACTCCAATAAGTGGTTCTCCCCACTAATAATTAGTTTCACAATATATAGTTTTAACTAGTTTTACCAAGAAAAATTATGGTTCTTGGCTAGAGCAGGAAGAAATATAATCCTCACCTGTAACAATGGTAACGACAAGATAATTCAGGCTTAGCACAGCCGAGTCATCTCAATTCTCATCCGTCCCTTTATTTGTTCTATCCAATCATGACACTGAATAACATTATCTTTGTCTATCATAAAATTAAAAAGGATATCTTTTCTCCGAACAAAAGGCTTTCGTTTTTTTTTTCTTCCTTTTTTTTTTTTTTAAACTTCTCTTTTAAAATACATATAGATAATATGCCTGCACTCAGATTCAAGATCCACAATTTCTTGCATTAGGAGGGGTATCAGCTGCATCATCCAATTTCTTGCACTTGGCAATCATATGAACTTTAAAACCACATATGTTTGACAATTGAAGTCAGTCTACCGATCTCTCCTATCCTTAAGCATATGAATTATAAATCATATATGTTTTAGACTAGGAGGAAGTACTCATAAACCCATCAGTTTTCGTCTAATGGATCTCTCTGCTCTGTCTTACCAAAAATTCGTGCACTCGTAGCTTGAAGAAGCCAATCTCCCCTGACCTCCCAGGTCTCCCCCACGCTCGCCCATATTTTGCTCCTACTTCCTATGAACTTTAGTGCAGCTATTTGTGCTTGTAATCTCCTTTCTGGTGGTTATTGTTTCATATGCCTGCTAATAAGAGGTGAATATTTTCCTGGTGCCATTATTTTTCCCCACATGAATCGAGGGGCAAAGGTTCTTTTTTTTTCCTTTCTTTTATTTCTTTTCTTTTGGTAAAGTAACTGCTTTTAGATGTCATTAGGGGCTAAATTAGTGTGAGATTCTTGTTTTCTGTCTATATTTGGAATTTATGGGGCAGTTTGATGCCAAGTTTACTTGGAAAGTGGGACTCTGCTTTCATTCCCTTTCTCTTCGTGGTGTTCTGACCAAAAAATACTCTCTCGCTGGTTTGTTTTTTCTGGTATTTTGTACTCTTAATATATAGATTTTCACAACTAGGTGCAACCTTTTTTGGTCAGGAACATGGAAGTGAGTATGTGGTGAAGCTAAGAGGTAACTTCTTTACCAGTCTCATCCATAACATACATTTTAGAAATTCTGACAAAATTTTAGTGAAAGAAATTTTGAGGAAATTTTAAATTGAGTTGATTAGATGCTATGACTTAAATAGACTTGGTTAATCCAACCCATCCGTTGATTAACCGAGAGTGGTGGATGAATATCAAATTTTTTTCTTGACATCAAATTCTTCCCTGATTAGTTACTGATAAAACATATGAAGATGTAGAAGAAAATCGGTATGTTATTTAAAGCATAAAGTATTTGCAGAAATTCTTAGTATTATATGAGCCGTTTCTCTTTTTTGGCTTATCATGAGATTATCACAGAACTTAATTAATGAAGTTAGATTTTTGAAAATAATCAATTCTTGAAATCTAGGAGTATCTTTACACTTCGGACAAAGACTTGGCTCGGGTCACAAAGGGAGTGAGTTTTATTCTTGCATTTCAAGTGATAGTTCATATAATAGTCTTATGCTGCAAGTAGATTATACCACCCAAAACCAAAATATTAGCATCCTTAAAATTGTTTGGTAATTTCATAAGGATTTTTTACTACTTCAAATTTGTCCCAGAAAAAAAAAACTATCACAGCTACAGAAGAACCCAAAAAATTTATGCCTCTAAAAGGAGTCACTACAAGTGTCGCCGATGACAACTTCATAAAGATCATACAATTATCAGTACCATTGCTATATCACAGATTTACACAGCCTGAAATAGCATGCATTATAATGCAAGACAAGGAAAATTATAAAGATTCCAACAAAGTAAAGGATAAGGAAAGAATGACATCTTACAGTGCAATTGGAAGAAAGACACCCACCGTAAGTCTACCGTTCCTGCACTGCTCTTATGCTGAAATAAAGCTTGCACATCTTTTGAAGAGAGAAAAAAAAGTGAGAACAGAAGAGATAAAAGAGAAAAGATGAAGAGAAGAACAGGGTGATGGCGGTGTTACAGGAAAAATAAAGATAGATGCTGAGATCAGGTTTTATCATGATGTTTCTTTGTTATTCTAGTTTTTTTAGAAATCTTTCTAGGGTTGGTCAGTTGCAGCTTCATCCATCCTTCAACCATAAGCTTATACAATTAATGCTAATTTGGCATGCATGACGAGTAGATGTAAGGCAGAGTAGCTCTAGTTCTATGGTCACATGCACAAAGGTTATGGTCACTGCCGTTCAGTAAAAAACTCTTATGACAGAAAAATAAAGGCTTCAAGATCAAACAACTGTGGTCTCTAATGAAGTGGGTTCTTCATAACATCTAATAAGACAAGATACTGCCCCATCAAAGACAAAATCATACACTGTTGTTGTAGATTGACATGCAATTATACATTTGATTTTACTATAACATAGGTTCCTAATAAGAGTTCAACTGCATGAAATTTCTGCAAAAGAAGCAGAGATGATTGCAACATATAAAAATTGTTAATCCTGTTGATCAATGAAGAAAGGCACAGTTATGAAAGTATAATATGCAAGCCAAATTTAAATGTTACATCAAGAAGTGATAAAAGCAAGGTTCTTCGATATCTTCGTATTGAAAAATGCTTGAGTCACATCATTTGCAGGCTATGATGCATTTGATAGAGAAAACAACATTAATAGTGCTAAATATTGATGTGACCTATTCTCCGTACATGGAAAATTCAGAAGAAATGACTTTACAATGCCAAAGAAATTGTTGCAGATTAGCCTTCCTTTCAAATTAACTACCAGTCTGAGAGCCATCACATGATAGGCAGGCACATAACCCTCTCATAAATGGAAATGCTGCCACCGAGAATAACCGGGCAGATGTAAAATCGATGCCAACCCCACATGTACCCATGTGGTTCAATCTGACCTGCCAAATGATATTGATCTCATTTTTCAATCATCTTATTGCCATCCATACTTCCAGTTTCATCACAATGTGGCATTGTTTCATCAATAAAGCTCGATTCGGCTTCATCACCCTCACATTCGGAAGCTGTGCCAGCAATGCAACTTTCAATATGTACAGTCTCTGCAACCATATCTGGCGAAGAGCCTTGATGTTGCCCGAAGTCACCATTCATGTTCCGCAAATTAAGAGCTTCTTTTTTCACTATGTTAAATACAATTCCATTATGAATCGTTTCACGCTGAAACAAGTGACATTCAGAAACTGTAATGCTACTAGGAGTTGTTGTGATTCTGTTACCTAGCTCATGTGTATCGGTATCTGTATTCTCTGAATTTCTATCAGAAGTTTGTACTCTAGAGTTGTTAGAACATGGGTCCCTACCACCCATTTGAACCAATGAAGGGTTGGATTGTGTAGCTAAATGTTCAGTTTCATCTTCCATTGACCAATTCCTGTTTGGTTCAGACTCAAATTGAAGGTTCTGAACATACTTAATAAATGTGTCCGCTGAAGCTGTCCTCATAAGAGGACCACCTGATCTTGTCCAAGAATTAAGTTCTATGCTTTCCGATTCACTATCACTTCCATCATGCAAGCTTCGCTGAGTGTGCATATTCCTGTTTGATGAGCTCCCCACATGACCAGACCCTTGGTGGATTGAAGCAAGGGCATCTGCAAATGCATCTTCTTCGGTGGAGCCCACCGAGTCCTCTCTCGAGATCTGATTCCATGAAGGAATCCTTCTAGCTGGACTGATCTTGACCGTGCCTGTGAGCCCATGGGAAGCAGCAGCCCTCACAGCACTCCTCTTTAGCCTTCGCATGTGATTAAGAAGGGCAACACATTCATCTAAAACAAGTTCAATAGCACAGTTTGCCTTTATTGCAGACAGCTTCTCCCAGGTACATCTCCTTCCCTGATTGATAGCCTTTTGAAGTTCCGCATATGACGGGTTTTGTATAATCTTTGAATACTAATAGTAGAACAGTAAAGAAAAAGAACAGCAAATCAATCCAACATACACAAAACCCAAATGTGACATAGCAGTCCATAATGGACAAATACAAAGAAAGAAAAAATATCAGATACCTGAGCAAGAGTAGCAGGCATTACAACCGTTACATCCCCCTCCCACTCTTGAGCAAACAGTTTGGCAATTCCTCCCAATGGAAAACCAAGTTCTAGAATTTGATTGCATCTATGTTTCACCTCCATCTCAGCAAGATGAGCAAGCTATTTTGAACACAGAAAAAAGAATAAGATGTTGATGATGAGCAAGCTATTTGATAACAATAACCAGATCACAATTACTAAACTAGATAAAAGAAAAGGACTCCATCCAGCAGTTATGACATAAATGGATTCAAGCATAGAGACCTTGGGAACAATATAAACAATTGATTGTTTAGAACATGCAACAGATTTTTTGGAACATAGAATTATCAAAATCTTATATCTTTGAAACTTTTGTACTAGCATGTGGTCGTCACCCTTAGACGCAGGTCTACCACATTCAAGAGGTTTCAAAATTATGGTCAAGGAACATTGTATGATAGAGTACTGAAATAATAAAAATTCTGCTGCATGGTAGGACTCCTAAAATGTAGCATCCAAGAATGAGTTGACACAGGAAAGATGAAAACAGCTTTAAGTACATGAAAAACTACCTTGGCAGCAAAATTGCCTCCATAAGCTCTCACAAGTTCCTTCAGTCTTAGCAGGGGAGCAATGTGAGGATTAGCTTGGCTGACAATAAAATGGTTCACATTAAATAACTCCTTCAACTGCATAATTGGCAAATCGCTCTCCAAACTTCCATCTCTCCACCGGCGGGATGAAGTTGTTGAAACCTTCTCAGGTTCCTCAATAAAGGGGGCATGGAATGGAATAATATCTCCAAATCTATCCTTTGCCATCAACTCTTGAGCCTCAAAGAGGCCAGGAAATGCACAAGAAGCAGTAACAGCACTCCATATAACAACGTTCGGTGACGTCAGGTAGTTAAGGCATCTTGGTGGCTCATGCTTTCTAGGAGAGCTAACTGTTATACACAGAACTCGACCAGTCATATCATAAGCCTCTTGAAATGTTAAATTGCTTGTGAGGTGCCTCAGCATCTTCTGCAACTGCCCAATCTCATGGACTGCACCATATGTCATAACCCTCTTAACAACAGCCAAGATTCCACCCATATTATCAAAGAACTGAAAGGAATGCCAAGAACCCTCAAAGAAGCTCTCAAGTTCAGGCCATGTTCGAGTAGCAACAATTGAACACATGATGGAGCCTACACTGGACCCAGCAATTATCCGTGGCAGAAGCCTGTTCTCTACTAATGTTTTTACCACACCCACATGGAATGCTCCCAGTGATGCACCACCACTTAAGAGCAGTGCTGTCCTGCCAAAGGCATGCCTTGTTTCTTGCATGAATGCAAGCTTCTCTTCCAATAGCAACTCCTCAGATTCTGAATTGCAGACCATTTTCAGTTGGGTAGAGACTTCATCAATGTATTCCTTTATTAGTTTAGGCACCTGCATCACATGCAAATTTGTGTTTCTTTTTAATCCAGTTTTCATGGTGAACTGTGCAAGTATATTTACATGAAAGCTGGAGATGATTTCCTGCCCCCGCACCCCCCCCCCCCCCCCCCGCAAACAAAATAATAATAATAATAATAATAATAATAATAATAATAATAATAATAATAATAATAATAATAATAATATAAAAGAAGAAAATATAATCGTTCTCTTTCTTTTCTATAATAGTTCTTCCTATTCTTGCCTCCACATAACAAAAGGATAAGTTCATTCAGTTTGGATATCTCGCTGCTTACTTAAACAACTCATGACTGCCTTGCGATTATTTCCCACAATGATAGATATCTTCTTCAGAGTTTGCTAAACTTTGAGGTTTTAATTTATGTTAATATAGCTATATCTTGGTTATTTCTTTTCTTTTTCCCAGCCTCAATGTTTCACTGAATTTTGATAAAATTCTTTCTAAATTATGAACTTCTATCCGAGGCACATAATCCTCAATTCAGATTTGCAATCAAGGTATCAAGAAAATGGTTGTGAGGAGATAAGACAAAAATATAAACAGCCAAGCATGCAAACAGCAGGACAGATTATCAGTGTCATATTATCATATATGACAGGCGAGAAACAACCAAAGCATAAAAGCAAAGCTTACAGAATGCAAGCGACTACCTGAAGTCTCCCCTTGTGGAGATGTGGATTACACATATTACCCAAATTCCTCACCAGATCTGCACGCATATAGAAGACTATATCCCTTAATGATCCTTCTTCCCTGCGGTGCCGAAGCTCCTGGAGCTTGTTCCTGACCAACTCCTCGTCATAGTGTTCCGACTCATTTATCTTTTGCGTCTCCTTATCAAGCATCTTGGCTGCATGGGCCCATTCCTCGTAGGTCAAGGCACTCCTCATCATGTTATGCCAGAACTTGCGGCGGTAGGCCGACTCCGTCCGCGACCGCACATTGGTGAGCTGCCTCAAGAGGAGGGCAATGAGGGTGACAACCACCAGGATCCCCTGGGTGTTCCTGGGGTGGAACCAGGACATCACCGGAACCACGCCATTCCTTAGCCTACCGAGGAAGGCCCGGAGGGCCCAAGCAATCTGCCGCCGGAGCTGGAACATCGTGCGGCAGAACAGGATCCGGAATGCGATCGTTCGGCCAATGATCGTCGAGGGGCCGATCGAGAACGGATCAACATTGGCTTCATTGCTGATATCCATCTCCCACTCCCGGAAACTAACCAGAAATCGGGAAGTTATCAAAACTTTCCAGCATCAACTTGGAAAAATCGGGCCTTTTCAGGCCAATTCGCGTATACTTGAAACGCCACACCAAAATCTCAGCTTTCCTGCAAAACTGGATCCAGGAGGGTGGGACTACTTCGAAAAGCGGGACCTTTATCCACGAGGCGAACCAGGAAGGTTGCGGGTCAAAGAAGGGGAAACCACATAGATTTGCACAAAAGCCCGATAGGATGGCGATTGAAGCAAGCCACGACAAAGAGTTCCGAAAACTGAAGGAAGGGGAAAAGAGGGAAACTGACGAAAGAGAAAGAGAGATCAACTTCTTACATTCGACACACCAGAATCTTTTGCACGGAATCGAGAAAAGAATCGACCTTTGACCAAGTCCAAGAAAGCCTTGGGGATTTACGAGAAGGCATGGAATTGAAGAGAGGAGCAAACAGGCCTAATTAAAGCGACCCTGCCATCCGAAATCTCGATTCACATGGAAAGAGAGCAAAGGGATGAGAGAGGGCGAATCCTTCGATGTTAGGTGACGAGAGAGAGAGGGGGGGGGGGGGGGGGGTGTGTTTTGCGTGTATGGAAGAAGTTCTCCAGAAGATTGCTGGAGGAAGCTATAGATCGCGAAACCCATCGACTTCCGCGGTGCTGAGGGAAAATTAAAAAAAAATATAGAAAGAGAAGGAGAGGCGGGGAACCGAAAACGACTGCTTTCTTGTCAATACGTTAACGGGGAAAATGGGAAACACCCGCAGTTCAAGGAAAAGAGTGAGAGGATACGTTAAATTCTAGGAATTGGAAAGCTTGAGGTAATGTTGGATAAGGTAGATAAGTTCGATATTTGGATTGTTCTTTTATTTTGTTTTGCTTTTTTTTATTTTGTTTATTTTGTTTTGTTTTGTTTTTTTTGCCGCGCGCGCGCGTGCAGGTAAGTTGAGTCAGATTCAACAGTCCAAAAAATTTAAGGTCAAAAGACATTATGCTTGCTATAGATATCCGCAGCACGGCTTGATGGCTACCGCATTGATGACATTTCTATTCGGGGAGGATGCAATTCTCATGGAGTCTGGGATTTTGGCTGCTCCAAATTTATTGTAATGTCGCAAGTTACAAATCGAGTAGATCCATTTCATTATTTATTTTATTAAAAATATTTATTTGAGAGAATTTGATATTTGAATTGAGAAGGGAAATGAGTGATTTTCATTATAAGAATTTTTTTAATTTGGGCTAATATTAATCATAATTTTTATTTTATTAAAATCAGATTGATTTTATGATCTATATCGATAGCATAATGTTATATGATCATTGTTTGGACTAGGAGCACTTCATGTAATTTGTTATGGTTGATGCGACACAGTATAGGCCTTAGTCCAACTTGACTCGTAATGAAAGGATCCGTTAGGGTATTTTCATTTTATTGGTTAGGTACCCTCTTCGCTTTTTATATATGATGTAAGTTGTATTGTGATAGTGATTTTCTCCATCAAAAATCGCCTATCTTCTGAGGAAGCCTGGAGAGAAGGACTCTACATGCGATATTCGTGTCAGCATCAGGAGTAAGTTTGTTGATCATAGCGAAAACAGGTATGTATCCAAAATTTCTTTTTATCAAATCTATTATTTAAGATTTTAATCTTCTCGATTAAAGAAATTATGTAAATCTCTTTATTTATATTTGGTATCAGAGCCCTGATATCTGAAGAAGATTGGAATTATATTTTCTATCTCTAGAAAGTTTAATGATCTGATATATTGATTCTATTCCCATGCTTTAGATCTGTAAAATATTTCAGATCTGTAAAATAAAATTGTATGCATGTTTTAATCATATAAGAAGAATTTTTTTCTTTTTTTTTTTATTTTCTTAAAACCCTTTTTCTTCTGCCAAACCCCCTTGCCGACCGTCATGGATCTATGCGTGCCAGTCGTTGTTGGTGCTGTGTGGTGGCCGGCGGTGGCGAGGAGAAGCCGGCGGTGGCCGTGACACACCATGGAAACTGACAAGAAGGAAGAAGACACGTTAAAAAAAAAATTGTCTCTTTCAATGGCAGCGATCGGGCGTTTAAAACCGATCCCAGTGATCGGTGATCTAAATCTCCGACGGTGGGCCGAGATCAAAAACACAAACAAAAAAAAGGAGGATGTGGAACCGAGAGATCTTAAACTCACCACCGGGCGAGTCTTGATCTCTAGTGACACCATCGAAGTCGGCAACTGACCGACCTCGGTTGGTCCTAGTGGCTATCTCACCGACGGTTGCACCGGTGGGTTGGATCGGAAGGGGTGGTGGCCGGCAGGTTTTATGAAGCCCCTACTCTTTTTAGGGTTATCGTGGGAAGATGGGATTTGGTGGGTTTTGGATTTTGGGTTCAAACCCAAAATCCAATAACCAATATCCTTTAACCCAATAAAAAATAAAATAAAATAAAAAAAGGTCATTTTGCATTTAAGACCCTAACCTTTTTTGGTATTATAAATTGATCCTCTTACAATTTAGTCTATGTAAAATTTATATTTATATATTGGTCCAAAGGATTATTTTATATTTAGGACCCTGACTTTTTTGATATTATAAATAAGTCCTTTTACAGTTTATACCCTATAAGATTTATATATATATTGATCCAAAAATTCAGAAGGGCATTCTTTAGATCCTTTTGCTCATTTTGTTTAAGTTGTATAATGTATTTGGAATGCTATGGTATTTTAAAATTGATCAGTGGATACATGTTGATTAGTATCCCATTTGTAACTAATCATTTAGGATATACATGTATTTTGAAATATATTTTTTTATTTTGGCTTGGATATTTATTTCCTATATGAATAATTTATGGATTGGCATAAATATTTATCATCAAAGTGGTTTGTTTATATCAGTTGCATTGAATTTTTTCATCATATGAGGGATATTTTCTGGTTATGATATACAATCACCTGTCCAAAGAGGATTATTATGTGTTTTAACTGAGAAAATATGGCATGGAGCATTATGTTGCTAAGATACTCTACATTTCAGGGGTCTGTCTATTTAAAGAGGATAGGTTCATGAATGCTGGAATATTTTGATTAGCTTGTGGCTTCATATAAAGAACACTTATACATGTTACATGTTATGTCCAAAGGAAAATATATAATATTGTATTCGGGCTCTTGTTTATTATTATGATATGATATTATTCTGTTATATCCGATAATTAATATTTTGTATTCCTATTATTTTTTATTGTACAGTTATTTTTGGAGTGAACAATAACAATGTTGTTTGATGTGGCATGACCGCTGATGTGGAGCCCGCATCGGACCCAGCTAGCAGACAAGCTGGCAAAAGGCACCACTTAAATGCTATCACCAGATAGCTGCCGAGGTCGAGCTCCCCGTCGAGGTCGAGCTCCCGTTAGAGGTCGAGCTCTCGTCCGAGGTCGAGCTCCCATCCGAGGTCGAGCTCCCTGTCGAGGTCGAGTTCCCGTCCGAGATCGAGCCCCTAGTCAAAGTCAAACTCTCCCATGAAGTCAAGAATGGATAAATACAAGTGGACCCGGTCTCTCCCTAGAATGACCTTGGGAGCAACTGGGATAGTAACCCTAGCAGGTGGTGTCACCATCCCTGTCGAAACCCCATGTTACTCAAAGAAACTGCCACCTTTGTGGAGTGGTGCTCTGTCAGGGCACGTCGCCTACCACCTCTGTGGAGTGGCGCTCCGCTAGGGCATGTCGCCTGCCACCTCTGTGGAGTGGCACTCTGCCAGAGCATGCCGCTTGCAACCTTTGTGAAGGGGGTGCTTTGCTAGGGCATGCCTCTCGTATCTCCTACAAAGAAGCATCCTGCCGGAGCACCGGCCTCTTAGCTCACTATCGGCACCTTCTTTGGAAAGGCGCTCCACTTGGGGTGTCACGCCCTTCAACCCACCGCTTGTACCAACTAGAAGATGAATGTTTTACCAGGAGTCTCAGACCCTGTAGCATCTCCCACCAGGCTCGTGCTTCGCCATGTCCCCAGGTGCGGCAACATGATGCCCATAAGAGAAAGTGCACTGTCAGGGTGTCAGATCCCATGGCACACCACTGGCACACATCACGGTAAGAATGCATACTTCGTGGTACTCTGCCTGCATGGCAGAAGCTTCCTCCGAGGATTTCGAATATGGTCCCCCTCCTTCCAGGGAAGGCAGGGACAAACCTGCGCTCTATTCACAGGAGCCGCACCAAGAGCATCAGATTGGGACTTTAAGCCCCGCCAAATAAAAGATGTTTTTATAAGAAGCCTGAAGGGGCATCTAGCAAAGGTAAGCATACATACAAGCATACAAAGAGGAGGAGAACGAAGGGCAGGAGGACCATCAAACGACTCCCTCGAAAACTTCCATTGCTCTGATTTCTGCTCTTTCTTTTCCATATCGTCTGAATGTAGAGGCCACTTTGGGCTCTGCTAAGGAGGATATCTGTTTTCCTTGATCACCCATTGACTTGATCATCGGAGTGCCCCGACCAGAATCCTCAGCCTAGGTATTCTTCTCTTTTTTGCAGGATTGGCCATTTCGAAGGTCTCCCGGTAGGAAGTCCACTCATTCTAGCCATGTCAGAGCTATAGGCCACGGCGATCTAGACGGTAATAGATTGGTATTTCAGGAAAGGGGGAAGCCAGCTTAAGCTAGCCCCTACTACTAGAAGAACTTTGGTGGAAGCCCGTGATGACATGGTGGTGACACGCATGCGGGAGCTTCAGTCAGTCATGTGGGGGATCCTCCCCACCGTAATAACCTGCACAGTTGAAAGAAGGAGCTCCCCGCTCCTCCACCGCCACCTTCGATGGACCACAGGTCACCGCACTCGCCCAGCAAGTCCAGGCCCTGGCTGTGCCAGTGCATCAGCTACATCATCAACACCAATCCCTGGCCACCTAGTAGCAACCAGGGACCCCTATGGCCCAAGCCACCGGGCCCAATGCCAGTTTATGATCCTTCCATGAAAGGCCATCGCATTCGCGGGCCACGTCCTACCCCCGGGGGAGCCTACAGACATCGAGGAAGTGGTGGTGGGATGCTTCGGCTGACCGGGATAGCCAGTCCCCGATCTCGGACCATGGCACCTCGTGGCACCGCAAGCGCCACCATGGCAAGGCCCCTCGATATGATCTCCTCTGGTCCTCATCTCTCTCTTCTCTGACATCCTTGATAGAAGGTTTCATTGACGAGGCTATTAGGCACCGAGCTGAAAGGCACCTGGAGGAATAAGAGTGTAAGCTGGTTGAGCTATCCCGCCAGTTTGCCAATCTGCAGGGCTTCTCACGCGAGCCCACGAACTATGACACTCATCCGCCTTTCACCCACAGAATCTAAGAAGAATCAATTCCTAGCCGGTTCTGTATACCTCAGGTCGATCCCTATGATGGGACGATCGACCCCATGGACCACTTAGAGAGCTACAAGACTCTCATGAGAGTTAATGGGGCTACCGATGCCCTCCTCTACATCGCCTTCCCAGCAACCCTTCAGAAGGCAGCTCGAGTCTGGTACACCCATCTCGAGCCCAGGAGCATCAACTCCTTCAAACAGTTGGAGAAGAAGTTTCTGGTACACTTCGATGCCTGTTAGAAGCTGCCAGGCAAAGCTGACAGCCTCTTCTCTATCGATCAGTAGGACCATGAATCATTGCAGGACTACGTGTCTCGCTTTAAAGTTGCCATCCTGGAGATCTACAACCTGGACGAGCTCGTTTCCATGCTGGCACTGAAGAGGGGGCTCAGGATCTCCTGTCTCACCTACTCCCTAGACAAGAAGTCCCTGAAGACCTGCTCTGAGCTCCTCATCTATGCCCAGAAATACATCCACATGGAAAAAGCAAATCAGACGAGGAGGGAGCTGGATGGGAGGCCCTTGAAGAAGCAGCCCCAAGGAGAGCCCTCTAGGAGACATAGGCCCAAGGCAACCCCGAACCTTTAGCTGGGCCCCAAGCCGAAGGAAGCCCCAGTCTAGGGAGAGAGGTACACCTCTTTCCTCATCACAAGGTCTAAAATCCTCATGGAGATCGAGGGTGAGCGCTTCCTGCACCGCCCTCGCCCACTGAGGCCGTCAGGCGATCACGACAAGTCGAAGTATTGTCAGTTCCACCACGATCACAGCCATGCCACTAAGAAATACCACCACCTCAAGAGGGAGATTGAAGACCTAATCAGAAAGGGCTACCTCAAGAAGTTCATGGGGGGCAAGGCCCCATCTGAATTCCAAGCGATCACAGCTCTCCCTCCTATCGATAACCAGCCCACCAAGAGGCCAGTGGGGATGATTTCCTTGGGGATAGAGCGTGGCTCGAAGAGGGCTAGGGTGAGGGGAGGGACCAAAAATGTACTCCCCTTCATAGGAGAAGGGGGAACCGGGGTGGAGAATGAAATAATAAAATCATTGTTATCGAGATGACGATAGTGAAGCATCATGTAAAACAAATTATGATCGATAGTGGAAGCTCGACCGATGTCCTTTTTTATGAAGCTTTCTCTAAGATGAATATGTTTCCTATCTTATTGAGGTCAGTGCACACCCCTTTGGTTCAGTAGGGGTGGAGGGAGAGATTACCCTCCTAGTCACTGTTGGGATGCCTCCCTGGCAAAGCACTGTCATGATAACTTTCACAGTTATTAGGCTTCCTTCAATCTACAACATGATCCTTGGCCGCCCAGGGCTCAACCTGCCCAATGTGGTCATATCTACGAAGCGACTCTTAGTTTAGTTCCCAACTCCCTATGGAGTAGGGAAGATGAGGGGGGCCCGCAGCCGGTGCAGCACTGCCTACAGGCTATCCTTGGGGCCAGGAGTG
Source organism: Areca catechu (assembly GCA_021397845.1). Classification (NCBI taxonomy): domain Eukaryota; kingdom Viridiplantae; phylum Streptophyta; class Magnoliopsida; order Arecales; family Arecaceae; genus Areca; species Areca catechu. The sequence continues at coordinate 24,399,996 of CM038046.1, read as the reverse complement.
TCGAGGAGGATCCGGTCACCCACCAGTTGAATCAAAGAATATAGGAGGCCAAAGGCAGGCTGGTCGAGCACCCATTATCATTCCCCCTCGGGATGGATCCCTTGAAGACGGTGCAAGTAGGAGCCCAGCTGCATGAGGACGAGCGGGCTCACCTCCTGAGTTTCCTCTAGGCGAATGCTGATGTTTTTGCCTGGACCATGGTGGACATGCCTGGGATCCCGTCCAACATCATCACCCACAGATTGAACGTCGACTCGAAATGCCGCCCAGTCTGGTAGAAGAAGAGGAGCTTCATCTCAGAGAGACAAAAGGTAATCAATGAAGAGGTGGATAAACTCCTCACTGTGAGCTTCATCCGAGAAGTCTAGTACCCTAATTGGCTGGCATATGTGGTCATGGTCAAGAAGGCTAACAGGAAGTGAAAAATCTGTGTAGACTACACTGATCTCAATCGAGCATGCCCGAAGGACAGCTTCTCCCTTCTCAAGATTGACCAGCAGGTGGGTGCCACCTCGAGGCACCGTCTACTCTGTTTCATGGATACATTTTTTAGGTACAACCAGATCCAGATGCATCCAGAGGATGAGGAGCACATGGCCTTCATTATAGATTAAGGAACCTACTGCTACAAGATGATGCCATTTGGTTTGAAGAATGCTGGGACCACGTACCATGCTTGGTCAACAAGGTCTTTAAGGACTAGATCAGTTGAAACATTTAGGTCTACGTGGATGACATGCTCATCATGAACGACCAAGGGGTGGACCACATCACAGACCTTGTAGAGGCTTTCCAAAACCTCCGTCTCCATCAGATGAAGTTAAACCCGGCCAAGTGTGCATTCGGCATCGCCGCCAAAAATTTCTTGGGATTCATGGTCACCTGAAAAGGGATCGAGGCCAACCCCCAGAAGGTCCAGGCGATTGCCGACATGGAGCACCCCACTTCGAAGAAGCAGGTCCAATGCATGACCGACTGGATTGCAGCCCTGAGCCGCTTCATCTCGTGCTCTACTGAGCATTGCCTACCCTTTTTCAAGGTGCTACACAAGATACATGACTTCACCTAGATTGAGGAGTGTTGAGAAGCCTTCGAGGAACTAAAGAGGTTCCTCGCATCTCCCCCATTGCTCTCCAAGCTAGAGGTCAGGGAGGAGCTCCTCTTGTATCTGGTGGTTTCCCCAGCGGCAGTCAGCTAAGTGCTCATTTACATGGATGAGATGGAGTTCAGAGACCAATGTACTATACTAGCAAGCTACTCCGAAATGCAAAAACCATGTATACCTACTCTAAAAAATTATTTTTGCACTCATAATATTTGCACAGCCTCTCAGGCCATACTTTCAAGTGCACTCGATCGTGGTCCTCTCTGACCAACCTCTGAGGGCCATACTTAACCATCCGGACATGTCCAGATGTCTAAGTAGATGGTGAAGCTCAGTGAGTTTGACATCACTTACCATCCAAGATCATCTGAAAAGGCTCAGGTGCTGACAGACTTCCTAGTGGAGTGTACCTGGATGAGCGAGGAGCTAGAAGAGGCCTCCCCCGAGTGTCCGATAGAACCATCGGTTGATGAGACAGCTTGGATCTTCCACGTGGATGGTGCATCCAATGCAGGAGAAGTGGAGTCGGCCTCATCCTCACCAACTCCGACAGGGTTGTGGCCGAGTTTGTGTTGCACTTTTTGTTCAAAGCTACAAATAATCAGGCTGAGTATGAAGCACTCCTTGCAGGGTTGAAAGCATCCTACGAGCTAGGCATGTTGAGCCTGAAAGTCTTCATCGACTCGCAGCTGGTTGCGGGTCAAGTCTCGAGAAAGTTCGAATCTTGAGATCCTTAAATGGCAAGGTACCTAGAATGGGTGCATTCGAGCACGGTGAGCTTCCAACATTTCAGCATCTTCCACATCCCTTATGAAGAGAACACCCATGCTGATGCTCTCTCCAGACTTGCAACCTTGTCGAACTCATCGCTGGGGTGTACCTATATTGAGTATTTGGAGACCCCCAGCTATGAGGTTATAGGTGAGGTCCAGCAGGTCATCTCGAAGGCCAGTTGATGGACCGTTACATCAGATACATCACCAATGGCACCCTACTCGAGAATTGCATGGAGGTCGGTCTCCTCAAGAAGAAGGTCGCGTGCTTCGTACTGATGGATGGGCAGCTCTACCGAAGATCCTACTCCTACCTCTTGCTGAAGTTCTTGAGACCCTCAGAGATGGCCTATGTGCTCCAGGAGATACACGAGGGCCTCTATGAGAACCACGTGGGGGGTAGGATGCTGGCATACAAAGCCCTCCGATAAGGGTATTGCTAGGAGACCATGTGAGAAGATGCAACTGACTTTGTGAGGAAGTACTACCGTTGTCAACGGCATGCTCATATACAACATCAGCTGGTTGTGCCACTCTTCCAACTCTCAACTCCATGGTCGTTCGTCCAGAGGGATGGACATCTTGGATCCCTCTTTCCTCAAGTCTGGTTAATAGAAGTACCTGATTGTGGCTATCGACTACTTCACTGAGTGGGTCGAGGCCGAGCCACTGGCACGGATTACTAAGGCTAAGGCCAGATCCTTCCTCTGGAAGTCTATCATCGTCGTTTTGGTCTCTCCCATTTGATCATCATAGATAATGGACAGTAGTTTGACAACCAAGCATTTGAGGAGTTCTGCACCGATCTCAACATCCATCACCGCTTCACCTTAGTGGCTCACCCTCAGACCAACGGGAAGGCTGAGGTGATCAACCGAACCATCTTGCAAGGGCTCTGTACCAGACTGGATGAGGCTAAGGGTTGATGGGCTGATGAGCTTCCCAGTGTACTGTGGGTCTACCACACCATGCCTCGGATGGCGATGGGTGAGATGCCCTTCAATCTCATCTTTGGCTTCAAAGCCATGATCCTAGTGAAAGTGGGTCTACCCATTCCTATAGGTGGAACAGTACAATGAAGTTGAGAACTTGGTCCGCTTTCTCCTCAACTTGGACCTGTTGGAAGAAATGGGGGACAAAGCTCAGCTCCGTATGGTAGCCTACAAGCAATGGGTGGCCCAGTACTACAACTCTCACATGAGGCCGAAGGCCTTTCGCCCAGGAGACCTAGTGCTGTGGCGAGTCGAAGTCTCCCAACCTAGGGAATATGGCAAGCTTTCCCCAAACTGGGAAGGTTCATACAAGGTGATCGAGGCCCCGCCGCATGGAGCCTACTACCACGTTGGACTCGACGGTGCCCAACTTCCTTAACCCTGACATGCCAGTATCTTGAGGATGTATTATCAATAATATAAGACTCTCTCTCCCAATAATAAAAGTTCCTTTTTGGTGAGCACTATCTCCCATCCATGAAGGAACTCTACCTGCTGGACTCCAAGTTCGGCGATGCAAGCCAGAAAACTTTAGAAGCCCCGTACTCTACCCGTCGAACTTCAAGTTTGGCGATGTAATCCAGGAAACTCTAGAAGCCTTGTACTCTATTCGTCATACTCCAAGTTCAGCGAAGCAAGCCAGGAAGCTCCAGAAGCCCTGCATTCTATAAATCGACTCCAAGTTTGGTGATGCAAGCCAGAAAATTCTAAAAGCCTCGTACTCTATTCGTCAGACTCCAAGTTCGATGATGTAAGCCAGAAAACTCCAGAAGCCCAGAACTCTATCCGTTGGACTCCAAGTTCGACGATGCAAGCCGAGAAACTCTAGAAGTCCCATACTCTACTCGTCAGACTTCAAGTTCGGTGATGCAAGCAGGGAAACTCTAGAAGGCCCATACTCTATCCATTGGACTCTAAGTTCGATGATGCAAGTCGAGAAACTCCAGAAGCCCACTTTATCCATTGGACTCTTCATTTGGTGATGCAAGTTGGAAAACTCCAGAAGTCCCGCACTCTATTAATCAGACTTCAAGTTCGATGATGCAAGCCAGGAAACTCTAGAAGCCTCATACTCTATCCATCGAACTCCAAGTTCAGCGATGCAAGCTGAAAAACTCCAGAAGCCATGCACTTTTCCCGTCGGACTCCAAGTTTGGTGATGCAAGCTGGGAAACTCCAGTAGCCCTGCACTCTACCCATCGAACTCTAAGTTTGGTGATGCAAGCTAGAAAACTTCAGAAGCCCCATACTATACCCGTCGGACTCCAAGTTCAGCGATGAAAGCTAGAAAACTTCTGGAACCACCACACTTCATCCACCAAACTCCAAGCCTGATGAAGTAAGTTCGGAACTCCAGAAGTCCCGCACTCCAATCTACACGATTCTGAGTCTAGCAAGGAGAGCCAGAGAATTTTCAAAGTTTCCTTGGCCGTCTATTAGCTTTTAAACTTGGCAAAGAGGGCTGGGACTTTGAGAACCTTATACTTGGCTACCATGTGGTTCATATCTGTACCATGCAAAAAAAAAAGAAGCATAAGAGATAAGATGAAGCTCATTGGATAACAAAAACTTTATTGATAAAAAAGGCTTTTACAATGTAAAGGACTCCCAGATAGGCCAAGGAGTCCCTCAAAATCTATCAAGTACAAAAGAAGAAAGAGAGAAAAGATGAACAGAGAAGAAGAAAGAGATAAAATAGAGCTTCAATGTTGCCTTTCATTGATGTGAAAAAAGGTGTTTATAATGAGGACCCCCGGACAAGCTAGGGAGTCCTCCAAAATGTTTCAGGTACAAAAAGAAGAGAAAAACTATTGAGACACCACCGAAGCCTTGCCATGTCAATGAGAGACCTCGCTGGACTCTTGCTGGCCTTCGGTTGGAGGGGTGGCTGGGTCGGTGGCCTCCCTCGCTTCGGCCTCTAGCACGGCCGCCCCAGTCTCAGTCTCCAGAGCAACGGCCCTGGTCTCGACCTCCGGCTCACCATCCATCTCTGCGGTGACCTTAGCAGAAGACCCCTCATCCCCAGCATTGGCGGTCAAGTCGGGGATGATGCTGTCCAGGCCTTTGAAGGACAAGACTCAGCCCACCTTCCTCTTGCAGTCCTTGAACCCTTTGAGGAACGAGTCGAGGACTGCCTCCTAAACCTCGTCGACAAAAGCCTTCGAGGCCTTAAAGTTAGGAACGCCTTCTGCTACTTCCTTTTTTGTAGCCTCTATCAAAGCCATCACCACCGTGGCCTTCTCCTCCACCGCTATGGCTCGTGCCACTACCGTCTCGAGTTGGACCTGAAGGGTCTGCACCCGCCCCTACAGGTGTGCCGCCTCTATAACAGACTAGGCCCTCTCCTCCATCAGGTGGGTGGTCTTCTCCCTCTCTGCCACCAAGGCCACCTCGAGGTCCACGGCCCGTCTCTCCAACTCCGCCGTCATGGCCCTAGAGCCAGCCAGTTCAGTCTTAAGGGCCTTGGCTTGCCCCTCCAGGTTGCGAGCCTTGTTGGACTGTGCTCGGGCCTCCACCTCCGTGTGCTTGCGATGGCTGCTATCCTGCTGAGCCAACACCACGTAGGAGTCTCGGATCAGCAGGGCATCGATGGCTACTTGCAATAACAGAAAGGAGAATGTCAGTTAAACCAATGCAGGCAATGAAAGAAAGGCTAAAATGGGGGAAAAGCTTACTGATAGCAACTAGGGGAACAAGCCTATGATAATAGTCACCAGCTGCTTGCTACCCCTCTCCCGGTGATCATGCAGCTGGATGATGAAGTCCACCATCCGCTCCATCAGCATGGCATTGAGGGTGACCGTCGAGTTCGGTGGTACCAGGGTCGACACCCTAACCACTCCCGAGCCTACTACTATGGAGGGAGCCGCTGGGCCCAATGTGGCGGACATCGAGGGTGCGGGTGCCACTGGTCGAGTGATGGCCGCTTTTGTAGCTACCAACGGCATTGCTCTTCCTCTTGTGGTGGTGTCGGCCGCCACCTACACCACCTTCGATGGCGGTAAGATCTTGGTACTGGGAGTGGCCACCTGAGGGGCCCATGCAGCCCTCTCTCCAACTGTGGGGCCCCTGCTGGGCCTGTGCATGGGCATCTAGGCCGCTGCTCTAGATAAGGATGGGGCAAGGGCCTCCTCTCTCCTAGCCCGGCAGAAGGCTCTGCATGGGCCTCCATCTCGGCTCCTCGCGGGGCCTCTTTTATGGATCCTCCCTAGACCCCAGAGATGCAGGCCTTTTCCAGGACATCCCCCAAATTTAGTCCATGGAGAACTTCATGCTTGCAAAGAGAAAAAAACTCTGGTTAGACATAAAATAAAGAAAATTCTTACCAAGAAGAAGTCTAAGTTCAAGGTCTTACCCGAGGATCGGATTGGGCTGATCCTGACCTCGAACAGGTTATGTTCGGTCAGCAGGTCCCGAAGCGAAGGAACCTCAGAGGTGACAAGCCGATCGTACACCTCCCTATCAGCAGCCTCCACCAGGACATTCCAGTTGGATGTGCGGTCTGGGTTACTCTATACCCAATCAACTTCCTCAATTGAGGTAAAAAGAAACCTATTCTTTCATCCCTTGATAGAAGTAGGCATGTCAAATTTGATGGCCCCTGAGTAGGGGGCCACGAACCACCACCCGTTATCAATTGGATGGCATTTCTGGGTGAAGAGGGCCCTGAACAAGAAAAAATGGGCAATAATCCTATGGAAGTGACAAAGGATAATGAAGCAAGAGATGGTCCTAACGGCATTCAGGGCAAGCTGGGCTGGGACGAGATGGTAATTATTAAGGAGAGGAAAATAGGATGCAATGAAAGGTGAAGGCCCCCGAGGAAGAAGTTCTTGTATAGGATGATCCGACCCGGGCCACTGGAAGTGACTTGCTCCTCCAGCCCCAGAGCCGAGAGCTGGATGGAGTCCAAAATCCCGTAAGTGCTCCAGAGATGAAGGGTGTCCTCTCGAGTCATCATCGAAGCAATGCTGGAAGGATTGGCTGAATCCTAAACGAGAGGAGGAGATGGGGGATGAACAGTAGGAGGTCCTATAACTTTCCCCATATGCTAAGGGCCCCTATGGATCCTAAGAGGGACATCCTCCTCGCTATCCGAGGAAGGAGGCCTTGGCCGGGATGGCCTAGCCTCGCCAGAATAATCTGGGCGATGGTGCCTCCTGTTGGAAGGACTCATCTTAAAGGAGAAGAAGGAGATAGAGAAGAAGAAAACCTAGAACTCTAACTTATCCCCTTCAGCACAGGCCGAAGGAGAAGAAGGTAGAGGAAGGACCGACCTGAATGCCTTGGGTTAGGGAGTCGAAACTAGATGAAAAAGCTCTGGCTCCCCCTTGCTCCCTCGCTCGAAGGTTCTTAAGAGATGACTAAGGCAAAATGGCTACTTTTCAAAAGATTGACAGTACCCCGTCGCATCGTACCGATCAAAACGTGCATCCAATCATCTCTCTGATTATTGGATGATCATCACATGTCAGAATTCACTGAGAATGGTGCTTTGATATGCATGAAACCGCTTCAGGCTAAGCGCAATCATCATGCCCCTCCAGTGCTGGCTGACATGGTGCCTCCTCATTAGCGTTGAGGCACATTCTGTGAATCGTTAGTGGTTAAGGCATTAAATGGTGCAGGGTAAATGTCCTTCCATCTTAGCATCACCATTATGCCCTTTGCCCCGAGCACCGTGTCATGCTCTAAGCTCGAGAGTGGGGGGCATCTAATGTGGCATGATCATTGACATGGAGCTCGCATCGGAACCAGTTGGTAGAAGGTGCCACCTAGATGCTACCACTAGATAGCCACCGAGGTCGAGCTCCCCGTCGAGGTCGAGCTCCCCGTCGAAGTCGAGCTCCCCATCGAGGTAGAGCTCCCCGCTGAGGTCGAGCTCCCGTCTGAGGTTGAGCTCCCGTCCGAGGTAGAGCTCCCTATCGAGGTCGAGCTTCCGTTTGAGGTCGAGCTCCCATCTGAGATCGAGATACCTGTTGAGGTCGAGCTCCCTGCTGAGGTTGAGCTCCCGTCCAAGGTCGAGCTTCCGTCCGAGGTCGAGAGCTTCTATCCAGGGTCGAGCTCCCTGCTAAGGTCGAGCTCCCATCTGGGATCGAGCTCCCTACCAAGGTCGAGTTCCTACCGAGGTCGAGCTCTCGTCCGAGGTTGAGCCCCTAGTTAAAGTCAAAATTTTCACGTGAAGCCAAATATGGATAATGACAAGTGGACTAGTCCAAGGTTGAGCCCCTAGTTAAAGTCAAATTTTTCACCTGATGTCAAGTATGGATAAAGACAAGTGGACTGGTCTCCCCCTTGAATGACCTTGGGAGTGACTGGGATAGCAACCTTAGCAGGTGGTGTCACCATCCCCACCAAAACCCCCATGTTACTCAGAGAAACTACCACCTCTATGGAGTGGCGCTCCGTCAGGGTGCACCGTCGGCCACCTTTGTGGAGTGGCACTTCGCCATGGCACGTCGCCTGCCACCTTTATGGAGTAGCGCTCCGCTAGGGCACACTGCTTGCCACCTTTGTGGAGCGGCACTTTGCCAGGGCATGCCACCTGCAACCTCTATGAAGGGGGTGCTCCGCTAAGGCATGCCTCTTGTATCTCCTATGGAGAAGCATCCCGCCGGAGCACCAGGCCTCTCAACTCACTGTCGGCACCTTCTTTGGAAAGACACTCCACTCGGCATGTCATGTCCTTCAACCCATCACTTGTACTTGAAGGTGAAAAACACCATGCATACAATATGCAAAAGCAAGGCAGAAATAGATGCATTTTAAAATAATTTTAAAATATGCATAGCGGAAGGCTTGGTAGATCGATCTAAATGATCTACCAATCAGCCCGCAACAGGATCTAGTATAATAAAACAGCATTCAATATAAACTTCAAAACAAGAGAAGAGCAAAGATATAAAAGTACCTTACTGTTATATCTTTGATGGATGCAGTGGTGGTGCTCTAAGGATGGTGCTCTTGAGTCACACACGTGTCTGGCCTCTGCAGGTAATCTACACCTGGGCTCGACTCTGATTAACTTCCTCAGAGTCCTAGCTCCTGGGAATCCTTTGGACTGATCTTCTTCTTCCTGGAAGATGAGGAGGAGAGGTGGTACCCTTCCTAACTAGCTCTCTTTCCGAGGCCTAGCTTGAGTACTAGGAGTCCACACACCCAATGCCCAAGTCCTTACAACCCTTTTCTTCCCTCTCAAAATCTCAGTAGCAATGAGATTCAGAGACAAATAATCAAAAACTTTTCTTACCCAGCAACCCTAAAATTACACTAATTTATAGAGGCAGCCAAAAAAGGGAGAAAGAGGAAGGAGTGTTTGGGGGAGAAGGTCAAGGAGCATACCATATTGACTCAAACCATATTAGGAAGGAATGTCAATCATTCCATGAAAGTTTGCAGCTAAAATAGCTTGAATTCAAAATTCAAACCAGGTCAAAACCTTCCAAAAACATCCCAGAAATGCCGTTCAGGGATTTCTGGTCGAGCAGAGATGAGTTGACTCGAGTAGGTTCGAGTCAGCTCGTCTAGGACACTAAACAGTCAGACTGTTCATTCAAGTCGGCTCGAGCAGGGGTCGAACGGCATTTCTGGTCGAGCAGAGATGAGTCGACTCGAGTAGGTTCGAGTCAGCTTGTCTAGGACACAGAACAGTCAAACTGTTCATTCAAGTCGGCTCGAGCAGGGGTCGAGCCGGCTCATCCAGAAATGTCTTCCAGAAATTCTTCTTGTCACAGCCAAGTGTTGATCCCTCAAGTATCGACACATGGTCAATCACATTGATCGCTAGTGATAGTAAACGATTCTTAATCGTCGATCAGCCTTAAGATCAGATAGAAATCCCTATGGTGTGTGACTCCATAGGTTCGAACACTAAGCCGGTAGCACTGGAACACTTTCAGTACCAGTCAAAGTCCTTATCTAGCAATGATACCCGACGTCCGGATATGTCGAAGATGCAGAGTACCTCTATAGAATCTCTGGCATATGATTATCGCATAATTTATCCCTTTGACCTTATAATACTCGGGATGACCTAGGATTCGACTACCAACCTTAATTTGGTTTATCTAGATCGTGTCTCAACTTTACAAGTTCTGTGACTCCTCACATGAACTATCCTGGCCAAGTATTTGCTAAATTGAGACATAATGAGCCATTTACTCTAAACCATTTGGAGGGATCAATTCCATCTTGATCCACCACTGCTCCACAAGTACTTAACTAGGTGCTTTCGTCATTGGATTAGAAATCCAGGTAGTCCAGCACCAAAGTATAGTGAGTTGCTTGCAACCTACCATGGTGATCTCATGTCTGAGGGACACATATACCCATATTCCTTTGCGAGCAACTCTTTGGCAAAAGAGAGTTCTGCAGATAGTCATGTTCAGTGAGATGTCACACATTTACTTGCATGTCATACCAGTATCTCCACACTACTTGGTTGAGAGGACAGTCAACAAATGTGGCATACAACAACCTACACTTGATACATTGTCATCCTATAACAATGTACCATTTGGTTGTGAACTAGTTTAAGAACTACTTGATATATCCTTTCTATATCAAACAATGAAGTTCCAAGGACTCCATCATACAAGAGTTTATTTCAGGAAAATGCAAATATGATGAATAGCCAAAAAGAATAACTTTTATTCATTAAAAATCATATATAGTTACAAGATAACATAACCGTCTACAACCTAGATGATTGGCTTTGGGATACAATTCCAAACAACTCCCACATGGACTAAAGCCAATCGATATAGAATCTCATTCCCATTTTCTATTTACAATTGTCAAACTCTTGAATTTCGACGGCTTTAGTGAAGGGGTCAGCCAGGTTTTCCTTTCTATCGATCTTCAGAAGGTCAATGTCACCCCGTTCCACGATCTCTCGTACAAGATGATAGCACTGCAGAATGTTCTTTATGCGATGATGAGTCTTCAGCTCTTTGGCTTAAGTAATGGCTACAGTGTTGTCATAATATACCGGAACAGGACCATCCAGGAAAGGTGCCACTCCCAGCTCGCCAAGGAACTTCCGCAACCACATAGCTTCCTTCATTGTATTCGATGCTGCAATGTACTCTGCTTCGCATACTGAGTCCACCATGGTAGACTGCTTGGAACTTTTCCAGCATATCGCTCCTTCATTTAGGGTGAAGACAAATCCTGACACACTCTTGCTGTCATCCTTATCTGATTGGAAATTGGAGTTAGTGTACCCCACAAGTTTCAAGTTAGGTTCTCCATAAATCAGCCATTGGTCCTTAGTATTTTGCAAATACTTAAGGATGGTCTTTACTACCTTCAAATGAGCTTTACCTGGGTCAGACTAGTATCTGCTTACTATGCCTAGTGAGTATGCCACGTCTGGTCTAGTACATGTCATAGCGTATATGATAGAACTCACTACCGAAGCATATGAGATTCTGCTCATACGCTCTCTCTCCTTTGGAGTTGTCGCACAATCCTCTTTGGAGAGACCAATTTCAGTGCCTATCGGGAGATAACCTTTCTTGGGATTTTCTATGCTGAATCGTTTGAACACAGTATCGATGTACGTAGACTGGGACAGTCTCAGAAGCCTTTTAGATCTATCTTTATAGATCTTCATACCCAGTACATAAGAGGCTTCACCCAAGTCTTTCATAGAGAACTGAGATGACAACCAGACCTTTATTCCTTGTAGTGTTGGGATGTCATTTCCAATTAAGAGAATGTTATCCACATACAACATAAGGAATACAATCACAAAACCATTAGCCCATTTGTAAATGCAGGGTTCTTCTCCATTCCTAACGAAGCCATACTACTTGATACACTTATCAAATCACATGTTCTAACTCCTTGATGCTTGCTTCAGTCCATAGATGGACTTTTAAAGCATGCACACCTTTGACTCATTTGTAGATGTGAACCCTTCAGGTTATATCATATACACCTCTTCTAGCTCACCATTCAGGAAAGCTGTTCGGACATCCATTTGCCAGATTTCATAGTCAAAGTGTGCCGCTAAAGCAAGCATGATCTAAATGGACTTGAGCATTGCCACAGGAGAGAACGTCTTGTCATAGTCAACACCATAATGTTGACGATATCCCTTGGCAACCAGAAGGGCTTTATAGGTCTCTACCTGCCTGTCTGTACCCTCTTGAAAATCTATTTACACCCAATGGATTTTATCCCTTCAAGCAGATTAACCAATGTCCATACATTGTTGATTTCCATGGATTCCATTTCTGATTGCATGGCTCCTAGCCATTTCTCAGAGTTGGACCTCTGCATCGCATCCATATAGGTGATCAGATTTTCATTGTTCTCATTGAGTTCAATGGGATCACCATCCCAGACAAAGAAATCATAGTATCTGTCCGGTCGACTCGGTACCCTACCGGATCTCCTTAATAGTTCCTGTGTGGGCTCTGAGTGTGTCTTATCATAACCAGTTCTATGTTGTCCCTTAAGTGTGTCGGTTCTTCTACTTGTTGAACTTCACTAAGTTCAATATTAGCGGTTATAGTTCCTTCACCAAGGAACTCATTTTTCAAAAAGATGGTCCCAAGACCGACGAACAATTTTTGTTCCTCAGCCAAGTAGAAGTAATACCCCTTAGACTCTTTTGGATATTCAACAAATAGGCACCGGTCAGACCAAGGTCCAAGTTTATCCATTTCTAAATATTTTACATAAGCCGGGCAGTCCCAGACCCGAAGGTGTGAGAGTGTCGGCTTACATCCAGTCCATATTTTATATGGAGTTTTATTAACGGATTTGCTTGGAGCCCTATTTAAAAGATAACAGGCTGATCTAGAGCATATCCCCAAAAGGACAGTGGCAGAGAAGCAAAGCCCATCATGGACCTAACCATGTCTAACAGATTTCGATTCTTCCTTTCAGACACTCCATTTAACTGAGGTATCCCTGGAGGTGTCCACTAAGAGAGAATCCCATTCTTCTTGAGATATGTTAGAAACTTCCCAGAAAGATATTCACCATCTCGATTTGATCGAAGGGTTTTGATGCATCTTCCAGTTTATTTTTCTACTTCATTACGAAATCGTTTGAACATTTCAAATGATTCAAATTTACGTATCATCAAGAAGATATAACCGTACCTTGAAAGGTCATCTGTAAATGTAATAAAATAATTGTACCCACCTCCGGCACTAACATTCATGGGTCCGTATACATCAGTATGTACCAGACTTAGAATCTTTTTGGCTCGATCACCTTTTCCAGTAAAAGATGACTTTGTCATCTTTTCAAGAAGACAGGACTCAGGTTGGAAGTGAATCACTTTCACTAAAGTTGAGGAGACCCTCAGACTTCAACCTGTTTATCCTGTTCTTGTTAATATGACTTAGCCTACAATGCCATAGGTACACATGACTGACATTATCTATCCTAGGATGTTTGCTAGACGTATACACTACACTAACAGGTCGCGATAGTATATAAATGCCATTATTCATATATCCATTCATTGCAACAGAACCATTCCAAATGATTTTGCAAATATCATTCTTTATTGATAGTTCATAACCATGCATGACCAATTGGCCTATGGAAATGACATTTAAAATAAAAGATGAACAATAATGACATTCATTCAAAAAAATTGTACAAGCCAGGACTGGAACTTGGCTTCCATTTTTCATGTTCAAGAATCTCTCGCCATCCTCGAATCTTCTACTAACATGAAGTCCCTACAAAGAATTGTAAATGTGAATTGGGCTTCCAGTATCCAATATCCAGCTAGTAGTATCGCAGATAGAGAAACTACAAGGTGTTATCATATAAATACCTTGTCCAGCATCTTCTGACTGCTTCCTCTTCTTGGACCTGTTCGGGTCAAGGTACACAATATAAAGAGGACAGTTCCTCTTTCAATGTCCCTACTTATTACAGAAGAAGCACTCCGCATGGCTCTTATCAGCCTTCTCCTTCTTGGCCTTACTGGGCCCACAAGCTTTCGGCACCTGTTTCCCTTTACCTTTCTTTTTTCCTTTCTTGAAGGGACGATGCCCTCCCGAAGATCCTCCTACTAGATTCATCACCCCTTTGTTTAGATGGTGGTCTTTCTCATAAGTCTGCAGCAATCCCAACAAACCGTGGTAGTTAACTGCAGGCTTATTCATTCTATAATGATCGAGAAAATCTAGATAGGAAGAGGGGAGGGAATTCAGAATCACATCCTTCCCAAGTTGTTCATGCAAGGGACATCCGAGTTTGCCCAGGTGCTCAGTCATCTCGATCGTGTACAATACATGATTAGTGACTGAGACCCCATCATGTATCTATGCATTGTAGATAGCACAGGAGACCCTGTACCTCTCAACATCATCTGGTGTCCCAAAGGACTCCTTCAACCTTTGAAGGATTTTCTCTGGCTAAGCTTCCTTGAGCTTGTGACTGAACTTGTCGTTCATCGCTGCCAACACTATGCATTGGATAGTGGTCCTGTCAAAGAGCCACTTCTGATAAGTGTCTCTGATTGAACCCCAAGCATTAGGAGCAGGGATTTCAGCTGCCGGATCCGATATCACACATAGAAAGTAGCACATAGTAAGAGCTGTTCCATGAAAGTTTGGAGCCAAAATAGCTTGAATTCGAAATTCAAACCAGGTCAAAACCTTCCAAAAACATCCTATAAATATCTTTTAGGGATTTCTGGTCGAGTAGAGATGAGTCGACTCGAGCAGGTTCGAGTCGACTCGTCTAGGACATAGAACAGTTAGACTGTTCATTTGAGTTAGCTCGAGCAGGGGTCGAGCCGGCTCGTCCAGAATATAGAACGAGTCAACTCGAGTAGAGGTCGAGTCGGCTTGTCCAGAAAAGTCTCCCAGAAATTCTTCTTGTCATAGTCAAGTGTTGACTCATCAAGTATCGACACATGGTCAATCACATTGATCGCAAGTGATAGCAAACAATTCTTAATCGTCGATCAACCTAAAGATCAGATAGAAACCCCTATGGTGTGTGACCCCATAGGTTCGAACACTAAGCCAGTAGCAATGGAACACTTCCAGTACCAGTCAAAGTCCTCATCTAGTAATGATACCCAACATCTGGATAGGTCGAAGATGTAGAGCACCTCTCTAGAATCTCTGGCATATGGTTACCGCATAATTCATCCCTTTGACCTCATAATGCTTGGGATGATCTAGGATTCGACTGCCAACCCTAATTTGGTTTATCTAGATCGTGTCTCAACTTTACAAGTTCTGTGACTCCTCACAAGAATTACCCTGGCCAAGGATTTGCTAAATTGAGACATAATGAGCCATTCACTCCAAACTATTTGGAGGGATCAATTCCATCTTGATCCACCACTGCTCCATAAGTATTTGACTGCACCTAGAAACCTTCCATCACTGGATTAAAAATCCAGGTAGTCTAACACCAAAGTACAGTGAGTTGCTTGCAAGCTACCATGCTGATCTCATGTCTGAGGGACACATATATCCATATCCCTTCATGAGCAACCCTTTGGCAGAAGGGAGCTCCATAGATGGTCACGTTCAGTGAGATGTCACACATTTCATTTGCATGTCACACCAGTGTCTCCACACTCCTTGGTTAAGAGGACAACCAATAAATGTGACATACAACAACCTATACTTGATACATTATCGTCCTATAATAATGTATCATTTGGTTGTGAACCAGTTTAAGAACTACTTGATATATCCTCTCTATATCAAATAATGTAGTTCCAAGGACTCCATCATACAAGAATTCATTTCAGGAAAATGCAAATATGATGAACAACCAAAAAGAATAACTTTTATTCATTAAAAATCATATACAATTACAAGATAACACAACCGTCTATAGCCTAGACGATTAGCTTTAGGACATAATTTCCAACAACTCCTACTTGGACTAAAGTCAATCGGTATAGAATCTCATTCCCATTTTTTATTTACAACTGTCGAACTCTTGAATTCTGATGGCTTTAGTGAAGGGGTTAGCCATGTTTTCCTTTCCATCGATCTTCAGAAGGTCAATGTCATCTCATTCCACGATCGTATACAAGGTGATAGCACCACAAAATGTGCTTTATGCGATGATGAGACTTCAGCTTTTTGGCTTGAGCAATGGCCCCAATGCTGTTACGATACACCAGAATAAGACCATCCAGGGAAGGTGCCACTCCCAGCTCTCCAAGAAACTTCCGCAACCACACAGCTTCTTTCGCTGCATCCGATGCTGCAATGTACTCGGCGTTGCATACTGAGTCCACCATAGTAGGCTGCTTGAAACTTTTCTAGCAGATTGCTCCTCCATTTAGGATAAAGACAAATCTTGACACACTTTTGCTATCATCCTTATCTGACTAGAAACTGGAGTTAGTATACCCCACAAGTTTCAAGTCATGTTCTTCATAAAACAGTCATTAGTCCTTAGTATTTCGCAAATACTTAAGGATGGTCTTTACTATCTTCCAATGAGCTTCACCTGGATTAGACTGGTATCTGCTCACTACGCCTAGTGAGTATGCCATGTCTGGTCTAGTACATGTCATAGTGTACATGATAGAACCCACTGCTAAAGTATATGGGATTCTGCTCATACGCTCTCTATCCTCAGGAGTTGTCGCACAATCCTCTTTGGAGAGACCAATTCTAGTGCCTATCAGAAGATAGCCTTTCTTGTAATTTTCCATGCTGAACCATTTCAACATAGTGTTGATGTACATAGACTGGGACAATCCCAGAAGCCTTTTAGATCTATCTCTATAGATCTTCATACCCAGTATGTAAGAGGCTTCACCCAAGTCCTTCATAGAGAACTGAGATGACAACCAGACCTTTATTCCTTATAGTGTTGGGATGTCATTCCTGATTAAGAGAATGTCATCCACATACAACACAAGGAACACAATCACAGAACCATTAGCCCATTTGTAAATATAGGGTTCTTCTCCGTACCTAACAAAGCCATACGACTTGATACACTTATCAAATTACATGTTCCAACTCCTTGATGCTTGCTTCAATCTATGGATGGACTTTTGAAGTGTGCACACCTTTGACTCGTTTGTGGACATGAACCCTTCAGGTTATATCATGTACACCTCCTCTTCTAGCTCACCATTCATAAAAGCTGTTCAGACATCCATTTGCCAGATTTTATAGTTAAAGTGTGCCGCTAAAGCAAGCATGAACCGAATGGACTTGAGCATTACCACTATAACGACCCAGAAAAGAAAGAAAAAAAAAGGGCCATGCCGGACCCGGCCTAGACCTAGCACGTAGCCCAGGCGCGGGCGCGAGGGAGCGCGCGGGCAAGCGAGGCAGAGAGCGAGCGCAAGCGGGCGCGCGGCACGGGCGACGCATATGCGGGAGGGCACGCGAGGCACGGCCCAAGCCCACACGCGTGGCGTGTGCGAGCTCGTGGGCTCGGCCCAGCCAGAAGTGGTGCACGTAGGGGCATTTCCCATGCATTTCTTGATCATTTCCCTAAGGTTTCTCATGGCTCATAGCGGTCCATAGGATTTCTGTGTGATCTGGACCGTCTGATCGCTTGATTGAATGGTTATGATGAATTCGAGAGAGTTTAGGCTTGATCAGAGGCTTTTGGATTCAGATTTTGATGCGGTTTGAGGTGTCGGTCTCAGATTAGACGGCCGGAAAGATATCTTAGTGGTTTTGGACTTCTCGGATGATGTTTAAGGTAGTTTTAGATTGGTTTTTGCTCTTCTTTTTAATCAGGAATGTGAAGGACCAATAGTGCAGAGAGCCAGAGAGCAAAGAAGAGAGGAGAAGAGGAGAGAGAAGGAGAAGGGAAAAAGAGGAGAGAGGAAGAAAGAAAGAGAAAGAAGAGAAGAGAGAAGGGGAGAGAAAATGGATCTTGATTTGGAAGAAGAGGAAGATTGTCATGCTATAATGGCATGGGATAGCGACCAGTTTTGGAGATATGTTGGGATTTGGGATAGGGAGAGAGAAAGAGAAGAGAAAGATGGGAGAGAAGAGGAAGGAGAGAGAAGATGAGGAAAGAGAAAATCACGGGGAACCTTCTTTCTCAAAATTTGTGAAATTAGGATTTGGTTTGAATGAATTTATTTATTGTTGTAGGAGATCAACCTTTTGAGCAGAAAAGATTTGGACGAATTTTAGGTATAGATTGATACCGGATATTTGGGATTAGCGATTGAAGGTAAGGATTCTGGACATGCTCACCAGTTCTTTAAATTGTTTTACATGGCATGATTTGATCCGTGCATATGAGCATTGGCATGCATATTTGTTTTGCATCATATATTTTGATTTTTCAAAATGGATAATGTGTTGAGATTATTAATTATGTTTCAATGTATCATGTTTATTCGATTAAGATATCTTTTGATGGTTTGGACCATGATGCCAGTTATTGAAAAGTTTAAGATGATGTGATTTGACAATACGACCTGATTTGATAAAGTGATAACAAAGAGGATACGGTATTTGGACTAGCTATGCCACGGGATCGTGGTTATACAGCCTGAGCCATGGGCTTTGTACGTGAGCTAGCTTGACCACGAGGAATGGTCGATTGTGAGACTAGCCAAACCACGAGGAATGGTCGATGAGACTAGCCTGACCATGAATAAAAGATCGATTAACGGGCTTGTACGTGGCTAGTTTGGCCATGGTGGATAGCAAATGGCCGATTATGAGATTACCAGTTATGGGTTAGAGCATGACCATGGTTAGTCCATAACCCTAAAGATAAAGATGGATTAATGGAAACTCTAAAGAAAACATGGTTTTTCATGGTTTTGTCATACAAGATATTTGAGCTATTTGATTGCATGATATGGTATGCTGGTATGTTCTTTCTATTTCTAGTATTGTATTATTACTAGTATGATCATATGGAAAACTTACTCGACTATAGAGCTCACAACCCTTATTTATTTTTCCTTTTCAAAGTTATGCAGATATTCAAGTTTGGTGATGAATGATATTTTTTTGAGGTAAGTGACTCTTGTGTACCTAGACCTTGCATGATCTCTAGGATAAAATCTAGGATTTGTATGGCCGGTCGTGTAGCCGATTCCGGTGCTGGATTTGAGACGTGACAAAGTGGTATCAAAGCTTAGGTTATGATCATTTGGGATGGTAATAGGATATGACAAGAGTGGTATCAGAGCTTAGGTTATGATCATTTGGGATGGTGATACAAGTGAATTAAAATAATAATGACATGATGGTTATTAAGATATGACAGAAATTATGTCAGAGCTTAGTTATGATGATTTAGGATCGAGGCATAGTGATTATAATAGATATGAGTGGTATTGAATTCAGGTCATGATTGTTTGAGATTGTAATATAAGAGATTAAGAAATTAACATGATGATTAGTAAGACATGACAGAAATTTTTGGAAGGATTTATTAGTGAATCTAGATGGTTTAGTAAATTATATTAGAGTGCGCAGTGGAAGCGAAGTGATTTAAGAATATTAACTTTAACTTTTGAAGTGTTATGATGGGAGTATTGATTTAAATCTCAATTAAGCTAATTTCGAGGATGAAATTATTTTAACGGGGGGAGAATATAATGACCCAGAAAAGAAAGAAAGAAAGAAAGAAAGAAAAAAAAAGGGCCAGGTTGAACCAGGACTAGACCTAGCATGCGGCCCAGGCACGAGCGCGAGGGAGCGTGCGAGCACGGCCGGGCATGGGCAAGCGAGGAAGAGAGCAAGTGCGAGTGGGCGTGCAGCACAGGCGACGCAAGCAGGCAGGCGATGCGAGCGGGCTAGCGTGCGAGGCGCGGTTCGGCCCATTGCGCTGGGACGCAAGGCACGGCCCAAGCCCATGCGCGCGGCATGTGCGAGCGTGTGGGCTCGACCCAGGCAGAAGTGGCGCACGTAGGGGCATTTCCCACACGTTTCTCGGTCGTTTCCCCAAGGTTTCTCGCAGCTCACAGCAGTCCATGAGATTTCTGTGTGATCTGGACCATCCGATCGCCTGATTGAATGGCTAGGATGATCCGAGGGAGTTTAGGATTGATCAGAGGCTTTTGGATTTGGATTTTGATGTGGTTTGAGGTGTCGATCTCAGATCAGACGGTTGGGGAGATATTATGGTGGTTTTGGACTTCTCAAACGATGTTTAAGGTAGTTTTAGATTGGTTTTTGCTCTTCTTTTTAATCAGGGACGTCAAGGACCAACAGTGCAGAGAGCCAGAGAGCCAAGAAGAGAAGAGAAGAGGAGAGAGAAGGAGAAGGAAGTGCTTCAACCACCTGATAGGGACCTTCCCAGTTCGGAGAAAGCTTCCCACATTCTTGAGGTTGGGAAGCTTCGTCGCAGCACAACACTAGATCTCCCGGGTGAAAGGTCTTCGACCTTACCTTGGAGTTGTAGTACCTAGCCACCCATTGCCAGTAGGCTGCCATCCGAACTCGTGCCTTGTCCCTCATTTCCTCAAGGAGATCCAGGTTAAGTAGCAACCGCGCTGGGTTCTTGGTTTCATCATACTACTCCACGCGCAATGTCGGCAGGCTAAGCTCCACCGGGATCACTACCTTCGATCCAAAGATAAGGTTGAAGGGCAATTTGTCTGTGGCCATCCTTGGGATTGTATGGTATGCCCACAGGATGCTGGGGAGTTCTTTAGCCCATCTCCCTTTAGCTTGGTCCAACCTGGTCCGGAGTCCTTGCAGAATGGTTCGGTTGGTTACCTCGGCTTCCCCGTTGGTTTGTGGATGCGCCACCGAGGTGAAGCGATGATGGATCCCGAGGTCATTGCAGAACTCCTCGAATTCCCGATAGTCAAACTGACATCCGTTGTCGATGATGATAGTGTGGGGAAGTCCGAAGCAGCATACGATCGACTTCCACAGGAACTTGCTAACATTTGCCTCCGTGATCCAGGCTAATGGCTCGACCTCGACCCACTTCATGAAGTAGTCGATGGCAACGATCAAGAACTTACGTTGCCCGGGCGCGAGAGGAAAGGGACCGAGGAGGTCCATCCCCATTGGGCAAAAGGCCAGGGGGCGGAGAGTTGGGAAATTGGTGCAGCCAGCTAGCGTTGCACGATGGCATGACGTTGGTAGTGGTCACACCTCTTGACAAAGTTGGCTGCATCCTCCCTCATCATCTTCCAGTAATATCCTTGATGGAGGGCTTTGTATGCTAGAGTTCTGCCCCCCACATGGTTCCCGCAAAGGCCCTCATGAATTTCTTGGAGCACAAGTGCAGCCTCCGTGGGCCTCAAACACTTGAGGAGCGAGTAGGAAAATGACCTCCGGTAGAGCAGCCCATCCATCAGGACGAAGCGGGTGGCCTTCCTCTTGATGAGACCGGTCTCTATCCGATCCTCAAGCAAGGTGCCGTCAGTGATGTACTTGACATACTTGTCCATCCAGCTGGGCTCCGGGGTGACCTGCTGGATCTCTCTAAGGATCTCATAGCTCGGAGCTTGGAGATGCTCGATGTGGGCGCAACCCAACGATGAGTCCGGTAGGGTTGCTAGGCGAGAGAGGGTATCAGCACGAGCATTCTCACCAGTGGGATGTGGGAGACGCAGAAGCGCTTGAAGCCCGCAGAGCTCGCATGCATCAATTCCAGATATTTCAACATCTGAGGATCCCGCACCTCATACTCGCCCGAGACCTGCCCGATGACCAGCTGGGAGTCAGTGAAGACCCTCAGGCTGGTCACACCGAGCTCGCGGGAAACTCTAAGCCCCGCGAGGAGCACTTCGTATTCCGCCTGGTTGTTGGTGGCGGGAAACTAGAGGCGGAGCGCGTATTCAGCTACGACCCCCTCTTTGTTTGCGAGGATGAGCCCAACCCCGTTCCCACCAGAATTTGAGGCTCCGTCCACATGCAGGACCCATATGTCCTCCTCCGATTCAGGCTCTGGTTGTTGACTCTGGGGGCTCTCTTCCGCCCCCTCGTCCAAGCTTGCACACTCAACTAGAAAGTCAGCCAGTACCTGCACCTTCATGGCCGACCGCGGTCGATAGGCGATGTTGAACTCGCTGAGCTTCAATGCCCATTTCTCCAGGAATCCAGATGTGTCAGGCCAGCTAAGCACATCTTTCAAAGGCTGATCCGTTAGGACCGCAATGGGGTGCACTTGGAAGTAAGGCCTGAGGTGCTGGGCAGACATTATTAGCATGAAAATCAACTTTTCAGATCGAGAGTACCTGAGTTCCGCATCACGGAGGAGCTTGCTTATATAGTACACAGGTCTCTGGATCACTTTATCGTTTGTTCGGACTAAGATCGAACTGACGGCCTCCGGAGTGACCACCAGATACAGGAGGAGCTCCTCTCCTTCCTCTGGCTGGGAGAGTAGTGGTGGTGGTGCCAAGGTCTTCTTCAGCTCCTCGAACGCCTCCTAGTACTCTTTCGTCAAGGAGAAGTCATGCATCTTCCTCAGAACCTTGAAGAAGGGCTGGCAGCGATCAGCAGACCGTGAGATGAAACGACTCAGCACTGCCACTCGACCGGTGAGCCGCTGGACTCGCTTCTTGGAGGTGGCGACTCCATGTCGAGGATCGCCTGAACTTTCTTCGGGTTAGCTTCGATCCCTCTCTAGGTCACCATGTAGCCAAGGAACTTCCCCGTTGCCACACCAAAGGCTCACTTCACCAGGTTCAGCTTCATTTGGTGGAGGTGAAGGTTGTGGAAGGTCCCCCCCCAAGTCGTCGATGTGGTCCGAGGTCGGCTTACTCATCACCAACATGTCGTCCACGTACACCTGCATGTTGCGACCGATTTGGTCTCGGAAGACCTTGTTGACCAACCGCTGATACGTGGCACCAGCATTTTTCAGGCCAAAGGGCATCATCTTGTAGCAATAGGTTCCGTAATCCATGATGAAGGTAGTGTGCTCCTCATCTTTCGGGTGCATCCTGATCTGATTGTACCCGGAGAAGGAATCCATGAAGGATAGGAGGCGGTGGCCCGACGTGGTGTCCACAAGCTAATCGATCTTTGGGAGGGGGAAGCTGTCCTTTGGGCAGGCTCAGTTGAGGTCGGTGTAGTCTATGCAGATCCTCCATTTGCCATTGCTCTTTTTCACCATCACCACGTTCGCTAGCCAACTAGGATAGTGCACCTCCTGCATGAAGCCGGCATTGAGGAGCTTTTCCACATCTTCGTTAATCACCTTCTGTCTTTCTGCAGCAAAGCTCCTCTTCTTCTGCCTGACTGGGTGATACTTCGGATCGATCTTCAACTGGTGGGTGATGACCTCCAAGAGAATACATGGCATATCTGCTACAGACCAGGCGAACACATCCGCGTTCGTCCGGAGGAAGTCCAGCAAGCAAACCCGTTCATCTTCTGGAAGCTGGGCTCCTATCTGCATCATTTTCTGGGGGTCTGAGCCAAGGTGGTACATCAACAATCGCTCTACCGGGCCACCCCTGGGATCCTGCACTTTGTGGTCAAGGTTATTGACATCAGGTTTGAGCTCAGCACTCCGGGTGCCTGGGACAGCCTGCAGGCAATGCTGAATGGGCTGAACTGCCCCCTCATCTCTCCCATGCCAAAAATAGTGGAAAACTGCACCAACAATCTCCTGGTGGAGATGACTGCATCAAACAGGTTGAGCCCTGGGTGGCCCAAATAGTGTTATACGGTGATGGGAGTCGGACAACAGTGAAGGTCATCAAAACCATGCTCTGCCGGGGTGGGGTCCCGACAGTAACAGGGAGAGTGATCTCCCCCTTGACCCCTACAGAATCTCCGTTGAAACCCACGAGAGGGTTATGCACCGGCCTTAGTTGATCACGAGATAGATTCATCCGGGAGAAAGCATCGTAAAAAAGTACATCGGTGGAGCTCCCACTATCAACCATAATACGGTGATCAGAGCCCCTCTTGATCAGGTCCTCAATCTCCTGCTTTAGATTACGACACTATGTGTTGTGACCGTGGTCACGGTGGAACTGATAGTACTTCATCATATCGCAATGGTTCTTTGGGTTCTGAGGAGGAGGTCGGCGGAGGTAACCCTCGCCCTCGATCTCCATGAGGATCTTGGTTCTGGGAGCAAGGAGGAAAGTGAAGCTCCATTCCGGAGCAGGACCATTCTTGGTCTTTGGCCCCGCTCGAAAGTCCGCGGGCGGCCCGGGCTTGCGAGTCCCCTGAACATCCTTTGGGGCTGGTTTCTTTGGAGGCTTCCCATCCAGCTCTCTCCTGGTATGGTCGGCTTCATCAGTCTGGATGTACTTGTGGATGTGGAGGAGAAGTTCGGAGTACGTCTTAGACATTTTTTTGTCCAACGAGTACGTCAGATGGGAGGTCTTGAGCCCTCGCTTCAGTGCTAGCAAGGCGACGGGCTCGTCCAAACTGTAGATCTCCAGGGCAGCAGTCTTGAAGCGGGTCACATAGTCCTGCAGGAGCTCTTGGTCTTGTTGGCGGATGGAGAAGAGATTGTCCACCTCTCTCAGCACCTTTCGACAAGCGTCGAAGTATGCCACAAACTTTCTTTTCAACTGCTGGAAGGAGTCGATAGATTCAGGCTCGAGATGGGTGAACCAGACTCGAGCAGCCTTCCGAAGGGTGACCGGGAAGGCAATGCACAAAAGGGGGTCTGTCATCCCCTGGACTCTCATGAGAGCCTTATAGCTCTCCAAATGGTCTAGGGGATCAGTGGTCCCATCGTAGGGATCCACCTGAGGCATATGGAACTGACTCGAAATTAGTTCCTCTAGGATTTTCTGGGAGAAGGGGGGTCGGGCGTTGTAGCCCACCGGCTTGCTGGAGGAGCCCTGCATGTTGGCAAACCGGCGGGAAAGCTCCGCCAACTTGCGCTTTTGTTCTTCCAGGCTCCTTTCAGCTAGACGCCTGATGGCCTCGGCAGTGGAACCTTCCACTGAGGCCACTGGAGAAGAAGGTGCCAACGGGTCGCGGCGAGGGGCCTTTCCCCGGCGTCGCTTGCTGCGCTTGACAGCATCATTGTTGTCCGCCGGGGATCGGCTCTCATGGTCCGCCGACCCAGAATGGTTACTCTTTGCAGGGATCTGGTGACTCCTGTGAGGAATGGTCGATGCTCGCGGGTGGGATGACCTGCCTTGGATAGATCACAGGCTTCCGTGGGGGCCCGTAGCTTGGGCCATGGGGGACCCTAGCTGAGGCCGGGTCGCCAGGGAGCACTGCTGATGCTGCAGCTTCCTCACGGCCATGGCTAGTGTCTGCAATTATTGGACAATGGAAGCATATTGACCGTCCATCGAGGATAGCTGAGGAGGTGGAACAGGAGCGGGGAGTTCCCTTTCCGGGCTACAGGGGCCCGGGGAAGAGGGAACTTCTCCCGCCCGGCTGGTGGAGGCTTCATGTCCGTGTGTCACCACCATACTTGGAATCGAGCTTCTCTTGAGCTCGAGGGGGCTTAGATGTCTAGGGGCTTCGTCCCCCTACCTGGCATGCCAATCTGTTGTCGACCTTATCACTGTGGCCTGCAGCTATGAGTTGGCGCCAGACTGGGTCCCCTGGGCTGCGGACTCCCGATGCTCCGACCTGCAAGCACAAGGTTAGAGACCCGGGCCGGGGATCCTGGCGGGGGTACTCCGACTATCAAGTTAGAGAGCGGTAAAGTGGAACAGGTCTGCTAAGAAAGAAACCTGCTGGGTCTCCATTCTTAGAGGAATCTTAATTAAGGAGAAGAATGAGAACGAGGGAGAAGGGCGCTCTGATCCCTGCGATTGGGCTCGTTGGACTCGATCCTGTGAGTTCCTGTAGAGCCTTTGGCTTAGGATCGCTTCTCCTTCTTGCGGGATTGCTTGCCCTCTCGATTGCTTACCTTGCTTCTCGCCCTTGATCTTTCTTTTTAGGTCACCGATCCATGCATCCGTTCGTGCCTCGATCCCCCCAGGGGCCTCTACGACTGTCCCCCTCTCATTCCTCTTTCGGTCAGGAGTTAAGCGGTCAACCGGTCTCACCAGCTATGCCATCATGAGAGGGGGAACCTGGAGGGATCCCGAGTCTCGCGAAGGCGACCTCGGGCCTGAGGTGTTGATCGTGACCCTCCCTTTTTAGGATACAGGGCTACCGAATGCTGGGTTCGGTGCCTTGGGCAAGGTTCCCTTTCCAAACTAGTGCCAACGAGGTTCCGCACACCATTGCAGGCCTAGGGGCATCTCACCGGGCATGCCGCCTGTGCGCGTCGTCTTCAGCAGCTTCCATCGAATTGGACCCATCCGGGGGTGCCACCTGGCGAAGGAGCAGAGGCAGGGCCACTCTAGCCAAGGTGGATCCTGCTTGGATCGACACCTGACGGAGTGGCAGAGGCCATCTCGACCTCGACCGAGGTGGACCCGTTCGAGGGTGCCACCTGGCGAGGGAGCGGGGAGAGCCTAGTTCGACTTCGGTGAGGTGGACCCGTCTGGGGGTGCCACCTGGCGAAGGAGCAGAGGCAGGGCCACTCAAGCCGGGGTGGATCTTGCCTTGATCGATACCTGGTGGAGTGGTAGAGGCCAGCTCGACCTTGATCAAGGTGGACCCATCTGGGGGTGCCACCTGGCGAGGGAGCGAGGATAGCCTAGCTCGACCTAGATCGAGATGGACCCATCTGGGGGCGCCACCTAGCGAAGGAGCAGAGGCAGGGCCACTCCAGCCGAGGTGGATCCCGCCTGGATCGACACCTGGGAGAGTGGCAGAGGTCAGCTCGACCTCAGCCGAGGTGGACCCGTCTGGGGGTGCCACCTGGCGAGGGAGCGAGGAGAGCCTGGATCGAACTCGACCGAGGTGGACCCGTCTGGGGATGCCACCTAGCAAAGGAGCAGAGGCAGGGCCACTCCAGCCGAGGTGGATCCCGCCTGGATCAACACCTAGCAGAGTGGCAGAGGCCAGCTCGACCTCTGCCTAGGTGGACCCGTCTGGGGTTGCCACCTGGCGAGGGAACGGGGAGAGCCTGGCTCGACTTTGACGAGGTGGACCCGTCCGAGGCCGCCACCTGGCGAAGAAGTAGAGGCAGGGCCTCTCTAGCCGAGGTGGATCCTGCTTGGATCGACACCTAGCGGTGTGGTAGTGGCTAGCTCGACCTCGACCGAGGTAGACCCGTCTTGGGGTACCACCTAGCGAGGGAGTGGGGAGAGCCTGTCTCGACTTCGACAAGGTGGACCCGTCTGGCGGTGCCACCTAGCGAAGGAGCAGAGGCAGGGCCACTCCAACCGAGGTGGATCCCATCTGGATCGACACCTAGTGAAATGGCAGAGGTGTCGAGCTCGACGTGGTTATACCGTTGACCGGGCCACCTAGCAGGAGAATACGGAGATGATGCCATGCAACGCTACCTAGCATCCAGCTAGACCTGACGCATACTCCATGTCAGCGATGTTGCCATATCATTATACAATACACTAACAGGTCATGATAGTACATAAATGCCAATATTCATATATCCATTCATTACAACAGAACCATTCCAAATGATTTTGCAAATGCCATTCTTTATTGATAGTTCATAACCTTGCATGGCCAATTGGCCTATAGAAATGATATTTAAAATAAAATATTGATAATAATGACACTCATTCAAAATGATTATACAAGACTCGAAAACTAGTTTAAGGACTCCCAATGCCAAGACTGGAACTTGGCTTCCATTTTTCACGTTCAAGAATTGATTTGATATTCAATTCAAGAATTGTTGGCTATGGTGCTTTGGTTGATGGTTTATATAGAATGCCTTTGGATACTGGTAATTCTAATGCTTTCTTAAGTATTGAATGTGATGTTGCCAAACGTCCTAAGACTAACGATAATCCTTTATGTTATGGCATAAATGCCTTGATCATATTTCAAAGAAAAGAATAATCAGATTAATTAATAATGACATCCTACCTGCATTGGATCTTAGGGACATGAAGACTTGCATTGACTGTATTAAAGGAAAATTGACCAAGACAAAAAAGAAAGGGGCAATTCAGAGTTCAAACCTTTTGGAAATCATTCACACTGATATTAGTGGACCTCATTCTTCTATTATTTAAGTAATTTATATTTTATTACTTTTGTTGATGACTTTTCTCGATATAGCTACCTTTATTTAATTAAACAAATCGATGCCCTTAAAAAATTTAAATTTTTTTTAAAATTAAAGTTAAGAAATAATTGGAAAATGTATTCAAGATTGTGAGATCTAATCATGAAGATGAGTACTATGGCAGACATGATATGGCTAGACAGCAAATGGATATGTTTGCCAAGTACTTATAGGATTGTGGAATTGTTCCTCAATATACCATGCTTGGAAGTCCTAAGCAAAATGGTGTGGCAGAAAGGCGGAATCGCACCCTTAAAGATATGATAAAGAGCATAATGAGTAGGTCTAACATGCCAGAATTTTTATGAGGTAAAGCTCTTAAAACTATATTATATATTTTCAATAGAGTTTCCAGTAAATCTATATTGAAGACACCTTTTGAACTCTGAATTGGAAGAAAACCTAGTTTGAATTATTTTTGGATTTGGGGTTGTCCTGTAGAAGTAAAATTATACAATCCTACAGAGAAAATAACTAATCCCAAAACTAGTCTTTGTTACTTTATTAGATATCCAAAATATTTCAAAGGATACATGTTTTATAGTCCAGGAAGAGGTAATAGATCGTGGAGTCTCTTACCGCAAAATTTTAAGAACTTAATATAGTTGATTAAGGATCTTTCCTTACAACTGATGATGACAATGCACAAGCTGAAACTATTTCTATTCCCATATCTAGTCAAAATGAAAATATGATTCCTGCTCCTATTGAAGGAATGGATAATGAAATCCTTAATCCTCTTGGACCTATTCAAAATCTTCAACTAGTTAAAAAAGTTCAAGTAAGAAGATCTGTTAGACAAAGAAGATCTATAATTTCAGATGATTTTTATGTTTATTTCGAAAAAAATGATTTTGATATAGAGCATACCATTGATCCAATTACTTATCTTAATGCAATTAATTCTTCCTAATCTGATTTATGGATAAGTGATATGAAAGAGGAGATACAGTCTATCGCTAATAATAATGTGTGGGAGCTTGTTGAGCTTCCTAAGGGTTGTAAACCTATAGGATGCAAATGGGTATACAATATTAAAAGAGATTCTAAGCGAAGAGTTGAGATTTCAAGGCTAGACTGGTAGCAAAAGTTTTCACTCAAAGAGAAGAAATAGATTTTACTAAAACTTTCTCTCCAATATCTTCAAAGGATTCTTTCAGAATTATCATATTTTTAGTAGCCCATTATGATATGGAGCTATATTAGATAGATATTAGAACTGCTTTCCTGAATGGTAACCTCAGTGAAGAAGTCTACATGAAGCAGCTAGAAGGTTTTCAAGAAAGTGATAAAGAATATTTGGTATGCAAATTAAGGAGATCTATCGATGGTCTGAAGCAAGCATCACGATAATGGTACTTGAAGTTTGATGAGGTAGTAATTTCTCTTGATTTTAAGGAGAATAAAGTTGGTCAATGTATCTATCTCAAAATCAGTGGGAGATATTTCATCTTCTTTATTTTGTATGTCGATGATTTGTTACTTGCCAGCAGTGATTTTGGTTTACTTTATAAGACCAAGCAAATGCTAGCTAAGAATTTTGATATGAAAGATCTTGGTGGGACATCCTTTATTTTGGAAATTGAAATTCACAAGGATAGATCTTATTGTCTATTGGGTTTGTCATAAAAGGCATACATTGACATAATTTTTCAAAGATTTAATATGTAAAATTGTAGACCATGTAATTCACCTGTTATTAAAAGTGACAAGTTCAATAAAAGTCAATGTTCAAATAATTAACTTGAAAAAGATTAGATAAAAGATATGCCTTATGCTAGTACTGTAGGAAGTTTGATTTATGCTTAAGTCTACATCAGACCTGATATTGCCTTCATAGTGGATGTACTTAGTAGATATTTATCAAACCTAAGCTATCAACATTGGGTTGCTGCAAAAAAGGTAATGAGGTATTTATAAAAAATCAAGGATTATATGCTCGTGTACAAGAGAGTTGATAATCTTAAGTTGATTGGATATTCAAATTCAGATTATAGCTGGTGTTCTGATGATTTGAAATCAACCTCTGGATATATTTTTATGTTGGTTGGTGGTGCAGTATCATGGAAAAGTATTAAACAGACACTGACTGCTTCTTCTACAATACAAGCTGAATTTATATCCTATTATGGAGCTGCTACTCAAGCTATTTGGTTGAGAAATTTTATGGCTGGACTTCAGATTTTATATTCGAGTTCCAGACCTATGTTGATATATTGTAATAATAAAGCTGTGATATTCTTCACAAGGAATAATAGATCTTTCAGCAAGTCTAAACATATCGAGTTGAAGTATTTGGCCGTCAGAGATCCTATGAAGAATGGAGATATAATTGTTGATTACATTGATATAGAGTCTATGTTAGCTGATTCTCTGACCAAAGATTTGAGTCTCATATACTTTACAAAGCTTGTTGAAAATATGGGCATATTGAGCTCTTTTGATGTACTTGGTTAGTGGGAGTAACTTTATAATTAAACTTTATGATCAATATGAATTTATTTTTCATTTATATTTATCATGATAATTATTTGGTTGATTCCTATATATTTTATGTATACATGTGGAATAATAAAATATAACATAGTATCTCAAGATTGTATCTTTTTTTGAGAATGACAGTTATATGTATATGTCTCATTTGATAATTATGAGATCTCATTATGTTTGGAGATATACGGACTTTTTTTGAAGTCATGGGATATTTTTAGCATGTTATAAAGCATATGGTTAAAGAGAAATTATGATTGAGGGTACATATGTTTAATTTATTTTGATTATAAGATATCTCTTTTAGTTATGTATCTGATTGTGACTAGATATCGAGTCTTGGATATGTTTTGCTGTCTCGTCATTGACACCATTGTTGAGTATGTGAGACATAATGGATTGTTGTTTGATGCTATTAAAATTTTTCTTGCTTATTTTATTTTTCAAGCATATTGAAAAGAAATTGAAGGACTGATAATGAAAAATAGTATATTTTATTTTGGATCACCTTGATGCTATTTTCTTGTTACACTATAATACCAAGACTCATGTCGATAGTATTTATGATGCTTGTAACCATGGATAAGTCTTGTATCGGATAAGTGGTATAATGATCCCATGATTCGGCATGATGGATATTGTTTAACCGAGTCATTTATAGGTATTATATATGGATCATATGGTGGCCACATATTGTTTTCAACCCGAGGGTAGTTTTAAAATAAAATATTTTTAAAATCATTATCATTGTTGCCCAAGTAGGAGAATGTAAGAGTTTTTCTAATTTAGGCTAGCATTAATTATAATTTTTATTTTATTAAAACTGGATCGATTTTATGGTCCATGTTGATAGACGTATGATGAGTCCAATATTATGTGATCATTATTTAGGCTATGAGCACCTCATGTGATTTGGTATAGTTAAGGTGGGATAGTGTAGGCCTTAGCCCGACTTGACTTGTGATGGAAGGTGTTGGCTCTACCTCGTGATTTTGATGATTAACAAAATATTGAGTACATATTTTGTACTAATGATTAATTGTAGTTATGAGTTTTCAGGTTTCAAGCACCTCAATTTTTCAAAACTAGAGTATCATGGCATGCTTTGGAAGTAAAGCATTTTTCGTGGTTTGAGAAGTCTTTTCCATTAAAAAAGATACAAAAGTGTTCAATTATTGTTTATATATGTTGCATTTAAGTTCCATTGAAAATCTTTATGTTTTTGGTATATTTGCACTTGTTTTTGAAAATTGCAGAACCAAGTGTCGACACCTGGGAGCCCAAGTGTCGACACTTCAGCATTTGGCATGCAAAATTTTTCAGTGGCACACCAAGTATCGATACTCAGAACTCAAGTATCGACATCTGAAACTCAAGTGTCGACACTTAGAATTTTAAGTGTCAACTCAAGGCTTGAGACTTTTTAAAAATACAGAACTTGCTTTTGGAGAATTTTTGTGTCAAGTGTCGATACTTGAAAATCAAGTATCGATACTTGAAAGTTCAAGTGTCGACACCTGACAGCCAAGTGTATACACCTGACAGCCAAGTGTCAACACTCGGGTTCTGACAGCTTCAATGGATCTATTTTCTAACAGCCTGAATTGATGTTTTTCAGCTCCTAACAGCTAGTTTTTGATCCCTAAAGGTTTAAATGATTTTTGGATGTTTTTCATGTATTTAAGCTTTACCAAACTCATTCATAAAGCAAGAGAAAAGAGTGAAGCAAGAAAATATCCAAGAGTTAAAGACATTCTTCAAGAACTCCACTTCCAAAAGCTAGAAAGAAGAGATTTTACTGAAAAAGCCTACATTCCTTTCATTTCATCTTTTCAAAAGTGTTCTTGAGAAGATTCTAAGTCAAGTCACATCAAGCAATCATCAAAGAGCTTCAAAGATTCCTCATTACACTATAAGAAGAGAGTTTGCTTGTATTTAAATTCTTGTATTCTGAATTTATTATTGTTTGACCTAGCTTTCAAGGGTCTTGAAAGTAGGTTGTAAGGTTGTTGGTGAGCCAAAGGTACAAAACCAACAAGAGTTTTACTTGTGAGCCCAAAGCCAAAACAAGTTGTAAGGTTTGTTGGTGAGCCTAGGTGACAAAACCAACTTAGGTTTTGACTTGTGAGCCTTGGAAAATAAGTCGGTTGTAATCTTTGAAGAGATTATAGTGAAAATTTCCAAGGGGAGCTTGGAAAATGGACGTAGATGCTTGGAGAGCACCGAACCACTATAAAACTTGGTGTTTATGTATGATTGTCTCTTTTTACTACTTGCTCTTTATTTCCTGCACTCTATTTATTGTTTTCCGCTACATATACTTAAGTGCATTAATCACATTATTCACAAACACTACAAGGCCTGTACATAATTGTTTTAATTTTTGAAAGACCCAATTCACCCCCACTCTTGGGCTCCATTTTTGCGCAACAAGTGGTATCGGAGCTCTAGTATTCTCTTGTAGGTCCAACGATCTTGAGTAAAAATCATGGCAGTCCCAATAGCAATGGGTGTTGTTGAAGGTCAAGCTTCAAACCATCCACCACTATTTAATGGCACAAATTACACTAATTGGAAGACTCGCATGCGTATTTTTATTCAAGCTATTGATTATAATCTTTGGAGGACTATTGTCAAAGGTCCTCATTAACCAACTACTTTGATTAATAGCATTCCCACTCCCAAAATGGAAGATGATTGGGATGAGAATGACATTAAGCAAATAGAGCTTAATGCTAAGGCTATGAATTTATTTTTTTGCTCCTTGGATCCGAGTAAATTCAATAGAATCTCTAGCTGTCTCTCCGCTAAGAAAATATGAGACACACTTGAGGTTATCCATGAGGGTACACACCAAGTGAAAACAACTAAAATAAACATGCTCATTCACACATGAAATGTTCAAAATGGAACCTACTGAATCTATAAGTGAGATATATACTAGGTTCACTAATATTGTGAATGGCATGAGAAGTTTAGGAAAGATTATATCTAATGGTGAACTTGTCAATAAACTCCTCAGGTCTCTTCCGGCTTCATGAGATGCAAAAGTCACAGTAATAGAAAAAGGCAAGGGGGTAAATACTCTTCCTCTCGAGCAATTGTTGGGCTTATTGATGATATATGAGCTCTCACTAAAGCAAAAGAATGTGGATATTGACAAGAAGAAGAAAGTGATCGCTTTCAAGTCCACCAATAAAGATGAATCAAGTGAAGATTCAGAAGATGAAGATGAAGAAGATGAGATGGCTCTCATGGCTAGAAAGTTTAGGAGGTTTATGAGAAAGAAAAAGTATAACTTCAAGAAGAAACCTCTAAAAGGAGAGACTAGCAAAGAGAAGGAGAAAGAGAAAGAAAAGGAGCGGCCCATATGCTTTGAGTGCAAGAAACCGGGCCACTTCAAGATGGAATGCCCCTTGCTTAAAAAAAGCAGAAGAAGATTAAGAAAGAAGGCTATGATGGCAACCTGGAGTGGCAGCGAGGACTCCAGTTCTGAGGAAGAACAGCAAGAAGTTGTAAATTTCTGTTTGATGGCTGATAATGATGAGGTATTATCTGAAACCGAAAATGAATTTACTTTTGATGAATTGCATGAAGTTTTTGATGAATTAGTTATTGAATTTCAAAAACTGAAATCAAAGCATAAAGAATTAAAGAAGCAAAATCTGGTTTTGGCAAAAACAAATGGCAAGTATTTGATTGAAAATAATTGCTTGCTTCAAGAAAACAAAAAGTTGAATGTTAAAGTTTGTCTTCTTGAAAAAGAAAAAGAAGATTTGAAAAAGAAAAATTCTTTTGTTTCAACTGAAAAGTTTATAAAACAGAACAATGAGATTTTGCAAGAAGACAAAAAGTACAAAGAAGAACTTGAAAAGTTAAAATCATTTATTGAAAAATTTACATACAGTTCTGAAAAATTGAACATGCTTTTAAATAATCAAAGAGCTATATTTAACAAAGCCGGTTTAGATTTTAAAACTCAAAAACAGCAAAAGTTTTTCAAGAATTTCTTTGTGCCGCATCATCTTCTATTACTTGCTATATTTATAGTATTGTAGGGCATAAATCTTGTGTAATAAAAAAAAAATTAGCAAAGTTAAGAAAGTTTGGATTCCAAAAGGAACCATTACCACTAACCTAAAAGGATCCAAGATGACTTGGGTACCTAAAGTCTCCACTTGATTTTTATTGTAGGTGTGCCTTGCAACCAATAAAAGAAAAATGTGGTACCTCAACAGCGACTGTTCAAGGCACATGACTGGAGATGTGGAGCAGTTCTCATCACTTGAATATCAGAATGGTGGTAATGTAATATTTGGTGATAATGGAAAGGGCAAGATTGTAGGAATTGGTAAAGTTCATATCACCCCTTCTACTTATATTGATAATGTTTTATATGTTGATGGTTTGAAACACAATTTACTGAGCATTAGTCAATTTTGTGACAAGGATTTTAAAGTTATTTCTGAATTTTCAATGTGCATTATGTCTAGTCTAAATGACAATGGCATCAAGTTTATTGGTCATAGTCATGACAATTGTTGCTGCCAAGATCGCCGTGGCCTATAGCTGCTGTCGGCGTCGAAGCGCACCTCCTCAGCTGCCTCGCCGTCCGGCGGACCGGACCTGCAAGACAGGGGTTAGTGATCCGGGCAGGGATTTCCGGCAGGGGCATAGGCATGACAATTGTTGCCGCCAAGATCGCCGTGGCCTATAGCTACTGTCGGCGTCGAAGCGCACCTCCTCAGCTGCCTCGCCGTCCGGCGGACCGGACCTGCAAGACAGGGGTTAGTGATCCGGGCAGGAATTTCCGGCAGGGGCACTCCGACGGTCAAGTCAGTGACGATCCAGGGGAACATATCCTCCTGGTCGAGCCCCTCTTGATGGACTCCACATGAGGAGGAGTGTGTTGTGTAAAAGTGAGTCGCAAGTGTGTCGGGGGAAGTGCGGCCTAATTAGAGGGAGTCTTTATGTGACCCTTCTTCCTGACCTTGCTCTGGAATGCTGGTGGTGCCATGCCCCTCTTCCTGGTGGGGCTTGCACTCTTTTTTTTTCTGTTGTGGCCTTGTGCTTTGCCTGTGTGTTGATGTTGTTGTGTTACCTCCAAGTTTGTTGCAAACTAGGTTACCGTTGGACGTCTGCCTCGGGATCTCCACCGGGCTGTCAGGCATGTGCGGCGATGTCCCGAGGAGCCATTCCAGATTCATGATAGGGGAGTTGTCATGCGCTCCGACACTCTTCGTGGTCGCCTCATTCTGGGAAGTCTGGCAGTACCTCGAACGGTGAGCCGCCGCCCCCAGGATTCGAATCTCCCGGTTGGCTTCATCTCTTGGGTGATCCAGGTGGTTGGTGAGGAGCATGGCATCTCGATCAGTGTGCTTCTCCCCTTTCTAGTGTAACCAGTGGCTGCAGGCGGTCGGTTTGGTATAGCAAGTGCTCCAGTGTAGTCCTCCGGTGGCTCGCTGGCATTCTAGGCTGGCGGGGCCCTCGTCCGAACTGGGGCTGAGCTAAAATGGTAGGGCTCACTCCGACCTAGATGCTCCGAGCTCACGGGGGCGTCTTGGTGGAGGAGGGTAGAGTGCGAGCCTAGTCCAGACGGCTCGTGCTCGGAGAGGCTCCATGTGGTGGAGAAGTGCTGAGCTCTACTCTGACCACAGGGCTCAACCTCCAAGGGTCTCGCTCTGGAGAGCAGAGTGCGGGCCCGGTCCAGAGGGCTCGCGCTCGGAGAGGCTCCACATGGTGGAGGGGTGCTGAGCTCGACTCCGACCACAGGGCTCAACCTCCGAGGGTCTTGCTCTGGAGGGCAAAGTACGGGCCCGGTCCAGAGGGCTCGCGCTCGGAGAGGCTCCACATGGTGGAGTGCTGAGCTCGACTCCGACCACAGGGCTCAACCTCCGAGGGTCTCGCTCTGGAGGGCAGAGTGCGGGCCTGGTCCAGAGGGCTCGCACTCGGAAATGCTCCACGTGGTGGAGTGCTGAGCTTGACTCCGACCATAAGGCTCAACCTCCGAGGGTCTCACTCTGGAGGGCAGAGTGCAGGCCCGGTCCAGAGGGCTCGCGCTCAAAGAGGCTCCATGTGGTGGAGGAGTGCTGAGCTCGACTCCGACCACAGGGCTCAACCTCCAAGGGTCTCGCTCTGGAGGGCATAGTGCGGCTCTGGCCTAGGCATCCCGAGCTCGCAGGCCCGACCTGGCGGAGGATGGAGCTCAGCTCATTGTCTCGAGGGAGCTCAGCTTGGCTCGGTAGCAGAGTAGGGGCAGAGGATTGATGCGGTGTCCAACACGGCATCTTCCCTTGATGTGGCGCCTGTCGGCTCCCCCACGTCAGCAATCCTACCACATCAGCAATATTTATATGGTTGATCTTGATGATCTTCCTATTCAAAATGGGCAATGCCTAGTGGCATTGGAAGCCAAGATCAATGAAACTAGTTGGCTTTGGCATCATAGACTAGAACATGTTAGTATGTACTTGATTTCAAAACTTAGCAAAAAGAATTTGATAAAAGATTTGCCAAAACTTAGTTTTGAAAAAGACAAGATTTGTAGTGCTTGCCAACTTGGAAAACAAACCAAATCATCTTTTAAACCAAAAGGAGTAGTCTCTACATCAGACCCTTAGAATTGCTTTATATGGACTTCTTTGGACCAACTAGAACATCTAGTTTGGGAGGTAAGAAGTATGGTCTAGTTAGTGTAGATGATTTCTCATGTTTTACATGTATCATGTTTTTAGTACACAAAGATGAAATGTTTTCTGCATTCATTAGATTTCATAAAAGAGTTTCAAATGAAAAAGGTGTTTCTAATGTTTCTTTGAGAAGTGACCACGGAACCGAATTTGAAAATTCTGATTTTGATAAGTTTTGTAGTGAAAATGGCATTCATCACAATTTTTTTGCACCTAGGACACCTCAATAGAATGGGGTAGTAGAAAGGAAAAACATAACTCTTAAAGAAATGGCACGCACCATACTTTGTGAAAATGACCTACCTAGATATTTTTAGACGGAATCCATAAACACTACATGTTATGTTTTGAACCGTGTTTTAATCTGACATATTTTAAAGAAAACATCTTATAAGCTTTGGAAGGGTAGAAAACCTTCGATCAAATATTTTTGAGTTTTTGGATGCCGTTGTTTCATCTTAAATAATGATAAAGATAATTTAAGCAAATTTGATGCCAAGTCAGATAAAGGTGTCCTTTTAGGCTATTCTACATCTAGCAAGGCATACAGGGTCTTTAACAGAAGAACACTTGTTGTTGAATAATCCATACATGTTATATTTGATGAATCTAATCAAAAATCTTCTAGAAAAGAAGATGTGCTTGATGATGAAACAGGTACCAAAAGAACTGAAGAGGTGAACAACAATGAAGAACCTACCAAGAAGTAAGAAGATGATCAAAACAATGAAAGAGGACAAGATCAAGAAAATGAAAACGCATCATTACCTGATCCTCTACCTAAAGAATAGAGGTATGCTTATGGACACCCCAAAGAACTTATCATTGGTGATCCATCTAAAGGTGTAAGTACTCGATCATCCCTTAGAAATGTTTATGATTATTTAGCATTTGTATCTCAAATAAAACCTAAAATTATTGAAGAAGCTGAAAATGATTGCAATTAAATTAATGCTATGCAAGATGAACTTAATCAATTTAAAAGAAATAATATTTGGACTTTGGTAGATAGACCTTCAAATGTTTCAATAATTGGCACAAAATAGATTTTTAGAAACAAACTTGATGAAAATGAAATTGTTACTAGAAATAAAGCTAAACTAGTTGCCAAAGGATATAATCAGGAGAAAGAGATTGATTTTGATGAAACCTTTGCTCCTGTTACTAGACTTGAGGCAATTAGGCTATTGTTGGCTTTTGCTTGTTTTATGGATTTTAAATTTTTTCAAATGGATATCAAAAGTGCCTTTTTGAATGGTTTTATCGAAGAAGAAGTTTATGTTCAGCAACCATCCGATTTTAAAAATCATGAATTTTCAAACCATGTTTTTAAACTTCATAAAGCTTTATATGGTTTGAAACAAGCTCCAAGAGCTTGGTATGATCGTTTAAGTTCTTTCTTGCTCAAAAATGATTTTACTAGAGGTAATGTAGATACTACTTTATTTTTGAAAAAGAAGAATGATGATCTCTTAGTGGTACAAGTGTATGTGGATGATATCATATTTGGTGCTACTAACGAATCTCTCTATCAAGAGTTTGCAAAGCTAATACAGAGTAAGTTCAAG
The DNA here is from genome assembly GCA_021397845.1 of Areca catechu. NCBI lineage: Eukaryota > Viridiplantae > Streptophyta > Magnoliopsida > Arecales > Arecaceae > Areca > Areca catechu. The sequence goes on along the minus strand of CM038046.1, from coordinate 24,361,377 downwards.
ATGAGCATGATAGGAGAACTTAACTTCTTCCTTGGGCTCCAGATAAAGCAAACCAAAGAGAGGATCTTCATCAACCAAGCTAAGTACGCAAAAGAAATACTAAAAAAATTCAGGATGGAGAACACCAAGCCATTAGGTACACCAATGAGCTCCTCTTGTAAACTTGACAAAGATGAATCAGGTAAATCTGTTGACTAAAAGCTTTATACAGAAATGATTGGTTCACTGTTGTATCTAACTGCTAGTAGACCAGATATTATGTTCAGTGTTCGTATGTGTACAAGATATCAGTCTGCCCCTAAAGAGTCTTATCTTTTGGCTGTTAAACACATACTTAGATATCTGTCTGGCACAATTGATATTGGTCTTTGGTACTCTAGAGATTCTTCATTTGAATTGATTGCTTATTCTGATGCTGACTTTGCTGGGTGTAAACTTGATCAGAAAAGTACTAGTAGAACCTGTCAGTTTCTTGAGGTTAATTTGATCTCATGGAGTAACAAGAAACAGAATTCGGTTGCTCTATCTACGGTGAAAGTTGAATATATAGCAGCTGGAAGCTGTTGTACTTAAATCCTATGGATCAAACAACAACTCGAAGATTTTGGCATCAAACTAATTAAGACACCCATAAGATGTGACAATACTAGTATAATCAATCTAACTAAGAATCCTGTGCAACATTCAAGAAGTAAACATATTGAAATAAGACATCATTTCATAAGAGATCATATACAAAACTCTAATGTGTTGCTTGAATTTGTGTGTACTGATGATCAACTAGCTGATATATTTACCAAACCCTTGAGTGAAGAGAGATTTTGTATGATTAGAAAAGAGTTAGGAATCATTGATCCATTCTCTTAGAACTCTCTCAAAGTATACTCTACCCAATTTATTTTTGCTCAAAATCACTTTCATTGAGTCCTAAAACTTTTCAAAAAGTCTCTTGGTTTTTTATAAATTTTTTTGATTTTTCTTGAAAATTTCTTGGCCAAGTGTCGACACTTGAATTTTTGCGAAGTGTCTATACTTGAGAAAATCGAAGTGTCGACACTCGCGGAAATTTCAGAATTTTTAGGGCTTGTCCGAACCCTTTTGCTTTTTATTTTCCTCCTTTCCCAAGTGCCCTAATGGTCCCCTATGGTCCTCTAACCTCCGAAATAGTTGATTTCCTCCCTTGCCCCTTCAATTCAAGGTATTTCTCTCCCTCTCTTCTTCATTCAAACCGTAAATCATCGTGTTCTTCTTGATTTCATCCGTTTTATTCCATTTAATTCCCATTTTTCCAAGGATTTTGGGTCGTTTTTTCTTCTTCTGGTGTTGTGAACCGTATTGTTCTTGATTTTTCTTGGATTGTTGTGATTCGTGGCCACTCTCTCGTTTTTTTTCTTCTTCTCGATTCATCCTTCTCATGGTTGAACCCCCAATTTCCTTTCTATTTTCTATTTTCCCTTATTTCTCTTCCATTTTTGCTCCCATTATTTCCTATTTTATCCTTATTTGGTTGTTTTGTGAATCAAACTTTTCTTTACTTCCATTTTTGGTAATTTCTCTCCACTTTCCTATAGTTTCTTTCAGTTGGACTGTATTCTTCCTTAGTTTCCTCTCCTACCTCTCTCTTTCATCTGCTTGGAGAACTATGGGACCAAGGAAGAGGTTGGCTGTTAAAAGAAATTTTGGTCAAAGTTCAGTAGAGAGAGAACCAAGGCTCGGGATGATAGGCAGCAGCAGCAGGCAGAGCGAGCAGAGCAAGCTGTCCCCCCTCCTTCTCCTTCAGTAGAGAAGGTTTCGGGGAAGATTATTGATGCAGGACGATGCGTTGATCTCAGATTCTTTGACCGTCAGGGTTTCAGACTATGCGAGACTTTAGAGTCAGTGGGTTTAGTCCCCTTCTATACGATGATAGAGAAGTACTATCCCAATCTGATCCATGAGTTCTATGGTAGCTTGGATTGCAGCAGACTCGCCTGCCATGCGACAGTCAGAGGTGTCAGGATTCTAGTGGATGAGTCAGTTTTGAGCAAATTATGGAAGATCCCACATCGAGGCATTGTAGCTTACTGCACTAAGGATCGTGAGGAGGCTTTCAGATGTGTGCTTGAGAGAGATGATGTTCGTGGTGTGACAGTGGTCACCGCGAACCAGTTATCAGTAGAGATGAGGCTTCTTCACCATATCATTGCTCGCATCCTGCTCCCGAAGACTGGTAGATTCGATTTTATTATGGAGCGGGAGCTGATGCTTATGGTCTGCTTGTCTTAGAGGACTGTGGTTGACCTTCCAGCATTCATGCTACTTCAGATGAGGGACGTAGCCACTCAGAGGAGACATTGCCTTCCATGCGATATGGGATTAACTCATATCTTTCGAGCTTACGGTATACCCCTGGAGGAGGAGACCTCTAAGGAGATCCTACATACAGATATCTATGATGAGCAATCTTTGCACCGGATGGGATATCAGATACTGGCTGGCAGATAGGTTCGCAGGGAGTCTGGTCAGGAGCCAGACGAGGAGGACGAGTTGCGAGAGGCTGAGGCCGAGACATCAAGGCCAGCTATTACACCTCCTCGAGTAGGACCAGCATCAGAGCCTGAGCCAGTGACTCCTGCACCTACAGTTTCCCCTTCTACTCCTCCTCCATCTACTACTGGTACATCATTTGAGGAGCACACACGCCACCAGGTCATAGAGCTTAGGAACGAGATGATCGGACTGGGAGTCCAAACCACACAGCTCAGGATTAAGATTGAGAGTCTTCGAGCTCATACTGCTATAAAGCACACTGAGATTCGCAGGACTATGGAGGCTGGATTCACCCGCATTGATAAGATGTTGAGAGCTCTTTTGCCGTCAGGGACATCTGGTCCAGCTGATCCTACACCTCCTCCACCACCTGCTGATGATGGTCATGATGATTCCCAGGGTGGTGATAATGGTGATGGCAGCGATGATGATGCAGATAGAGGCACAGATATTTCTGGTGATGGCAGTAAAGATGGCAATATAGACCGAGCTGGGCAATATGAGATGGTAAGCAGAGATACTCAAACACCAGCTACTCCTGAGATCCCTTCTCCAGCTAATGAGATTGTTTCCACTTTTGATTTTGTGACACCAACTGAGCTACTTCCTCCCCCGTTGACCAGATCATCCAGGGTTGTACCGCTCATGGACCTTCTACCCGGGCTATGAGTCGTAGGATTCTAGAGCCACCTAAGGCCCTAGTACCTAGGTCCAGGATCAGTGCCCCCATTAGCTTTGAGCTTCCATTTGATGAGGAGTAGCCTCACGGATGTTTATCTAGTTACTTGTTGCTTTTATATTTAGTTGTTGTATTAGCTTCCTTGCTTATATTACTATACTTGTTTGCTTTATGTATCTTGTATCATGTTTCAGTATTGCTGTATCACTAATAGCACTTTTTGTAACTGAAAACTTGATTATATATATGTGTGTGTGCGCGCGTGCACGCTTCAATTTATGATCACTCTTGTATCAATTACGTGATGTATTAAACTTTGTATTTGCTCTGATACTCCCTATTCTATGCATTTGCTATGATATTTGTTGGATTTCTTAATAATTTAATCTCTTTTCAACTCTGATACCAACTTTATCATGGCCTAATGCATTGATTCAGGAAGAGTTTACTCCCTTTTATGTTGTATGTTAACAAAAAGGGGAGTAGATATATTACTTACAAGTATTTTCTTTAATTTTTTGAAATGTCTCGTACCTTAACTCCCTTAGGGGAAGAGTGTTTTGATTTCAATATCTATTTGGCAATATCTCCTTCATTGAATTGCTTTATGTGAGTTTTAAAGTTCATATTTAAGGGATACTCTGTCAAAATTAAAGTTGAATGCTTATTTTACTCAAGGTTTTGTCATCATCAAAAATGAGGAGATTGTTGGCTATACCCCATGATTTTGATGATTAACAAAATATTGAATATATATTTTGTACTAATGATTAATTGTAGTTATGAGTTTTAAGGTTTCAAGCACCTCAATTTCTCAAAACTAGAGTATCATGGCACGCTTTGGATGTAAAGTATTTTTTGTGGTTTAGAAAGCCTTCTCCATTAAAAAAGGACACAAATGGGTTCAATTATTATTTATATATGTTGCATTTAAGTTCCATTGAAAATCTTTATGTTTTTGGCATATTTGGCACTTGTTTTTGAAAATTGCAGAACCAAGTATCGACACCTGGGAGCCCAAGTGTCGACACTTCAGCATTTGGTATGCAAAATTTTTCAGTGGCACGCCAAGTATCGACATCCATAATTCAAGTGTCGACACCTGAAACTTAAGTGTCGACACTTAGAATTCCAGGTGTCGACTCAAGGCCTGAGACTTTTTGAAAATACAGAACTGATCTTTAGAGAATTTTTGTGTCAAGTGTCGACACCTGAAAATCAAGTATCAATATTTGAAAGTTCAAGTGTCGACACCTGATAGCCAAGTATCGATACCTGATAGCCAAGTGTCGACACTCGGATTCTGATAGCTTCAACGGATCTAACATCCTGAATTGATATTTTTTAGGTCCTAACGGCTAGTTTTTGTTCCCTGACGGCCTAAAATGGTTTTTTGGATATTTTTTATGTATTTAAGCTTCACTAAACTCATTCATGAAGCAAGAGAAAAGAGAGAAGCAAGAAAATATCTAAGAGTCAAAGACATTCTTCAAGCACTCCACTTCTAAAAGCTAAAAAGGAGAGATTCCACTGAAAAAGAATACATTCCTTTTATTTCATCTTTCCAAAAGTGTTCTTGAGAAGATTCCAAGTCAAATCACATCAAGCAATCATCAAAGAGCTTCAAAGATTCCTCATTCTACTCTAAGATGAGAGTTTGTTTGTGTTTAAATTCTTGTATTCTGAATTTATTATTGTTTAACCTAGCTTTCAAGGGTCTTGAAAGTATGTTGTAAGGTTGTTGGTGAGCCAAAGGTACAAAACCAACTAGGATTTTACTTATGAGCCCGAAGCCAAAACAAGTTGTAATGTTTGTTGGTGAGCCTAGGTGACAAAACTAACTTAGGTTTTGATTTGTGAGCCTTAGAAAACAAGTTGGCTGTAATCTTTGAAGAGATTATAGTGAAAATTTTTAAGGAGAGCTTGGGGAGTGGACGTAGGTACTTAGAGAGCACCAAACCACTATAAAACTTGATATTTGTATGTGATTGTCTCTTTTTACTACTTGCACTTTATTTCCTGTACTCTATTTATTATTTTTCGCTGCATATACTTAAATACATTAATCACATTATTCACAAACACTACAGGGCCTGCACATAATTATTTTAATTTTTGAAAGACCCAATTCACCCCCCTCTTGGGCTCCATTTCTGGGCAACATAAGGGTCAATTAGGATGTTTTCATTTTATTGCCTAGGTCCCCTCTCCGCTTCCTTTATATATATATATATATATATATATATATATATATATATATATATATATATATATGATGTGAGTTTATTGTCATGGTGATTTTTTTATCGAGAGCCGCCTATCTTTTAAGAAAGCCTGGAGAGAAGGACTCTGCCTGCCGTGTTTGTGTGGGCATCAAGAGTAAATTTGGGGATTATGGCGAATACAACTATGTATTAAAAACTTCTTTTTATCAGAACTATTGTTTTAGATTCTAATCTTTTCGGTCCAAGGAATTATGAAATTTTCTTTTTCTACATCCATTTCATGTGATTTGGTTGGGGGACTACTAATATTTTCATTCTAGTTCTAGAGATGAATAAAATGTTATGATCCTTCATAATTGAATCCTTATTTTTTCATAGTATTCAAATCCGATTCTAGCTCCGATTTTTTTGATGAACTAAAAACTTAATATATCAGAGAATATAATTATTCTAATTTACATTCCAATTCATTCTGATTATAACCTTAAACCATTCTGAATTTTAAGCTTTTAATAGTTATTCTCGTTTTGCTTTGCCTATTTGACCTGAATATGAGCTCCATCTTATGGATTATGCTCAAATTGTGTTTTACAACTTGAACTGATTCTAAGATCTAAATTCAAATTTGACTTGTTTGTTTCATAGATTCATTTCTAGATTCTGATAGCACAGGATCTTATTTTTATGAATAGATCTGTAACTTTAAACTCTTATTCATAAGATTTAAACAGATTATAACTGATTTTTCAATATCCAAGTTAATGGAAGGTATGAATAATTATGTTGAAAATTCAAGTCTTGATTTAGGGCCTCTACCTAATAGATTGGGAAGATTTGGATATAGGAAGTATCTAGATCATGCATCTAGTGTAGATAAGATCGGCTGTCCTAGACCACCTTCATCATTAGTCATCCGAAGTTCTTTGGTTAGTGATCATCCATCCCAATAAAGGATAAGGTTAGGGCATTGTTTTACTGCATCAAATATCCACTAAAATCATGGCATCTAATTTTTTTCTCCTAATATTTGATCCATGTCCAATCCATGTTTAATATGAATATATAACATTAGGAGCTAACTAGTAATAGACATATGTCAAGGTAATACAAATGTCACTAATTTAAATAATATAGTGAGCAATCTCCGACATAGCTAGGGGTAGTAGCATGACCTTGTTTTTCTAAGTCAAAAATAGGGTGATTGGAATCTAACCATGGAGACAAGTCTAAAAGCAATTATAGTTTCTATTCTGGAGTTGTTATCAGTGAAGTTCACAATTGACTTTATTGACCAATTTATTGGTCTAAAGATTTTAGCCAATTCATATATATTTTCATGTTTAATAGTTGTTATAAAGCATAAAAACGACATGATGGGGTCCATCAAGGTAGTAGGTTATAGAATTGGTGCAGTTAAATATGTAAGTTAAACATGTAGATGGCAGAAGTTTGGAGTTAACAATATAGTGGATCAGATTATGGGCCTCTACATCTAACCTAAGTGAAACTCATACCAAAAAAAGGAGTGGAAAAAAAAAAAAGGAGAGAAAAAGGTGCACTAACTTTAGCATAGACTTTAATGACAGGATGAGGGGAAAACAAGCAACAAGCAAAAGAAGGGAGGGGGGGTTGCATCCTCACTTATATAATCATAGAGGTTATATTCATTTGATGTAATATTGCTTTATTTGTTAAACAATTATAATATCGATTTATAAATACAACAAATATTTTTTTGAATATAATAATAATTAATCCTTTTATTTAAAATTACTAGACATCTTATATAGGAACACTATACTTAAACATTATTAATTTTTTGTTTGCCTTGCTTAATTATTTATTAAATTAATGTTGATTATGTTCTCCTATTCATTTTAATAGATAATAAAATCAACTATTTGTATCTGTCTATTATATTAGGGTTGCATTTGGTAGCCGGTAATCTATCTAAACAACAAGCAATTTAAAATAAGTCCATTGAATTAATACATTTGGTATAGTTTTTATTGGCAATTAATCCAAATTACCTTGATAATCTATATTGCCTTCCATGAGATATTTTAGATAGCCTTGAGAAGGAATGGATATTTAGATCAACATATCTGCGACAATATTATAATAAAAATTTTGGATAAAATTATCTTTCAAAAAAAATACATAAAATTCAATGATGCCTCCTGTTACCGCTCGTGGCTCCTTTGCCACCCATCGACCTTGCTCCCTACTAATTCAGGTTTTTTTCTCTTAAATTCTTTGTATATAATTTTATGTATATAATCCCGTATTAATTACTTGTCGATAGAAGCTTTCATATCTATAATTTTTGGAAACTGAATTAGAAATATTTTAGAAATTTGATTTCACATTACTAGTAATCTAAATATTATACCAAATATGTCAATCAAAATTTTCAATAATTTTACTATAAAATTATTTGTACATACCGAATATAGTAATTAATATTACTAGCAGTTTAATTAGTAACAATATATTTTGAGGGCAATAGATATTACCCGGTGATGTACCAAACACAATACTAAGAAATCTCCTCCACTATTTTATTTTATTTTATTTTATTTTTTAGATCTATGAGCTCATATTATGCTTTGTTTTCTTGTTCGTATTCAGACTACTACAATAATAATAATAATTATTATTATTATGTGCATTGCACATGCATGAGAATAATATTTTGGATTCACATAGGGGGTAAATGGTTTGGAGCAAGTCTTTCTTTAATGGGGATATGAAGGTGCAAATTGGTGAGGTACTTGTTTGTTATAAGAGGAATAAGTTGGGAGAATTGTTTAGAACAAATTTATATAAAGACTTGCCAATCAATTGGCAATTGTCATTACTATCTAATATACAAGCCATCTAAATTCTTTATTATGGAAAGTGTTATTTTTCTGAATAATTTTTCTTCTATTTCTAAACGAATTATTTATTTTCTACTGTCTCTAAATATCATTAAGTAATGTTGTGGGCACCAGTTTTGTGCGCACAAAGAGTTTATCTTGCCCCATGGTTAGCGTCTAGTTGCAAGGAGGGTGCCTGAGGTCCCGAAGCATTTTTTAATATCATGCATCTTATTACTACTTTATAAAAGATTTTTATGTCCAACAGCCTCTTGCTAGGTGTTTTTATTTTTTTTGGTAGAAATGTCTTGCAAGAGAAAGATGCCTTTGTGTGCAGTAATCACTAAAGGATTACTCTGAGGACACAAGCAACGGTTAGCTTTCAACCCACCACCGTTGCTTGCAAGTTATCCCAATCTCCTAATGCGATGTGCCAAGGGGAAGCTTTATCCAAATGGGTGCCACCTAACATTATTCCTCACAAAATGCATCCGTAATGGTTTTACCTTTTTTTTTTTTTTTTTTTTGATAACCTGGATCCATTAACGAATAATCCTAAAAAAAGTACAACAAAAATCGTCCGCCAACAAAATATCTCTAAACTATAAAGACATCTCATCAAGAAGAGACCAAACAATCTCTCCCGAGCGAAACGCCACAAAGAAACCACCCAGTCCGCAGCTGAGTTGGCTTCATGATAGACATGCCGGACAATGATCCCAGTACAGCTGCGAAGCAGCGAAGCTATATCCCGTAGGAGAGGGAGGGTGGGAGTCACCCGAAGAGCACTCTGGATCCAGGAGATAACCGTCAAGAAGTCTCTCTTGATAATGAGCCGATCAAGGTGAAGGATCCTCCTGGCGTACCTGATACCCATCCAGACCCCATAAAGCTCTGCTAAGGGAACCGTGGACTCAAAAAAATGGGTGCCCCCCATAGCGAGAAAGCCAACTCAAGATGGCCGAATAACAAATGCAGCACCAGCATTAGCTCCTCTGACATTCCCATCAAAGCTAATAGTAGCATAAGCCGGAGGAGGGGGCTTCCAAGAGACCAAAATCCGGCGAGGCGCTCGAAGAGCAGAATCGGAGCCCTAGATCTTAGAAGTAGCTACCATCATGCCCTGATACTCAGCAACGTGAGTCCTAGCTCTCTCAACCAAAGTCATTGAATGGTTTTACCTCTTTATTCTTCTTAGCAACCAAAGTTGTGATTTATTACCATTCAATGACTTAAAAAAAATATTAACAACATAAACATTTGCTGTTTATCATTGTAATAATTTTTATTATTGCATTTTGCTTTAATATATTTTGAACTCATTTGGTTTACAAAAGTGAAAAAGAAAAAAAAAATAATTCCTGAAAAGTGAAGAGAAGTCTCCTTATTTAATTAAAATTTTAAAAGAAAAGAGAATGAAAAAAATATCTTTTCACTTTTCATAGTATTGCCATCCGGATCGTCGTAGCCTGCAGCTCTGACACGTCGGGTTCCCTCCGAATCCTGGGCTTCCATCTCGCGGTCGGCTCGCTGGCATGCCCAGGAGTTTTGCAAGACAGAGGAAAACCTTGAACCGAGGATTCCGGCAAAGGCACTCCGATATTCAAGTCAGTGGAACGATCGAGAAAAATAGATACCTCTGAAGCGGAGAGCTTGGGGGACTCTCCGCTTCCAGAGGGTGATAAAAGAAAAGATCATAGTCATGCGAGAATGGAAGAATGGGAGAAATGGAAGGGTCTTTCCCTCCTCCACTTATCCCTACTTACCGTTTTCTTGGATTTTTGCCTCCTGTCCTTCCTCGTTCAGAGGCCCCTCTTTTGCTTTTGTATGGAGGAGCCGTCTGCGACCTCTCCCCTGCTTTCCAGGTGTTTCCCTTTTCGGGGGAGTCCTAGGGGGTGACACCCAGCAGCACGCGGGAACTGCGCGTGAGCTCCCATTTGCTCCTTTAAAATGGGGGATTATGTTGTTGGCTCTAAGGCTCTAGTTAGTCACCATGATTCAGGAAACCTGGCAAAGCACTAGCATGCGAGCAGCCGCCCCAGGGTTTGATTCCTCTGGCACGGCCTTCCACTTATGGATAGTGCAGACGGCAGACTGGGGAGCGCCATACCTTGAAAGGGATGTTCCTTCCTGATCGGTGTAAACTGAGGTCTGAGAGGGCCTTTGTGCTATGACGAGACGCCTTCCTCTACAGGCCTCAGGCGGCAGGCTGCCGCCTGTTAGTTGTACTATCTCAGAGGCCGGGTCTGGGTGAAGGCGATCCCCTTTCCCGCCATAATTTGAATCTCTGTCGCCTCTCATTCTTTGCTTGGTGGCAGCTTGAGTTCGACTTCGGCTGAGAGCTGACCTCGACAGAGGATTCACTTCTGCTCCTTGCTTGGGTGCCAGACTTAGGTGGCGCCTCCATCTGCTGGCTGACAACTGGCGCCTAGATGGATTCCACATCAACGGATACGGCCGTATCACATAGGAAAATACTTTTCATGTTTCATGAAAAATAGAAATTCATGAATATGGAATGAAAATTGATAAGCTTTTTTCTTTCTACAAATATCCTTATAATATTATCTTTATAAATATTAATATAATATAATATTTATATTGATATCCATAAATTTATTATATTAAAATATTACTATTATATTGCTTCCCCTGTTCAGCTAGGTACCTCAACGGACTCTTGATCTTGACTGGATTTGGAGGATTCGGGTATACCCTAGGGTAAGCATATTTCTTTCGAAAGTGGCTTGAGGATGCCTTCCTACTAGAGCATTTCTCTCCTCTAGAGGGGTGCCCGTCCCTTCCTACTGTCCTATTTGCGGGCTGGAGGATGAGACCTTGGTCCATGTCCTCTTCCTATGTCAGCGAGCTACCCACATTTGGATTATGGTTGGATTCCTTCATTCTTTCATGTATGTTGTAGATTATGTTGATCATTTCCTGGAGTTACTAAGCCCGGCCACTGCTTATCCTTCCTTCTACCACCTTTATGGCCTATATAGCTTACTACATTTGGTTATCCAGGAATAACATAATCTTTAACTCTACCTCTCCTTCTGCTAGATGTGCCGTTGAGACAACCCAGACTCATGCGGATGAGTATTTCATGTCGACCGTTGTATCTTTGGAGACCTGGGGCTACCGTGCCGCTCTTCCTGTGCCCAGCGAGTTTTTATCTCCTGGGAGTCCCCACCTCCGAACTATGTTACGGTCAACTTCTACGGGAGTGTATTGGGTACTCATGGGGGAGCCAGCTTTGTCATCCATGGTTCAAGTCTCGGGATTATTGCGGTGGGGGGCATCACCTCTTTCAGCCATCAGTCTCGACTGCGAAACTGCAGGGTGCCTGGATTGGTATCATATATGCTAGGATGATCCTGCATGTTGACCACCTTATCATCGAGGACGATTCTGCTATGGTTATTGCTTGGATCCAGAAGACTACAAGAATCAGGCCGGTGCATCATCTTCTCAGTGACATCATGCTTCTATTTTAGGGGTGCGCTTCATGTCTTATCCGACATATCTTTCGGGAGGCCAACTCTATGACATACTGGGTCGCCTTCTATGTTGCTCACCATTCTAATCCTGTCTTATGGATCGACCTCGGACAAACCCCGATGTCCTTCCATAATCTTGTTCTTTCGGACTTTCTTCATTGTATTCATATTAGACCCCTAATCTGAATGCGTCGTTTTATCCAAAAAAAAAAAAAAAAAACGAACATGGCTTCACCTTGTAATGGAACATTTGCTAGTGCTATATACATGAACAATGGATAAGAGATCCAATTTCTAATCACTTTCGGCTAAAATTTTCTGAGTGACTACAACTTTATCCATCTTGTTAAACAATTAAACCCAATTTGGGGTTCCAAGCCTCTAAACCCAATGGCATATTCAGATAAATACATTGACATAACTCTTGGCTTAAGATCAAAATTAGGATTAATGCCAACTTAAGCATATAATTTAGTTAAATTCATTATAATTTTTAGCTGAGTAGCTTTAAAGGAATAAAGATAAAATCAAAACTAGGAGTTGCAAATGAGTCGAACTGCTTGTGAGCTACTTAAGCTTGACTTGGCTTGGCTATTAACAAGCTTGAATCGATCTCAAGTAGTAGACACTTGGCTCGAAAGTTCACGAACTACTTAAATTTATATATATCTTTAATAATTTTATTTTTATTTATAATATATATATATATTAATATATATTATAAATAGATCAAGATTAAAATCCGAGTTCGAATATGGCTCGATCGATATTCAAGCCACGTCGAGCCAAGCACAAGTATTATATTTTTCTTATCGAAATGAGTTCCAGATATGAAGACCAAATTGATCTCGAGCTAAGTTTTTAGCTCGAGTATTTTGAATCGAGTTAAACTTGAGCTTAAGTTTTTTACCTACTCGACTTAGACTCGGTTTGATTGCACCCCTATTCAAAACTAACTTAAGCCTCGTTCCATTGGGCTAAAGGACAACTTCAGTTGGTACGGGAGAATCAAAGCCCTTCCTCTCGTATGTTTATTGTGAGAGAAGCTCAGGAAAATTTTCATGTTAGCAATACTTTTTTTATTTTTTGAGTTGTTTTACCGAATCGGTTGTTCAAGGTATTTGGTTTTTACTCGGAACCGATGAAAAAAATTGGATCACTTCTTGTGAATTTGTTGAAAATGATTCTTACCTGGTTCATGACCTATTAGAAGTAGAAAGCGTTCTGACGAAATTCTTATGAATAGAAAAGGAATGCAGTTAATTTGATAATAATCAAGTCTTCGGTTTAAGCTATCGAATCAGTTAGAGCCACTCGTCCAGCAGAGCCCGGAAGATAGCTGACTCATATTTATTGTGTCCCCTAGCAATCTTGTTATGGAGAGCCACCTTATTTTTGATAAATCTGGTATGTCAAAGGATTGTTAGCTAACTGAATGCAGTAGCAAAACAAAATTAGGAACTAAGAAAGTAGAGAATGTTTAAAATTTTGTTAATATTAAGGTACTCGCTAATATTAATTAGGAACCAAGGAAGTAGAGAAGATTTCATGGAGTGCGGAAATTTGAGCTCCTCTAGAAACTGTGGGACACCACCTGACATGTTGTGTGTGCGGGAGGGATCCCAACTCTTGAATCACTTTCAAAAATTGCTCTCGATTGAAAAATGATCCCTTGCGAGTGGTTGCCTTCCATTAGGAGGACGTCCAAGACCTGGCATTCTCCGAGACTCCGATGCTTGAGTCGTTTTCAAATAACCGCAATTCACGGAGATTTAACCGCAACTCACGGAGATTTTCGAGCGAATTATGCGGGTGAAGCGGAAAGGCTAACAACCTCTTTGAATATGCCACGTGATATTCCAAAGCTTTTTACAATAATCGAGTAAGTTCACGTTCGTAACTCAGATTTTTTCTACAGAGTCAGTAATACCGTGGGTGGTGGCGAGAGTCAAGTTGAAGAATTTAATTTTATCATGTTATCCTACATTATTTTTTTATATTTTCTTATATCTCGGCGACCTCCTGCAATGCAGTGTAACAAAAGTAAAACATGATAAATAATGAAGATCATCCCGTATGATATTTTATAATACCCGCTCTACATGATTTTTGTTCACGCCAGGCACGGGAATGTCGAAAAAGTCACGATCAGCGCGGCATGGGAGACGGAGATAGTGATGGGCACTTAGCCATACCTGCACCGCCCGGCCCAAGCCCATCAGGTCTCGAAATAAACGAGCCATGACAGGCATGATCCACTTAAACTGAACCCCCGGCCTAGCATGGTCCTAGGACCGGGGGTGGCGGGCCATGCCGGCACGGCCCATTGGCCTAAGGCCCTGTTTTATTTTTTAAAAAATTGTGCCAAGTCGGCCTAGCCCGTTTAGAGCCTTTACAAGCCGTGCTAGGAACGACCCATTTAGGTTCGTTATGAGCTATATCAGGCACGGTCTAACATGGCCTGTTTGGTTCATAACAGTCAAAATTGGCTATTATTTGATTTTTTATCATTTTAACCCCCCAATAGTCATAAAATGATTATTTTGAGGGGTATTTTGGAAAAATAAAATTTTTGAAATCCTATAAATACCCCTCTCCATTTTTATCATACCAAACCAACTCCTCTCCTATATACTCTTCTTTTTATTTTTACTACTACTATTTCTCTTTTTTAGTAATATTTAGGAAGTATTTTAGGCTTCTAGCATTTTAATTTTTAATTTACATTTAGCAAGTGTTCAAGTGCTATACAGAAAGAGACCCTTATTGTGGAGTACAAGAGAAAAAGAAGGTCCTTGTTGAGGAGTATAAAAGGAAGCTCACAAATCTCGGCTCTATCTCTACTTAATTCTATCACTTTTACTTAATTCCTTATTGTGGTTGGTTTTTATTCTTTGCATTCATTAATTTAGAATCTTAGATATGTCATCTTTTGATTAAAGTTGTTTTAGCATTCCTCCTGTTTCTATGGGAGAAGAAACTAATTCTCATATTCCTAATCTCTTTGGAATAAGTGAAGATCAAATCTCTTCCCGTAAAAGGACTAGTAATATATGGGATGATTTTGATGGAGCTTTGAAAGCAAAATATAAAAAATATACCAAAGTTATAGTAATAGTAGGGGAACTAACCATTTGAGAAGACATCAAGAGTCATAAGATGTATGATTCTCATCTTCAAAATATGCTTAATATACAGGGGGTCTCTGGTAAGTAATTTTATATATAATCATGAAAATCAAAGAAAAGTACTTATAAAATGGATAGTTATGGATGAATTATCTTTTAGTTTATATGAATCTTTTAATTTTAAAAAAATATGTTCAATTAATCTTATTACCTGTTTACAAAAGAACTAGTAGATGCATATTTAAAAAAGTAGTTATAACTAACTTTTTAGCAATAAAAGAAAGTTTAATTAGAACTCTCTCTATCTTAAGTATAAAAATTTTATTAACTTTTGATATTTGGTCAGTATCTATTAACAGTAATTATTTTATTACTGTTACCGTTCATTATATTGATAATGATTGGTAATTAAATAAACATATTCTTGCTTTTCCTATTTTTGATTTTTTACATTATGGACAACAAATTTTAAATATCATTTATCAAACTCCATGTTTATATGGCATTAATGATAAAACTATGTCTATTACTTTTGATAATGCATCTAATAATAATTATAATGTTGCATTATTGAAGGCCTTATAACATCCTACTTTAAATAAAAATTTATTATATATTAGATGTGCATGTCATATTTTAAATCTCTCTGTTCAAGCTAGCATAAGCATGGTTCAAGATATAATTTCGAAAATTAAAAATACAATTTCTTTTATTTATATTTTAAAAATAATATTTCAAGAATTTAAGCAACTATATGTAGATCATAGTAAATATTTTAAAAAATTTAAACTTGATGCAATTACTTATTGGAACTTAATATATAGTATGATACATGATGTATATTTACATAAAAATTTATTAAGTACATATATTAATGACCGTTAATTAGGATTTATATTAACTGAAAATGATTGGAATAAAGATAAAATTTTTGAAGATTTTTGGGCTAGTTTTTGTAATGCTTCCAATATTCTTTCTAGTATTTATTATCTAACTTTATGTTCATTTTTTTAACAAGCATATATTATTAATCAAAAACTTGTAGAATATAGATATGATGATGTTTTAATGCCTATTGAATAAATTGAATCTAAATGAAATAAGTATTGGGACAAGGTATATCCCATGCATGACTTAGTTACCATATTTGATCTACAAGTTAAATTAAATGGCATGCTATTTTATTTGATGCATATTATGAAAAATGATTCAAGATCCAGAACATGCTAAAGTTAAGGTAATAATTTTTTTTTATGATATTTATGCTTTATATGATGAAAAGATTTATTGATCTAGATTACCTGCACAAGGCTCTATATATTCTTCTAGTAGTTCTCTTTCATCATTTATTTTTTTCTTTATTATATATAGAAAATATACACAAACTTCAAGTTCATCTGCATTTTCTTCATCTTTAGGTAATGAACAAGAATTTTATTTATGAAAGGATCTTCAATTAGTATATGATGAAAATCAAATAGAGAGTCTAAATATATTAGCCTGGTGAAAGAGTATTAAAAATCAATATGCTATTATGTCTTCCACTGTACTTGATATTTTAGTTATATCGATATCCATAATAGCATCATAATCTATATTTAGTGTAGGTTGACGTGTTCTTGATGAAAAGATAAGTATGATGACTAGCGACACTGCTGAGATGCTTCTCTACTTCAAAAATTGGTTAAATGCCAAGACGAAACTTAAAGTTAAAGGTAGACATGATACAGTATTTTCTGATGATAATAATATAGACACTATTGATAATTAATAAGATTTTTAGCATTTATTTTCAATTCTTAATTTTTTTATAATTATATATTTTTATTTTTTAATTATTGAGATGAGTCATCTCTATTTCTTTTCTCTCCCTCTCTCTCATTGTCTTCTGGAGGACAGGCCTAGCTCTTCCATGTAATATTTTGATTTAAAGGGATCTATGCCAAACCCTCAATCATTAAAATGGCTTTATATTAATAAGTACTTAATTTCCAATATTTTTTTAATTTATTAAAAAATATTTTTTATAAATAAAAAAATATGGACCATGACTAGCATGGCCCAAATGAGCCATGATAAGGCATGTCCTATTTCAAGGGGGTCGTGTCGTGCCTAGCCCACGGGTCGTGCCTAGCCCACGGGTCTTGCCAGCTCAAGCCTTTATGAGCCATGCTGGGCCTGGCCCATAGGCCAGAAACCTCCAATCCAGTCCAGCCCCCTTATATGAACTATGCCTCATACGATCCATTATTGTAACAAGCGGGCCACAATCCAATGCCCACCTCTAGACAAAGGAGCCACAAGGTTTGGGGAAAGGGGTGGGGTGAAGGAGCCATGGGCATTGAGGGGGGCCATGAAGGAGTAGTGGGTATAAGGGGCATGGAGGAGCAATGGATAGGGAAAGCAATCAAGACTGAACACGAGATCGTAGTGTAGTCAATAGGGATGCAAATAGGTCAGGTTGATTCGTGACCCGGCCCGATCATACCCGATTAGACCCAACTCGAGCCCATATAAAAGATCCTTGGATCTTGATCAGATTTAAAAATTAGATCCATTCATTTTTTGAATCGGATCTGGATTTACTAAATTCAAACTCAACCCAACCCGACCCAATCCATAAAAACTTTTGGGTTAATTTGGATCATAAGATATATGACCCAATCTAACCCGATCCGACCCAAATCCAAATATAAGACCCGAACCCTTTTAATAATTAATTAATTAATATATTTATATATATGTATTTATGGGCTTGGTCATCCATTTATATTGGTAATGGGCTTGCCGGCTTAGACCAAAGCTACCGATCAGTTTGAGCCAAGGCAATAATGATTATCTTAATCCCCAATTTGTTAACAAGAGCTCCGTGAGACCCAGAGACCATGAAGCTTTTGGATTCTTCTTCTCTGCACTCTTGAGTCTTGCCCTAACTCGGTAACTCCTAATCCCCTATTCTCCCAATTCCTAAACCACTAGGAATGCCGAAGGCTCAATCGGGCTTCCTCCTTGCAAACACCGAAGGTCGAAGAAGAAAAAAAGTCACTGGATCTCGCTCTTGTTCACCAAAGACCGGCGAGGAGAAAAGTCAAGAGTGTATGGACCGTGTGTTTCATCTCTTTCCTCCCTACAAATGCCGAAGGCCGAAGAAGGAAAAAAGTCACTAGATCTCGCTCTTGTTCGCTGAAGGCCGGTGAGGAGAAGAGTAACCGCATGTTTCATCTCAACATCTAGGTAAGTCTTTCTCCCAAATATTTCTTAGTACACCCCTAAATCTTAATCCCAAATTTCTCCAAGAGGCCAAAGGCTACGTCGGGCTTCCTCCTTGCAAACGCCGAAGGCCGAAGCAGTGCTCCCATCGCCAGACACAACCATTACAAGTATGTTTTTTGGGAAGAATGGTTCACTTTAGGTTTTTTGGGTAGCTTTGGAACCTCCATATCATCTACACCTAAAATGAAATCTTAAAGGCCTTAGATGCATCAACTTCATTTTTATGGCTTTGCAGTATGGCACTGATTGTCTAAAATTCATGTTAATAAAACATAGTAGATACTGTTGCCACCTAGATCGCCGTGGCCTACAACTCTGACATGGCACGGATGTGAGAACTTTCCATCTTAGGGCCTTCGATAGCAGCCGGTCCTATAAAAAAGAGAAGACCCAAGCCGGGGATCCCAACGGGGGCACTCCGATGATCAAGTCAGTGGACGATCAAGGAAAACATATATCCTTCTTAGCAAAGCCCAGAGTGGCCTCTACATGCAGATGATGTCAGAGAGAGAGAGAGAGAGAGAGAGAGAGAGTAGAAGCTTGAGTAATGGGAGTTCTTGGGGAAGTCTCCGGAAGTTCCTTCAATCCTTGCCTTGGCTCCCTTTGTTTGCTCGTGCTTGCACTTTTGTGCCTATGCTTATGCTTATGCTTATGCTTTGCTGGAGGCCCCTTCGAGCTTCTTATAAAAGCGTGTTTCATCTGGCGGAGCTTAGAGCCCTAATCTGATGTTCACTTGATGCACCTCATGTGGGCGGAATGTAGGTTTGTTCCTGCCTCTCCTAGGGGGAAGGGGACAAGATCTGAGATCTTTGGAGGAAACTTCTGCTATGCATATAAACAGAGTACTGCAAAGTGCGCATTCCCACCAAGATGAGTGCGAGTGGCATACCACGGAGCTTGACACCCTGACAGGACACTTCCTCTTACAGGCATCATGCTGCCATGCCGCGAGGACTGGCAGAGCACTAACATGGCGGGAGATGCTGCAGGGTTTGAGACTCCTAGTAAAAACTCTTTTTCCGGGTGGTGCAGGTAGTGGGTTGCAGGGTGCGATGCCTCGAGGGCCTTTACAAAGGAGGTGTCGACAGTGTGCTGTAGGGCCCGGTGCTCCGACGGAGTGCCTCTCCACAGGGGGTGAGGCACGCGTGCCCTGGCGAAGCATCTCTCCGTAGAGGGTGCATGCAGCATGCCCTGGCGGAGTGCCTCTCTGTAGGAGGTGCCGCTTCCTTAAGCCATGTGGGAGCTCCGGCAGGGATGGTGACACCACCTGCTGGGGTCGCTATCCTAGCCGCTCCCGCGGTCTCCCGAGGGGATCCAAGCCCACCTGTCTTAGTTCAGATTTGATTTTTGGCGTAGAACTTGACTTTGACCGGGTGCTCGACCTTGGACGAGAGCTCGACCTTCGATGGGAGCTCGACCTCGGCAGGGAGCTTTGGAGCTCGACCTCGATCAAGAGCTCGACCTCGGATGGAAGCTCGACTTCGACAAGGAGCTTGACCTTGGATGGAAGCTCAACCTCAGACGGGAGCTCGACTTTGGATGGGAGCTCGACCTCGGTCAGGGGCTTGACCTCGGTACTTATTTGGCAGCAGCATCCGGGTGGCACCTTCTATCAGCCTGTTTGCCAGCTGGGTCAGACGCGGGCTCCATGTTAGTGGTCGTGCCACATCAAATACCAATAAAATTATATCAAGTACCAAGTTCAGTAATTTTAACTTGTTGCCCAAAGCTTGTCCCTGGATGACTTAAGAATATTATCATCACCAACCTCCAATCCATTTCCCATTAGCATAGGGCCAGCTATGAGAGCAGCTTGTAGTCTAAAGGTTACATGGAAGAATTGATTGACCTACGAAACCAAGAAGGCAAGCTAGTGAGCAGGGGGATGCAGCTAACATAGTTTAAGCTCATGCAACTATGGGGCGATCCTCTAGAATTGCCCCATACCTAGAAAAAATCTAGGGAAGGTGAGGTGGTTTATACAAAAAATTATTTTCATCTTCATTTAGTATAACATCTAAAATAAAAATATTCTCTTGATACATGACAGGATTGGAACCGTACCCGACTTGACCCGAACCGAAGTCGAACCAGACCCGTATGTTATGGATTGGGATCGGGAATGATCCATTGGATCAATAAATTTGATTATGTACCCGATCCGATCCGACCTGATCTTTTATTAGATTGGGTTCGGATCCAATATCAAGACCCGATCAAAGAACCGGATCAAGTTGGGATCAAATATAATCTGATCCGACCCGATCCATTTATAATCCTAATAGTTCATGAGTAATAGAGAAGGGAGTAAATATGATCGGTAATCAGTAGAGAAGCCACGTGCGGCGACAAGGAGATGATCAATGGGCAACGAAGAAGCCGCAAAAGAAAATTAATTAAAAAAATTAAAATATATATAATATTATTATTATTTTATATATTTTTATAATAAAATATTATTAAAAAATAATAATATAGTAAAATTGAAGTCGAGTTACACGTCATCACTACCGGGCGGTGCTCGTAAATTCGCTCGCCCTTCCGCTCCTACACCCACGCGCCTCGTAGAGTCCCCATGCCCTCTGCAAGAAGGGAAGAAGCCAAGCAATAACCTCTCCGCCCCCGTTTCCCAGGTCATAACGGAATCCCCCGTCCTCTTCCTCTACCCCCCAACCACTCTACGCCCAACCTTCCCTCCTACAAATCCGCGCTGAATTTAGATCTCCCCTAACGGAAAAGTAAACCGAATCTCCCTAATTTTCCTGCATATTTCTCCCAGAATCAGATCCCTCCGTCTCTCTTCTTTTCCTTTCGCCACCAAACCCCGGATCTCGAACTTCCCTTCTTCGTCTCCGATGGGCAGCATCCGGTCCCTCTTCCGACGCCACCGCGGCCGCTCCAAGTCCTCCCAGGAGACCGCCTCATCGCCTGCCTCCCCCACCGCAG
This sequence comes from Areca catechu, assembly GCA_021397845.1. Classification (NCBI taxonomy): domain Eukaryota; kingdom Viridiplantae; phylum Streptophyta; class Magnoliopsida; order Arecales; family Arecaceae; genus Areca; species Areca catechu. Next base: position 24,340,236 of record CM038046.1, on the reverse strand, counting down.
GCGGCGCGGCCGGCGCCACTGCGGCGATGGACGAAGTGGAGCGGGTGTTCAAGAAGTTCGACTCGAACGGGGACGGGAAGATCTCGTCGGCGGAGCTGGCGGAGATCTTCCAGAACCTGGGCCACCCTGCCACCGAGGAGGAGCTGCAGCGGATGATGGGCGAGGCGGACGTCGACGGCGACGGCTTCATCAGCCTGGACGAGTTTGTCGACCTCAACGTGCACACCGTCGATGATTCCGCTGCCCTCGAGGACCTCCGCCACGCCTTCTCCGTCTTCGACCTCGACCGCAACGGCGCCATCTCCGCCGACGAGCTCGCTCGCGTCCTCCGCAGCATCGGCGAGGGGGCCTCCGTCGCGCAGTGCAAGCGGATGATCCAGGGCGTCGACCGCAATGGCGACGGCCTCATCTCCTTCGAGGAGTTCAAACTTATGATGGCCAATGGATCTGGCTTCCCACTCGCCAGCAAGATCGAGTAATTAGGGTTTGAATTCGGAATTCTTCTCCTCCTCCCTCTCTCTCTCCATGTCTCACTTTTTTTTCACTTCACGAGGGTGGAGCTAGTGTTGGTGTCTGATAACCGTCTGATCTTAGATCCAGTCGTTGAGAAGAAAGGGACTTATGCTTCTCATTGATTTGGGATTAATTGTACATAAATTGGAGATCATCATCCTCTTGTTCTCTCTTACGCAATCGAGATTGGTTTCATCTAATTATGCCTTTCTTTTTTGAGATTTATATCAATGTTATTCCATTGTTGATGCTGGTGCTTTGTCGGTCCCATAAATACATGCCCCGAATTATTGGGCAGTCCTTTAATTAATTATTTATTAATACTTTTAGACTCCAGTGATCCCGATATGTTATATTATACTAATAGTTAAAATTATTGTTGGTTATTCTTAATAATATTGAGTTCGTGTCGTATTTCTTGGCATGGAAGAATGTTTGATCTTTCGTGGTATCATCCATGATTGCATCTCAAAGCAAAATTCAAAGGCCTCTGATTTTTGAAACAATGACTGCATCATCCATCAGTTTACTCATACAAGGAAGATGAATCTTTCTTCTGTGTAATTTATTTTTCGATCTTGTTTAAATCGCAGGAATGATTTACTATTTTTATTTTATGCTTGTCATGATATATTAATCAAAATTATAATTTAAAATAATGGCAATTCTAACATCAAAACGGCCTTGGTCATTAGAATGTTAGACAATGATGGTTAATTAATTCTTAGTATAAATATGAGTTTTTAAACTATGGAAGTATATAACATGTATTTCGTATACTAATAATTCAATAGTGATTTTATGAAACAAACTTTTGTATTTCTTTTTATTAACTATTAATGGCCTTTTGATGATGATTATTTTATTGTTGCAATGTTTTATTTTCCAGCAAAGCCTCCGTTGCAATGTTGTACAAAATTACAAGCATGCCTCCGTTGCAATGTTGTACAAAATTATAAGCAGTTATGTCTGAATCACGGATGCATGTTTACCTTTTTAATAATAGATTTTTATCTGATTTAAAATTATTTTATTTGTTTATTTAATGTATCACGTGTGATAGTTACGGACAAATATCATTGAGCTTTGTCGGTCTATTTTTTGATTTTGATTGATTTTACTATTTCGTTGATCAAATTGATAAACACAATTTATATCACCCGTTGCTAATACTTTTAAGCTGGATTTACAATATATATATATTTATTTATTTATATTTTTAATAAAATGCGTGGATTATAGATATATCCCCTTCTAACATTAAGTTTTTGTCACACGGCAGTCCACGGTATGGTATTCCTGACTCTGTAGAAAAAATCTGAAAGTTACGAACGTGAACTTACTCGATTATTGTAAAAAGCTTTGGAATATCTTGATCATTGCATAATAAGCTTACACGTGGCATACCCAAAGAGGTTGTTAGCCTTTCCGCTTCACCCGCATAATTCGCTCGAAAATCTCCGTGAGTTGCGGTTAAATCTCCGTGAATTACGGTTATTTGAAAACGACTCAAGCATCGGAGTCTCGGAGAATGCCAGGTCTTGGACGTCCTCCTAATGGAAGGCAACCACTCGCAAGGGATCATTTTTCAATCGAGAGCAATTTGAAAGTGATTCAAGAGTTGGGATCCCTCCCGCACAACATGTCAGGTGGTGTCCCACAGTTAGGGTATAGCCCGGCCCGGGGAAAAAAAAAAAAGGCTTTGGGCCGGGCCTAAGCCCAATTTTTTTAAAATGCTAGCCTAGGCCCGGCCCAGCACTGGCCCAAACTGGCTCAAGCCGATTGGGCCGGCCCAATAAAATTTTGACTCGGGCCAGCCCATATTAAAATATATTCAGGCCTATATTAAAATCTGATTGGACCGGAATTGTTCACTTTACATTAAACAACAAAGAATTTTTAATAAAATTCTAACAGCCAAAAATTTTACTTCCAAAAATTATTAACAACAATTCCAAACAAAATCTAAATCTTTTGTTAGAATGGTTGCTGCTGTCAAGAGAGGTTGCATAGTTTAAAACATTTTATTATTTGGCATCCTGCATCACTTTATGTTTTTAATTTGTCATTTAGGACAACTTGGAAAGTTGGAATTGCCTCCAAGTCATGTAAAACCCAAGACAATACTTGAAGAAGAAAGTCCAAAATAAGTAATTTTGGTGAAATACTGTTTTGACTCAGTAGGCATTTATTGATGAAACACGAGGGGGTTGAGATATTTTCCAGCTTTTAATTAAAAAAAAAAAACAGAACGTCTTCAGAAGTTGGATTTAAGGTATCTTGAGACTAAAAATTATAGAGAGGCCTTGCAGTACAAAAGACATTTCACAATAATCCAAAAGACACGGATAGCCAGATTCACCACAATCGAAGCCACAACAACCAGCTATGACAAAGAGCTAAGTCATTGATGAGAGCAACCAGCTGCAAGAAGCTTAACAACATCCAGGAGCAACTAGCTAAAAGGGACTATTAATGCATAAATATAAACCCAAGAGACACCATTAGAGATCAAAAGACATGGACATTTGAACTTAAAAAACACAACGAAACAGAGTCAACCATCCATCGATTCATGAACATAAACCAAACAAACACTATTTAAGACCAAAAGACAAGCACATTTGAATTATAGATAGACAACGAAACGGGGTCAACCATCTTACTCGGAAAGCAACCAAAGTAAATAAGAGAGCAAACCATCTTACTGAGAATCTGTCAAGAAATAGTGTCAAGAGCATTACAAGAAACTTGACGCCGACCTTCCCTCTCCTTCGGACCTTCGAGACCTTGCCAAGCAGCGGAGTGGGTTTTCTTCCATCGAGCCGAGATTGAGATATTTTGGAACTTATATCGGGCTTGGCTCGGGCCCTGATCCCTTTGGGTTATGTTCGGGCCAGGCCGGGCCGAGCCAAAAAAAATCGAGCCCGGCTTGAAAATATGATGATCTTTATTAAAAAATCCAAGTCCAGTCTGAATTTATTTAGGCCTAGTCAGAAATTTGGCCCAAAATCGAGCCACCTAAAATTCATCGGGCCGGCCTAAGCCCTAATTAGGAGGACGTCCAGGACCTGGCATTCTCCAAGACTCCAATGCTTGAGTCGTTTTCAAATAACCGCAACTCACGGAGATTTTCGAGCGAGGAAAGGCTTATCATGCAATGATCAAGATATTCCTGAGCTTTTTACAATAATCGAGTAAGTTCACGTTCGTAACTTTCAGATTTTTTCTACAGAGTCAGGAATACCGTAGGTGGTGGTGAGAGTCAAGTTGAAGAATTTAATTTTATTATATTATTTTTTCATTATTTTTTAATATTTTCTTACATCTTCGCGACCTCCTGCACTGCCGTGTAACAAAAACTTCATGTTGGAAGGGGATATATCTACAATCCACGCATTTTATTAAAAAATGTAAATAAATATATATTTTAATTAACCATCATTGTCTAACATTCTAATGACCAAGGCCTAACAAAAAAAATTACAATTGCTGTTTTGATGTTAGAATTGCCATTATTTTAATTTATAATTTTGATTAATATATCATGACAAGCATAAAATAAAAATAGTAAATTATTCCTGCGATTTAAACAAGATCGAAAAATAAATTACACAAAAGAAAGATTATCTTTCTTGATGGATGATGAGGCCTTTGAGAATTTTGCTTTGAGATGCAATCATGAATGATGCCACGAAAGATCAAACATTCTTCCATGCCAACAAATACGACACGAACTCAATATTATTAAGAATAACCAACAAGAATTTTGGCTGTTAGTATAATATAACATATCCGGATCACTGGAGCACCAGCATCAACAAATTAAAGGACTACCGTATTTATGGGACCGATAAAGCACCAGCATCAACAATCAACAATGGAATAACATTGATTTATCTCAAAGAAATTAAAAAAAAAAAAGAGGCATAATTAGATGAAACAAATCTCGATTGCGCAAGAGAGAACGAGAGGATGATCTCCAATTTATGTACAATTAATCCATATCAGTCAGCGAGAAGCATCAAGTCCCTTTCTTCTCAACGACTGGATCAAGATCAGACGGTTATCAGAGACCAACACTAGCTCCACCCCCAAACACGCATCAAGAAACGTCCCCAAACCGCATCAAAGAAACCCAAAAGTTGCCCAAAAACGTGAAGGGAAAAAAAGTGAGACATGAGAGAGAGGGAGAGAGGGAGGAGGAGAAGAAGAATTCCGAATTCAAACCCTAATTGATCTTGCTGGCGAATGGGAAGCCAGATCCATTGGCCATCATAAGTTTGAACTCCTCGAAGGAGATGAGGCCGTCGCCATTGCGGTCGACGCCCTGGATCATCCGCTTGCACTGCGCGACGGAGGCCCCCTCGCCGATGCTGCGGAGGACGCGAGCGAGCTCGTCGGCGGAGATGGCGCCGTTGCGGTCGAGGTCGAAGACGGAGAAGGCGTGGCGTAGGTCCTCGAGGGCAGCGGAATCATCGACGGTGTGCACGTTGAGGTCGACAAACTCGTCCAGGCTGATGAAGCCGTCGCCGTCGGCGTCCGCCTCGCCCATCATCCGCTGCAGCTCCTCCTCGGTGGCAGGGTGGCCCAGGTTCTGGAAGATCGCCGCCAGCTCCGCCGACGAGATCTTCCCGTCCCCGTTCGAGTCGAACTTCTTGAACACCCGCTCCACTTCGTCCATCGCCGCAGTGGCGCCGGCCGCGCCGCCTGCGGTGGGGGAGGCAGGCGATGAGGCGGTCGCCGGGGAGGACTTGGAGCGGCCGCGGCGGCGTCGGAAGAGGGACCGGATGCTGCCCATCGGGGACGAAGAAGGGAAGTTCGAGATCCGGGGTTTGGTGGCGAAAGAAAAAGAAGAGAGACGGAGGGATCTGATTCTTTGTTGGGAGAAATATGCAGGAAAATTGGGGAGATTCGGTTTACTTTTCTGTTAGGGGAGATCTAAATTCGGCGCGGATTTATAGGAGGGGAAGGTTGGGCGTAGAGCTTATCACGAAAAAAAAAAAAAAAAAAAAAAAGGAGAGGTTGGGGGGTAGAGGAAGAGGACGGGGGATTCCGTTATGACCTGGGAAACGGGGGCGGAGAGGTTGTTGCTTGGCTTCTTGCCTTCTTGCGGAGGGCATGGGGACTCCACGAGGCGCGTGGGTGTGGGAGCGTGGGTGTAGGAGCGTGGGGGCGAGCGAATTTACGAGCACCGCCCGGTAGTGATGACGTGAAACTCGACTTGAATTTTACTATATTATTATTTTTTTATAATATTTTATTATAAAAAATATAAAATAAGATATATATATATATATATATATATTCTGTGTGGCTTCCTCGTTGCCCATTGATCATCTCCTTTCGCCGCACGTGGCTTCTCTACTAATCACCGATCATACTTACTCCCTTTTTTATTACCTGCCAACTTTTAGGATTATAAATAGATCGGGTCGGATCAGATTATGTTTGATCCCAACTTGATCCGATTATTTGATCGGATCTTGATATTGGATCCGAACTCAATCTAATAAAAGATCGGATAGGATCAGATCGGGTCCATAATCAAATTTATTGATCCAATGGATCATTCCCGATCCCAATCCATAACATACGGGTATGGTTCGGCTCCGGTTCGGGTCAAGTCGGGTATGGTTCTAATCCTGTCATGTATCAAGAGAATATTTTTATTTTAGATTGTTATACTAAATGAAGATGAAAATAATTTCCTGTATAAACCACCTCACCTTTCCTAGATTCTTTCTAGGTACGGGGCAATTCTAGAGGATTGCCCCATAGTTGCATGAGCTTAAACTATGTTAGCTGCATCCCCCTGCTCACTAGCTTGCCTTCTTGGTTTCGTGATAGGCCTCTCCCTTGTGCTCGATTGATTTGGGTAAGAATTTAGCACTAAATGATTGATATCTGGTCAATAGGTCAATCAATTCTTCCATGTAACCTTTAGACTACAAGCTGCTGTCATAACTGGCCCTATGCTAATGGGAAATGGATTGGAGGTTGGTGATGATAATATTCTTAAGTCATCTAGGGACAAGCTTTGGGCAACAAGTTAACATTTCTGAACTTGGTACTTGATATAATCTTATTGGTATCTGATGTGGCACAATCACTGACATGGAGCCCGCGTCTAACCCAGCTGGCAAACAGGTTGGCAGAAGGTGCCACCTGGATGCTGCTACCAAATAAGTGCTGAGGTCAAGCTCCCATCCGAGGTCAAGCTCCCGTCCGAGATTGAGCTCCCATCCGAGGTCAAGCTCCTTGTCGATGTCGAGCTCTCGGTCGAGGTCGAGCTCCTATTCGAGGTCGAGCTCCAAAGCTCCCTGTCGAGGTCGAGCTCCCGACCAAGGTCGAGCTTCCATCGGAGGTCGAGCTCTCGTCCAAGATCGAGCATCTGGTCAAAGTCAAGTTCTCTACCAAAAATCAAATCTAAACTAAGAATGGTGGGCTTGGATCCCCTTGGGAGACCGCGGGAGCGGCTAGGATAGCGACCCTAGCAGGTGGTGTCACCATCCCTGCCGGAGCTCCCTCATGGCTCAAGGAAGCGGCACCGCCTACAGAGATGCACTCTGTCAGGGCACGCCGCTGCACCCCCTGCGGAGAGATGCTCCGCTAGGGCACGTGTGCCTGCACCCCCTATGGAGAGGCACTCCGTCGGAGCACCGGGCCCTGCAGCACACTATCGACACCTCCTTTGGAAAGGCCCTCGGGGCGTCACACCCTGCAACCCCTACCTGCACCACCCAAAAAAAGAGTTTTTACCTGGAGTCTCAAACCCTGCAGCATCTCCCGTCAAGCTAGTGCTCTGCCAGGCCCCGAGGCATGGCAGCACGATGCCTGTAAGAGGAAGTATCCTGTCGAGGTATCGGGCTCCGTGGTATGCCACTCGCACTCATCTTGGTGGGAACGCGCACTTCGCAGTACTCTGTTTATATGCATAGCAGAAGTTTCCTCCAAGGATCTCAGATCTTGTCCCCCTCCCCCTAGGAGAGGCAGGAATAGACCTACATTCCGCCCACATGAGGTGCATCAAGTGAACATCAGATCAGGGCTCTAAGCCCCACCAGATGAAACACACTTTTATAAGAAGCCCGAAAGGGCCTCCGGCAAAGCATAAGCATAAGCATAGGCACAAAAGCACAAGCACGAGCAAACAAAGAGGAGCCAAGGCAAGGACTGAAGAAACTTCCGGAGACTTCCCCAAGAACTCCCATTGCTCAAGCTTCTACTCTCTCTCTCTCTCTCTCTCTCTCTTTTTGACATCCTCTGCATGTAGAGGCCACTCTAGGCTCTGCTAAGAAGGATATCTATTTTCCTTGATCGTCCACTGACTTGATCATCGGAGTGCCCCCGTTGGGATCCATGGCTTGGGTCTTCTCTTTTTTATAGGACCGGCTGCTATCGAAGGCCTCTAGGCGGGAAGTCCGCACATCCGCGCCACGTCAGAGCTGTAGGCCACGGCGATCTAGGTGGCAACAATATCTACTATGTTATATTAACATGAATTTTAGACAATCAGTGCCATACTGCAAAACCATAAAAAGGAAGTTGATGCATCGGAGGCCTTTAAGATTTCACTTTAGGTGCAGATGATATGGAGGTTCCAAAGCTACCCAAAGAACCTAAAGTGAACTATTCTCTCCAAGAAAACATACTTGTAATGGTTGTGTCTGGCGATGGGAGCACTGCTTCAGCTTTCGGCGTTTGCAGGGAGGAAGACCGATAGAGCCATTGGCCTCTTGGAGAAATTTGGGATTAGGATTTAGAGGTGTGCTAAGAAATATTTGGGAGAAAGACTTACCTAGAGGTTGAGATGAAACATGCGGTCACTCTTCTCCTCACCGGCCTTCAGCGAATAAGAGTGAGATCTAGCGACTTTTTTCCTTCTTCGGCCTTCGGCATTTGTAGGGAGGAAAGAGATGAAACACACGGTCCATATACTCTTGACTTTTCTCCTCGCCGGTCTTCGGTGAACAAGAGCGAGATCCAGCGACTTTTTTTCTTCTTCGACCTTTAACGTTTGCAAGGAGGAAGCCCGATTGAGCCTTCGGCATTCCTGGTGGTTTGGGAATGGGGGGAATAGGGGATTAGGAGTTACTGAGTTAGGGCAAGACTCAAGAGTGCAGAGAAGAAGAATCCAAAAGCTTCATGGTCTCTGGGTCTCACGGGGCTCTTGCTAACAAATTGGGGATTAAGTTAATCATTATTGCCTTGGCCCAAGTCGATCGATAGCTTTGGCCCAAGCCAGCAAGCCCATTACCAATATAAATACATGACCAAGCCCATAAATTCATATATATAAAATATTAATTAATTAATTATTAAAAGGGTTCGGGTCTTATATTTGGGTTTGGGTCGGATCGGGTTGGATTGGTCCATATATCTTATGATCCAAATTAACCCAAAAGTTTTTATGGATTGGGTCGGGTCGGGTTGAGTTTGAATTTAGTAAATTCAGACCCGATCCAGAAAATGAATGGATCTAATTTTTAAATCTGATCCAGATCCATGGATCTTTTAAATGGATTCGAGTCGGGTCTAACCGGGTTAGATCGAGCTGGGTCATGAATCAACTCGACCCATTTGCATCCCTACTGACTACACTACCATCTCTTGTTCAATCTTGATTGCCTTTCCTATCCATTGCTCCTCTAGCGCCCCTTATACCCACTGCTCCATCGTGGCCCCCTCCCCCCTCAATGCCCATGGCTCCTTCACCCCACCCCCTTCCCCAAACCTTGCGGCTCCTTTGTCTAGAGGTGGGCATTGGATTGTGGCCCGCTTGTTACAATAATGGATCGTATAAGGCATAGTTCATATAAGGGGGCTGGACTGGATTAGAGGTTTCTGGCCTATGGGCCAGGCACGGCATGGCTCATAAGGGTTTGAGCTGGCATGACCCATGGGCTAGGCACGACACGACCCCCTTGAAATAGGACATGCCTTAGCATGGCTCATTTGGGCCATGCTAGTCATGGTCCATATTTTTCTATTTATAAAAAATATTTTTTAATAAATTAAAAAAATATTGGAAATTGGGACTTATTAATATAAAGCCATCTTAATGATAGAGAGTTTGGCATAGATCCCTTTAAATCAAAATATTACAGGGCGGGGGCTAGGCCTAACCTCCAGAAGACAATGAGAGAGAGGGAGAGAAAAGAAATAGAGATGACTCATCTCTATAATTAAAAAATAAAAATATATAATTATTAAAAAAACAAGTATTGAAGATAAATGCTAAAAATCTTATTAGTCATTAGTAGTGTTTGTATTATTATCATCAGAAAATACTGTATCATGTCTGCCTTTAACTTTAAGTTTTGTCTTAGTATTTAACCAATCTTTAAAGCAGAGAAGCATCTCAGCAGTATCGCTAGTCATCCTACTTATCTTTTCATCAAGAACACGCCAACCTACACTAAATATGGATTCTGATGCTATTATGGATATCGGTATAGCTAAAATATCAAGTACAATGACAGACATAATAGGATATTGATTTTTAATACTCTTTCACCAGGCTAATACATCTAGACTCTCTATTTGATTTTTATCATATACCGATTGAAGATCCTTTCATAAATAAAATTCTAGTTCATTACCTAAAGATGAAGAAGATGCGGATGAACTTGAAGCTTGTGTATATTTTCTATATACAATAAAGAAAAAAATAGATGATGAAAGAGAACTACTAGAAGAAGATATAGAGCCTTGTGTAGGTAATCTAGATCCATAATTTTTTTCATCATATAAATCATAAATATCATAAAAAAATTTGTTACCTTGACTTTAGCATGTTGTCGATCTTGAATCATTTTTCATAATATGCATCAAATAAAATATCATGCCATCTAATTTAACTTGTGGATCAAATATGGTAACTAAGTCATGCATGGGATATACCTTGTCCCAATACTTATTTCATTTAGATTCAATTTGTTCAATAGGCATTAAAACATCATCATATCTATATTCTATAAATTTTTGACTAATAGTATATGCTTGTTAAAAAAATGAACATAAAGTTGGATAATAAATACTAGAAAGAATATTGGAAGCATTACAAAAACTAGCCAAAAAATCTTCAAAAAATTTATCTTTATTCCAATCATTTTCAGTTAATATAAATCCTAATTAACGGTCATTAATATATGTACTTAATAAATTTTTATGTAGGTATACATCATGTATCATATTATATATTAAGTTCCAATAAGTAATTGCATCAAGTTTAAATTTTTTAAAATATTTACTATGATCTACACATAGTTGCTTAAATTTTTGAAGTCTTGTTCTTAAAATATAAATAAAAGAAACTGTATTTTTAATTTTTGAAATTATATCTTGAACCATGCCTATGCTAGCTTGAACATAGAGATTTAAAATATGACATACACATTTAATATGTAATAAATTTTCATTTAAAATGGGATGCTATAAGGCCTTCAATAATGCAATAGTATAATCATTATTAGATGCATTATCAAAAGTAATAGACATGGTTTTATCATTAATGCCATATAAACATGGAGTTTGATAAATGATATTTAAAATTTGTTATCCATAATGTAAAAAATCAAAAATAAGAAAAGCAAGACTATGTTTATTTAATTACCAATCATTATCAATATAATGAGTAGTAACAACAATAAAATAATTACTATTAATAGATCCTAACCAAATATCAGAAGTTAATAAAACTTGTATACTTAAGACAGAGAGAGTTCTAATTAAACTTTCTTTTATTGCTAAAAAGTTAGTTATAACTACTTTTTTAAATATATATCTACTAGTTCTTTTGTAAGCAAGTAATAGGATTAATTGAACATATTTTTTAAAATTAAAAGATTCATATAAACTAAAAAATAATTCATCCATAACTATCCATTTTATAAGTACTTTTCTTTGATTTTCATGATTATATATATAATTACTTACAAGAGACCCCTTGTATATTAAGCATATTTTGAAGACGAGAATCATACATCTTATGACTCTCTTGATGTCTTCTCAAACGGTTATTTCACCTACTACTACTATAAAGTTTGGCATATTTTTTATATTTTGCTTTCAAAACTCCATCAACTATAACTCTATCAAAATCATCCCATATATTACTAGTCCTTTTATGGGAAGAGATTTGATCTTCACTTATTCCAAAGGGATTAGAAATATGGGAATTAGTTTCTTCTCCCTTAGAAACAGGAGGAATGCTAAAACAACTTTAATCAAAAGATGCCATATCTAAGATTCTAAATTAATGAATTCAAAGAATACAAACTAACCATAATAAGGAATTGAGTAAAAGTGAAAGAATTAAGTAGAGATAGAGCTGAGATTTGTGAGCTTCATCTTATACTCCTCAATAAGGACCTTCTTTTCCTCTTGTACTCCACAATAAAGATCTCTTTCAGTATAGCACTTAAACACTTGCTAAATGTAAACTAAAAATTAAATTGCTAAAAGCCTAAAATACTTCCTAAATATTACTAGAAAAGAGAAATAGTAGAAGTAAAAATGGAAAAAAGAGTATATAGGAGAGGAGTTGGTTTGGTATGGTAAAAATGGAGGAGGGGCTATTTATTGGATTTCAAAATTTTTATTTTTCCAAAATATCCTCAAAATAATCATTTTATGACTGTTAAGGGGTTAAAATGATAAAAAGTCAAAAAATAGCCAATTTTGACCGTTGTGAGCCAAACAGACCGTGCTAGGCCGTGCTTGGTATAGCTCATAACGAACCTAAATGGGTTGTGCCTAGCACGGCCTGTAAAGGCTCCAAACGGGCTAGGCCGACTTGGCACATTTTTTTTAAAAAATAAAATAGGGCCTTAGGCCAATGGGCCGTGCCGGCATGGCCCACCACCCCCGGGCCTAGGACCATGCTAAGCTGGGGGTTCAGGTTAAGCGGGCCATGCTTGGCATGGCTCGTTTATTCTATGACCTGATGGGCTTGGGCCAGGCGATGCCAGGTATGGCTAAGTGCCCATCACTACCTCCGCCTCTCATGCCACACTAATCGTGACTCTTTTGACATCCCCGGGCTTGGCATGAACAAAAATCATGTAGAGCGGGCATTATAAAATATCATATGGGATGAATTTCATTATTTGCCATGTTTTACTTTTCACTGATCTTAAAAAGTAAAGATAAAAGTCAAATACCTTTTCTACTAATGAAGTTATAGTTCTATAATTATGACATTCTTTCTCTTTCTTATTTTCAGTTAATACATTTTACAGATACATAGTATATATCAATAAGCCATTTAATATATATCATTTGATCATGTACTGTATATTGGTAAATGTTATATTTCATAAATTATGTATTAATTTATCTAAAAGTAAATATTGGTATGTCAAATAAATATTTTGCTAGGTGAATATCAACTAGCTATCTACAACATATATTGGTAAGTTATCAAGTGTATATCAATTATCCATATAGTATGTATTGATGAATACTATATTTGAAAAACTATGTATTAATTTATCTATAAGTATGTATTGGATTATTATTAGATATGTTAAAAAAACTTACAATATATATTAGTAAACTATCAAGTATATTTCAATTGGCCATATATTATGTATTGATAAATATTATATTTAAAAAATTATGTATTAATTTATCTATAGGTATGTATTGGAATGATACTAGGTATATATAAAAAAAGTTTATGGTATGTATCAATAAACCATTAAATGCATATCAATTAGTCATATACTATATATTGGTGAACACTATATATTAATTTATCTGTGGTATGTATTGAATCACTACTAGGCATGTATTAAAAAAGCTGATAATATATATCAGTAAATCATCAAGTATGCATTAATTGATCATATACCATGTAATGATGAATACTATATTTAAAAAACTATATATTAATTTATCTATATGTATGTATTGGATTGTTACTATGTATGTATCTAAAAAGTTTACAATATATATTAGTAAACAGTTAAGTATATATCATTTGATCCTGTATATATATACTGTAAATTTTTTTGATACATATATAGTCGTAATTCAATATATACTTATGATAAATTAATATACAGTTTTTTGAATATAATATTCACTAATACATAGTGTATGGCTAATCGATATATATCTAGCAAAATATTCATTTAATATCTCAATATATACTTTTAGATAAATCGATACATAGTTTGTAAAATATCGCACTTACCAATACACAGTACATGATCAAATGATATATAGTAGAGGGCTAACTGATATATACTATATATCGATAAAAAGTATGTAGTTGAAATGAAGAAGAAAAAGAATATCATAATTATAGAATTATAACTCTATTAGCAAAAAAGTTATTTGACTTTTAAGTTTATTCTTTAATATTGACCAAAAAAATATAGTAGACAATGAAGCCCGCCCCATATAATATTCTATAGTGCCCGCTCCATATAATTTTTTTTTGTTCGCTTGATGCTCCTCCACACCCCATGTCCACGACTATGTCAGCATCCCTTTTCTCAACTCATAGCTCTTCCGGCACTCCTTAGGCCTGCGACTCCTTCACTCTCCTCGACTGCGGCTATTTGGCACCCCTCTCCCATACGTAGTAGACTTGGATCTAGATTTTTTTATAACAAAATATTTCCAAACTATAGTAAAATTACTATATTAGCCATGTACATGACTAGCTATATGGATAAATCATGATCATTAATATTAGATTGAACGATCATAATTTTAAATTTAAGAAAAAGATGGTTCAATTCTTTGGAGCACCATAGTAAAACCTAGCTTGGTTTTGATTAAACATTGGGACTCAATGATCATAATTAAGGCTGCAAATGGGTCGGGTCGATCCATGACCCGACCCGATCTGATCCGGTTAGACCCGATCCAGATCCATTTAAAAGACCCATGGATCTGGATCGGATTTAAAACTTTGACCCCTTCATTTTTTGGATCGGATCTGGATTTACTAAATTTGGACCCGACCTAATCCGACCCTATCCATAAATATTTTTGGGTTAATTTGGATCTTCAAATATATGACTCGATCCAACTCGACCCGACCCGAATCCAGATATAGGACCTGGATCTTTTTTAAATATATTATTTATAATATATTGGGTAAATAGTTAAACACTAAACAGTAAATTGTAATGGGCCTAAATGCCTAATGGTTACTGTTGCCGCCTATATCGCCGTGGCCGGTAGCTCTTACGTGGCCTAGGTGAGTGGGCTCCGTGCTAGCGTCACCGGGCTCGTTGGTCGGAGACGATCAAGGAAAACATAGTCGTAGTTGGGATGAAAGGGGCTTGGTACTGTAGCGGCCCTTCTGTGGGCCTCTCCGGTGAGGAGTAATCTTCCTCCTTATTATCCCTCCGTTGGGCGATACTTGCAAAACAGGGAAGACCTGCGCCGGGGATTCCGGCAAAGACACTTCGACGATCAAGTCAGCGGGACGATCGAAGGAAATAAGGAACCTCTAAGACGGAGAGCTTGGGGGACTCTCCGCTGCCAGAGGGTGATAGACAATGTAAGAATGAAGAGAGTGTGTTGTCTCTTACCCCTCTTACCTCTTCCCGCTGCTATTATGTAGACGAGCGGCTCTTGGTGTTCAGAGAGGCACGTTCTTCTTGGTATAGGCCTGTGAAGCTTCTGCAGGCCTGGGAGGCTTAGGTAGGTTGGTCAACTTCCTCCTTCTTGATGGTTCAGGAGGTTGGTGGAGGAGCACAGCGCCTTGGATGTGGCACCCCTTCCTCATTGGCGTAAGCTGTGATGGGGGCTTTTAATATAGCCCTCCTTCGTAGACGGCGGACTCAGTTTGGTAGAGATGGTGATGTGTCGGGCTGCCATCTGGCCTTCCTCCGTACCTATATTTTGAAAAGCATACTTGGAATGGAATCAAATAAACCGTGGCACATGCTTCGAGATGAGGCAGGCGAGGCTCTTCATGCGCATAGTTCGAGGTGTCCCGCCGCGAGGCTAGGCCGCATGGCTTCTCCATGCATGGCGAGGTCTGCAAGGCTAGGCCGCGTAGCCTCTCCATGCATGGCGAGGTCTGCAGAGGCCTCTACGCACACGGGTCAAGGTGCGCAGGGTAGTCGCGCGAGCCGAGGCGCGGTATGCAGGGTCTCTCCCATGCACGTGGTTCTGGGCATTGGAGCAGGCAGAAATGAGATGCAGTCCCGCGGGAAGAGTCAGACTAGGCGTGGGCGGAGCTGGGGCATGCCGTACTGGTGCGGGGGCGCACCGGGCGGAGATGGAGTCGACCGGGTGTTCTGGACTGGGCGCGGAGGTGAGCTGGGTGCCGGAGCGGGCGGAGCCGGAGTGGACTGGCGCAGGCGTGCCGTGGACGTGTGCTGGCACGAGCTTGGCACGGGCGGAGCCGAAGTGCCGACCTTGGCGGCGGACCCGGGAGTTGGAGCGGAACGGCACGTGCGTCCTGCCGGACTGGGCCGAACCGGACGGAAGACCGCCGAACTGGCGGGGGCCGAAGCCGAGGTGCTGCACGGAGCGGGGGCGTTCCCAGGCGTAGAGGCGAGGTGGTGCGATCCCCTATGGGCGACCGGGCGCGGGAGCAGGCGGAGCCGGAGTGGACCGACGCAGGGGCAGGTGGCACGGAGGTGCACCGGCGCTGGGGTGTGCCGTGGCGCGGTTGTGGAGCTGCGGGCGCGCGAGGGTGCGGCCAGGCCTAGCTGGGAGCCGAACCGGCAGGACCGGACCGGGGCACCGATCGCCGGACTCGAGCGGGGCAGGACCGGAGCTGCGAGCGGAGGTGGTGCCAAGTTGGGTTTCCCACGGGCGGAGGCGGAGCTAGGTGCACCGAACTGGGATGGTCGCAAGCATGGGCGGAGCCGGGCTGGCACAGGGCAGCCGCGGGTTTGCCCGGCTGAGCCGGTGTCGGAGCTGGCGGGGGTGAGCTGCCTCCCGTGGGCGAACTTGGCGCCGGCTCGGGCGGAAGCCTCCCGCAAGCTCCAACGGGCGGACCGGGCGCCAGCCTGGGCGGAGCCTTGCCCGGCGCTGCCGAGGTCGGCCGAACGCCGGAGGAGCTGGGGTGGCTGGAGCCGGACGCGGGCATGCCGGGCGGAGCCTTGCAGGGCGCTGCCGAGGTCGGCCGAACGTCGGAGGAGCTCGGGCGGAAGCCGGATGCGGGCATGCCGGGCGAAGCCTTGCGGGGCGCTGCTGAGGTCGGCCGAACGCCGGAGGAGCTGGGGTGGCTGGAGCCAGACGCGGGCATGCCTGGCGGAGCCTTGCAGGGCGCTGCCGAGGTCGGCCGAATGCCGGAGGAGCTCGGGCGGAAGCCGGACGCGGGCATGCCGGGCGGAGCCTTGCGGGGCGCTGTCGAGGTCAGCCGAACGCCGGAGGAGCTGGGGTGGCTGGAGCCGGACGCGGGCATGTCGGGCGGAGCCTTGCGGGGCGCTGATCCGGGCACGGCTTCTTCCTGATGATGCTTGGACCGGGCGGAGTGAAGCCGGGCCGATCCGGAGAGCTTCGTAGGCCGATGTTCGCTACCTTTCATGCCTGGCTGGGCTCCAGGCCAGGCTGCCGAGCTGAACTGAACTACCGAAGCTGGACTTCTCATGGCCGAAGTGAGGCGAGGTACTGGTTCACCGCCGAGGTGGGGCCGAGCCGAGCTGGGCTGAACTGCCACATGGCCGAAGTGGGGCTGAGCCGAGCTGTGCTGAACCGCCACATGGCAGAAGCGGGGCCGAGCCGAGCTGAGCTGGGCTGAACCGTCACATGGCAGAAGCGGGGCCGAGCCGAGCTGAGCTGGGCTGAACTGCCACATGGCCGAAGCGGGGCCGTGGTGAGGCCGAGGTGGAGAGGTGCCTGACCGAGGTGGAGAAGTACGTGGCCGCGCCAGCCTCCAAGGAGGACGCGTGTCAGGGCCGAATGGATCTCGTTTACTACCGTAACAGTTACAGTCCAAATCTAAAGGATGGTTCACAGTTCATATTCTATTATCTTATGACTGCTGCTTATGTTCATTAATTAATTCTGCATATTTTCTATACAGCATTTTATTTTCTACATTGCACTCAATATATTCTTATGAAAAATATATCCATGAAAGGTGCAGGATCAAAAGGAGATACATGCATCATTTTTTTTTCAAGCATATATTGAAATCATTTAATTGTTCTTCTGTATTTAGTCAATTAATCGGCACTGGAAGTCATGAGTTTAACAATAACATTAATGGTAGATTGTGCAGTGAAACTCCCTCTTACGCCATCATCATTTCTTCCTCCAATACGAGGCTTTTATTTTTTTGACAAGCTTGTCCAGATTAATTTGTCATAGGAATAATTTTTTGAGGCACCTGATCACCAGTAAATGCATATTAGTCATGATTATGAATGGTAAAGTTTTCAAATTTACACTTGGGCAAGTCATGGAACACTTGAATGATGATTTGAAACTTGAAAATAGAAGTAAAGGTCCATTGTTTGAAATGACAATTGTTCTTCAAGAGGAAAATGAAGGGATAAAAGAGCAACTCGAATGAAGATGATATATAGACGATTATTTTCAGGTTAAGGTTACCAAGTATCAGTAATTGTGACATTGTGTGATGTTTAAGTTAATACCTTATACACAAACGACCTAAATCCCACTAAGAGTGAACAGTAACGATGTCCGATCGATCAAATCCAGTAGTTAACCTCACTGAGAGGCACAATGCTCCAGATAAACTAATGCAATAAGGAGCACATAGCACATTGGTGAAGGTTCATAGTTTCTACTACATTCACTCTTGAAGCCTTCTCAAATGATTTTTTTTCTGAATTCTTCTAGTTTCTTCAGTATTTCTCCTGGGGTCCTATCCAGTTCATCAGCAATCTTTCTCTGCAGATCAGGAGGAAGGGTTGGGAACTTCTCGCAGAGATCACCATCAGTTACATCCTGCAGAATCATTGAATCAGGTAGACAACTGCCAGTCGAGGCCTAAAGAGAAGACTGAAGAGAGAACAAGCACAGCCAATTGCCAGCATAATGCATAATACATAGTAAATTTACCACATCACCTTTACATACGTGAGCTTCCAAGAAATTGTTAATGGAACATATAGTAGCTTATGATCATAGAAAAGGTCTCTTTTTTGCTTTCAGTGCAAAGATGCAACAAATTTTTATTCCTTTTAGTTGATCCTTGTAGTGGATAAGCTAAGTAGTATCCACTATTATCTCTGAAGACATCACATGATATGCATACAGGGAGAACTAAGGATTAAATTAGAGGATCAACTTTGCAAGATCCCTGGACCAGATATTATATATAGATTAATAATCATTACATCAGAAAGCTAGTTGATGCACTTAGTATGTTTGGGAATCGAAGCCATGGTGATCTCATAGATTGTGTTTCCATTATTAATTCAAGTAAAATTTTGTGAATGGAATCATGACCCGACCCGACCTGAACCGGATCCAAACCATACCCGTATGTTATAAATTGGGATTGGGTTATACATGGACCCAACCCAACCCGAATGATCCATTGGATCAATAATTTTGATTATGGATTTGACCCGACCCGACCCGATCTTTTATTAGATTGGATTTTGGTCCAATATCAAAACCCGATCAAGGAATCGGGTCGGGTTGGGATCAAGCATAACCCGATCCAACCCGACCCATTTGCAGCCCTAGTCATAATGAAAAACTTATAACTTGTTTGGTTTGCAAAAAAAAACATTCCTTGCTAGAAAATTCCTTCATAAGTTACTTTATGAAAATATGATGCTTGAAAAGATAATTTTAATATATTTGATTAGCCATATAAAAGTGCTTATTATAGAATGGTTATATTTATTAAACATTTACTCTCTTGAAAAAATTATGTAAAATATCTATTATATATTTTGATAGATATAAGGCCATATATTTTTCCTCTCAAATTCTATATAAATATTTATATAATTTAATATTAATATAATATTAATATATTAAAATAAATACTATATTAACATTGATAGAAATATTACAATAGTATAAATATTTAAAAATATTAATGTATTATAAATATTATACTATTTATACTAATATAAAAATAATATAATATTAATATTATATTATATTACTGTTTATAAGGATAATCTTTAAAAGATATTTTTGGAAAGAAAAAAGCTACCAATTAATCTAATTTTCATTATGTGGGAACCGGGAAGTCCCAAAATCTACCTCCCCCATAGATTTATACTTTTCATGAAAGACTAGTTTGGTTCAAGAGAAGTAGAGGGAAAAAGGCAATTCCTCGAAAGAGAAAAAGAGTTCCTTTTTTTAGTTAGAGTTTTAAAATGAGAGAGACTGGAAAAAAAATCCATGGGAAAGTACTTTCAATGTTTTATGGAAAGTAAAAATTCATGAAAAAGATGAATTATGGAACTTCCCATAAGATAGGAATTGATAATTCTTTTTTGTTTAAAAAATATCTTTTTAAGATCCATGACTGAAATTCTATAAAATATCAATGGATGTTTAAAATAAAATATTAAATAGTGATATATATGATCATGGAGTATACAAATTCTCAAAAATCTTATTTAAATATTATACTTATAAATTTTAATATAATATTATAATAATATTTATATTTATATAAATTATAATATTTATAATATTATAATATTATTTTAATATTTACACTAATATAATATTTTTATTAATATTAAAATAATTTTTATATTAATATATTAATAATATTATTATATTAATATAATAAATTATTATGATTTAATGTTATATTATAATATATTAAAATTTTATTTATGTTAATATATGTTGCCGCCAAGATCGTCGTGGCCCGTAGCTGCTGTCGGCGTCGGAGCGCACCTCCTCAGCTGTCTTGCCGCTTGGCGGACCTGGACCTGCAAGACAGGGATCAATGACCCGGGCCAGGGTTTCTGGCGAGGGCACTCCGACGGTCAAGTCGGTGACGATTCAAGGAAACAGATCCTCCTGGTCGAGCCCCTCTTGATGGACTCCACACGAGGAGTGTGTTGTGTAAGAGTGGGATGCAAGTGAGTCGAGGAAAGTGTGGCCTGGTTAGAGGGAGTCTCTGTGTAGCCCTTCCGCCCGACCTTGCTTGGGGATGCTAGTAGTGCCGTGCTCCTCTTATTGGTGGAGCTTGCACTCGTGTTCCAGTGTAGTGGCCTGTCTGTGTTGTGGTTGTTACCTCCAAGTTTTTGTGAACTAGGTTATCGTTGGAAGTCCGTCTTGGGATCTCCACCGGGCTGTCAGGCACGTGTGGCGGTGTCCCAAGGAGCCTTTTCTCGATCGATGGGCCGTCGTCCTTGGGATTCGAATCTCCTGGTTGGCTTCCTCTCTTGGGTGGTTCAGGTGGTTGGTGAGGAGCGTGGTGCCTCGATCAGTGTGTTTCTTCCCTTTCTAGTGTAATCGACGGCTGCAAGCGGTTAGTACGGTCTGGAGGTGCTCCAGTATAGTCCTCAGGCTGCTCGCCGGTGTCCTGGGATGGCGGTGCCCACGTCCGAGCTGGGGCTGAGCTGGAATGGCAGGGCTCGCTCTGACCTAGACGCCCCGAGCTTGCGGGGTCGTCTCGGTGGAGGAGGGTAGAGTGCGGGCCCAGTCCAGAGGGCTCGCACTCAGAGAGGCTCCACGTGGCGGAGGAGGGCTGAGCTCGACTCTGATCATATGGCTCGATCTTCGAGGATCTTGCTCTAGAGGGCAGAGTGCGGGCCCGGTCTAGAGGGCTCGCACTCGGAGAGGCTCCACGTGGTGGAGGAGGGCTGAGCTCAACTCCGACCACAGGGCTCGATCTCCGAGGGTCTCGCTCTGGAGGGCAGAGTGCAGGCCCGATCCAGAGGGCTCACGCTCGGAGAGGCTCTACGTGGCGGAGGAGGGCTGAGCTCGAATCCCTCCACAGGGCTCGATCTCCGAGGGTCTCTCTTTGGAGGGCAGAGTGCGGGCCCGATCCAGAGGGCTCGCGCTTGGAGAGGCTCCACGTGGCGGAGGAGGGCTGAGCTCGACTCCGACCACAAGGCTCGATCTCCGAGGGTCTCGCTCTGGAGGGCAGAGTGCAGCTCCGGCCTAGGCATCCCGAGCTCGCGGGACCGACCTGGCGGAGGATAGAGGGTGGAGCTCAGCTCGTTGTCTTGAGGGAGCTTAGCTCAGCTCGATAGAGGAGTCTGAGCAAGAGAATTGACGTGGCATCCATCGTGGCGGCTTCCTTTGACGTGGCGCTTGTAGGCTCCCCCACATCAGCGATCCCGCCACATCATTTGCCCCCCACTCCCAAGGCTCGCTAGTGCGCGATGCTTGGACCGAAGGGAGTAATTGTGGTGCTGATGTGGAAAGGCGGAGATATGGCGCAATGATGGCCGTGATTGATGGCACTTCGTGAGACGGTCCTGCGAGCCAATGCGGGGGCGCCACGTGGCCATGTCCGAGGAGTAGTTAATGTTGGTGCAGAATTCAGAGCGGTCAGGATGCCGTTTTTGCTGATGGACAACATGTGGCATGGACCTGTTGGCGGAGGGGTCGGATCGGTATGGATCCATCGGGTCATTTCGAAGTGAAATGAGGGCCTTACCCGAAACATCCATTCTTTTGAATTCTCCGCGCCTGCTGCTGCGTTCGAGCTTTCTTCTTCATCCCAGTTGCCTCAGATCTTCTCCGGAACCAGGTTAGTCTCCTCTTTCTTCCCCCTTCATCAGAGTAGAACTTCCTCCGGGTCTAGGGTCTCCTTCGAGTCGGGTCCGTTCTTTCATCCCTCACTTCGAGTCCTTCACTTCTCTCATTTTTGAGGATGTCCCATTTTGGCCCAGGCTTCCACCCCTCCACTGATCAGGGTGAGGCCGGTCCCTCCGAGCGGAGACCGGCATCTTCTTCTTCCTCTGGTGGGGAGGAGGATGCAACTCGCTTTGAGTTCAGTAGGAGGCGTCTGTTCCCGATAAGGACCGTGACCTTTTCAGGTACCCCTTAGCCTCGAATGCAGAACCTAATGAGGAGGTTGTCGTTGAGGAAGCTGCGGCTTCCAAGCCTCCAATGCCAGTCGGGGCCGAGCCATCCGAGGTCGGAGCTATCCAGTCGGAGGTTCCTGAAGGCGGGACCTCTCAGCCTCAAGGCTCAGCAGGGGGTCAGCCGGCGTAGAGTAGTCATTTTTCCTTTCTTTTGTATTTTGTTTCTTTTGGTGTTTAGTCGGGGCCACCCGGCATGTCGGGGGCCCGTAGAACACTTGTAATCGGTACTTGATCAATAAAATTTGAACTTCCTTACAACTCGACTTTTGCTTGATTCTTCCCTCTTTTTCTCTTTCTTTCACTCCCCTCTCTCTCTTCTTTTCTTTTTTTTTTTTGATGAGTAGGGAGATCAGAGAAGAGGGCCATACCTTGCCTAGGGCTAAGTTACCAGGCTTTGGTGTCAGCAAGTCGGGCGCAAAGTTCTGGTAGTCGTGAGCAGCTAGGCTTGGTAATTCCTTGGCCGGAGAGCTGGGCCTCGGTCCAAGGTGCCTGAGGACTGGTCTCAGGTCTTGGATTGGCGTCTCGGAGCTGGGCTCGAAGACGGTTGATGATTGAGAGCAGCATGGCTCGAACGTCCCTTGGCTGGAGATCTGAGCTCCGGTCATGGGTTAGCATCTCAAAGCTGAGCTCGAAGACGGTTGATGATTGAGAGCAGCGTGGCTCCAAGGTTCCTTGGTCGGAGATCTGAGCTCCGGTCTTGGGTTGGCGTCTCGGAGCTGGGCTCGAAGATGGTTGATGATTGAGAGCAGCGTGGCTCGAAGGTCCCTTGGCCGGAGATCTAAGCTCCGGTCTTGGGTGATGAAATGAAGGTTTTGTCGCTACATTTCCCTCTTATTCTCTTTCTTTCCTTTCCCTCTCTCTCTTCTTTTTTTTTTTAATGAGTGGGGAGATCAGAGAAGAGGGTCACAGGATATGATTGCCTTGGAGCTAGGCTCGAGGCCTTCTTGGCCGGAGAGCTAGGCCCCGATCCAAGGGTTGCTTGAGAGCTTGGCTCAGGTCGTTGGCACCTTGGAGTTAGGCTCGAGGCATTGATAGGAGCTGCTTGGCTCCAAGATCCCTTGACATCTCGGAGCTGGGCTCGAAGATGTTTGAGATTGAGAGCAGCTTGGCTCAAAAATTCCTTGGCCGGAGGTCTGAGCTCCGGTCTTGGGTTGGCATTTCAGAGCTGGGCTCGAAGACGTTGATGATTGAGAGCAGCGTGGCTCGAAGATCCCTTGGCGTCCCGGAGCTGGGCTCGAAGATATTTGAGATTGAGAGCAGCTTGGCTCGAAGATCCCTTGGCCAGAGGTCTGAGCTCCGGTCTTGGGTTGGCGTCTCGGAGCTGGGCTCGGAGACGTTGATGATTGAGAGCGGCGTGGCTCGAAGATCCCTCGACATCTCGGAGCTGGGCTCGAAGATGTTTGAGATTGAGAGCAGCTTGGCTCGAAGATCCCTTGACCGGAGGTCTGAGCTCCGGTCTTGGGTTGGCATCTCAGAGTTGGGCTCGAAGATGTTGATGATTGAGAGCGATGTGGCTCGAGGATCCCTTGGCATCTTGGAGCTGGGCTCGAAGACGTTTGAGATTAAGAGCAGCTTGGCTCAAAGATCCCTTGGCCGGAGGTCTGAGCTCCGGTCTTGGGTTGGTGTCTCGAAGCTAGGCTCGGAGACACTGATGATTGAGAGCGGCGTGGCTCGAAGATCCCTTGGCGTCTTGGAGCTGGGCTCGAAGACGTTTTAGATTGAGAGCAGCTTGGCTCGAAGATCCCTTGGCCGGAGGTCTGAGCTCCAGTCTTGGGTCGGTGTCTCAAAGCTGGGCTCGGAGACGTTGATGATGCTTTCCTGCAAGACAGATAGATACTAGTGCAAGGAAAAAGTCATTATCATTATTATTGATAGGTGTTGCCGCTCTCGCCGCCGCGCCCGTGCCACGGATCCGCCGATCCCTCCTGACCGCCTGGCGAAGGAGCCTCCCTTCCCGTGGAGAACCTGCAAAAAAGGGGGTTAGAAGACCCTGGCCGGGGATCCCGGCGAGGGAGCTCCGACGGTCAAGTCAGTAGACGACGAGAAGGAACAGACTCTCCACCGGACCCTCGAAAGGGTCCCAGACTTGGAGAGTTAACTGGTGAAGAAAGCGCCCTGGGGACCAGAATCTCGGCTGGGCCTCCTTGCCGAGCTCACACCCAGTGTTCCCCTCTCGGGATCTCTGGTTTCTCTCTCGGAGCGAGGCCTTTTGCCGGTGCTTCCTCCTTGTCCCCAGGCTGGTTGGCTTACCTTGTCGTCCCCAGATTCTTCCCTCTTTATTCTCTTTCGTCGTGCGCTTGTTTCTTCCTCCTTGGAGACTTCCCCTCCCCGTCCTTTTCTCTTTTCCCTTCTCGGTGAAGGGGGCCAGGCGGCTTTCCGACCTCGTCCGCCGGGCCCAACAAGGAAAAGGCAAGGACAGAAGAGAAAGAGGGGAGGGCGGCGCTGGCAGGGCGGCCGGTCAGGCCTCGGGCCCAGTGAGAGCGCTCTCTTCCCCAAGCATGGGCGCCATCTATCTATGGGGCCTGTTCCGTCAGGATCGCGTCTCTCGGCTGCGGGACCTGTCGGGCCGATGCTAGTGATGTTCTGCGTGCCGCCGCCCTCCGTACGGGGCGCCGTCTGGGATTCGTACGGCCCGAGGGATGGCCTCGGGGCCCGTCTCTCTCCCTGGGGCCTTCTCCGTACGAGCGGTCTGACCTTAGCTGAGTTGGACCCGTCTCCGGGGGCCAACTGGCGAGGGGCGAGGGATCAGCCGACCTCGGCTTAGGTGGACCCCTCCTGGGTGGACACCTGGCAAGGTGGCAGGAGGTCGCCTGGCTTCGGCCGAGGTGGACCCGTCTCCGGGTGGCCACCTGGCGGAGGGTGAAGGACCGGCCGACCTCGGCTTAGGTGGACCCCTCCTGGGTGGACACCTGGCAAGGTGGCAGGAGGTCGCCTGGCTTCGGCCGAGGTGGACCCGTCTCCGGGTGGCCACCTGGCGGAGGGTGAAGGACCGGCCGACCTCGGCTTAGGTGGACCCCTCCTGGGTGGACACCTGGCGAGGTGGCAGGAGGTCGCCTGGCTTCGGTCGAGGTGGACCCGTCTCCGGGTGGCCACCTGGCGAAGGGCGAAGGGCCGGCCGACCTCGGCCCAGGCGGACCCCTCCTGGGTGGACGCCTGGCGAGGTGGCAGGAGATCGCCTGGCTTCGGCCGAGGTGGACCCGTCTCCGGGTGGCCACCTGGCGAAGGGCGAAGGGCCGGCCGACCTCGGCCCAGGCGGACCCCTCCTGGGTGGACGCCTGGTGAGGTGGCAGGAGGTCGCCTGACCTCGGCCGACCTCACTTAGGCGGACCCCCCCGGGCCCGGGCGCCAATGAGGGGGCAGAGGAACTCCGAGCCGAGCTCGACCTCGGCGAAGGCGGTATGCCTTAGACAGTCGTCGAGCAGTGTAATCTTGCCGATCCTGGCCTTGAAGACGTGGCGCCGACTTGGCCGGGGAAACCTCCACGTGGCTCAATCACATTCGGCGGTACATGAGCCTGGCCACGTCACTGTCACGGTTGTAACAGTTGCCCCCCAGCCCGCCGTTCCGTCGGGGCGTCGTAGAACGGAACGTCGGGATTAAATGCAGACATGACGTGGGGAGGCGAAGATCTTGCATCATAATTGCCACGATCCTCATCGCCGTGGCTCGATGCGATTGAAAACCTATGGGGAGCCACCACGCGTCACCCACTTGCCTGCAATTAATGCGTCGCTTCGAGGCAGAGGCCGTTACTCTGCTAACGAGGCGTCGGTGTCGGGCGTGCGCCCACGTGGCGATCATCCAGTGGCCTGAAGCGGAATGACGGGTACGGTCGCTATCGGCTGAGTTTGAAAGGGTGGGGACTTTCCAGAACGAGGCCTT
The DNA here is from genome assembly GCA_021397845.1 of Areca catechu. NCBI lineage: Eukaryota > Viridiplantae > Streptophyta > Magnoliopsida > Arecales > Arecaceae > Areca > Areca catechu. The sequence continues at coordinate 24,313,864 of CM038046.1, read as the reverse complement.
TCCCCTTGCTCCGTGGGCGGTTTGCTGCAGACTAACTCCCGTTGCCTTGCACTCGTCTGGCGCATTTTCGGTGAGTGCCTCCTTCTCCTTCTCCGGTCCCCTTCCTTTCCTCTCTTTTCTTTGCTCTTCGATCCTCTGTCCTTTTCTTCTCCATGGCACGCCGTCGCCATGTCTCTTCTAACCCGGATGAGGCCAGTCCATCCCGGCCGAGGACTCCATCTTCTTCCTCCTCAGATGAGGAGACGATTCCGGAGGAGATCCGCCGGCGTCTGCAACCCGGGGGTGTCACCATTGGCATCCCTAGGGGGACCCGGCCTCCTCCGGTTGCTCCTGCTGTCCCCCTTCGCTCTCTTCCGGCTCTTCCTGCTCTTCCTGCACCCCCTTCTCTTCCGGCCAGTCCCTCCAGTCATGCCTCTACCATGACCGAAGGTGATCTTTCTCTGCTCCGGGATACTTACGGCATCCCGGAGTCCATCCGCTTGTTTGTTCCGCGGTCCGGGGAGCGCATCACCATGAGTGGCCCCGGCCGCATTTCCTTCTACGAAGACTTCCTCCTTGGGGGTCTTCGGTTTCCTCTGCACCCCTTCTTTCTTTCCTTCCTTAGCCATTTTTGGCTTGTCCCGGCCCAGCTGGCTCCCAACGCCATCCGGGTCATCTTTTCTTTCATTGTCTTCTGTCATTTCCACGGGTTCGTTGCCCGTTTCTCCCTCTTCAGGGCCTTGTTCACCCTGAAGAAGTGCTCCATCGATGATGGCTGGTGGTACATTTCACCCCGGCCCAGGTGTCTCCGGTTCGACATCCCTTCCTCGGTGAAGGGCTGGAAGAACCGGTTTTTCTTTGCCTCAGTCGAAGACATCGACTGGGCCTGGAGTGAACCGGACCGGACCCCGAACCGGAATCCTCGGGTCGAGTCGGCGGACCAGGAGTCCTATTCCCAGCTCCTAAGCGACGTGGTCCCGGCACTCGAGGTTCTGCTCTCTGAGCAGAATCTTTTTGAGGCCGAGATCAGTCCCATCCGCGAGACGGGTGAGACTCGGCTCCACTTTGATTTCTGCCCCCCTTCTTCTTTATAACTGAGCCGGCTGACTTTCTGTTCCTTTGTTTTGCAGGGATGAAATTTTCACTGGAGAACCTCTTGGAGGGGACAGCCCAGCGGAATGTCGTTGAGGTGGACGAGCCCGCGGCGAAGAGGGCTCGCACGGAGACGAGCTGGGAGGTCGTGACGGCGACCGTGCCCAGCCCGATTGCTGTCGTTCCCCTGCCCAGGCAAACTCAGGGCGGGGCTGCTGATGCCCCGGCCGCGCGACCTGGTGGCGCCGCTGCCGAGAGGGCTCCACCGCCTGCTGCTCCGCCCAGCGTCGAGCCCGTCGTCGCTGCCGCCTCGACAGCGCCGCCTGTGGCCGTCGCCGGCCCGTCGGTTGTGGCCTCAGCTGAGGGGGCGGCCGCCGTAGGAGCCGGTCCGAAGGCTTCGGCACCGATGCTCACCCACCGGGACTCGGTCATCCTCGACAAGGGGCTGGCGGAGAAGGTCATGGAGTACGCCTCCACCGCCCGGGACCGCCGAGCTCGGGGCGGCCGAGATTACGTAGACGCGCTGCTCGGGATCCTCCCGCAGCTCTTCACGGTAAGTCCGAGCTTCTTCCTTCTTTTCTTTCGAGGCTTAGCTTCCTTTATTCTGACCTGTGTTGCTTTTGTTGTTGCAGATCGGGAACGACGTTCTCCTACTGAGGAACTTCCTCGTAGGGAATGCCAAAAGGGACTCCGAGCGGGAGCTGAGACTCGGCAAGCTCGCGGCCGACGTCAAGGACTTGATGGAGAAGGGGGCCGAGTTGCGAGCCGATAAACAAGCCCTCCAGTCCGACCTGGTGCGTTCCGAGGAGCGGAACAAGGAGTTGGAGGCCTCCTTGTCGGAGGAGCGGACCTCCAACCAACGCCGAACAGAGGAGGAGGTGGCGGAGAAGGCCCGCCTGCAGGCCCACTCCCAGTGGCTGGAGCGCCAGCTGGAGGAGGCCCGGCGAGACGCGGCCGCGGTGAAGGACCGGAGCGCGTACGTCAACGGGCTCCTGGAGGCAGCCAAGCGGGAGGCGCAAGAGGCCGTCCCCAAATTCCGGGCTTCCGACGAGTACACGTCGGAGGTCCGGGAGGCCATCGTGGACTCCTTCCTGAAGGGGTTCCGGATGTGCCGTGAGAAGGTGGGGGCCTTCTTCCCCCAGCTGGATCTGAGCGGGATAGTGATCGGTGGCAGGAGGCCAGGGGGCGAGAGCAGGACCTCCGGCACGGCCGAAGCGACTCCTGCGGCGCCGTCGACCAGCGATGCCGCGGCTCCGGAGCAGCCCCAGGAGCCGGCCGTCGTAGAAGTCGAGGACGCAGCACCCGCGCCCCCGGCAAAGGGCTCCGATCCCGCACCTCAGTGAACCCGGCGCCTTCTTCCGGATATCTTCTTCTCTTTTTGCTTCTGTCGTTGTTGTTTTTTCTTCTTTTGGGGAGTCCCGGCCTGTCGGGACTCCCAGCTTTTACTGGCTACTTGTATTAATGAAAATCCCTATTTACCAAAAGCTTGAGTTCTTTCATTCCATCTCGCCTTTCTTTTTCTTTCTTTCTGAGATGCTGGTATGGAATACTCGAAGCAGTTGCAGGCCTGGTCCTTCCATTGCTCAAATCGAAGGCTGGGGGTCTGCCGGATCGCGCGGCTGCAGAGCAAGCCTTACGCGGGCCCGACTTTGGGTCGCTTTCATGCTCGCGCAGGCAACACGGTTTCTGCACCGCCTTCCAGGCCGAAGCCTAGGATCTCCGGACTGAGCTCGGTGCCGCAGGCTTTCTCAAGCCTTGCGCGGCTTGCTGGGCTGTGCTCCGGGCTTGCGTGGGCGAACTGGGTTCGGCGCCACCTTCCAGGCCGAAGCCCAGGATCTCCGGACTGAGCTCGATGCCGCAGGCTTTCTAAAGCCTTGCGCGGCTAGCTGAGCTGTTCTCCGGGCTTGCGTGGGCGAACTGGGTTCGGCGCCACCTTCCATGCCGAAGCCCAGGATCTCCAGACTGAGCTCGATGCCGCGGCTTTCTCAAGCCTTGCGCGGCTTGCTGAGCTGTTCTCCGGGCTTGCGTGGGCGAACTGGGTTCGGCGCCACCTTCCAGGCCGAAGCCCAGGATCTCCGGACTGAGCTCGATGCCGTAGGCTTTCTCAAGCCTTGCGCGGCTTGCTGAGCTGTGCTCCGGGCTTGCGTGGGCGAACTGGGTTCGGCGCCACCTTCCAGGCCGAAGCCCAGGATCTCCGGACTGAGCTCGATGCCGCAGGCTTTCTCAAGCCTTGCGCGGCTTGCTGAGCTGTTCTCCGGGCTTGCGTGGGCAAACTGGGTTCGGCGCCACCTTCCAGGCCGAAGCCCAGGATCTGCGGTCTGAACCCGATGTCGTAGGCCTTTTCATCGAAGTTAGAAGGGAGTGTTTGAAGTGGGGGAACTTTGTTACAGGAACTGGGAGCCTTACATCACTGATAGTACATCCTCAGGTTCGAGGAGTTCCACGTCCGGGGGAACCTGGCACCTCCCAATTCTTCCAAGTAATATGCTCCATGAGGGAGGGCTTCTGCCACCCGATATGGGCCTTCCCAGTTAGGCGATAGCTTGCCGCATTCCCGTGGCTGGGAGGCTTCGGCGCGCCGGAGGACCAAGTCTCCGGGACGAAAAACCTTCGGCCGCACTCGGGAGTTGTAATATCTGGCTACACGTTGCCGGTACGCCGCCATTCGGATTCGGGCCTTGTCCCTCATTTCCTCGAGAAGGTCTAGGTTGAGCATCATCCTGGCTGGGTTTTCTGTCTCGTCGTATTGCTCCACGCGCAGCATGGGTAGGCTGAGCTCGATCGGGATGACTGCCTCGGCTCTGAAGACGAGGTTGAACGGGGTTTCGTCGGTAGCCGTCCTTGGGGTGGTGTGGTATGCCCAAAGGACGCTGGGAAGCTCGTCGGCCCACCTGCCCTTGGCCTGGTCCAGTCGCGTGCGGAGGCCCTGAAGAATGGTCCTGTTCGTGACTTCGGCCTCCCCGTTGGTCTGAGGGTGCGCCACCGAGGTGAAGCGATGCCTGATGCCGAGGTCGCTGCAGAATTCTTCGAATTCCCGGCAGTCGAACTGGCGTCCGTTGTCGGTGACCACGGTGTGGGGGAGGCCGAAGCGGCAGACGATGGACTTCCAGAAGAACTTGGCGACGTTTGCTTCGGTGATCCTTGCCGAGGGTTCGGCCTCGACCCACTTCGTGAAGTAGTCGATAGCCACTATCAAGAACTTCCGCTGGCCAGACGCCGGCGGGAATGGGCCCAGGAGGTCCATCCCCCACTGGGCGAATGGCCAGGGGGCTGAGAGCTGAGAGATTGGGTTGGAGGGTTGCCGCTGCACCGTGGCGTGACGCTGGCACCGGTCGCACTTCTTCACGAAGTCGGCGGCGTCTTCCTTCATTGTTTCCCAGAAGTAGCCCTGACGGAGGGCCTTGTACGCCAATGCCCTGCCCCCCACGTGGTTCCCGCAGATGCCTTCGTGAATCTCCTGGAGCACAAGCTTGGCTTCTGTGGGTCCTACGCACTTGAGGAGGGGGTAGGAGTAGGACCTTCGATACAACTGCCCGTCCATCAGGACGAACCGCACGGCCTTCTTCCTGATGAGGCGAGCCGCCTCTCGGTCCTCCGGCATGGTGCCGCTGGCGATATACGCAGCGTACTTGTCCATCCAGCTGGGCTCCTGGCTGACCTGATGGACCTCCACCGGTGCTTCGAGACTTGGGACCTCAAGGCGCTCCACATGAGCGCGTCCCAGCATCGTGTCCGGCAGGGTCGCCAGCCGAGAGAGGGCATCCGCGCGGGCGTTCTCCCCGCGGGGGATATGGAATATGCTGAAGCGCCGGAACTTGGACGCGCCCGCCTTGACGAGCTCCAAGTACTTCGCCATTTGGGGGTCGTGTGCGACGTACTCCCCGGATACCTGCCCCGCCACGAGCTGGGAGTCAGTGAAAGCTCTGAGGTTGGTCACGCCCAGCTCGCGGGAGACTCTCAGTCCGGCAAGAAGTGCCTCGTACTCCGCCTGGTTATTTGTTGCGGGGAATTGGAAACGGAGTGCGCACTCGGCGACGACCCCGTCGCCGTTGGCAAGGATGAGCCCAGCTCCGCTCCCGCCGGAGTTTGAGGCTCCATCTACATGGAGGATCCAGGCGTCCTCTCCAGGCTCATCGGTGCCAACCTCCATCGGCTGGGCCGGGGGACCTTCCTCGGGCTCCTTGCCCAAGCCTGCACATTCGACCAAGAAATCGGCCAGCACCTGCGCCTTCATGGCCGACCTTGGCCTGTATGTAATGTCGAACTCGCTGAGTTTCAGTGCCCACTTGGCCAATCGTCCCGAAGTATCGGGTCGGCTGAGCACCGCTTTCAGCGGTTGATCCGTCAAAACGGCGATGGGGTGCGCTTGGAAATAGGGCCTGAGACGCTGGGCAGACACTATTAGCGCAAAAACAAGTTTCTCGGGCCGGGAATACCTGAGCACCGCATCTCGGAGAAGCTTGCTGGTATAGTACACCGGTCGCTGGAGCCCCTGGTCATCGGTTCGGACCAAGACAGAGCTGACGGCCTCCGGGGTAACCGCCAGGTAGAGGGTAAGCTCCTCTCCCTCCTCGGGCCTGGACAGCAACGGTGGCGATGCAAGCGTCTTCTTCAGTTCCTCGAAGGCCTGCTGACACTCCTCGGTCCAAGCAAAATCATTCATCTTCCTCAGCACCTTGAAGAAGGGACGGCAGCGGTCCGCCGACCTGGAGATAAAGCGGCTAAGGGCCGCAACTCGGCCGGTTAGTTGCTGCACTTGCTTCTTGGAGGCGGGCTGCTCCATGTCCAGGATGGCCTGGACCTTCTCCGGGTTGGCCTCGATTCCTCTTTGAGTCACCATAAATCCTAGGAACTTCCCGGCGGAGACACCGAAGGCGCACTTCGCCGGGTTCAGCTCCATCTGATGGCGCCGGAGGTTGCCGAACGTCTCCGTCAAGTCAGCCACGTGGTTCGAATCGGGTTTGCTTATTACCAACATGTCGTCCACGTACACCTGCATGTTGCGGCCGATCTGGTCTTTGAAGATTCTACTGACCAGGCGTTGGTACGTCGCCCCCGCGTTCTTGAGACCGAAGGGCATCATCCTGTAGCAAAAGGTCCCGCGGTCAGTGATGAAGGCAGTGTGCTCTTCGTCCTTCGGGTTCATCTGGATCTGGTTGTATCCGGAGAAGGCGTCCATGAACGACAGGAGGCGATGCCCCGAGGTGGTGTCGACCAGCTGGTCGATCTTTGGAAGAGGGAAGCTGTCCTTCGGGCAAGCTCGATTGAGATCGGTGTAGTCCACACAGATCCTCCACTTACCACTACTCTTCTTTACCATGACCACGTTTGCCAGCCAACTAGGGTACTGGACCTCCCGGACAAAACCGGCGGCGAGGAGCTTCTCTACTTCCTCGTTGATCGCCTTCTGCCTCTCCATGGCGAAGCTTCTCTTCTTCTGGCGGACCGGGCGCAACTTGGGTCCACGTTCAGCCTGTGCATGATGACCTCGGGCGGGATGCCCGGCATGTCGGCTGTTGACCAGGCGAACACGTCGGCGTTGGCGCGGAGGAACTCCAGCAGGCGGGTTTGCTCTTCCTCGGGGAGCTGGGCCCCGACTTGCACCGTCTTCAGGGGGTCCGAACCGAGGGGGAAAGTCAGTAGTCGCTCTACGGGCCCTCCCCTGGGTTCCTTCTCTCTCAGATCGAGGTCGTCGATATCACGGGCGAGCTCCGTGCCCTTAGCGCCCGGGATCGTCTGGAGGCAGAGCGAGACTGGCTGGGTCGTCCCCTTCATCTCCTCGAGCCCGGAAGGCATGGGGAACTGCACCAACAACCTCCTCGTGGAGATGGTGGCGTCCAGTTGGTTGAGCCCGGGATGCCCGAGAATGGCGTTGTAAGGCGAAGGGAGCCTGACGACGGTGAATGTTATTAGGACGGTCGCCTGCCGGGGTGGGGATCCGGCAGTGACCGGGAGAGTGATCTCCCCCTCAACCCCCACGGAGTCCCCTGTAAAACCTACCAGGGGGTGTGCACTGGCTTCAGCTGATCGGGGGACAAATTCATCCGAGAGAAAGCATCGTAAAAAAGTACGTCAGCCGAGCTTCCACTATCCACCATGATTCGATGTACAGGATGCTTCGCGATGGTCATCTCGACCACCACGGCATCGTTGTTTACATTGTCATTAATTTCCCCCCTTTGGGAGGGATTACATTCTCCGGGTTCCCGACTTCACGGGCTCTCTTCATTGTTCGGTCGGACCCGCGCGAGATCATGCCCACGGGCTTCTCCGTTGGATGGTTGTCGATCGCAGGGACAGGTGGTAGGGCCGCGAGCGGCTGCCCTTCAGAGAGGGCCTCGTTCTTGATGAACTTCCTGAGGTAACCCCTCCTGATTAGCTCCTCAATCTCCCGCTTCAGATGGCGACACTCCTCCGTGTCATGCCCGTGCTCGCGGTGGAACTGGCAGTACTTCGATTTGTCTCGGACGGCTCTCGGGTTCTGAGGAGGAGGTCGGCGGAGGTAGCGCTCGCCCTCGACTTCCATGAGGATCTTCGTTCGAGGTGCGAGGAGGGGGGTGTACCTCCGCTCGGGAGTGGCTTCGCCCCTCGGCCTTGGATTTGGGCGAGGGTCGACAGACGGCCCGGGCCTCCGAGCTCACGGGGTGTCCCTCGGGAGCGGCTTCTTTGAAGTCTTCCCGTCCAGCTCTCGACGGGTGCGGTCAGCCTCCTCCGCTCGGATGTACTTGTGGGCGCGGAGGAGGAGCTCGGAGTACGTCCTGGGCGGCTTCTTGTCCAGGGAATAGGTCAGGCGGGACGTCTTGAGCCCGTGCTTCAAGGCCAGCATGGCGACGGGCTCGTCCAAGCTGTAGATCTCCAGGGCTGCGGTCTTGAACTGGGTGATGTAGTCCCGGAGCAGCTCCTGGTCTTGCTGGCGGATGGAGAAGAGGCTGTCCACCTCTCTCGGCACCTTTCGACAAGCGTCGAAGTGTGCCACGAACCTTTCTTCCAGCTGATGGAAGGAGCAAACGGATCCGGGCTCGAGGCGGGTGAACCAGACTCGAGCGGCCTTCCGGAGGGTTGCCAGAAAGGCAATGCACAGAAGAGCGTCGGTGGCGCCCTGGACCCTCATGAGAGCTTTATAGCTCTCCAAATGATCCAGGGGGTCGGTGGTCCCGTCGTAGGGATCCACCTGCGGCATGCGGAACCGTTTCGGGATCGGTTCCGCCTGGATTTCTTCAGAGAAAGGGGGGCGGGAGTCGTAGCCCGCCGGGTCTGCCGACGAGTTCTGCAGGACGACGAATCGGCGGGCGAACTCCGCCAGCTTGCGCTCATGCTCCTCCAGGCGCCTCTCGGCCTGGCGCCTGATGGCTTCGTCGGTGGAGTCTTCCACCGAGGCTGCAGGTGAAGGGGGCGCCGATCAGTCCCGGCGCGAGGTCTGGCCTCGGCGTCGCTTGCTGCGATGCGTCGTTTCGGCCCCGTCGGCCGGGGATCGACTCTCGTGATCCTCCGAACCGGAATAGTTTCTCTTTGCGGGAGCTTGGTGGCTCCCCCGGGGGTTGGAGATGGCCCTCGGATGGGATGGCCTGCCCTGAATTGAGCGTAGGCTCCCGCGCTGCACCGCGGCTCGGGCCGCGGGGGTCCCTGGCTGCGGCTGGGTGGCCAGGGACCGTTGCTGATGCTGAAGCTGCCGGACCGCTGAGGTCAAAGTCTGCAGCTGCTGGACGATGGCCGCAAGGGATCCGTCCACCGGTGTAGGCTGTTGTGGAAGAGGAGGGGGAGCCGGAAGCTCCCCTTCGGGGCTGTGGCCCCATGGAGGGGAGTGGACTTCCCCCACACGGCTGGTGGACGCCTCGCGACCACGAGTGACCACCATTGCTGGAGAGCGTGATACCTGCAGAAAGCTGGTTCCCGCTAGGGGTTAGTGTCCTAACGCCTCTACCTGGCGCGCCAATCTGTTGCCGCTCTCACCGCCGCACCCGTGCCACGGATCCGCCGATCCCTCCTGACCGCCTGGCGAAGGAGCCTCCCTTCCCACGGAGAACCTGCAAAAAAGGGGGTTAGAAGACCCTGGCCGGGGATCCCGGCGAGGGAGCTCCGACGGTCAAGTCAGTAGACGACGAGAAGGAACAGACTCTCCACCGGACCCTCGAAAGGGTCCCAGACTTGGAGAGTTAACTGGTGAAGAAAGCGCCCTGGGGACCAGAATCTCGGCTGGGCCTCCTTGCCGAGCTCACACCCAGTGTTCCCCTCTCGGGATCTCTGGTTTCTCTCTCGGAGCGAGGCCTTTTGCCGGTGCTTCCTCCTTGTCCCCAGGCTGGTTGGCTTACCTTGTCGTCCCCAGATTCTTCCCTCTTTATTCTCTTTCGTCGTGCGCTTGTTTCTTCCTCCTTGGAGACTTCCCCTCCCCGTCCTTTTCTCTTTTCCCTTCTCGGTGAAGGGGGCCAGGCGGCTTTCCGACCTCGTCCGCCGGGCCCAACAGGGAAAAGGCAAGGACAGAAGAGAAAGAGGGGAGGGCGGCGCTGGCAGGGCGGCCGGTCAGGCCTCGGGCCCAGTGAGAGCGCTCTCTTCCCCAAGCATGGGCGCCATCTATCTATGGGGCCTGTTCCGTCAGGATCGCGTCTCTCGGCTGCGGGACCTGTCGGGCCGATGCTAGTGATGTTCTGCGTGCCGCCGCCCTCCGTACGGGGCGCCGTCTGGGATTCGTACGGCCCGAGGGATGGCCTCGGGGCCCGTCTCTCTCCCTGGGGCCTTCTCCGTACGAGCGGTCTGACCTTAGCTGAGTTGGACCCGTCTCCGGGGGCCAACTGGCGAGGGGCGAGGGATCAGCTGACCTCGGCTTAGGTGGACCCCTCCTGGGTGGACACCTGGCAAGGTGGCAGGAGGTCGCCTGGCTTCGGCCGAGGTGGACCCGTCTCCGGGTGGCCACCTGGCGGAGGGTGAAGGACCGGCCGACCTCGGCTTAGGTGGACCCCTCCTGGGTGGACACCTGGCAAGGTGGCAGGAGGTCGCCTGGCTTCGGCCGAGGTGGACCCGTCTCCGGGTGGCCACCTGGCGGAGGGTGACGGACCGGCCGACCTCGGCTTAGGTGGACCCCTCCTGGGTGGACACCTGGCGAGGTGGCAGGAGGTCGCCTGGCTTCGGCCGAGGTGGACCCGTCTCCGGGTGGCCACCTGGCGAAGGGCGAAGGGCCGGCCGACCTCGACCCAGGCGGACCCCTCCTGGGTGGACGCCTGGCGAGGTGGCAGGAGATCGCCTGGCTTCGGCCGAGGTGGACCCGTCTCCGGGTGGCCACCTGGCGAAGGGCGAAGGGCCGACCGACCTCGGCCCAGGCGGACCCCTCCTGGGTGGACGCCTGGCGAGGTGGCAGGAGGTCGCCTGACCTCGGCCGACCTCACTTAGGCGGACCCCCCCGGGCCCGAGCGCCAATGAGGGGGCAGAGGAACTCCGAGCTGAGCTCGACCTCGGCGAAGGCGGTATGCCTTAGACAGTCGTCGGGCGGTGCAATCTTGCCGATCCTGGCCTTGAAGACGTGGCGCCGACTTGGCCGGGGAAACCTCCACGTGGCTCGATCGCATTCGGCGGTACCTGAGCCTGGCCACGTCACTGTCACGGCTGTAACAATAGGAAACCTTACATCATTGATGGTGTCTTTGCAGATTGCAGGCATTCCATGTTCGAGGGAGCCCGATGCCATTGAGATCTTTGAGGTAATAGGCCCCTTGGGAGGGGGCTTTTATCACTTTGTGGGGGCCTTCCCAGTTCGGTGAGGGCTTGCCGTGCTCCCGGGGTTGAGATGCCTCTGCCCGGCGCGGCACCAAGTCTCTGGGTTTGAAGGCTTCTGGCCTGACCCGGGCGTTGCAGTACTGGGCTACTTGCTGTCGGTGGGCTTTATTGAGGTCAGTGTAGTCCACACAGGTCCTCATTGTCTCTTAGTGGAGAAAATGGCATTGAGCAAGTTGAACCCGAGCCGACCCAAGATTTCGTTGTAGGCAAAAAGGAGCCTGTCGACCATAACGGTGCTCTACCGGCGATGATCTTGAGTGATCTCTCCCTCCATCCTTACGGAATTACCTGCAAAACCAGCAAGGGAGGTATGCACAGGTTCGAGTTGATCGGGAGAAGGGTTCATCTTGGAGAAGGCATCATAAGAAAGCATGCCTATGGAGTTTCCACTATTAACCATGATGTGTTTTACAGGATGCCCTACGGTCGTTTTCTCGACGACCATGGCGTCCTTATTTACACACACACACACACATATATATATATATATATATATATATATATATATATATATATATATATATATATATATATATATTGGTCTCCTCCTTCCCTCATAAAGGGGAGTACGTTCTCATGATCCCCTGCCCCCCGGGCTCTTTGGGTGCGCGCGCAGCTCCCCAAGAGATCATGCCCACCGACTTCTCGATAGGATGGTTATCGATGGCTGAAGCTGGTTGGAGAGCGACGAGCACCTGGGATTCCACCTGTGGTCTGCCCCCCACAAACCTTTTGAAGTAGCCCTTCTTGATGAGTTCTTCAATTTCCCACTTGAGGTTGCGGCATTCCTCGGTGTTGTGGCCATGGTCGCGGTAAAGACGACAGTACTTCGATTTATCATGGCCAGTGGAGGACTTCATCGGAAGCGGGCGCCTCAAGTAGTCCTCACCTTCGATCTCCATGAGGATTTTTGTCCTCGGGGCAAGGAGAGGGGTGTAATTCTCCTCAGGAACGGGAGCCCCTCTCGATCTTGGCTGGTCCCTTCGGGAGTTCGGGACTTGGGGTTCTGGCTTCCGGGTCCCGGGCATCTCGGTGGGGGTTGGCCTCTTCAGTGGCTTTCCATCGAGCTCCCTCCTCGTACGGTCTGCCTCCTCGGTACGGATGTACTTTTGTGCTCGGAGAAGGAGCTCGGAGTAAGTCTTGGGAGGTTTTTTGTCGAGCGAGTAGGTCAGGCGGGAAGTCCTGAGCCCTTGCTTTAGTGCCAGCATGGCAACTGGCTCATCGAGGTTATAAATTTCCAACGCGGTAGCCTTGAAATGGGCCACGTAGTCCCACAAGGGCTCACGGTCTTGCTGCCGTATGGAGAAGAGGCTATCTGCCTTTCGTGGCAACTTCCTGCAGGCATCGAAGTGGACCACGAACTTCTGCCCTAACTGGACGAAAGAGTTGATGCTTTCCGGCTCCAAACGGGTGAACCACACCGGGGCAGCTTTCCAGAGAGTGGCAGGAAAGGCGATGCAGAGAAGAGCGTCGGTTTCTCCCTGGACCCTCATGAGGGTCCGGTAGCTGTCCAAGAGGTCGGTGGTCCCATCGCAAGGATCCACCTGTGGCATCCAGAACCGATGTGGGATCGGCTCCGCTTGGATTTCTTGGGAGAATGGGGGACGGGCGTCGTAGCCCGCTGGCTCGCTAGCAGAGCCCTGCATGTTGACAAACCGGCGGGAGAACTCCGCCAGCTTGTGCTCATGTTCCTCCAGGTGCTTCTCCGCTGTGCGCCTGACGGCTTCGTCAGTAGACCCCTTCGCCGAAGGAGACGAAGAAGGTGACGTGGGTGCCTGGCACCCGTGGCGTGGGGTCTTGCTTTTCCTACCCTTGTTGGGCCTTGATGCCGCCCGTCCGAGGTTTAGTGAGCGGCTCTCCCTGCCAGGAGACCTGGCTCGTTGCCTTTTCGCTGGAGTCTGATGACTACCCCGGTTGTCGGCGACGGCCCACGGCTACGAAGGCCTTCCCTGGAAGGAACGCAGGCTGTCGTTGAGAGCTGCGGCGTGGGCTGCCGGAGTTCCTGGCTGCTAGTGGGTAGCCAAGGACCGGTACTGATACTGAGCTGGTGCACTGCTATAACGAGGATCTGCATTTGCTGGGTGAGTGCGGCCAGCCGAGACTTTGCCGGAGGTGGTTGGACTGCCAGAGCGGATGGCCCCGCCTCGAGATTGTGTGGGTTCCCTCGGGAAGGGGAGTCCCCTGCACGGCTGGTGGAGGCCTCTCGTGCTCGCGTCATCACCATCCTTCCGTGGAGCATCAATCTGCAAAGAGATGGAGGGCTTGATCGCTCCCCCTACCTGGCACGCCAATTTGTTGCCACCAAGATCGCCGTGGCCCGTAGCTGCTATCGGCATCGGAGCGCACCTCCTCAGCTGTCTCGCCGCCCGGCGGACCTGGACCTGCAAGACAGGGGTTAGTGACCCCGGCCGGGGTTTCCGGCGGGGGCACTCTTACGGTCAAGTCAGTGACGATCTAGGGGAACAGATCCTCCTGGTCGAGCCTCTCTTGATGAACTCCACACGAGGAGGAGTGTGTTGTGTAAGAGTGGGATGCAAGTGTGTCGGGGGAAGTGTGGCCTGGTTAGAGGAAGTCTCTGTGTGGCCCTTCCGCCCTACCTTGCTTGGGGATGCTGGTGGTGCCGTGCTCCTTTTCTTGGTGGAGCTTGCACTCGTGTTCCAATGTAGTGGCCTGTCTGTGTTGTGGTTATTACCTCCAAGTTTTTGTGAACTAGGTTATCGTTGGGCGTCCATCTTGGGATCTCCACCGGGCTGTCAGGCGCGTGCGACAATGTCCCGAGGAGCCTTTCCTTGATCGGTGGGCCGCCGCCCCTGGGATTTGAATCTCCTGGTTGGCTTCCTCTCTCGGGTGGTTCAGGTGGTTGGTGAGGAGCGTGGCGCCTCGATCAGTGTGTTTCTCCCATTTCTAGTATAACCGGCGGCTACAGGCGGTCAGTATGGTCTGGCAGGTGCTCCAGTGTAGTCCTCGGACGGCTCGCCGGTGTCCTGGGATGGCGGTGCCCACGTCCGAGCTGGGGCTAAGCTGGAATGGCAGGGCTCGCTCTGACCTAGATGCCCCAAGCTTGCGGGGTCGTCTCGGTGGAGGAGGGTAGAGTGCGGGCCCGGTCCAGAGGGCTCGCGCTCGGAAAGGCTCCACATGGCGGAGGAGGGCTGAGCTCGACTCTGACCACAGGGCTCGATCTCCGAGGGTCTCTCTCTTAAGGGCAGAGTGCGGGGCCGGTCCAGAGGGCTCGCGCTCGGAGAGGCTCCACGTGGCGGAGGAGGGCTGAGCTCGACTCCGACCACAGGGCTCGATCTCCGAGGGTCTCGCTCTGGAGGGCAGAGTGCGGGCTCGGTCCAGAGGGCTCGCGCTCGGAGAGGCTCCACATGGCGGAGGAGGGCTGAGCTCGACTCCGACCACAGGGCTCGATCTCCGAGGGTCTCGCTCTGGAGGGCAGAGTGCGGAACCGGTCCAGAGGGCTCGTGCTCGGAGAGGCTCCACATGGCGGAGGAGGGCTGAGCTCGACTCCGATCATAGCGCTCGATCTCCGAGGGTCTCGCTCTGGAGGGCAGAGTGCGGGCCCGGTCCAGAGGGCTCGCGCTCGGAGAGGCTCCACGTGGCGGAGGAGGGCTGAGCTCTACTCGGACCACAGGGCTCGATCTCCGAGGGTCTCGCTCTGGAGGGCAGAGTGCGGCTCCGGCCTAGGCTTCCCGAGCTTGCGGGACCGACCTAGCGGAGGACGGAACTCAGCTCGTTGTCTTGAGGGAGCTTAGCTCAGCTCGGCAAAGGAGTCCGAGCAAGAGAATTGACGTGGCGTCCGTCGTGGTGGCTTCCTTTGACGTGGTGCCTATAGGCTCTCCCACGTCAGCGATCCCACCACATCACTATAAATATAATATTATAATCTATACAAAATTTGAGAATAAAAAGATATAATTTTATATTTATTAAGGATATAATAGATATTTTATATATTTTTTTAGGAAAGTGGAGATTCAATTAAATATAAATTATTTTGTAATAAATTTCTTGTTAAAGTTTTTTTTCCAAAGAAAAGATCTTTTGGTGAACTAAACGACCTAAATATGAGAAATATCCTTTCACGAAAGAGGTCTTTCCATTGAATTTCCGTTTTTTAAAGTTTAAACAACTTTCTTTCTTTTTCTTTTCTTTTTTTTTTTTTTTTTTTTTTTTTTTTTGGGGGGGGGGGGGCAATGCACTGTGATTCATGGTGGAGCGTGAGGTTGCACTGGTTTTATAATTAAAGAGCCCGGCTCACCTCTACGGGATAGTACGGTTGGTTAAGGCTTGACTTTTCTGTTTGATCATGGATTTGAGGGTAATGCGCTTGGTTAAGGCTTGGCTCCCCCTGCCTGGTCACGGGTTCAAGGAATGATCCCATGGATGACTCGATTAAAATTTCGAAATTTATGGATGCAGGTTAGTTAAGGCTTGGCTCCCCCTACCTGGTCACGGATTCGAGAAATGATTTCGTGGATGACTCGATTAAAATTTCAAAATTTATGGATGCACGTGACTGGGAGGTGGACCGGCTGAAACTTCGATATCGTAGAGGGACTAGGCTGACGTACTCACTGATTCGGATAAATCCTGAAAAGTGAGGAAAGTATGCGAAAAAATTGTAGCATGTATCGAATAAAGATCTAGCAGGCTGGGGACGAGAATGGGATGCTATACTGGGGTAAAACCCCCTACTTTTTTTTTTTTTTTTCTATCAGAAAGAGCCTGGCTCAGAAATTATAGCTTCGACTGGAACCTAATTATTTAACATTTCCATACGTAATGCTGGATTAAGAGGAATATGAAAGGGTATTAGATGTGCAAAGTTGATCACTGGCATTATCATGCTATACATGTCCACCGGGAGAAATTATTGCACGGACCATGTCAATTGGACCAATGCAAATCTCAAAGCACATGCATGGATGACGCGCAATCGGGAATTGGTGACAGGTGTAAACGGTGGTGACTTCCTTTCACGCTGCGCATATTTGCCATTTTTATTTTCTAGTTCTATTGAATGTGTTCATTGCTAAGTTTGAAATTAGCCATCCGTTTAATGTAAAAAAATTAAATTTAAAAAAAAACCTTAACTAGGGTATTTTTCCGATGGGTAATTACCGCCCCCAATTTATAAATTAAATTTTTATATAAAATTATAAATAAATATGTATTTACTTATTTGGTCCTCTTAAAATTGAAAATATTAAATATAGCTAAAAGAATCGTAGATAAAAAAGTTTTAAAAATGAAAACAAATACAATCTTTCTCTACTTGAAATTGGATTATTTTTAATTTTATTTTTTAATTATTTTTTTATAATTATTTAAAAAAGATAAAGGTTTTCTTTTTGTGGCCAAATGGCATCCGTTTTTGGAACCCACCGTGATCGAAGCCCTGCATGTAGCCGGCACCGTCCCATTCATCGTATCGATGATGAAATGGTGGCCGGACCTGTTATGAGACGAGATCGATGGGAATGCTCTTATGATGAGATCGAGCAGTTGCACATGCGCAAGACCGGATGCCATCGACACGTTAACTAGTGACTGCCATTTCGGTAGCCTCTGTAAACCTTGCCATACGTTGCGTGAGGTGAAGCTGCGCATCATCCTAACAGCCTGATCCTTCATGCAGTGTGATCGGATCTTGGAGGCACAAATGGGTTGGTGTCCGCCATGCCCCAAGCTTGCATTGACACCGTCGCGCTTGTATAATGTCGCCTTCAGCCTCATTGCTTGATGGTTGTTCCATTCCGTCGTGCAGCACCAACGGTACTATGTACGACACCACCATCACAGCCTCATTGCTTGATGGTCGTTCCATTCCGTCGTGCAGCACCAACGATACTATGTACGACACCACCATCACCATGGCTGGTGTGTGTCTTTCACGATTTATGACATATATGACTTTTCTAATTTTAACTGCTACCATAGTGAGAGCATTTTTAATAATAAAAATTATCAAAATCAGAGAAGCACAATAATATGAAAGTCGACTCTATTATCAATTAATCAAGAGATAGCTAAAAATTTTATTAAAAAAATTATTATTGATAAATTTAAATCTATAAAACAATATCAAATATAATTTAAATAATTTTTATAATTTTAAAATTAATTTTAATTATTTATTAATATTAATATTTTTATATTTTTTTAATCATTCTATAAAAAGCTAGCATGGTCACTACCAAACTTGATCTTGGATGACTCGATTAAATCCAAGAATATTTTTGGAGCTCGTAAATAAGAGAACAAGATCTCCCTTTTATTTCCGTTCTACTAGCCGGCGTCGATGTGAATAAGAGATCAGGATATTCCTTTTATCTCCGTATATTAGTGGTGTCAAAGCCGGCGTCGATGTGAATAAGAGATCGTCGATGTGAATAAGAGATCAGGATATTTCTTTTATCTCCGTATATTAGTGGTGTCAGGTTGACTTACTCATGAGATTAGGAGAGATTCTGAAAATCTGAGCATCTCATTATGGGATAGCTATATCAAAATTTATCCCCTAACCTTTTTTTTTTTTAATTTAAAAAAAAAAAATGCCAGTGTGGTCCGCCCGGTTAAACGTTAAACGCGTCAAGTAGTTTTTTTTTTTTTTTTTTTTTGGGTTAAAAGTCAAGTGGAATTCCTTAATTACCAGCCATGAACGCGTGAAACGTGAGGCGTTGCTGGGATTTAAATATTTATTGGTCCAGAGTAGCCAAGCCCACTAGACCGGCCCACGATGGTGGGCCCGGCCAGCGTTGCGTGTTAAGAGCCACAAGTTTGGATTCCTAAGATTTGTTGGGGGCCACACGTTGAGTGAAGCAGTTGAGCGCGGGCCAAACCGGTTCTTTATTTATGAAAAAAAAAATAAATAAATAATAGAAGACCCCCCTTGATGGGTCTTGTGAACCGTCACGAATGATGGGTGGGTATCATGGTAGACGCGTGAAGGGACGGAAAGATTGCGACCGTTTCCTTCTTTCTTGGAAAGTCTACTTTGGATCCGTGAGGGAAGAGACTTGGTCGGTGGACGTTCACATTATTGAATCACTGTTAGGGAATTGGACGGCCCCCCTCCAAAATGGCTGATGGATGGAGGACAAGATTCATTTGATTTTTATGAAATCTATGAAGAAAAATCCATTATCTCTGTGTAGGATTGGCAGGAAAGGGATTCAGACCTACATACTTTTGTTAAACGGCCTGCAGCTCATCCTTGCATCATATCTTGCGTACGTTAATTGGAAAGCAGTATGATTTGCATGTAGCTGCCAATGTGTTCATAATATTGGAAATCAGAATAAGCTTCCATGTGATTAATACCTAGGACACGTTTGGTCCGCCAGAGTTGAATTTTGGAATAGAAATAGAAATGAAAATAAATGATTTCTATTTTAATCACTTGGTTGAAAGAAATTTTATTTCGGTCTCGGTTTCGATTATGAGCTAAACACATCGATCTTTACTATCTTTTTAAGAATATTACTAAGATACATATCTAATTATATTATCATTCATGAGAGAAGCCAAATTAGTATGCCTGTAGTTAAAACACTAGGATTAGTTTTAGATTTATTTGATGTATGCTAGATTGTCTTGAATTGTTTGATGTATGGTGGAGAGATGAGCACCATAACTGCTTGCTTGGGAAATAATAGGATGCGATGAAACTTGCTTCAACGATATCCCTGCTTTTTTGATTGAATCCGCAGGGCGATGGGAATAGAAAGGGGTTCTTTCCTTGCATTTTAGAGTGGTTAAGTTTTAGATATTTTTGTTTTTTTTTTTTTTTTTGTAAAGAAAAGGATAGGGGGATAAATCCCGGTATAGCTATCCCGCAGGTTTCTACCCGTCAGGTAATGTTCAATGCAAAATACTCGGATTTGCACGGTCTTTTTCCATCTATAGATGATGGGTAGGTTAACCTCATACCATTAAAACGTCGACCAGTAGAATCACTCGTACCAACGATCGTGGGCCAGCTAGTAGGATGGGGACAAAGAAAGACTTTAACCTCTCACTCACACAGAAAATTTTTTGAATTTATTCAACTCACCACTAGGATCATGTCCCGAACCTGATCATGCCTAGCAACGATATTTTTATTCTTTTTATAATAATGATAATAAAAAAAACAACGAAGCATGTGTGCGTGCATAAAATGAGACAATGCTGTAATGTTTTGTACACCAAACATGCTGGCCTTTCTTTTTGCTATATTGTTGCCAATGTTAGGTCTTTATGCGCTCACATAAACTCACCATCTGCATAATTTAATCATGAAAACATGTAGTGATGTGGGTTTAAGTCTGCATGTATATATGGTGTTCAAGATATATGTAGCGTGGTGGACAAATTCTTAAACAATTTCTTTTTCTTTGTAACCAATTCTAAAAGCATGATCCATCTAAACTATATCCGCTAGTGACTTTGATACTTCTAGACCAGTATGCAAAAAAAAAAAAAATTGTTTATGTACTAAAATTTACAAACTAGATAACGACATGTTGACCATTTACAGCTGCGTGACAGCATGAGTTTTGTTAGTTTTGAAGTTTATGATAGAGTATGCTACAAATTAAGAAACGTAGATACAATATGGGTAAGAGTGGGACTGATTGATGAAAACATGTACATAATAAATTGCGACCAAACTATAAAATCGTAGCACCAATTTATAACCAGGTTCAATTACCGTGCATTTAATCCCACTAAACTTCAGTCTCATAATTCTAGATACATCAAACCTAAAATTGGTTCACACGTGTATTGTATAGTGCCAAGAATGCACAAGATTAGGCCAAACTTATTCCATCATATGGATAAACTATGGCATATTCATACTGTTGAAGGAAATTCCTTTTGGACCCAGGGATATGAAGTCCAAGTTAATGGACATAATCAGTTAGCCCTAATATATGATTGCTGACTACTCATCGCCAAGAATATGAAATCCAAACTAGTAAGCCTGGTCAGGTAGCCCAACCGTATACCTTCCAACCATTCGTCGGATGGAAGATTTAATCGGGGAAGGATTCCCTCTTGATCTCAATGTCATCGGGCAAGCCAACATGATTAATACCTGATCGGTCTCACCACCTGCTGATCCCTTATCGAAGAAACTGATGCCTTTCTCAATTGATCTGAATCCAATCATGCACCAAACTGCCAAGCACCCTTATACGAGCAAAACTTGTCGATGGCTGTGTCCTAAGCAAGGCTCGACCACAAATCGACATGACATCCCACCGAAGTGCTGCCATTGACTACCTTCATTCGACCTAGTCTCGGTAGCAACTAGCCTCCTATTGGTTGGACCATCCCAAAACCATCGGCATATCCCACCTTATTGAGGCTATCTGATTGAGCACCCTCTAGTTGATCATTCCTTGGATTTAATAAAAACATTTGAACTGATCCCTAATCCATAAATCTGATGGTAAATGGGTTCTCAGGCAATATACCTATTCACACCCACTGCAGGCCTATACAATGATGCCCATTTTTGTACCCTTGATTACACACCAAAAGGTCATATCATGTATCATGATCCCCGTAATCAGAGTCATATCCTTCTAATTAAGAGTAGTGTGCCTAGACCCAAGTAGTAGTCTACATCGTCATTAAAAAAATGTAGTAAATTTCATATAAGAATAAGGTTTCAATTAAAATAAAATAAACATTTCCTATAAATGAAAAATTCTTTGACAACATGCTGATAACCCTTATCACTTTTCACTGAATCTACCAACATTTTTATTATTTTCAAAAATACCTTTGCCCTTCACCTATAAAATGGGATCTTCAGGGATTTCCAAGATATGCAAAATCTCTCCACCATGCTTCTCATACTATTGTTATATTGAAAAATTTACTTGAGCATCGAAGGACCCATACCGGAATATCTTCCAACCAAAACTTTTTTTACAGGTTCTACCTTTCAAAGATCTACCTGCACCACCTACTCTAGCATTTTCGGTGCCTCAATAGATTTCAGCACCAACACATACTAAAACCTAGCCCAATTTGCTCGAAGAACCTATTAAAACAAACAAAAATTGGTAATCAACCTAAACTATTGGTTCATCTTCAAAGTTACACCTTCCAATACCTTGTTTTACCATTGTATTTTTTTTAGGGAAAAGTATTATTTTTTATCATTTTAAGAGCTCATCTTATTCATTTTAGCAGGTTCTAAACTTAAAATTGGTAAACAATCATGGTTACTATTTACACCTATGCATTCCTCGGTCCATATCAACTTACTCTTGACATCCTTATGTCCTAAACTTAAATTTATTAGCAACTCTGCCATAAAATGTGTGGATTGCAAAATATTTACTTTAGGTCATCACATAATATTATTCTTATGATAATCAAATTGGATATAAAGTAAGCTTATGATCATATGAGTTAGTGGTTTATTGAGAGGGCTTAGGTAGATTTCAATTTTCACCTCCATTGGATCGATTGGATTATGGTGTGTAAATGACACCTCCACTGAATCGATTGGATTATGGCGTGTAAATGTAGCCTAACTTTTGCTATTTTGATTAACAAAACACCTTTAGATTTCTTCTACTCTATGGTTGGGCTGTGGCAAGATTATCCCATATCTTCTTATCTCTTTATTATTTGTGTTGATGCCTTTTTGTGAGCTTTGCATGCTATGATTCTTCAGATGAGGTGAGTCTTGGAGGACGATCGGTCTATGAATATTTTGTTGGATCCATGGACGCTGATCAACCTGGGTGGTCGGCCTTCATTAGCTCCTAGGTGGTGGATTCCATGAGGATATGCGAGCTCTTCCATCTAATGGTAGAGGCCGAGACTTAGCAATAATGGCTTATGTAATTAGGGAGTATCTAAGAAAGCATGTAACATTCATAGCAATTTTCATATACAATAATCAAGATGTCAGGGTATGGAAATCCTCCTGTACTCTAAGAGTAGTTACAGTTGATCTCTATCGCTTGTATCAAAGGGAGCCCACTAGATGGCCAGATGTTGGGTGGATTTGGAGGACCAGAGTTTATATAAGGATAAGCCTTTTCCTTCGAAAGGTGGCTAGGAGATGACTGTCAACCAGGTCTATCTTGAGAGATAGAGGCATGAACCTCCAGTTTGCCTACCCAGCTTATGGACTAGAGGATGAGATAGTAAAGCATGCCCTCTTTCAATGTCCAAGGGCTAGATAGATTTGGTACTTTACAGGTTTGCATCAGTTGATCAACCAAGCCGAGGCTCCAGTTCAAGCATGTTTAGAGCTGTGATGTGGAGCATCAATGGCTACATGACCAAGGTGGTGGTATTCGAACAAGCTATATTATCTATCATATATGATTATCTAAAAATAGCATGGTATTCAAGTCTAGGAGATGCCCAGCATGACTCATTTTGGAGAGAGCTCTTCCATTAGTAGCGGAGCTAATTAAAATGACCTCAAGGCTTGTGGAGATCTAAAACTCCCATCCAGCTTTATGTAGTGACTTGTTGATATTTACTTTAAGTCTAGCTCTAGCTTTGTCATCCATGGGCTTAGTTCAAGGTTGGTAGCGGTCAAAGAGAGCTACATGTTTGAGCCTACAATTCATGGAGTGGAGCTTTGTGCTGCTTGGATGGGGTTCATTTATGCATGGAGGACCCTACAAGCCAACCACCTAGTCATTGAGGGAGGTTTTGCTATGGTGGTGGCTTGGATACAAGGTTATATGCGAGAAGGTACAGCTCACCCTCTTTTATAGGACATCACGATTTTGTTAATGGGGTGTGCAGTTTTATCAGGCAGGCATATCTTTTGGAAGGCAAATACTGTAATTGACTAGATGGCCATTTTTATTATGGATCATTTAGGGGACCTTTTGTAGATGGATATGAGGGTGGTCCCAAAGCTACTTTTGATTCTTTTGAATGTATTCACTTGTATGAATGCTCCATTTTACTTGAAAAAAATGAAGTTGTTGTGATGGGAGAGTATCATTATTCCCGTATTAGTTGTGAGTTAAGAAAACTGTAATTTATAAAGAAGAGATCATTGTTTCCATCTAAAATGTCTTTTGAATTGAAATTCAAAAAATAAAATCATGAAATCCGATAATATCTGTAATGCCCAAGCATGAACCCTTCGTTGCGATAGAAGTCTTTGCTAGTCAATAGACCCGGTTATCACACAAGACCCCCAAGTCCACAAACCAAAAGAATATCATATTTCCAAGGAAATTCCAATCTCACCTGTTCATGTGTCATGGTTATCATAAACTTTAATGCCTTCATGACCACAAAACTTCCTCGACTTCAAGTCGCTTTCCGCTGTCGTTGTATGATGAGACTAGCCCATGGAGGAGGTTGAGCGAGTGTAAGGGGTTAGAAATCGTTCTGTTTGGTCCCCCATCAATCATTTAAAACTAGCTAAATTTTGTCCCATCTTTATAATTTTATTTGAGTTCCTAGCGTACATCACCTCAATTGCTGGTGAATCTGACTGGAGGAAATGTGCCACCAACTTTAGGAGAAGTCACGCAAAGATGAATGGTTGTGATTGAAAAGTATACTTGCTTATTATTATTATTATTATTATTATTATTATTATTATTATTATTATTATTATTATTATTATTGGTAAAGCAAAAAAAGGAAGGAAGGAGGAAAAATCTATATTGTAGCTGTTTCCACTGGCCCCATCCTGTCAGGTTTTGTTCGATTCGGACCGTAATTTTTCTGCATATCCTTCCCATCCCAAGATGAGTACGTCAGCCTGATCCCATTAAGCTGTCAGAGTGAAGTTCTCCACTGGCCCCCACCCTACCCGGTCTTGTTCGATTCAACTGGCCCCCATCCTACCCGGTCTTGTTCGATTCGGACCGTAATTTTTTCGCGTATCCTTCCCATCCGAAGATGAGTACGTCAGCCTGATCCCATTAAGCTATTAAAGTGAAGTGCTCTCCCGTCCGGACCATAATTTTTTCACGTATCCTTCCCATCCGAAGGTGAGTACGTCAGCCTGATCCCATTAAGCTGTCAGAGTGAAGTTCTCCACTGGCCCCCACCCTACCCGGTCTTGTTCGATTCAACTGGCCCCTACCCTACCCGGCCTTGTTCGATTCGAACCGTAATTTTTTCGCATATCCTTTCCATCCGAAGATGAGTACGTCAGCCTGATCCCATTAAGTTGTCAGAGTGAAGTGCTCTTCCGTCTTCAGTCATGTGCTTCAGAAAAAAATTTTGAATTTAATCAAGTAATTTATAAGTTCAAGCCTCGAATCCATAATCAGGAGGACGGGAATCAAAGCGCCCGCTACCACCTCAGTGGTAACTTGGATTTCGCCGTACGTTCACAATTTTTTTTTTTTTTCTCCTTCCTGGGAGAACATTGGCAAAATTTCTAAAGCGGGATTCGCATTAACAAGAATGATTCGGCATCGTGCTTACATTCACGTGCACCTAAAAGGCAGGGATTCAAACAAGTTGGGTTATAGTACAAAATTAAAAAGGATGAAGGGAGGTTTTGCAAAATATTTAGGATATATTTGATTTTTTTTTTTTAATATTGGACTAGATTTATATTCATAAAATATCTAAAAAATAATTTTTAAATTTTATAGGAAGGGGAAAAAAAATCTATTGATTGAGAGACTTTTTAGCCGGTCTATAAATTCTACAGAAATTTCGGTCCAGTTCCGTAGAAAAATCCAGACAAGCGCTTGATGTGATTGGCCCAACATTTCAACTTTTGTAGTGGAAAATTTAGTCGCATGCACATTTGCTTCCCCGTTGCAAGGGCTTATCCCTTGCATGATGTTTATGTCAATCTTCTCTAATTCTTAGACATGGATGTCAATATGAATGCATGTAGGATAGATGCATGTCCCATGCATAACGAAGTGGATCCAACCGAACTTGGAAACCTAGGATGTAAATATTTAGCAGGATCATTACACATGCCAGATAACTTTTGTATTATTGATAGCACTTGTTCCCACGAGATAAACTGCTTCCATTTCTTTGTCATGTGAACATTCACACTCAAATTAGATATTAATAGATATATAAACAATTAGTTGTGTTGCGGCGTCTTCTCCCGGACTGGACTCGGTCGGCTGTGCTGGAGCGCTCCTTTCCCGGTACCTGTAACAAAGTCCCTAAGGACCGGTGGTGCTCTGGCGTGGACACTCCGATGCTTAAGTTAGCGGGAGCTTGAAGGTAACATAATGGAGAAATCGAATAGAAAAGGAAGATAGTACTTAGCCTCAAAATGAAGTCCCCGTCCGTCTTATATAGGCGTAGAATATTGCCAAATTTTATTAGAAGATGGGATAGGAATGCCTGATCTGCCCTTAGGAGAATCGGGATGGTGGCCAGGTGGCTTCAGGACATGGGTACGTCGCGATATCCGTTGTAACAGAATTCTGGTGCCAGCTGGAAGGAGCTTCCGGAACTCTCGAGTTGCTTCCGGAGTAGGAGCGAGTCGGTCGGACTTCGACAAAGAAGAACCGGTCGGACCCAGCGGGGGTGGGCCGATCAGTCGTCCGAGGGAGAACATTGGTCAGGCCTTTCGCAAGGATAGACCGGTCGGACCTCGACGGAAGCGGGTCGTTCGAACTTCTGCTTTAGTGGGTCGACCGGTCGGACTTCCGGGGGATGGATCGAACGGACCCTAGCGAAAGTGGGTCGTTCGGACTTTTTCTTCGGAGGGTCAGCCGGTCGGACTTTTGATGAACAAGGTCCAACGGACCTTAGCAGGAACCGGTCAGCCTGGCCCTGACAAGGGTGAGTCAGCCGTTTGACCGGAGGGCCGCTAGCTCCGATTCATCTCGAAAAAAGCCAAATGAGTACAACAAGTTGCTTGTCATGTGAATATTTACACTCAAACTAGATATTAATAGACATATAAATAAGTAGTTGCTTTGTCATGTGAATATTTACACTCAAACTAGATATTAATAGACATATAAACAGTTAGTTGCTTTTTCTTTTGATAATTTCCATTTCTACAATGGCAGACAGAGGAAGCTGATCCATTTCGCTTGCAACCCCTCTTGGGACTCCACTCCACCGCTTGAACTTTCTTTGCTTGTATCTTCCACTCTCTTGATATTGGGTTGTATTGCCAATCATATGTTGTTTAAAAATCCAGCCTCTTTTCTAGCACTAGTTGTTTAATTCGTGTTATAAATGAGTCACTAGGTGCTGTAAGAATTGCATTAGACAAACTAGGTTGGGTCACTCAAGGATCAAGCCTTGCAAATTAAGCGAAGTTATGGTCAAATAGATAAAAACACATTATTAGGATCAACCCATAGGTCTGTATGGGTAGAGGGATCATGACCCAATATTGGGTTAGGTCCAATAAATAGCAAAGTTTCATGTGTTGCTGTCTTAACCCATTAAACTTCCTTCTCCGCATGGGCATGTTTGGCATTTCCTTTACTCAAGAGGAAAAAAAAAAAAATCTATACGATACATTAAAGCGCAACCATGAGACTCGATGCACTACGTGGCCATTTCTTTGTCCCAAATATATTTGCCACTGACTGTGTATATAGATATTTGATGAGAAGTCATGTAACGTATACCTGAGAAAAAAAAAAAAAAAAGAAAATATAGGAGAAGGGAGCAGAAAGGAGACCGGAAAATCACTGCGTTTCATCGTTAAAACTTAATTAAATTAGACATGCAAACCCAAACCATAGTGCAAAAGCTAAACCCTAACCCTAATCCTAATCCCCACCGATGATGGTGGAAAAGTGAATGATGACTCGAATGAAAATGATCCGGCCAACAAAATGGAATATAAAGGAATGATGCAAGGTCATGATTCGGCAACATAGATGGCAAAAGATTTGGTTATGGGTAAAAGAATGAGCTACCAGTGTCAAACAAAGTGTCGGGGGAAATTGGTAGAGGAAAAAGAGAAAAATAAAAACAGGGGAATGAAGGCATAGATGAAATCTAAATAGAGCTCGAGTTCACAATTAGGGTTTGGATTAGTCATCCAAGTCCAGATGCTAGCCCAAAACCTAAACTCTGATTTTAATCATAACGAACTAGAAACTGTAACCTTTATTTTCATTGGTGATAGCAAAAATATGGATGGTAACCCGAATGACGATCTGGCCAAGAAAATGGGACAAGAAAGAAGGAACGAAAATGAAGGGAAAAGATGAGTTGCCGGTGTTGAAACAAGGATCGAAGAAAATTGACAGAGGGCAAAGGAAAAATATGAAGATGAATCTAGGAAAAAGATAATTTGGAAAAGGTAAGTGGATGAGAAGTAGAATAAAAATAATTGCAAAAAAAAAATAATAAAGAAGAAGTAAAATAGAAAAAAAAGAAACATAAAATAGAATGTCAAGTATGGAAAAAAATGTAATAGTTTTCTCTATTTTAAATGTTGATATTTTTTCTATTTTGATAATTTAAGATGTATATTATATTTCATTAATTTATTTTGTTTATTTATTATAAAAATGATACTTCTAAAAAGGACTTCCATAGCTATAAGGATTGCACGACATTCGAGTGCAAGTTAAAGAAATAATGAGAAAATTGAGTTAATATAGAATGTAATTGAATATTGGCATATTTGAGTATATTAAGATACTTAATGAACAGATCCAAGAAATTATATTTGTAGGTCATATTATGCCAAAGAAGAAAGATTCTTAGCATCGAGAGTGACTTTATCCATGATTTGGCAATGTCTTTTAGACCATTTTTGGGGATCATCGACACTAAAAAAAATTATTTTTAGTTGGTAAAGAGTTTTGTTGATGAATACATGAAACAGAATATAACTCGATCAGCTGCTCCTTTTTTTCTCCTGATTTTTGGCATCATGGACATATCGTGTTTGGTGGTTCATCTCCACCGAAAACAACAACCAGGCATATGTTAAAAAAAATTAAAGAGTCTATTCCAAGAAAAGTTTGATTTGTTCACCATCGATCTTTTATATAAAAAAAAATACTTTTTATTGTAAATAGTCCCTTTAATGGTATAATGTTCACTTACAATGTAAATACATGCATACTATTTAGTTTCTCATGTCATATCTTAGAAAGAGATAAAAATATTGATAAAAATTGAAAAACACAGGCCAGAAAATTATACTAACACTATTGTATTTCGTGAAGTTTTTGATGATTTACCCTCGGATATATCTTTATTGTATAATACTACTAATTCCTAAATTGAATAACTTTGATAATTGGTTGTCAACATTTGAATCTATGGAATCCCAAAGCCATGATTACATTTTCAAATAGTATTTAGTTCACAACTTCAATATGATAATGGTTTAAACTTTAAAACTATCAAATTTTTTTTTAGAAAAAATTTTGGATCTGAAAATTTAGAAGAAGATTCTTCATCTACATATCCATCATAGTTAAAGAAAAATAACTTTTGCAATTCCTGAAAAACAAAACGAGTATGATCTATTTCATAGAAGTTGATCTTTGAAAAAAATTCTCCTGACACAGCTCAGTAATATTTTTTTATTAAATATTTTATAACATATATTTATTAAAATTATTATTATTATATATTATATAAAAGAGCACCGATCATGACATCCTCAAGAAAACCAGAATTAAGATGACAAGATTTTTTATCAACTTCTGTATTATTTAAATTTTTTTTTCAGCTTATTCAATAATTTTTTTAAAAAAATTATTAATCGGTTGTTAATTTTTTTGAGTTTAATTTTAGCAAAAAAAATTCAGATGATAAAAATTAATACAATCTTTATAAAAATATTATTTATATAAATAAAAACGGCAGCGTGGTGTAGGTTATATGTCAGTAAATAAATAAAGGCTAATCTAAAGGCCAGACTTTCTAGCTCTTTTTTTTTTTTCCCTTGCAAAAGCACTTTTAGATTGTGTTATTAAATATTTATTCTCGTTATTATTTTTCCAAACAACACCATTCGGCTCTAAGCTTTAGCAAAAACTAATTCCGGCTGCCTCGCAGAATAACTCGTTACTTAGGTAAACTAATTCCGGCATTTGATTGACGGAACCACGTCAGAATTTCCCTCCAAAATCCGCCGGCGTCCGAGCTCCTCGCTTTCGGGTTGAGCGGCCCCTCCGTCCTTCCCTGTACCCGGATATTTAGAAACCCTATCACCTATCTCTTCTTTGGCCTACAATGGCTTCCGTCCCTCCTTCCACCTGGGCTTTCGCTCCCAATCGCCTCATCCCCCCTCCCCCTCTTCCTCCCACAGAGAGACTCAAATCCTCGAGACCCGTCCTCCCTTCTTCCGGCAAGGAGGCGCCCGACCCTGTGAAGCTCGCCTTCGCCAAGGTCGAGGTCTACAAGAAGGACAAGAAGAAGAAGTCGAGCCCAATCCTGGAGCAAAACCCAGTCCTCTAGTCCAATGGTCGTGCTGATGGGACTGCCGATCCGGACTCTGACATCCCACAAGCCGTCAAGCTTGCCTTTGAGAAGGCCAAGGAGTATAAAAAGAACAGAACAGCTAGGTTCTGTGACGGGAATTCTACCGCCGGGAAGCAGAGCTATTCTGGTATTTTTGAAACCCGTCACGTTAATTAAAATTTTGTTGATGTGGGATTGAGAATTCTTTGCTTCATGATGGTTGGCCATTAATCGGTGTAGGATGAAAGACTATGATTCTTAAATTGTTATCAGTTTCGAAGGGAGTAAAAAAAAAAAAGAAAGAAAAAAAAAATGTTCTTGATCCGCAAGATGTCATTTTGATTCTCATGTTGATGTAGAAAGTTTGGTAGCATCAGGAGTGTTAGAGTTTGGAGGGAAACTCAAAATTCCCTCCAAACCTTCTCTCTATGTCCCTCTTCCTTTGGTTTAGTCCACGTGGGAAAGGAAAAAAATCTGATCGCTGTTTATATTGGTTTCCCCTTTCTTGGGCCTTGCTCCACGTGCCCGGCCTGGGACGGCTCGCATGCACGAAATCGCGCCGTGGTAGCAGCGCTTAATGACTGGTCAACGATCAACTTTAACCCTGCTTAATGTTAACCCATTAAAGCATTTAGCCAATTTTTTTTAATGTTAACCCGCTTTTTATTCTCGCTAATTACTTGCCTAATTAAATCCCTAGCCAATTACCTGTTAATTACTTACCTAATTAAGCCTTTAAACGTTCGGCCAGCCCAAATGACAAGTATATTTGGCCTATAAAAGGGCTGGTTAAAAAAAGAAGAGGCAAGGAAAATTCGATGCTCTCCTTCTCTATTCCTGTTCTCCAAAATCCTTCTCTCTAAGAAAAAAACTAATCATCTATTGTTCAACACTCTCTACTCAATTTTTCTCCAAAATCCTTTTTTCTAAGAAAAAAACTAATCCTCTATTGTTCAACACTCTCTATTCAATTTTTCTTAATTCCTTCGATACTGTTTTTTTACTGTTGGGTGAAGTTTTGTTATCTTCTCCATGATCGTGCCTACAGGAGAGATTTATGGTTGTATCTTGGGATGAAGTTTTCAAGATTAAACTTGCACGAAGATCGAAAATCATCTGAGAACGCTGCACTACACGCCTCCAGTCAATTATCTTTTTCTTTTTTTTAAAGTTTTATAAATTGATTTTATAACCTATTATTATTGTTAGATTGTTTGATTCACGATCGGATTCCTGGTAGAATAAGGTTTTATAATAAACCTATTCCTAGCAAGGAGGAATACGATTTTATAAAGCAGTTCGTTGTTTTGCAATCCGGTATCCATATGTTATTCAAA
The DNA here is from genome assembly GCA_021397845.1 of Areca catechu. Classification (NCBI taxonomy): domain Eukaryota; kingdom Viridiplantae; phylum Streptophyta; class Magnoliopsida; order Arecales; family Arecaceae; genus Areca; species Areca catechu. Next base: position 24,283,313 of record CM038046.1, on the reverse strand, counting down.
ATAAATCAAGTTTTTGAACCGTAAATATAGGATAAGAATATTTGGACATGCTTACTCTAGGATTTAGGGTTGTCTGCTACCATCTGCTTTTAATTGCAATGTTTCTTTTTTTTTTCTTTATTTTGATAGTTAGGTCAAATCTGCTGAAATTAATTAATAACTTTGGTATTTTGGTGGGCTAAGAACCGCATATTACTTAACAGTTAGAGGAGATTCCAATGTTGATATCATGGGATTTAGTGCAGCGATGCCTGGAAGACTCAAAAAACAAAGAAGAAGAAAGATAATGCTGCAGGATGTATCTATATGCTATATTTATCAAATAATACCTGCACAAAGCTTTCGAAGGACTAGATATTAGAAAGATGATCTTAGGTCATTTTGCTTGTCAACATTTATATATGGACAAAGTACTAAAAAAATCAGTAATAATTGGTTTTCCTGCATAGTTTTGTAAAAGGCTTAAATGCCTCTACAAGATTAAATTTTTCAAGAATCTGTGTTGTTTATAAAAGACCAGCAATTAATTATCTGCATGAAAAGGGTGTCTTCACCATACTTAAACTAGAAATCTATAAACAAGGATCAGTCCTACTGTATGAGAATCTCATGTGAGATGTTGGTAGAAGTTTGTAAATGGCATAAGGATATGGTAACAAGTCTCCAGTAAGTTGATCAAAGAGGCTTACTAGCTAATAATGAACAATCACTGAATAGCACCTAGATTCCAGGGGGAAGAGCTTGGGTACTTGAATGGTGAAATTTAGGATTCCTGAAAGTCTCTTGGTTTGAAACCTTTCATAAATTTGCACAACAGCCTGAACACTATGGCAATGAGCTATAATGCATGTTGCCAGAGGTCTATGGATGCCAAGGTCATTGATCTGGATGATCATCACGGCAATGACACATTTTTATTTTTAGTCGGTAGTGTCAACAAAAAATTATTTAATGTCTAGGCATGTGCAATGGTAGTCAATGGCAATTTGTAGTAGGTTGCTGGTTAAGATTGAAAAAGAATGCATTCCATTGCATTTTTTCTAGACTTCTCCTTTTTTGTCAATGACCATGGTTGATCGGTTTTCAGTTTGCATTCTCTTCCTTTCAGTTGCAATATTTTTATTGTACATGACGAAAGTAAGGCCTATATTGTTCACCAGTCCCATCTGCTTGTTTAACAAGTAAAATGAAAAGTCAATAGACGTATCAAGGTATGTCATAGTATTTCTTGACTGGTTAAGCATCATGTTCCCTAATTGAAAGCAAATTAAAAGAGGTCTTCAATGTGAACTAGTTTGGACTGGAAATTACATCTTTTACCTTTTTTAGAATGTCAAAAACTTATTGCCTCATCCCCACCTTTGAGCCTATGACTCAATGTTGATAAGATCGGTGCTCGTAATCTGTGGTGGACTGTGATTAAATGTTTCATCCTTAAGAAAAGGGGAGTTAAATTAGCTGGTATCAGAGAATGAAAAAATGCTAAAGAAGTTGCTTCTATGCTGTTTCTATAGAACAAAATGCGAGTAAAGATCTCACCATCTAAACTTGACACTTAGGCAAGAAGGAGAAGCCCTTAATATTTTCCCAAACTGCAGGACCTTCTGATAATTTTCAAAGCTCCAATTGCTGGACTCTGATTAAGTCTAGATAGAGAACCATTGCAAATTGTTTGTTAAGGTAGTGACATTCAAATGTTCAAGGCCTTCTTAATGAGTCTATGGAAATGTCAGTTCTATGAAATCTGTGAAACAAGTTAAGATGTGTTGCTTTTTGTGGCATAAACCAGGAAATAAATGTAATAGTGTTACCTTTACAATTTAAAGGTCATCCTTGCATGTAAAATCTGAACATTGATAATATAAGACCGCCAATGAGAAGTCAGTTGAATGTTGAAAGGGTATAATGCATTACTTCTTTCTTTATTTTTCTTTTGAAACTTTTGAATATAAGTGTTTATATTCCAAATAAATCTGCTTTTAAAATATGTCAGCTAAATACTAGCATGAAAGTTATTTTGTCTGAGAAAAAAGTGGCAAATAAACTAGATTAGTTAGTAAATAATTTAGATTTAAAAATCATATGTTCTATTAGTGAACATAATATTGTAATGATAACAGATCTACTTAAAGTTGTTTCTTTGAAAGGAGCATCTTAAGCCTAAGATAAAAGGTGCCATTTTAAGAGATAGACTTTTTATATTATATTTCTCTTCTTGTTGTAAACCATAATTTTTTAACATGTTGTCAGTGTCTTGAATCCACACGAGTGTGACTAATGTTCAGATATTCATATAGTCTAACTTATTTTTCTACATCAGGCTACGGAGACGATGAAACTCCCAAGTTCATCCTTGTCACAAAGAACCATCTGTGAAACTTATTTTGAAACGTTTGTGCAAAATAAGAACGACTAAATTTCTGCAGTTGAGTAACAAAATGGAGGCGGTGCACAAAGAGAAGGCCTTCCACACACCATATTTTTATGTCTCCCATATTGTTTGTGCTTCTTATTGCTGTAAGAAAATTGTTCTGGCTTTAATTCATACAATCTGCTGATTAGATGTCCACAAAAACCCTGCTATTCTTTTTTCATATATACCATTAGTCATTCATTTCTATGCCACATGTTATTAAAACTCATGTTGATTGACCGCTTCTAGATATGAAGATAATGGTGAAAATAGTGAAAAGCAGTCTAACTGCATTATATATGAAAGACTATTTTCCCCATTGCTTACTCAATCCCATGCCTTCCAATCAACAATGTATAAGACAACCTTTATTTGTTGACACTAACTGAAGATTGCCCACACTTGCCTCTACAAACTTGCACTAGCATCTTCAATTATCTGGAGTGAAACTCTCTTCTAGAAAGGACTGTCCAGCACTGTTTTCATTATTCAAGAAATTTGCCTTGGACTTGGGATGACTTGTAGAAGCCCTCATTACATGCTAAAAGTTAACAAGATGCAGATTATGTTTCATCCATTATGGTTATGGACTAAAATGGACTCTGGAACTTATCTATAGGTCATAGTCATTCTGGGGCCATCAGTTTGATCAACAATGTTGTTTAGCATTGGAAGCTAAGCAGGTACTGCAATACCTAAATGATCTTTGAACAACCACCAATCATTTCTGCCATCTAGTCCCATATTTGAGATCATAATTCTTTCACAACTCTGATCAGCACGATGAATTGAAATCAATACAGGATCAGCAAAAGGAGCATTTTAATAAAATCAACTTCGTGGACGTGGTTTTAATTGCAGTAGCAAAAGTTTGCCATGTGCCATACACATTGCATGGAGGGACAACACCTCAAGCATAGCTTCATCAACACCCTTAGAAGTTTAACATGAAAATAGATACATCTGCATTCTATGTGGCCATAGAGGAGGTTTTGTAGTTGTCCAGTAATGTTCTGGTGATGTTATTCCAATGGTGGAAGTGGGTTTTCCTTTTCTTTCTTCCACTTTGTTCTCTTTCTTAAATGGTTGCTGTTGTAGCTTGTTGTTACCTTTTTCAATTATATTCAACAATTTTTGCATCCAATTGGCAACTTCAATTTTGATGGACTACTAATTGCCATAATTTTACTCAGCAATCATTTTTTCATTGTCATTTAATTGCAATTGGTCTAAAAAGTTTTTTATTGGACCTTTATCCTTAACCTTATTTTCATGTGAGAAATGCTAAGGTGCACCATATTTTTTGCTCCATTTCTTGATAGGATATGGTGATCAGTGATGGGCCCAGTTCCACCTGATGTACCAATCTCTGACTACCATATAAGATGGAGAACTAACTGAGCAGGACATAGAGCAGCAATTTGTGGCAGCAGTAGAAGGTTAACCTCTACATCATTGGAACCTATATCACAACTGTTTCTTTAACGTTGTAAAACATGAAAAAATTTGGGCCCTGCGAATGATGCCATACTGCATTATGGTGCACGCCTGTGATAGGGACTTCTCAATGATAATTGTGTTGGTGGATCCCATCAAATAACCACCAAGTAAAGGACAACTTTCTTCCATGATGGGAGGGATATGGTGTTCAATTCCAGTTGTTACCAAAATTATACCATGGAATCCTATGCAGGCCATGGTTCTTTGATTCCTTTGGTGTTATCATTGAAGGCTACAGTGTCTTCCACAATTCTGTCAGTGCTCTTGTTAGGCAAACACTCAACTTATATTCTCTGGCATGAGAAGCTTTCCAACCCAAACTCTTGTTACAAGAGAAAGAGAGAATAAACTAATTCTCCATTTTATATATTATTGGTCAGATCTATTTGACTTAGTTGTCCTAAATCATCATTACAGGAAAAAAAAAATTGCAGTAAACTTATTGTTCATCTTGGTAGTGATGCTAATGTCAACAGCAAACAGAAATGGCTTGTTTTAAGATAGCCTTCTTTAAAGCAAACAGAGCATTGTAATGCTGCTAATCAAATGCTCTTCTCGGCTTTTTCTTTTTCTTATGGTATTGATTTTTTTTCATGATTGTGGATGGTGAAAATTGCAATTGATGTTTTAATAATTTCAAGCTGAGAAAAGGATGCTGGCTTGGCATGCATGTCAACCAATACAAGGGACTGAAAAATTGCTGTTCGTTGCCCAACTGGCAATATTTAAGCTAGAATAGCCTGGGCTGGCTATTGTGGTCACCACAAAGTTAAATCCTTCATAATTGGGGAAAACTCACCGTTATTAATATCCAAATTAAAATCATCAATTATTTAGATTTGCATGCAGTCTTTGCATAGTTGTTCTAAATCATTAATGCCATACAAGATAAATAATATAGAAGCATCTCAAAAGAGAGTCTCTTTTATTACTCTTCTCTTTTCTTTCCTTATTACCATTCACCCATGACTTAACAAGTTAACTACAATTATCAGTGTTCTTCTATTTTTGTGCCATGTTATTTATAATAACTCTATTGATTATAATTTTGTTCAATAAAAATTAAAAAGCCTAGTCAAGCTCTCATTCAAATTATCTTCCCTATATAACTATTCTTAATTAGTTACAAATATTCAAGACTCAATCAGATAACAAGCCCCTATATCACTGCTTGCAAAAGTTCAAATGTATTCAAATGTAAGCTGAGTCGGGCCCCGAGGATCATAGGACCATTTAATAGTCTTATGTAGAACCAACTGTTGCTGCCAAATCACCCGTGGCTGAAGCTTCGGAGGCATCGAGCATCTTGCTCGCGCTTCTGATCCTGCTCCCGGACGCGGATTGGACACCTGCAAAAAAGACCCCGGATCGGATTTCCGGTGGGGGACATTCCGATGCTCAAGTCAGTGAATGGTCTAGGCATCAACAGAATGGAGAATTCAAGAATAGCATAGATGGAAAAGGGAGTGAGTGAAGTGGCCTAGACCTTGCTTACCCTTGGAATGTCCCCTCTTATCCTATTTATAGAGGTTGTAATAACCAAATATGGTTATATTTGTTATAACCGAATAACCAAATAACTGAATGTGGTTGCAACCGAATAACCAAATAATTGAAATGGTTGTAACCAGATAACCGAAGTGGTTGGCCTTAATGGGCCTTAGTGGGCTTTGGGCCTTTATGAAGACCGGATGAGAGGGATACAACACAGCTCCCCATTCCCGAGTTGAAAAAATGTTGCTAGTGAACTGCTTCGGCTTTGACTCCATTTTCAGTGAAGGGAGTAATAAATAATAGCCTTTGCATTTTGTCAGTTGGTCAATTGGATCTGCCTTTGATTGATAGTGATAGAGAATAAGATAGGCGGGTCAGATCATCACTAAGCTACTGAGTAATATATGTTGATTAGATGCACTTTGGTGCATGACCAGATTTGCTGCAAGATAGACCATGTAGGTCATCCCTGAATAAAGATTGGGTCATTTTGGCATTTCGTCAGATTTATAGTAGTGTAGACCATTTGGGTCATTCCTAAATTTTTGATAGAGAATAAGACAGGCTGATCAGGCCCATCTCGGCATTTCGTCGATCATCCTTATGCTTTTAATAGAAAATAAGACAGGCTAATCTGGCCTACCTCGGCATTTCATAGGGTAGATCGCGTATATCATCCTTATGCCTTTTGATAAAGATTAAGATAGGCTGATGAGGCCCACCTCGGTACTTCGTAGGGTAGATCACGTAGATCATCATTATGCCTTTTAATTAAGATATGCTGATCAGGCTCAACTCGGCATTTCGTAGGGTAGATCATGTATATCATCATCCTTATACCTTTGATAATAAGATAGACTTCAGTGGACCATTCCTTGGACTTCAGTGGGCCCTGATAAGATAGGTTTGGTAAGCCTTTCCATGGGCTTCAGTAGGCCCTGATAAGACAGGCTTCAGTGGGCCTTTCCTTGGGCTTCAGGGGGCCCTACGCCTCTTGGGCGTTGATCGGCCTTTAAGAAGATACTGGTCATTTAAGAAGACATCGGCCTTCAAGAAGATATCGGTCATTAAAAAGATATCGACCTTCAAGAAGAGATCGGCAATTAAGAAATCATCGGCCTTGAAGAAAGAAATTGGCCTTCAAGAAAATATTAGCCTTGAAGAAAATATCGGCTTTTAGAGGTTCCTGCAAAACAAATTCCTGACCAAGATTCCTTCGGTAGGAGACACTCCATCGTTCAAGTCAGTAGAGTTTGGACAATAAAATGGAGAACTTATTGATAAATGATGGCTTACCTCGGAGGTCTCCTCTTACCTTTTCTCAAGGCTGTCCAATCATCGGATTTCTTGATTCCAGCGGATACTTACATATTCGTTGGATGAGACGGGCCGGAATTCTAGTTGAATTGTGAGTTTGATAATGTCCTTGGACCCGTTGATTCTGTGTAAGGAGTTGTTGTGGAAGCATTATTGGCTCTTCCATTTTTTGGGATGAACAAAATTTTGTCCTCCTTCTAGCTTCATGGGCCTTGGGCCTTTGTGGGCCTTCTTCTTTATTTCGTCCTTGCTCTCTTGCAGCGCATTGAGAACCGTGCACTTTCCATCTCCACCTCCCTCCAGCCGTCCAACCCACTGGTCACTGCTCTCTGGAACTGAGACCGAAACGAAGAAGTGGAGTACGACATCCTCGACGGTGTCTCCCACCACCAGCGGGTCAACAGCTCGTGCTACGTGGGTTCCATCACCCGGAAGATGCTCATCTTCAAGTATAGCGGAAATGGGAGATCGAGCTCCAGATCAACTCCCTCAAGTTGTCACGCGAGAACTCTGGGAGCACCGCCTGGGAGGGAGCGGACCTTTTGCCAACCACGGAGAGGGGGCATGACAGTGGATACCCCCCATCACCAGAACGTCCGATTTCCTCTCGGGGTGCTACTTTGGGGAAGGGACTATTCAAGAAACTCCTCAGAGACGCGGTGGAACTGGGATTCCGGGAGGAGAGGTCAAATAAGAATTTCCCATGATTGTAGGGTCGAAGAAGATGCCAAACTCCTATGATCGTCGATCGATCATGAAGAAGAAAAAGCGGATCAGGGGCGGCGACATCTAGATGAGCAGCAACCCATCATCTTCAGCTGCTGCCGACACGAATCTAGATAAGTTCTTCGAGGACGTGGAGGTGATCAAGGACAAGCTCAAGAAGTCGAGAGCATCCATCTCCGTCTCCATGGGTCGAATGAGGCCTCCAAGACCCTCCATGCCGCCTCCGCCATCCGCAACCACTGCGCCCGCATGGATGGCGACGTCGCCACTGGCCTGAAGAGGGCCAAGCTCATCAAACTCCGCCTCGAGTCCCTCGACCGTGCCAACGCCGCCAACCGCTCCCTCTCCGGATGTGGCCGTCAATCACGGTGGAAGATGCCGGTAAGCTTGGCTAAGTTCCACCACTCCATATTCGTCCCTCTCCGCCGAATCTTCCCCAGTGCTTGTTATCTCACGCGGAGAATCGGTGGGATCCGGTGCAGCATTCTAGAGTGGATCTCTTCAAGTTATTGATCTTCCACCATTTGGAGCGAGGGAGGATGGTCCAAGGGACGCTAGAGGTGCCTCTCATCGGGGCGGAAGGTCTCGACGTCATCAACTTCCTCGGTACGCCTCTTCTCCTTCCACGTTCTCTGATTCTTTCTCAGGATTTTTCTTTTTTTATAATGGTGGATCACCATGGCGATGCTGATGCACATGTTGCTGTAAATCGACTCGGGGGAGGGGATCGGGCGCCCGCATGCCGGACTGGAGGAGGCGGTTGATCTCAAGGAGCTTAAGGTAGGTTGAGAGCCTGGACCTCAGGGTCGAAGTTGGCGGCAAAGTCCTCCTTACAGTCCGGGAGCTGGACGACCAGATTCGGCTCCTCCTTAGCCCAACGGGTCTTTCGCTGGTGCGATCCGTCACCAGATCTGCCACCTCTCCCCAACCTCTCCCCCTCACACCGACCGCCTCCGCTCCCTTTGCTAAACTTCGGCCATCTTCGTCTCCCCTATTACGCTATGGAAACCGAGGACAAATTCCCCGTCCATCTAGGAGGCAGCGACGGCCACGTTCGTCATGGTATAGGAGGGGGGGTCGCGATCTTGAGGGTAGATCGGAGAGATCGGGCACCGATTATGGAGTTCCGGGGCCGGGTGAGCACAGCCAGCCTCACAAACCCATGGAATCGCCCGTCGATCTTGCTCGGCGAGGCCTTGGCATCGGAACTTCGAAACCTCCGGTACATGGCAGAAAGAATTGAGGGAGAGAGAGGAGCGGGGATTAGGGTTTCTTGCAAGAGAAAGCGGCTAATTTCTCTTGGTTTTCCATTCTCCTCCATCGAAAAAAGCTTCGACCAGATTCGGCTCCTCCTCGGCCCAACGGGTCTTCCGCTGGTGCAATCTGTCACCAGATCTACTGCTGGTGAGATCCACTATCAGATCTAGTGGTGGGAGGGTGCCACGGTCTCTCGCCTGCCCATCCGAGGTCACTCCTTTTTTTTTTTGGATTTTTTGGAATTCTCCTTCCCAAGAGGGATCGATCGCGTGCCCCTTCCTAGCGCGCCAATCTGTTGTCCCAAATCACCCATGGCTGAAGCTTCGACGGCATCGGGCATCCCGCTCGCGCTTTTGATCCTGCACCCGGGCGCGGATTGGACACCTGCAAAAAAGACCCCGGACCGGATTTCCGGTGGAGGACACTCTAATACTCAAGTCAGCGGGTGGTCTAGGCATCAACAGAATGGAGAATTCAAGAATAGCATAGATGGAAAAGGGAGTAAGTGAAGTGGCCTTAGACCTTGCTTACTCTTGGAATGTCCCCTCTTACCCTATTTATAGATGTTGTAATAACCAAATATGGTTATATTTGTTGTAACCGAATAACCAAATAACTGAATGTAGTTGTAACCGAATAACCAAATAACCGAAGTGGTTGTAACCAGATAACCGAAGTGATTGGTCTTAATGGGCCTTAGTGAGCCTTGGGCCTTTATGGGCTTTAATGGACCTTCAACCTTTATGAAGACCGGATGAGAGGGATACAACACCAACTATTAATCATGAATCAAAATACAAACATTGTACATGCACAAGTGCTACGTGCACAACATAAAATTGACCTGTGATTGTTTAATGATTAGAGATCAAGACTGTCTAATATTGTCAAATGATTCGATAAGCATATTACCCAACCATATTCATCAAAGAGGTACATTTTGAGGTCCATAATTAGCACACTAGATTGTTGCCTACAGTACGGAAAACAAATTACGGGACATCCAAACTTTCCCCAAACCGAACCACCATGCATTCAATGTGGAGCCAAGGTGGAAGCCGAACCATGGTCACAAGTTTGGCATTTGAGAATAATTTGATTGAATTCAAAAGTTCAAGATTCAAATAACTCGGTAATCTTGAAATAAACTTAGAAAAAAATTGAAAAGAAAATGTATTAAAAGTTTAGGAATTTTTTTTGTTATTCAAACCGGGGGAAATAAAGAATGTGCTACCACTTAGAACACAAAATGGAATAACTTAATGATATAAATAATAAAAAAGAAATTTCGTTCAGATGAGTAGATAGGCACGTGGCAAACCACCACTACAACCATTACGGTAAAAGCCAACACTAAAAAAGATATTTTTCGATGCTTTAAAGCATAGCTAAAAATCATCCCGATGCTTTAAAATGCATCGCAAAAATGTTGAGAACGCAGGCATGAAATTTTTTTTTTTCCCGACACTTAACCATTATGATAAAAGGCAATGCTAAAAAAGACCTTTTTCAATGCTTTAAAGCATTGTAAAAAATCATATCGACATTGTAAAAAGCATCGCAAAAATGTCAACAATGCAGGCATGAAATTTTTTTTTTCTTGATGCTTTTTAAAAGCGTCGGGAAAAATCCTTTTCCTGATGTTTTTAAAAAGCATCGGAAAAAAGAATTTTCTCGATGTTTTAAAGCATTGACAATTACAGTATTTTTTTAAAAAATAAAATAAATAATTTTTAAAAACAAAATATGTACATATATTTTTTGAACCTATATAATGAAATCATAACAAATATAAAATCACATTATTAACATTCTTCGTATCGAAATTGAAATTTCAAATATAAAATTCATTGCAATACAATATAAAAAAGTTTGTTACAATATAGAGTTTAACAAAATTAAAAAAGACATGAAGTTGAAGATATAAAATAAAAAAAAGTCGAGGTCAATATCTGCAAGAGGAAGGTCATCATACTGTTCGCAAGAATCGATGCTCCAGAAACCTGTAAAAAATATTTAAAATATTTAAGTTACGAACTTGTTAATAAGAATATATTACATATATCATTGATTTAATATAACAATATATATTTAATAATATATGTATTTACCTGATATGGAACAAACATATGCATGACAGATGTAAGCCACTCAATATGCTCTCTCATGTTCTCCATCGTTGCTCTATCGATGGCACGGCTCTGTCGCATCTTCTTTATCTCCTTCTCAAGTTTGTGAACACGTGCATCTTGAGTACCCTCTACAGCATCACGAGTAAATCTATTAACTGTAGATAATTTAGTGGGGGTGACTTCAACTCCAAAATCCCTCACTCGACCGTAGCACTCCGGTCCCATCAGCTCCATGAACACCTCGGCCTTGATGCGACTACTCTGTATAGATACTGCAGACTCATCGATACACTCCGCATTAAGAGCTGTAGCTCTTTCTTGTATTAATTTAGAAAAATTAGTTAGAATGACTAACAAAATCAAATTAAAATCATTACATTAAATAAATTATAATAAATAATTATATATATATCTCTCGACTCATCTCTAATAAAAGTACCATCATGGTGAGTATGAGTCATCCAATAAAACTCCGCCTCACCGAGTTCCCTTCCATGATAATCCATCTACAAGAGGAATTATAATTTTAAGCAAATAATTCAAATAAATTAAAAAATTATTTAAATATTGTGATACGTATAAGTATCATCACGATACGTATAAGTATCATCGCGATACGTATAAGTATCGTATAAGTATCACGATACTTATAAGTATCGCGATACTTATATATATCGCGATACGTATATGTATCACGATACATATATGTATCATGATACATATAATTATCACAATACATCATCGATGATACATAATATTAGTTTCATTAAAATTTATAAATGATTTAATATAAAAAATATAAATTTATAGTTTAAGGAATATATAAACTCTTGTCTGACTCGTGCGTAACTCTTGGATCCCGATGTATAAAAAATAGACATAGCTGCTCATGCAGCTCTATCAATATCAAAATATGTCTGCAAAATTAAATAACTAACTTGTTATAAACTGAAAGTAAAGTATATATATGTATAATGTATAATATAAATCTAATTTTTTAATAAAGTTGCTTAATAGATTGAATTAGAAGATACCTGTCCCCTCTTGGAGAACTAATAATGAACCAACTCTATCCACTAATGAGGGGGTACATCAGGAGGACAAGTACAAACTACCTGCTCCTCGGTCATACTTGGTAACTTGTACTTCATCTTTAACTGTGCTTTATTTTCTTTCAATTTCTGGTTGAGAGACTTCAGTATAAAATCATGAGCGGATGGAGAGAGTACAAACTTGGACTGAAAGAAAATATTAAGTAAAGTAAATGTTAAAAACAATCGTGCAGATACCAAAAGAAAATAAAGAAATAAAAAGTCCATCCAGCCTCCATCATATAATACCGTGCCAATACAAAGTATTATTACAGAAAGAATATAAAACATAACATAATGTCAACCATTCAAAATAATAAATGTTTAGTTTTAATTTTTTACCTGAACAACTCCTAGAATCTAAACTTTATACATTGGAAGCATGTCATTCCACTTTGCATAACTTAGTGGACAAAGCTAATGCCTCCATGCAACTATACCTAAAAATGAACTCAATAAGCTGGCAACTTTTTTAATTGGCTGCCCCAGTTGATTGCACTCAGTCACTATCTTTTCACCCTTGCACATATGCCAGACATCCTGTACTATTGTAGGCTCGTGTCTGCATGTAACACTCCTAGATCCATCTACAAAAAAATAGATATAAGTAAACTATAGTAAAAAATGTAATAAAATTTTATCAAACCAAATTAAGAATAAAGTTCCTTGAATGTATATCTCATCATCTGCTACATCAATGAGGGGATCATGTGCCTCGAGGATGATGGTCCTGCAATAGACTGTGGTACCGAAGGACTGGCCGCAACCTCTAGTACTGAAGAAGGACCAGCATGAACTATTGTGCCGAAGAAGTCCCGTCTTAGCTTGCTATACTGAAGAAGTGCCGGCCTCTATCCGTTGAGTGCTGGAACTGCACATCACGAAATTGTCACGAGCACGGCATAATATCACCTATCATTTACATCAGAGTCAGATCAAGATGCATAAATATGAATTTAACATAATAATTACTATAAATTACATATATTGCAAAATTTAATATCAATAAAAATCAAGCATTAGTATTTCCTTCAAATTCCGTCCTAACCAAGGATACTGTAGAATGTACATCATCAACTGGTATAAAATTGAATGGCATGGAATGTATATAATTGTCATCATCTTGCAGCTACTTTTCCATATTATATAAGTCCCTAGGTTTTGTTTTAATAATAGTAACCCAATCTTTATTTTTTGCATCTTATACAAAAAATACTTGATGAGCTTGGAAAGAAAAAATGAATGGATCATCCTTCAATAATACACCAATATGTATCAACCTTATAAAATTTATAAGTGTAAATCTATTTGCATCTTGTTTCAAACCTCTTGATGAGTTTATGTCTACCTAATCAAATCCAAATAATATGACCTTGAAGATTCCATAGTAATCTAACTTGTAAATATCTTTAAGTACACCATAATATGTTTTTCCATCTACTTCTATTATAATACCGCTATTCTGTGTTTTCTTAAATTTTTCACAATCTTTAGTATAAAATTTAAAACCATTGATTATGAAACCACTATATCTGTTGACAACTTTGTTAGGTCCTCAACCTAGGACTATTAATTCATCAAAATAATTTTTCTCTATCATCGTTGATACCTAAAAAATAATAAAAAATGTTAGCGAGTTATTTTATGTTAAATCTATCCATATATTCTTTAAATATATATCAAATCTATTGTGAAAGCCATATAGGAAATAACTCGACTAACCATCGCTGCTCAATCCTTAGATCAGGTCAAGCGCTATGATTAGCTTGTTGTTGGGACATTAAAAATTCGCTGCATAAAATTTACATTGTTCATTTAAACCAAAAAATAAGATATGGTATTTAAACAGGAAATGCATTAAATATACTAATCTACGATAGTCATATTTTATTTTACTATGAAGTAACACATAACGATGTGCTTATGCTATTGATTTATGATCCAATACAATACTTTCATTTTTTTTCATTACTCTACCAACTGTAGAAAACTTATACAATCCTGCATTATTTACAAAATCATCATGCCATTAGAATCTATTAAATACAATATCTACACCTTGAAGGTATCTTGAACAAAATGTCAAGCACTCTTTAGCAATATATCCTTTCACCATCTAGCAATATATCCTTTCACCATCGAACCCTCTGGATAGGTTTTGTTTCAAACATAATCTTTCAATTATACAAAATACTTACAAGAATTAAAAATTTATCTATACATCATTATGATGCTACTTTTATCAAAAGTATATAAAGATTAAAAATTGATAAAAATACCTCTCAATAGGGTACATCCATCTATAGTATATCGGTCCAGCAAGCTTGACTTCAGAAGCTAAGTGAAGAACAGATATACCATAATAGTAAAAAATACAAGTGAAAAAATCTTCTCTATTTGATAAAGTGTAATCATAACATCAGACTTTAATTGATCAAGCTCTCCAAGATCAATAACTTTTGAATATAATGCCTTAAAGAATGATATAATCAAATTATAACTGTAAGAACTTGTTTAGAAACTGATGATCTTGAAACTATTGGAAAGATATATCTTGCATCAATATGTGATCATTATGACTTTTGATATTAATAATTTTTTGATCTTTAAGATGCATATACCTTGAAATATTTGATGCATATCCATCAGGTATTTTTACATTTTTCAATACTGTTAGAAAATTATCTTTTCTTGAGCAAACATTATAAAAGATACATGAGGTAAATAAATTCTATCATTAGCATGTATTTTGGGATGAAGCTCCTGTCGGATATCTAATTCTTTTAAATCCAATCATGCCTTCATATTGTCTTTGATCTTTTCATCAAGATTCAATAATGTTCCAAGCAGATTATTATAAACATTCTTCTTAATATGCATGACATCAAGATTATGCTGAATAAGATTATATTCCTAGTAAGGTAAGTCAAAGAAGATACTTTTTTTTTTCATAAATATTTGCTACGCTGATTTGTAGATGCTATCTGTTCATCTTCCTCATTTTCATTTTCAAAATATTTATCAGAATCTTCAAGTACCCTTGCATCCTTACTACCAGTATTCACTTCTTCTGACATTCCTTCATGATCATCCCTCGCTCTTTTTTTAGAAGACTTTGAGAATTTACATACATGTACCTGATGGAATCCATTTATCTACGAATATTAGTTTCAGAAGTTGAAAAGGTGCAAATCCAAATTTTATGGTACCATCAAACAAATCTTTTTGAAATTGAAATGGATGATTTGGTTCTAACCATCGACGATATCCAATATAACAAATTTTTCTCCATATTTTAACCAAATTGAATGTGTCAAATCGCACAACAAGGACATGCAATCCATCTTTTTGTACTCCAGCCAGATAAATTGGCATATACTGGAAAATCATTAATGGTCCATAACAAAGCTGTCCGTAGTTTAAATGTTTGACCATTGGAAGCATCAATTGCATCGACACCTTCCTACAACTATTTTAATTCCTCTATTAAAGATTGTACAAAAATATTAATATCATTTCCTGGACCCTTATCACCTGAAATAACCATTGACAAGATAAGTGAGGACTATTTAATGCACGACCGTGGTGGTAAATTGTATGGTATTAGAATAACTGGCCAAGTGCTATTTGTTGAATTTAGAGTCCGAAAAGGATTGAAGCCATTTGAAGCTAAACCCAACCGAACATTATGAATATCAAAGGTGAAATCAAAATGCCTGGTATTAAATGCTTTCCATGCTAAACTATTTGTTGGATGTCTCAATATTCCATCCTTCGTATGCCCTTCATCATGCCTTCTCATTAATGAAGCTATTTTCGATGATGAATATAGCCTCCTCAATCAAAGAATAAGAGGAAAGTAATGCAATACCTTCGCCAGTTTCTTTGTACATTGTAGTGTATCTGTTCCGTTCATTATGTCATCCTCATCTTCTTCGTAAGTTATCCATTATGAAGATCAACATACATTGCATAACTCTCGATCAGCATTTTCATCATGATATGACATACAGTTATTCGAATAAATATGAATCTTTTGATATCCAAGATCTAAGTTTGTTGACTCTGGTCTTGATTTTGATGATTGACAAAATGTTTAAGTATATATGAGTACTAATTATATTTTAAGTATATTTTTCAGATCTTAGTACTCAACCATGTTGAATGAAGAAATACTTGTATTTCAGTTGGAAAAGTCCTTAAATTAATGAAAAACTAAGTAAATGGACTTTGGAATTGATATAGATGAACTTAAAGGGGTTAAAGTTTCAATTTAAAGAAGTATCAGCAAAGTTTCAGCATGGCACAAGCAAGTGTCGATACCTGGAAATGAAGTGTCGACACCTGAGGATCAAGTATCGATACTTGAAGAGTGAAGTGTCGACTTAAAGTCTAAGAATAAGAAAAATACAGAAAATATGAAAAATCAAATTGGCTGTGAATAGTGTTCTAGTGTCGACCTACTGTAGCAAGTGTCGACACTTGCACTGTTCAAGTGTCGACACTTACTGTTCAAGTGTCGACTCTTACTGTTCAAAGTGTCGACACTTGAACAATAACGGCTAGTTTTCAAAAGCTGCAGACTTCTCCAACTTGCTTCAAATGGCCATATTTTCCTCCCTAACGGCTATAAACGGTCATTTAAGTATTTGAAGGCTATATAAATATCAAGAATCAAATAGGAAAGTAATCCTTTGGTGAGTTTCTTGAATATTCATAAAGGATTCAAGAGTTGAGTGATTCAAGCCTTCAAGCTTCTAAGTTTCAAAGAGAGCATTCAAAGTCTACATCCACAAGCATCAATCAAAGGCATTATCAACTTGAAGACAAGATCTTCATCAACATTCAAGGGCTTCAAAGAGATATTTGCTTTATTTTAGAAAGCCTTTATTGTATTCATTTATACTTGCTCTTATATTATTTTACTTGATATTTTTGGTAAGCCTTGAAAACCAAAGTGGTTGTTGGTGAGCCTTGAAACCAAATAGGGTTTAACTTGTGAGTCCGAAGCCAAAACAAGTTGTAAAGGTTGTTAGTGGGCTTAGGTTACAAAACCAAACTTAGTGGAATTTCCAAGGGATTTTTGGAGAGTGGATGTAGGTGCTTGGTTGGCACCGAACCACTATAAATCTTTGTATTTATGTGATTATTCTCCTTGTGCTTTTATTTCTTTATTTCTGCTGCATTTATTTGAAATACACAAGCACTTGAATTGCATTAGCATATACTTGCTTTAGTTCATACTTTGCAAATAGTACAAAAAATTTATTATAAAACCTAATTCACCCCCCCTCTTGAGTTGCCTACCTGAGCCTACAAATTTGTTGACAACTTTTTTTGCTTCATAATAAGATAATGGTAAACCAGTGCCTTCTGAAAATGCATCCTTTAGTAAATTAAGAAGATGGTAAAACTCTTTCCAGACCATCCATTCATATATTTTATATGGCATAAATGTATAAGAAAAGAGATCTTAGAAAATTTCAAATAGTCCGGATATATTTGTTCATCTGCATCTTTCATTAAATTATGATACTGAGTTGACTCAGTCGTTGATGGTTGCATATGCTCCTCAATATATGCACATTTCATGAATATAGAACCTTTATATATTCCTACAGTTTCATGTGTAGTACTCGAACCTCCAAAGTTTTGAATACCATGTCGAAAAGCATTTGTGATCAATCCCATTATATCATCATCTCCTACAGGATTTTCTTATGTATTACTGGATCCAAGATCGGACGAGAATTGATTACTTGATATTGGCAACATAAATTCTCAATAAAAAATTCACTCAGTATAACCTCTTGCAAAACCATTATATATCAAATATTCTTCAACAGTTTGGGAATCCAGATAAGAACTGTTAAAACATCATCGACAAGGATAAAAATCTTTTCATTCAAACTACTTTTATCCATACCAAATTTAATGAAATCATGAACTCCATCTAAATATTCTTTGATATTTCTCAGTATATTTATCCAACTTTTATCCATATTAGGATAAAATGATCGAACTGTCAAGTTATCTAAAAGTAAAAAAAAAAATCAGTCAATAATAATGCACCAAGTAAAATTTTTAAAAATTATATGAAAAGTAATATAACTTAACTAATAAATGCATCTTATCATCAATTAATGGATAAATATAGGTCCTATCCCATTCAAAAATTGTATTAATTATATAGGTCATTTACGGTAATCAAACGATCTATAATAAGAGCTCTAAAAAAATTTTGGCAGTATTTTCCTTTAGTTATCCCAAAAGACAAAGATGTGTGAGAAGAACTAAAAGAAAATACTGTCCGAAATATATCTCAAACTCTATCCATATCGCTTGATTACTATAAGTATCTACAAAATTATTTGCAATTCTCAAACTATCCAAACTGGACAATCAATTGACTACTGTACATAATTCTCTCACCCATACAAAAAAAAATATAAATGTACAAATGCTATAGAATATGTACATTAATCAATTGATGGATCTATATTTTTAGGTAATGCAAATTTTATAAAATATATTTAAAAAATCATAATTGATCATAGCAAAGGTATACATGGTATTAAAATAAAAATTTTGCAATAATAAATAAATACAATGACATTAGCATTGTAAATATATCATGATAAGGCGTAGCACAAAATCATAAACTAAATTATAAGACAACAAAGCTGCCACATGAATCAATAAGATTCGAATAAACCTGCACTCCTCGAATCGATGGGATGGAACAAACTCCTTATAATAGATTTATTGAGTATCAACCGTATAGCATTTTCTAGAATAATTTGAAAACCTAGCATGTGGTAAAACCCAATAAATTTATTGCTCTCTAGCTTTTACTAATCCAGGACACAATCAAGCATTGGAAAAAGATTAGAAACAAAATAATGGCTATATATTATCATATCTAGGATTGGAGGAAGACTAGTCATACATGATAAGTTGGATGCAATGGCTTGGGATAGCATGGCAAAGGAAGATTGACTACATGTAGGTGCTGCCTACCATTTTTCTTGTTGCATTACCAATCCTTTATCCATTTTCTTTAACAATTTGAACCAGTTCCTCTTCACCAAGTTTTAATCAGACAAAGGCAATTCAAGATATTAAAAGGAAAGTGGTCTAATGAGCGGTCAATATTGCGACACAACATCACATATTCACATGCTATGTTCACTTTTGCTGCTCTAATCAACATCTAAACTTGTAAGTAGAGGTGGCGTCTCCAAGCCATCAAATGAAGAGGCTTGTTATTAAGGCTCTTAGGCTAGACTTGGACCCGGAAAACTGAAACCTATGACTTGTGACCTAGCTCAAATTAAGCCCCAAACCCAACCTATTAACAACCCTACTTGCAACTTCCCTGACACAACCTCGAGGGGAATTAGACAAACTACCACAAAATTCGTATCTTATAGTCCAAATTTGATGGAGAAACTAAAGTCCCCATTAGTACATATTGTCAAATTGGAAAATAAGTTCTATAATTATGGATGTAGATCATCCCACTCACTAGATTGTGTACCAAAAAAAAAAAAACCACTCACTAGATGGGCCATCAGCGAGAGTACCTTTCTAGCTGACACGTTCCTCGAGTATGAAGATTCCACCAACTCTAACATTGTGAATATATTATCTTATTTCATAAAATATCCAAAATTCAATGAAAGTGATGATATTATAAACTTGTATTTTTATTTTTTTTAAAATTCAACCATACATGAAATTTTTACCATGGTGAAAAATCTTAGCAAAAAGTATTATTGTTTAAAGCAACATTCCAAATCCACCATTAACAAGAACTACATATCCATCACTCAAGGAAGGAAGCGAGAAGAATGTAGTGATTTTGTTTTTTTTAAATAATTACCAAAACATACATATATCCAATAATATATTCTTTTACAAATATATAGATTCTGTCATGTTTCATGCAGTTCATTTCCATCAACATCTCATCTCACAAAAATAACTAAATTTTATCCTAATATACAACCCAGCCACTAGCATACATAGTATTGCTGCAGATTTTCTCGGATCGGGCTCAGTCGGCTTTGCTGGAGCACTCCTCTCCCGGTTCCTACAAAAAGGTCCCAAGGGTCGGTGGTGTTCCGGCGGGGGATACTCCGATGTTTAAGTTAGCAGGAGATTTTGGATAACAGAATGGAGGAATCGAAAAAGATGAGCTTGCGGAGAGTGAAAGAGAGTCTACTCCGGTGGTGTGGACACCAGAAGCAAAAGCAGAATAAAACCTCACTCAAATAAGGTTAACCTGATTCCACTTTGGATCGAAAATCACTAGGTTAAATTTTTCTTGTAAAGGGCAATTTACTTTCAAGAGTCCTGTAATTACTTAGTTTCAATTTCATGAATCCTGTAATTATGTCCAATCGAGTCCTGTAATTATGTCCTATCTCAATCTGGGTTCAAATAAGAACTCAATTAGAGTTCCATTAGGTTTATTTAAATCAAGTCCAAGCTACTTCAAGTTGAGGTTCACCAAACCACTTGGAGCTTCCAAATCAAGACCTTGGTCCACCAAGCTGGAATTCCACATCACCATGCTAACAAAGCAGCCACCAGGGATGCCACATCATCAGCCACGTCACCTTCAAATGGGCACCTAAAGGGGAGATCGACCAAGCATTTTAAATTCAAAGAAACCGGCCAATCTCCATGAATTTCTCCTTATCCCATGTAACAAGGCCCCATATCCTCCAACCTCCCTTGTAATCCTCCACAATTTGGGGAGAATCTCCATGAATTTCTCCTTATCCCATGTAACAAGGCCCCATATCCTCCAACCTCCCTTGTAATCCTCCACAATTTGGGGAGTTTTCAAATTTCAAAAGTTTTGTAAGGCTATTAAAAAGCCTTGGACGTCCCATTGTAAAAGGGGATTTTGATTTTTGGAGATTAATGAAAGTTGAAGTTGAATTGAAGTTTTATGTTTTGAGTGATTGTCTCTAAGCCCCTCTTCCACACCAAACTATTCTCTCTTCCAAGCATCCAACGCCCAAGTCAAGAAGAAGGCCTTGGAGTCGGCCAGGCCATTTCAAATCTGTTTCTTTGCTCACAAATTTTCCATCCCTTCCATATGCATGCCTTTCTTCTTCCTTAACTCTTATTCTTTATGTGCAGGGTCCTTCGAGGTTTTTGAGTTGCAAGCAGGGTCTTCCTTGACAAGGAACCAACAAGCTGAAGCCCCAGTCCAGGGTTCTGATCTCTGTTATCCAAGGTTCTTCAGTTCTGAGCGTTGGTAGTTTCAAGGTATGAATCAAAAGAAGGTTGGAAAGCTCATCACGGTAAGTCCACAATCATTAGCCCCTATTATCTAGATCTTCTTCCTTCTTAATTTAGGATTGTGTCTAATCAAGTAAAAGTCCATTTTCATGTAATCCTTAAGACTTATTATGACGAGTACAATGCTAAGTATAAATTAGGTTTCATTGCTCTACAAATCCCATATTCAAAATATTAATCATATGCGTGCCGCATCAAATTGGTATCAGAGCATGGTTGCATTAGGGTAGAATAGTTTTCTTTAAATCCAAGCAAGATCTAAAATTCACGCCTCCTGAGTGGGTGTACTCTAGTACACTGTCACGATCCATGGGAATAATGAGCCCCTGGCCGGACGTGAGTTTTTTAGATTGAAGTTTGGGTAAGCTATTGCACTTGTTTGATTAGGTTCTATTTTCTGAAAATTTGCATATGTTTACAGTAATCCGTCTACAGCTCCAAAGGAAAGTCACTAATTTTTTATTAAAATATTTTTCTTCTTGTTCATTTTTAAGTCAGTTATTACCATATTAAACTTCATTATCAGAAAAAAATTATAAAAAAAATGAAAATTTCTGCAGTTCGACACTATCATTAGGATTCTGTTCTGTCCTTTTTATTTAGCTTCAATGGTAGGATCTGCTTAGAGTAGTACAGATTTTAGTTTTAAAATTCCTTTCACCTGCATTGAAACATATAAGTTAGGAATCCTCTATGAATTTTTTAGAATTTTTGGACATTTTTTTCATCACGTTTTCTACACCACTTTCAAACTGCAACACACTTCTGCAGCACCTTTGCATTTCATTCATCTCATGAGAAATCAAATTAAGGGCATCAATTTGACATAGGGTCAGGATTTCATCACCTGTCCCTAGCCCAAAAATCACCAACCAGCATATCGATCCCAGACCATTAATTAAAATTGAGTAGAACGTTAATTAACCTAGTGGGTTAGGGACACCAACAAATTGGGTTCAGGTTATGGTCAAGTTAACTGTGTCAGCTAATTGGTGTGTGCTTACTGGCTTGGTGTCTAAGATTGGTGCATCAGGGCTTGTGATTTGGTCCGCCTACCTGGCCAATCTCAGATTGGTGTCTAAGGTTGGCAATCAGGGACCTTCACTCCCCACCACCTACCTGGCTAAGTCCCATAAGTACTACTAGCTAGTTGGTTCACTTAATTAGACCTCTAATTTGTGCTCTAGGTCTAGGAAACCTTAGCTCGAGCTTGAGTCCATTTGCATGCATGACAACTAGAGCAGGGACACCATATTCACCAATCCAAGCCCAGTCCAGTGTAGCCATGGACCCGAATCTTGAAACCATGCTGAAAGGCCTAAATGATCTAATGGCCCAATTGAACCAAATGCTGGCTAAACAATTTTTCTTAGACCAACCAACTCCTACTTTCCCATTAGCTCATATGAATGATAGGAGTAAGAACCCTGAAGTACAAGTTGAGTTCATGAATACTCAAGACTTAGGGTATCCTCAAACTGAAGGGCTAGGGAAGGAAGAAGGCAAATTTGAACCTAGTAAATATATGTATGAGACCGACATAAGTTTAATAGATGAAAATGAAGGGGAAGACTGTGAAGAGAACAACTTTAGTACCTTACCTGAGGAAACCTTTGGTAAAGAAAAGATTATTGAGCCTAGTCCTGAAACATCAGAACAACCAAAATTTAGTGAGGACTTGGTTCCCGTAAGACAATGCCCTCAGGAAGAACCCAATACTTTAGCTTCGACACAAGAACTCCTTCAGGTACCTGAGAAGAACCCAATCATTATTCTAGAAGACTTTCCTGATGACTTTCAACTACCTAGAAGCATCCCGCCTGTAGATCAAAATTCTAATCTTAAGGTCATCATGAGTAACCAAGGTCTATTTCAAGATTCCCCTAAATTATCCCAAGTCTCGGATTCCTATTTCCTGCCTTTCCCTGAGTCTTATCATAATTTTAGAGCCATTAAGTTTCATTTTGATGAGATTACTAGGATGCATGAGCTTTTAAAGCCTATTCCTTTTGCTACCTACTTTTGGAAAACCTTATGGCATTTGCTAGGAACCCATGGTAAATTCTCATGTGCATACCAGACCAGGGTCAAACCTAGAGAGTCATTAATCTATTAGGTTTAGGTCCTAGAAAGTCCAATAAAATTCCTCTTAATAAGGATGCCTAGTTCAGTCTGCATTTTGTAAGTGCTTGTGTAAATTTCTGAGTCTGCTGAATCTTTCGCACAACATGTCACAAATTTGCATAAAGAAATCAGTAATAAGATCAAACTGAGCAATGAGACTTACAAACATTTAGCTGATTCACATAAGAGGGCTAAAGAATTCTGTGAAGGAGATTATGCGATGATTAGGCTCAACCCTGAACGGTTCCCCTCTGGAACCATAAAGAAGCTGCATGCCCACAGAGCGGGACCTTTCAAGGTCTTAAAAAAAATAGGGCCTAATGCGTATGTTTTGGAACTTCCACCTGATATGGGTATCAGTACAACCTTTAATGTTTCAAACCTAGTAGAATACAAAGAACCAGTACTAATACTTAGTGAGCCTTTTGGGCCAGAAACTTTCATTGAGAGTGAACTTATTTCCAAGTGTCCACCACCAACCCTACCTGAGTGGAGAGAGAGGATTGAGAGAATCCTGGATGACAAGACCATTACTACCAGGAATAAGGACTATCAGCGATACCTGGTTCAATGGCAAGGTTGACCTGAGTCCAACAACTCTTGGATTACTCGAGAGGACCTGCAAAGACTTAACCCAGACTTGTTCGAGCATTACCAAGGCAAAACCAAACCATACTCGACTGGGTCGAGTTCTGCCCACCCCAGGAGAATTGGTGTGGACACCAGAAGCAAAAGCAGAATAAAACCTCACTCAAATAAGGTTAACCTGATTCCACTTTGGATCGAAAATCACTAGGTTAAATTTTTCTTGTAAAGGGCGATTTACTTTCAAGAGTCCTGTAATTACTTAGTTTCAATTTTATGAATCCTGTAATTATGTCCAATCGAGTCCTGTAATTATGTCCTATCTCAATCTGGGTTCAAATAAGAACTCAATTAGAGTTCCATTAGGTTTATTTAAATCAAGTCCAAGCTACTTCAAGTTGAGGTTCACCAAACCACTTGGAGCTTCCAAATCAAGACCTTGGTCCACCAAGCTGGAATTCCACATCACCATGCCAACAAAGCAGCCACCAGGGACGCCACATCATCAGCCACGTCACCTTCAAATGGGCACCTAAAGGGGAGATCGACCAAGCATTTTAAATTCAAAGAAACCGGCCAATCTCCATGAATTTCTCCTTATCCCATGTAACAAGGCCCCATATCCTCCAACCTCCCTTGTAATCCTCCACAATTTGGGAAGAATCTCCATGAATTTCTCCTTATCCCATGTAACAAGACCCCATATCCTCCAACCTCCCTTGTAATCCTCCACAATTTGGAGAGTTTTCAAATTTCAAAAATTTTGTAAGGCTATTAAAAAGCCTTGGACGCCCCATTGTAAAAGGGGATTTTGATTTTTGGAGATTAATGAAAGTTGAAGTTGAATTGAAGTTTTATGTTTTGAGTGATTGTCTCTAAGCCCCTCTTCCACACCAAACTATTCTCTCTTCCAAGCATCCAACGCCCAAGTCAAGAAGAAGGCCTTGGAGTCAGCCAGGCCATTTCAAATCTGTTTCTTTGCTCACAAATTTTCCATCCCTTCCATATGCATGCCTTTCTTCTTCCTTAACTCTTATTCTTTATGTGCAGGGTCCTTCAAGGTTTTTGAGTTGCAAGCAGGGTCTTCCTTGACAAGGAACCAACAAGCTGAAGCCCCAGTCCAGGATTCTGATCTCTGTTATCCAAGGTTCTTCAGTTCTGAGCGTTGGTAGTTTCAAGATATGAATCAAAAGAAGGTTGGAAAGCTCATCACGGTAAGTCCACAATCATTAGCCCCTATTATCTAGATCTTCTTCCTTCTTAATTTAGGATTGTGTCTAATCAAGTAAAAGTCCCTTTTCATGTAATCCTTAAGACTTATTATGATGAGTACAATGCTAAGTATAATTAGGTTTCATTGCTCTACAAACCCCATATTCAAAACATTAATCATATGCGTGCCGCATCACCCGGAGTTCCCCGTTTTACCTTATATAGGTGCGGAACACTACCAGATTCTGTTAAGAGCTAGGCTAGAAATGTCTGATATGTCCATAAGAGAATCATGGTGGTGGCCAAGTGGTACCAGGATGTGGCCATGTCGTGGGATCTGTTGTAACAGAAATCTGGTACCAGCTGGAAAGGACTTTTGGAGCCTTCTGATTGGTATGAACTAGGCTGAAATAGATCAGTCAGATTTCTAATGGAAAGGGTCGTTCGGACCTCTATTGAAGTGAGTCGGATGGACCTTTGCTGAAGAGGGTCGGACGTACCTCTGCTACAATGGGTCGTTCGGACCTCTGTTGAAGTGGGTCGGATGGACCTTTGTTGAAGTGGGTCGGATGGACCTTTGCTACAACGGGTCGTTCGGATCTCTGTTGAAGTGGGTCGGATGGATCTCTGCTACAATGGGTCGTTCGGACCTCTGTTGAAGTGGGTCGGATGGACCTTTGTTGAAGTGGGTCGGATGGACCTTTGTTGAAGTGGGTCGGACGGACCTTTATTGAAGTGGGTCGGATGGACCTTTGCTACAACGGGTTGTTCGGACCTCTGTTGAAGTGGGTCGAACGAACTTCTGCTACAACGGATCATTCGGACCTCTGTTGAAGTGGGTCGGACGGACCTTTGTTGAAGTGGGTCAGACGGACCTCTACTACAACAGGTCGTTCGAACCTCTGTTGAAGTGGGTCGTCGGATCTTTGGTCCAGTTTAGGAAAAAGTCGATTGGGTATAACAGTTGCCCCCCTTGCTCTTGGCCTTCGAGGGAACCTGCGGCTTCGAAAGACGAGAGCATCATTTGGCCTTTAATGCGACTATCCTTGGGATGATCGTAGATCCGATCAAGTGTACTATGACCGGTCGTTTCTCACTCCAAAATCCTACTTGACCGTCGGGCTTCAGATGTGACTTAGGCGACATGGCGAGATCCAGGCGGTTGACACCGCGCCCGAGGTGAGTAATCCGTCGCTGGTCTGGCAATCACGTGGATCGTGGTTTGGACGTGCCTCGTCGCGTCTCATCGGCTTCTTCGTTGGATTGGAAAGTCGCACCATCTGACGGCCGATCGCGGCGCCCGAGGGGCAATGGGAAGTGGCCCCTCGGAGGGCTATAAAAAGAGGTGTTGAGAGCCTCCAGGAGGAAGTTTCCAGCTACAATCGCGCCCGAGGAGAGAAAACATCCCCTTCCCCCACTTTCGCCTTCTTAGGAATCCTAACCTCCAGGTTAGTTCCCTCAGCCTTCTTCTTGTTAATAGTTATGGCTTCTGGCAACCGTGGCTCTGTCTATAGGGATAGGGAACCAGGCACAAATAGTATCCCATTAGAGATGACCCGGGAGAGGGCAGAGGGCCTAAGGGTGAGATATAACATACCCTCCACCTTGCATTTGACCGTCCCAAACCGGGAGGGAAGGGTGACTGGTCCGCTGAATCCGGGAGCTCTCCCGGTGTACGAGGATCACTTCAAAGCCGGCCTTTGATTTTCCTTACATGACTTTTTTGTCCAAATCTTTAATTTTTATAGGGTGTCCCCTATGTAGCTGACCCCAAATAGTATTCGGGCGATTAGCTGCTTCGTGGTCCTCTGCAAGAGGGCCAAAGCCGAGCCAAGGATGTCCCTTTTGCCAATTTTTTTCTCTTGAAGAGGGATTTCCGAAGTCAGGAGTGGTGGATGTTTAGTCCCCGCCCTGGTCGGAGGATTTTAGGGGGTCTTCCATCGGCCATTCATGGGTGGAAGTCCCGGTTCCTTTACATAGATAGCCTGCATCCCTGGGGCTTCGAGCCGATATAGAGGGAGCCGAGGCCAAATGCCATAGATGGGAGAAAGGTGCTGAGGGCCGATGAGGCTGACTTTAATAGAATGGAGGAGGTCAGCCCAACATTTGTATTTGATCTGCTTCGGGAGGAAAGCCTCCACCTAGTCGGGATCAGCAGCCTCCCATACCTAGGTAGGATAGAGGGCACTATCCTAGGTTCTTCATACATTTCGTCGGCTTTATTCCTCCACTGCTGACTCTAACTCTGTTCTGTGACAGGAGGAAAAATGAAGCCGGACCGAGCGAAGATCATGGCATGGGCGGCCAAGAAGAGGGGCGTCCAGGTCACGGAGCCGGCCGCGAAAAAGCCAAAGAGGCAACGGGTGGAAGAGCCAGCCGTGACTGTCTTGTCGATTGACTCTGACGACAACATACCTCTGTCAGAGTGACAGGTGGTGAGAGCACCTAAGCACTTGTCGTCCATATGGCAGTCAACCGCCCGACCAGAGGGGGAGGAGTCAGGGCCGACCGACTTGGAGACCACCCCAACCTCACCTCCGGTCGAACTGATAGAGGAGGCTCCCCGGACGTATAGAAGGAAGGGAGCAGCTGAAGAAGGGGAGTTGTCGATGCCAGGTTCAAGGTATACTTGCACTGGCACGGCCTCCACAATGCGGAGCACGCTAAGGAGCTCCTCAGGGGGTCAATGATGGAGCCCGACTGGAAGAAGTTGGGCAAGAGAGAAATCTATAATATTTAAAATATTAAAAATAATATAATAAAATTTAAAATACTTAAAATAATATAATAAAATCTAAAATTTAAAAAAAAATCAAAAAAAATAAAATAAAAGTTATAGGCACCCAGACTGGTACCGATCACTGATCTAAATTTTTAAAAAAAAATTTAAAAATTTTAAAAAAAGTCTAGCTCGACCGGTTGCTTATGTACCTGTCGAGCCGGACTGGACGGTTGCCAGTTCGGTTGCCAGTTCGATCGGTATCAATACCCGATTAGATCAATGATCGGATGGTGGCCGAACTTTTTTAATTTTTTTTTAAAAAAATTAGATCAGTGATCGGTACCAGTTCGGGTGCCTCGTAACTTTTTTAAAATTTTTTAATTTTTTTTAAAAAAAATTTAGATTTTATTATATTATTTTAAATATTTTTAATTTTATTATATTATTTTAAATATTTTAAATATTATACATTTATTATGTTATTTTAAATATTTTTAATTAAATTTTATTATTTTAAATATTTTATTATATTATTTTAAATTTTTTATTTATTTTTTAAATTTTAATTAAAAAAGAATATTTGTGGGTTTAGTGAGATTTTTTATTTAATTCCCTAAATACCTTTTTAAAGTAAGTATAAATTGTATTTTCATAATTAAATCAAATATTACGAATGGTATTTTTGAAATTGAATCAAATATTACAAGGAGTATTTTGGAAATTAAATCTGGATATTTTTGAAATTAAATCAATGACATTTTCGAAATTAAATGAACGGTATTTTGAATTTTTTTTTTGGTGCCACGCCTTGCCTTGTCCAATGCAGGGAGAAGACGCTGCGGCTTTTTTTTTTTTTTTTTAATATGCAGGTTTGATCCGTGACTTTTTTTTAATACACGGGTTCAATCCACGATTTTAATATATTGGATCGAAAATACGGGTTCAGCCCGCATTTTCAGATGCCACATGGACGTTCGGAGCTAAATTCACGGGTTGAACCCACAATTTCGTACAAAATTCATGGATTTAACCAGCATTTTTATCCCCATGCTACGCATCCAAATAATCATGCCACATGTTCAAGTAGGGAAAACACGTGATCAAAATCATCTGAATCCATAAATAAATAATAATAATAATAATAATAATAATAATAATAATAATAATAATAATAATAATAATAATAATAATAATAATAATAATAAAAGGATGACAGTACTTTGATAAATAATTTTTTTTTTATATTATTACGGCCAAAAACCCGCCAACAGCAAATCTCCCCTGCAGCATACCTCCTTTCCCCGTAGACCAAGTAGCCGATCGGCAAAGTAGCGGAAGATCGTGGCGATGATGGGTGATGGTGATGGACAGCATTGATGGGGAAGAGACGATGGCAGCCTGGGGTGGTGGCGATGGGGAAATGGTGGCCTGGGGCAGTGGCGTTGGGGAAGTGACGGGCAGAACGGGTGACTGGTGATGGAGAAGTAGCAATTGGCACGGTTTCTTCCCATTCATCTCCTTCTTCGGCTGATGGTGGCATGGAAGGTATCGACGGTGGGTGGGAGACAGCAACGGCAGCCGGGAGGAGTCCACGGTGACGGGGAGGAGGCGATGTTGAGCTGAAGAAGCGGTGACACGGGAGGCGACAGGTGTGGCTTGTGGTGGGGAATGCGGGAAAAACAATCTCTAAACCTGAAAAATAAATACTTACCTGGATTCGTATGATCTTTCGATACAAATCCTTTATCTCGATATTCATACGAACACCGCAAGCAGAGTTCTTTCCAGTTTTCCTCAAGAAGGCGGCTCTCCATAAAAAAAATCACCGTATCACGATATCACGGTATACGTGATATATATACATAGAGGAAGCGGAGAGGGAACCTAGCCAATAAAATAGAAATATCCTAAATGACCCTTCAATCACGAGTCAAGTTGGGATAAGGTCTACACTGTGCCGCCTTAACCATACCAAATCATATGAGGTGCTCCTAGCCCAATCAATGATCACATAATAATGGGCTCAACCTACGTCTATCAATATAGACCATAAAATCAACCTGATTTTAATATAAAATAAAATTCCAATTAATGTTAGCCCAAATTAAGAAAATTCTTATATTCTCCCATTTGGGCTACATTAATTATAATTTTGAAAATATTTTATTTTAAAAACAGCTCTCGGGTTGAAAACAAAATGTGGCCACCATATGATCCATAGACAGCACCTACAAATGACTCAGTCCAATAATATCCATTATGCCAAATCATGGGGCCGTTATACTACTTAACCGATACAAGACTTATCAATGGTTACAGGCATCATAAACACCACCGACATGAATCTTGGTGTGGTAGTGTAGCAAGAAAATAGCATCAAAGTGATCAAATAAAACATGCTATTTTTCATTATCAGTCCATCAATTTCGCGTCAACATGCTTAGAAACAAAATAAGCAAGAGAAATTGTGATGGCATCAAACAACAAGCCATCCTGTTTCACATATGAACAATGGTGTCAATGACGAGACAATACAATAAATCTGAAACACAACACCAGGTCTCAGTCAGGTACATAACTAAAAGAGATATCTCATAATCAAAATAAATTAAATATATGTATCCTCAATCAAGATTTCTCTATCATCACATGCTATATTATAAGCTAGAGAAATCTCATGACTTCAAAAAAAGTCTGTATGTCTCCAGACACAATGAGCTCTCATAATTATCAAAATGAGACATACCCATATAACTGTCATTCTCAAGATAAAATACATTCTTAAGATACTATGTTGTACTTTATTCCACATGTGCACATAAAAATATATAGGAATGCAATCCATTAACTATCATGTCAACAATGTATATAAATACACATAATAGAAAATCAAATGAAATTAAGCTTTATAATAATAAAGCAAAAATATAAAGTCATTCCCTCTAACCGAGCACTACAAAAGAATTCAATATGCCTATATTTTTAACATGCTTTGTAAAGCATACGAGCTTCAAAATTCTTGGTTAGAGAATCGCCAACATGGACTTTATACACATGCATTCGACACTTATGTGTCGTTGGATTACAGTCCAGCAATCAATGACAAATAAAATTTATCAATCAAATCAATATATAAAACATCGAACTCCCACTAATCCAAAAAATAAAAGATTCTAAAATGTCTATATTCTTGACATGTTTTATAAAAACTATAGATCTTAATCTTGATTAGGGGATCAACGAATATTGACTTTGTATATTGTATAAAATATCTTCCTTTCAACTACAACCTTTGACTGATAAATATTCTATCTTCACATAGATAGAAAAGATAAAAACTTTTATCATTCCTTTAAGGAACATAGTTGCCTATGATTCTAAAAAAATAAGTGGTTTTAAGACATAATCAATAATTATAAGACCCAGGACAAAGTTTCATAATGAAACAATATGTATTGTGACTTTACAAAATGTCACAAACTTTGTCTGTATATCCAATAATGCCACTAGATTCTATTTTCTTTTCATATAATTTCTTTACTAATACTACATCAACTAGTAGTGAAGGTACTATAATTAGTGTATATATTTAATATTGCTCTCCCACTATCCCCCGATAGGATAAGAGCAACAACTTATTTTCTTGCAGTGCCATACTTCTAATATATGGAAGCATCTGATATTACACAAATCAGAATCTATAAATATGGTATGATTCGACTCAATATCTTTATACCTCTCTATTAGGATAGTAGAATCTGTATTCATTTAAAATTATGTGGATAACCAAAATAAACAATGTATTATTACAAAACCAAGGTTTATTTGCTGATAGATTATCAATGTTAAGTATTGCAGGACAGCTCCAACCATAAAGATGAAAGATATTGGGCTTCCACCAACCTCTAACTCAAAAGGTATTTTGTATAACCTTTTATCAAGAATTTTATTCAAAATGTAGATGGTAATCATTAGGATTATATACTGGAGATACCAAAATGAATTGCATCTACTCATCATACGTACACCATATCTTACAGGGTGCACTTTGCCTCTTAGTCACATCATTTTACTTAGAAATTTTAGGCTGGTGTATTAAACAATTACCCCATACTTATTCAAATATTTAATAATACTATTTATTTATTATATATGGGATCTAAGAATGTGACTGATATACCTTATCAATATCCTTATTCTTTTCTCAAAAGTATTAAAAAAAAAACTTCTGAAACATAATAGGATATGATTTTAAGATCATTAAATAGTATAACAAGAAAACTAAATATGATGAGCAGCCTATGTATTAGAGATAGAAATCTCATAATACTAAT
Source organism: Areca catechu (assembly GCA_021397845.1). Lineage (NCBI taxonomy): Eukaryota > Viridiplantae > Streptophyta > Magnoliopsida > Arecales > Arecaceae > Areca > Areca catechu. Next base: position 24,251,088 of record CM038046.1, on the reverse strand, counting down.
TTTAGATTCAATTCTCTCTAGTTTCAAGATATAAATCCTAACACCATCATACTAATCAACTCACATATTAATTTATCTATCCTATCCAGACTTTTTTTTATCAGATTATATATATCTATCACAAATGAGATCAAAATAGATTACCATTCTTAGATACAACAATAAGAATGGAATCAATTATATAAATATATTTCAAAATGATTTACTTTTTACCACTTTTATAGGCAACTTTATTTTAGAGTACTCTAATAAGACAACTTATGGGGACATTAAGCAGATCCAGCCAGCCCAGATCCAGCTAGTCCAGTCCAGATCCCGGTGCCAACCCAGCATGAATCTTGATGTATTTATTTTATTTATTTTATGGGTGTACGTGGGATTTGGGATATCTCCAAATCGGAGATCAGATTTTTTATTTCTTTTAGAGTTATCAGAATACCTTAGTCGTTCTTATTATTTTGAGATTGTTTAGGGATTTATGTTTATCATTGTTTTCTTTCTTTATTTAAGATCTTTTGTCATCGAATAAAAATTAGCGATGAGAATATTTTGAGAAAAAGAAATAAGGGTGTGTCCCAATTTTCTTCCCCCCTCCTTCTCCTCTCTTCCCGATTCTGTTTTCCCATATTCTTCTTCTTCCCCTTATCTCTCTCTGAGTTCTTCTTCTCCTTGGACTTTCTTCCTCCTCCCTCTTCTTCTTTGTTACTTGTTCCTTCTCCCAATCTGAGAATCAAACTCCTCTTAACAAGCAACCAAAGCCTCCAAGTCTCCGCTTGTGACAAGAACCATCGATCGACGCTGCTGGACGCCCTTCCTCCACCAGATCTGCTGCAAACCGGAACCGCCCACTGTCAAAACCAATGGCTCCGCAGCCACCTTCATGCGAGCTACCCCCTCCACCGTCTGCAGCCGCCATCTCCGTCGACCGACCAGCCCTAGAGCCACGACGCCTCTCCCTTCACCAAAGCCGCCTCCTTCCCAATCTCCGCTCGCTACGCCGGAAGCCCACGCCGGACGATCCACGCCGCCGGCCTCCTCCTCTATCGATCGGAGTGTCCCTCTGCTCCAAGCGGTTCCACGACCGTGAAGTCCCTCCACAGGCCCTCCCGTGCAAGCCGTCGCTGCCGCCGTGCCCTCCACGGTCGCCACACACCAGCCGCCGCCCGCCACCGGGACCATCACCGTCGCCGCCCAGCCCCGTCACCGGCAAGATCCCGCCGGTTCTGCCCTTCCGCCCGGTCCCCTGTTATTCTTGGTATTGATCCATGGAGAGGAAAGAACAGCACGATCGTGAAAGCAATCACGTTCTGTGCTACCGACTTCTGCACCGCACGGATCCCAGAGCGCACTGATCTCAAAGCATTGGGATTATTATTAATTTTGATTTGGGATTATTAATCATTTCTTTTTGGTGATTCAGGTCCGACGACTTCAAATCTATTTTGCTCGCGAACCACTGGTTCGGATTTTGGACGACCTCAGGACGATCTCCCTCTTCCAAATTTCGTAAAATTCTGTGCTTTTGGGTGAGATCCATTTTGAGAACCTGATCTAGTCAATTGCTGGTTTTATTTTTATTTAATTAGATCTAATTTATTTAAATTGAACAACCCTAATCTAGTGATCGTTTCTTAATGATCAACGGTCCCAAAGTAATTTCCCTTAGGTCTAGGATTTGTCGGCCCGTACCGCGCCAACAACCAAGATGGAAGATCATTACATGATGTAATATCTATATTCTATCATACTTAATGCTAGCACAATTTCAGTTTTCATATCTACATATCAGTCAGAGTCATCATAATGGGAGCATTAACTCTATTGAATACAAATATACTAACTGCTAAATAATCTTTATGTAGTTAATCAATAGAGAAACATATACAATATATCTCAAAAAAAAACTTTATAAGCATTATTTTAATAAGAGCCCTTGGTTAAATACAATAAAACTTTCTTTAGAAAGAAAATGATCCACATAAGCAATCTCTCTTCAACATATAATGCTATATACTTACTTCTTAAAGATTCACAGAAGGACCTAGTAAATCTCAATGAACATGCCACTTTGGTGGTCACCATCCATTGAAAATCACTAACCTTCTAAAGAGGGATCATCAAGTCATGATCTCTAGAATGGCATAAAACATCAATCAAGCTCATATATGATACAACATACTTGAGGTACAAACAATAAGTCAATAAAGGCTTTGAATATGATAAGCCATTTTCAACAAATATACCATGTGCATCATCACAAAACTCTCCTATAGGCAGAGAATGAGATATACTTTTGAGCTCCAAAAATGAGATCAATACAATTTTGAAAATATGTCTATTTTAGATAAACAAATTTCTTAGACCCAATATATTTTCTTTTTTAAAGAAAATAAAGGTTAATACAATAAGAATACAAGGCATTAGAAAATCTGTCCCCTTTGGGCAGACAAATTTTCTAAGCTTAATATACCTCTACCTTTGATATTTTGACCCAGTCAAAACTGAATAACAACATGACTATATCATCAAAGATGACATGAATGCTAAATACTAGTCAATGGGTATATATCATAAATGATATACAAGAGTCCAAAGGCAATATCACATGTTCACCTTTGGATAGAACATGTAATATGCATAAGTACTCTTCACATGAAGCCAGAAGCAAATAAAATATCCTAACAGTCATGAACCTATCCCCTTTGGACATACAAGCCCATGAAAGCTAGAGCACTATTGCAATACAATGCCTCATGCAACCTTTCTGATTAAAACATACAATAACCCCCTTTGGACAGGCGGTTGTATACAATAACAAAAAAAAACCCTCTCATAATGAAAAAATTCAATGGACTGACACAAACATACCACTTTGGCGATAAATATTTATGCCAACCCATAAATTATTCATACAGAGAAGATAAATGCTCAATAAACATAAAATGGTATACTTTAACGACACGTATGCCACATCTATCAATAACACTTACTACATAACTATAAAACACCTTTGGGCAAGAATTATAGTATATAATAAGTATCACAATCAATTACAGTCAATTTTGGGTTAGCAATTATAGAGACATCAATGTGCAATTTCATATAAAAGATGAGTCATTAGTTCTCAATAACTCGGTTATTCAAAATTTATAGAGTGCTCCAAATCCTTTGAGACTATGAAAAACACACTCGAACTATATAATAGTGAGTAGAATTGCACAAAAAAATTTTAAATTATTTAAATAACTTATCAAACATGAAGAACTCTTTCAAAATATTTTTTAAATTATTACGAATCCAACGGTCCAAAAAACTGCTCAAAATGAATATAAAATGAGCAAGTTATAGCAATTTTTATCAAAAGCAATAGTAGAGGATCAAACCGGTAAATTTTAGAAATTTATTTGGTCTCATATTTAATTTATAGGGGCTTAAGCTTAAAATAGCTAAAAATAGATCCAATGAAATTGGATCTAGCCAACTCATCAATATAGGCTTAACACAATTAATGGTTTGGATTTTAAATATGTCAAAAATTGATAATCCAAAACCCAAAGTCCACTCAGAACTTATCTCTTACAACCCTTTCTATTCGATGATGGATCAACCATCATCAAGTGGTGGAAATGAGACAAATATAGACCTCCATGATTTCTGGAAACATTAACAAACAAGAAGATATGCCAAGGATATAGGATATTTCACCTCAATGTCATTCTTAAATATTAAAGATCTTGTGAGCATGATTATGACACCAGGGATGACAAAAGAACCAAAACATGGCAAATCAATGCTAGTAAATGTACAATCAAAATAAAGAATGTAAATATCAATTAACGGACATACTACAAATATATCATATCACAATACAATAACAAATAAGAACACAAACACAATATCACACATTCTCCTTTGGATAGAACATGCAATATGTATTAGTGCTCTACACATGAAGCCACAGACTAATCAGATATTCTAGCATTCTTGAACCTATCCCCTTTGGGCAGATAGGCTGAAGGAAGCTAGAGTACCTTAGCAACATAATGCTCCATGCCATATTTTCTAGTTAAAATACACAACAACCCCCTTTGGGTTGGCGATTGTATGTCATAACCAGAAAATATCCCTCACATGATGAACAATTCGATGGACTGACACAAACAAACCACTTTGGTGATAAATATTTGCGCCAACCCACAAAATTATGCATACAGGGAATAAAAATCCAAGCCAAAACAAAGGATATGATTAAATATATGTATGTCTAGTCGCAATAGGATACTAATCAACATATATCCCCTGATCCACTTCACAAATTTTATTGCATTCCATAATGTACATCATCAATAAAAATAATCATAAAATCCACCCATGCCCCTCCAACATTTTATTTTTGAACCAAAATAAAATTATAAATTTGTCAGGGTCTTAATTATAAAAGGACTAATTTATAATTTCAGTTAATCCAAAAGCCTAAGTGCAAAATGGCCTTTTGGACCCAAAAATAATTAAAAATTTGGAGGGACTTAATTGTAAAAGGGCTTATATTTTAATTCCAGAAAGCACAAGGACCTGAATGCAAAATTGGCATATATATATATTTTTAATGGTAATGAGTCAATGGATTTTGGGTTAAAACCCAAAACCCGAAAACCCGCTGGCCCAAAACCCCATCTTCCCCACGAGACCAGAAATAGGGTTCTTCTCCAAAACCACCGGTCGCCAACCTTGATTCTACTTCGCCGGCGTAGCCACCGGTGAGACCACTGCGGGGCAGTCCAAGAAGGCTCGGTCACCGGCTTCGGTGAGCACGCCGAAGGTCGAAACGCCTCCGACGGCCGGCGGGATGAGATAAGTCCCTCCTTTTTTTTTTTTTGTTCGATCAGCCACTGGCGATGATCTTGATCTCATATCATCGCCGCCAGGGAAGGGAAGCAAAGGGGGAAATTTTTGGTCCCGGAGACCGACCGGAACATCGCAGGCGATGATGGCCCAGGCACGGCCGATCGCACGATAGCCGCCCTCATCCTCTCCCTCTTTTTTTTTTTTGGTTCGGACAGCCACCGGTGAGACAGCGGCTCACCGGTCGCCGCCGCCGGGAAGAGGGGGGGTTCCGGTCACAGGACCGACCGAGAACCACGGCCATCAGCAACAGCCTGACCGCGGCCTCCACGGTCGCCACCCCCGAACGGCTTCAAAACCCCTTTGAGATATGAATTTTTTTTCTTTTGTACAAGGTATCAAAAGAAAAACGGAGACAGGTGTTCTTGCCGGTTTCTCCTCCCATCTCCGGTCACGGCAGCGATCTAGATGCCGCCAGTCACCCCATGGCACGGATAATTTCTTGTATACACAAGATCTATAAAGATCGGTGAGGAAAAAATCTATTTTAACAGATCTAAAATATTAAAATTCGATTTTAATCCCAGGCTCAGATACCAAATGTGGGAAAAACAATCCCTAAACCCCTAGGATCAATCAAAAATAGAATCATATATTAGATCTGAAAAATAAATACTTACCTAGATTCGTATGATTTTTCGATACAAATCCTTTATCTCGATGCTCACACGAACACCGCAGATAGAGTCCTTCTCTCCGGTCTTCCTCAAGAAGGCAGCTCTTGATGAGAAAAATCACCGTACCACAAAATCACGATATACATGATATATATAAATAGAGGAAGTGGAGAGGGGACCTAGCCAATAAAATAGAAATATCCTAACTGACCCACCCATCATGAGTCAAGTTGGGATAAGGCATACACTGTGCCGCCTTAACCATACCAAATCACATGAGGTGCTCCTAGCCCAATCAATGATCACATAATAATGGGTTCAACCTACGTCTATCAATATGGACCATAAAATCAACCTAATTTTAATATAAAATAAAATTCTAATTAATGTTAGTCCAAGAGACGATAGCAGCCTGGGGTGGTGGCGATGGAGAAATGGTGGCATGGGGAAGTGACGGGCAGAATGGGTGACTGGTGATGGAGAAGTAGCAATTGGCACGGTTTCTTCCCATTCATCTCCTTCTTTGGCTGATGGTGGCATGGAAGGCATCGACGGTGGGTGGGAGACAGCAACAGCAGTGGGGAGGAGTCCACGATGACGGGGAGGAGGCGATGTTGAGCTGAAGTAGAGGTGACACGAGAGGAGACATGTGTGGCTTGTGGTGGGGAATGCAAAGGCGGGCGGCGGTGATGCAATGGACGGCTGCTTGGGATAGAGAGGAGCGGTGACGGCTGCAACACGGATTGCGGCTTAGGTCAGGGCAGAGACGATGGGAAGCTTAGCGACAATGGGTGGCAGTGGGTGGCATCTCGAGGAAGAGGTGACAGGCAGCAATGGGAAGGAGATGGCTCGGTGGTTGTGACGGTGATGGGGAAGATGATTGTCTATGAAAATGGGCATGCAGATCGAGCGGTTGGTTCGCACCGATCGATATAAAATCTATGATGATCCTGATTTTTACAGTATTTTAAATACATTTAATTTTTAATTTGGATCTAATTTGCATCCTCTCGACTTGTATACTGAGCACTTTAGATTGGTGGGCTTTTAAATCAATAATTCTATTTCCAGGATTTTAGGATTTCAAATATTTTTAATAATTTTAATATACCTGATGAGAAAGAAACATAAATTATTTTTTTTATTAAATATTTTAATAAATATATGATGCTTCGTCTTGACATTTATTTTTTATGAATGTATTCTAATTTTATATTTTCAAAATTATTTAAAAAATAATTAATTTTACACGAAAATCTAGTTTAGTTATGAATTAGGATTTTTACAAGATATTTATCCCATTAATTTACTAAAATAATCAAAATGAATATATAAATAGGTAACTTATCATATCACAATGTTTCGTAAGGAAACATAGTATATCAGGACATAGAATACTCTAGGTATGCACAAAATACAACCTAGTTCACAACTGAAATGATTTCCTAAGTATACAAAATTAGGCAGTTATGACACTTCGAAATAGCTTATTAAGTCGTGTGTTTGAAGCTTCTCACTTCTAGAAAGCCAAGAAAAGCATTGGACAGGATTAGCCTCCAAGACTTATGCTTTATCTCCTCTATCAACTTTGAGATTTTCCATCACAACACCTCCCATGTAGCTGGAAGCAAACCTGAGCTCTCAAAAAGAGCACTTCTACTATACTACAACATCCAAGTGTTTGCATCTAGTTGCATTGCTGCCAAGCTTCATTGGTTAGAAATGGGCTTTCCTGATCATTAATAATGGTAATATACGAAAACAAGTTAGAAGAGTAACCCACGTACTTGAAGTTTCCAGGTTGTAAGAGTAACCCGTAATTTTGAAGTTTATACATTGATGCTGCATGGGAAGTGAAAAATGTAATCCATAATATTGAAACCTGTACATGCCATAATGTTGAACTTTGTAAAATAACACTGTATGAGAACTAAAAATCTGATCCATGCATACGAAGGAATGCAAAAAGTAGAGAGAACTTCCAGCATATATGTTTCATAAGGAAACAGCATCATATACAAACCCTGTTGAATAGCCAATAGAGAATATATAGAAAGGGAGCCAGCCGAAGCAAACAAAGAGAAGTAGAATTTTTGGAATGTGATAAGAAACAAAATAGCCAATTGACAAAAATGCCTGTTGATAGATGCATTGATGCCTATTGATACCTATGATACTTGTTGTTAAGAAACATACCTGTTGATACTTGTAATAAAAACATACCTATTGATACTTGTGATAAGAAACAAAGTTAAATTTAGTGCCAAACTAGTCCATCAAAGTTAATTTTAATTGCTCTAAGGGGGTAGGAGAAGCTATCTAAAAGAAAATAAAATAGAAAAAGAAAGTGAGGATGATAATAAGCTATCCCAGTATCTTGGAGGAATTAAAGTGTTGGCTCCACCTAGTGATTTTGATGAATAACAAAATATTGAATACATATTGTATACTAATGTGTATTTCTAATTATCAGTTTTCAGGAAGAAATACCTCAAATTCTCAAAAGTTTAAGTATCATGGCATGCCGTGGCACGGAGTGTTTTTCGTAATTAAGGGCATCCTCCTCATGCAAAAAGGGCTTATACATGTTCAATTTTAATTGTTTATATTCCATTTAAATTTCAAATTTAATGTTTATATTTTTGGCTTAATTCGTACTTGATTATGAACTTTTCAAGGTCAAGTGTCGATACCTGGAAAGTCAAGTATCGACACTTCAGCATTTGGCATGCAGAAAAACCCTTTGGCACGCCAATGTCGACACCCAGAACTCAAGTGTCGATACCTGCAATTCAAGTGTCGACACTTAGGTTTCCAAGTGTCGACTCAAGGCCTGAGATTTTTGAAAATACAGAACTTTGCCAATGAAGAGTTTTTGTATCAAGTATCGATACCTGTGCATCAAGTGTCGATACTTGAAAGTTCATGTGTCGACACCTAGAAATCAAGTGTCGACACCTGACAGCCAAGTGTTGACACTTGAAGTCTGACAGCCCTAATGGATCTATTTTTCTGACTTGCAGAAATCACATTTCAAGCTTCAAACGGCTAGATTCAAGGCTCCAACGGTCACAAACCATTTTTTGGAAGTTTTTAGTTGTATTTAACCTCCACCAACTTCATTCTTGATGCATTGAAGTCTATTGAAAGCCAAAAAACCAAGATTCTCTCAAGAACTTCACATCAAGAGCCACTTAAAGTTTGATTCCCTGAAAAAGCTTACAAGCCCATCCTTACTTCATTCCAAAAGAGGAGTTTGAAGAATATTCCAAGGAGGAGACAAGAGAAAGCATCATCTTGAGCTTCAAAGCTTCTATTCTACTCTTGAAGAGAGTTTGTCTTAATTTTTGAAATTGTATATCTGCATTTATCTTGTGATTTGACCTTGCTTTCAAGGGTGTCTTGAAAGAAGGTTGTTGTGGTTTGTTGGTAAGCCAAAGGGACAAAATCAACTAGGGTTAACTTGTGAGCCCGAAGACAAAACAAGTGTAAAGATTTGTTGGTGAGCCTAGGTGATAAAACCAACATAGATTTTGACTTGTGAGCCTTTTGAAAAACAAGTCGGCTGTAATTTTGATTGGATTATAGTAGAATTCCCAAGGGTAGCTTGGGGAGTGGATGTAGGTGCTATGTTTGCACCGAACCACTATAAATATTGTGTTTGTGTGCAATTGCCTTCTTTCCTTCTTCTCTTTGTTTATTGCATTTCATTTACTGCTTTCCGCTGCATTCAATCTTGTGCATTGAATTTATTACTCACAAACACCACTAGACCTTCACATTACTATTTTAAATTTTAAAAGACCCAATTCACCCCCCTCTTGGGCTCCATTTCTAGGCAACAAGTGGTATCAGAGCACTGGTACTCTCTTGTAAGTCCAAGGATCTTGAGTTAAAGATCATGGCAGCCCCAATAAGAATGAGTGTTGTTGAAGGTCAAGCTTCAAATCGTTCCCCACTCTTCAATGGCACAAATTACATGTATTGGAAAATACGCATGCACATTTTTATTCAAGCTATTGATTATAATTTATGGAGGACAATTGTAAAAGGTCCTCATCAGCCTAGTATGTTGGTTAATGGCATTCTCACTCAAAAAATGGAAGATGATTGGGATGAGAGTGACATTAAGCAAATAGAGCTTAATGCTAAGGCTATGAACTTGTTGTTTTGCTCTCTTGATCCAAGTGAATTCAATAGAATATATAATTGTCTCTCCGCTAAGGAGATTTGGAATATACTTGAGGTTACCCATGAGGGTACATACCAAGTGAAAACAACTAAGGTCAACATGCTCATTCATACTTACGAAATGTTTAGAATGGAACATACTGAGTCTATTAGTAAGATGTATACTAGGTTCACAAATATTGTGAATGGCATGAGAAGCCTAGGAAAAGTTGTTTCTAATGGTGAACTTGTAAACAAACTTCTCAGGTCTCTACTGGCTTCTTAGGATGCAAAGGTGACAGCTATTGAAGAAGCTAAGGATGTCAATACTCTTTCACTTGAGCAATTGTTGGGCTCGCTGATGACTTATGAGCTCTCTCTCAAACAAAAGAATGTGGAAGTCGACAAAAAGAAGAAAGTGATCGCTTTCAAATCCACTACTAGAGAAGAATCAAGCGATGACTCTGAAGAAGATGATGAAGAAGATGAGACGGCTCTAATGGCAAGAAAATCCAGAAGGTTCATGAGAAAGAAAAAGTTCAACTTCAAGAAGAAACCCCTGAAAGGTGAGCCAAGTAAAGAGAAAGAGAAGGAGAAAGATAAGGAGCAGCCCACTTGCTTTGAATGCAAGAAACCAGGTCATTTTAAAGTGGACTGCCCCTTACTCAAGAAAAACAGAAGAAAATTAAGAAAGAAGGCCATGATGGCAACCTGGAGTGACAATGAGGACTCCAGCTCTGAGGAAGAATAGCAAGAAGTTGCAAACTTCTGTCTGATGGTAGATCATGACGAGGTACAATCTGAAACTGAGAATGAATTTACATTTGATGAACTTCATGAAGTTTTTGATGAATTAGTTATAGAATTTTAAAAACTAAAGTCAAAATATAAAGATTTGAAAAAACAAAATTTGGAATTAGCCAAAGCAAATGATAAGGTTTCAAATGAAAATGACTGCCTTCTTCTTCAAAATAAAAAATTAAATGATAAGATTTCAGTTCTTGAAAAAGAAAAAGAAGTTTTAAAAAAGAAAAGTCCTTCAGTTTCAAATGAAAGTCTTTCAAAACAAAACAAAGAAATTTTGAATGAAAACAAAAAATATAAAGAAGAACTTGAAAAGTTAAAACCTTTGTAGATAAATTTACTTACAGTTCTAAAAAGTTAAATATACTTTTAAATAACCAAAGAGCTGTTTTTGATAGAGTAGGTTTAGGGTTTAGAACTCAAAAGAAACAAAAACTTTTCAAAAATTTCTTTGTGCCTGCATCTTCATCCATTACTTGTTATGCATGTGGTACTATAGGGCATAAATCTTATATGTGCAATAAAAGAAGATTGAGTAACATTAAGAAAGTTTGGGTTCTAAAAGGAACCAATGCCACTAACCTAAAAGGACCCAAGATGACTTGGGTACCTAAAGTCTTCATTTGATCTTTATTGCAGGTATATCTTGCAACCAATAAGAAAAGAATGTGGTACCTTGATAGTGGTTGCTCAAGGTATATGACAGGAGATGTGGAGCAGTTCTCATCACGCGAATATCAAAATGGTGGCAATATGACTTTTGGTGATAATGGAAAGGACAAAATTGTTGGTATTGGTAAAGTCCATATCACCCCCTCTTCTTACATTGATAATGTTTTATATATTAATGGTTTGAAACATAACTTGCTTAGTATTAGTCAATTTTGCGATAAGGATGTTAAAGTTGTCTTCGAATCTTCTATGTGCATTGTTTCTAGTTTAGATAACAATGGCATCAAGTTTATTGGTCATAGGCATGGCAATATTTATATGATTGATCTTGATGATCTTCCAGTTCAAAATGGTCAATGCCTAGTGGCAATGGAAGCCAAGATCAATGAAACTAGTTGGCTTTGGCATCGTAGATTAGGATATACTAGTATGCATTTGATTTCAAAACTTAGCAAAAAGAACTTGATAAAAGATTTGCCAAAACTTAGTTTTGAAAAAGACAAGATTTGCAGTACATATCAGCTTGGAAAACAAACCAAATCCTCTTTCAAACCAAAAGGAGTAATCTCTACATCTAGACCCTTAGAGTTGCTTCACATGGATCTCTTTGGGCAAACTAGAACATCTAGTTTGGGAGGTAAGAAGTACGGTCTAGTTATTATAGATGATTTCTCATGATTTACATGGGTCATATTTTTAGCACACAAAGATGAAACGTTTTCAGAATTCATTAGATTTCATAAACGTGTTTTAAATGAAAAAGGTGTTTCGATCATATCTTTGAGGAGTGATCATGGAACCGAATTTGAAAATACTGATTTTGATAAATTTTGTATTGAAAATAGTATTCATCATAATTTTTCAGCACCTAGGACACCTCAACAAAATGGGATTGTAGAAAGGAAAAATAGAATTCTTGAAGAAATGGCACACACCATGCTTTGTAAAAATGACTTACTTAGATATTTTTGGGCGGATGCCATAAATACTGCATGCTATATTTTAAATCAAGTTTTAATCCGACCGATTTTAAAGAAAACACCATATGAGCTTTGGAAGGGTAGAAAACCTTCAATTCATTATTTTTGTATTTTTAGATGCCGTTGTTTCATTTTAAACAATGGTAATGATAATTTGAGCAAATTTGATGCCAAATCAGATGAGGGAGTATTTCTAGGGTGCTCTACATCTAGCAAGGCATACAGGGTCTTCAACAGAAGAACACTTATTGTTGAAGAATCCATACATGTGGTATTTGATGAATCTGACCAGAAATCTTCTAGAAAAGAAGATGTGCTTTCTGATGAAACAGGTACCAAGAAAACTGAAAGTATAAATAACAACGAAGAACCTACCAAGGAACAAGAAGATGATCAACACACTGAAGGAGATCAAGTACAAGGTGATGAAAATACATCTACTATTGATCCACTACCAAAAGAATGGAGGTATGCTCATGGACACCCAAAAGAACTAATTATTGGTGATCCATCTAAAGGTGTAAGTACTCGATCATCCCTTAAAAATATCTGTGATTATTTAGCTTTTATTTCTCAAATTGAGCCTAAAACTATTGAGGAAGCTGAATGTGATAGTAATTGGATTAATGCTATGCAAGATGAACTTAACCAATTCAAAATAAATAATATTTGGACATTAGTAGATATGCCTTCAAATACTTTAATTATTGGCACAAAATGGATTTTTTGAAATAAACTTGATGAAAATGGTATTGTTACAAGAAATAAAGCTATACTAGTTGCCAAAGGATGCAATTAGGAGGAAGGGATAGATTTTGATGAAACTTTTGCTCCTGTGGCTAGACTTGAGGCAATTAAGCTATTGTTGGCTTTTACTTGCTTTATGAATTTTAAATTATTTCAAATGGATGTCAAAAGTGCCTTTTTAAATGATTTTATTGAAGAAGAGGTTTATGTTGAACAACTGCCTGGTTTTGAAAATTCTGAATTTCCAAATCATGTTTTCAAACTTCATAAAGCTTTGTATGGTTTGAAACAAGCTCCTAGAGCTTGGTATGATCGGTTAAGTTCTTTCTTGCTTAAAAATGATTTTGCTAGAGATAATGTAGACAAAACTTTGTTTTTGAAGAAAAAGAATGATAATCTCTTAATAGTGCAAATCTATGTAGATGATATCATATTTGGTGCTACTAACGAATCTCTTTGTCAAGAATTTGCAAAGTTAATGCAAGCTGAGTTCGAGATGAGCATGATGGAAGAACTGAATTTCTTCCTCGGACTCCAAATAAAGCAAACCAAAGAGGGGATCTTCATCAACCAAGCGAAGTACACAAAAGAAATACTTAAAAAGTTTAGGATGGAGAATACCAAGCCTTTAGGTACCCTTATGAGCTCTTCTTGTAGACTTGACAAAGATGAATCAGATAAATCTATTGACCAAAAATTATATCATGGCATGATCGGTTCATTGTTATATCTTACTGCCAATAGGCCAGATATCATGTTTAGTATTTGTATGTATGCTAGATATCAATCAAATCCTAAAGAGTCTCATCTTTTGGCTGTTAAATGCATACTTAGATATCTATCTGGCTCAATTGAAATTGATTTGTGGTACTTTAGAGATTTTTTATTTCAATTATTTGCTTATTCTGATGCTGACTTTGCTGTGTGTAAACTTGATCGTAAAAGTACTAGTGGAACCTCTCAGTTTCTTGGAGTAAATTTGATCTATTGGAGTAGCAAGAAACAGAATTCAATTGCTCTATCTACGGTAGAAGCCGAATATATAGCAGCTGGAAGCTGTTGTGCTCAAATCCTTTGGATCAAACAACAACTCGAAGATTTTGGCATTAAACTAATTAAGACACCATATAAGATATGACAATACTAGTGCAATCAATCTAACTAAGAATCCTGTGCAATATTCAAGAAGTAAACACATTAAAATAAGACATCATTTCATAAGAGATTATATACAAAACTCTAATGTTATACTTGAATTTGTGTGTACTAATGATCAATTAGCCGATGTGTTTACCAAACCATTGAGTGAAGAAAGATTCTGTCTGATTAGAAGAGAGTTAGGTATCATTGACCCATTTTCCTAGAACTCTCACAAACTTCATCTTACCCAAGGTATTTTACTTAAAAAATACTTGCTTTTAGTCCCAACAGTTTTTAAATACTTAAATTTTTTGAAAATTTTTTGATTTTTTTTGGGATTTTCTTGGCCAAGTGTCGACACTTGGATTTTGTCAAGTGTCGACACCTGACCAAGTGTCGACACTTAAGAAATCCTAAATGTCGACACTTGCAGAAAAAATCTATTTTTTTAACGGCGGACAGAGGGTTTTGTATTTTGTTTTCCCCCGTCTCTCTCATGCAACAATGGTCCCCCAAGCTCCAAATCTTTCCTTTTCCCGTTTACCCCAACAAATATCAGGTATTTCCCTCTTTTATTTTCATTTTATTTTCATTTTATTTCTCTCGTTTTTGTTTTTTTTTGTTACCTTCAAACCGTGTAACCTAGAATAGGATTTTTCCGACCATTTTAAGGAATTTTGATTGGATTCTCACGAGTTTTGATGGATTTCTAAAACTCCATTTTAGGGAATCTTGGTTAAAGGCATTTTTCTCGGATTTCCCATGGATTTTTGGCCGATTTCATGCTTATTTCATCCGATTTTCAGAAAATCACTGTTGGATTGATTTTGGCCGAAATAATTGGGGTTTTCATTTAAAATCCAGTGTTCTAAAACCATTTATTACATTGTCATTGTTTTGGAAAGGTTTTTTATGATGTTTTCATGACTTTTTACCCTCATTTTCACCACTTTGCTGTTTGAGCTAAAACCCTAATTTATTTTAACCCAAATTCCATTTTTTTTCTAGTACTTTGGCCTTATAAAATGTATTTTACAAAGTTCAAATATTTTTACAACCAAAAACATATTCTATATATACGAGGTAATGTCTTTTAATCTAAATGTAGTTTGTAAAATTTCCATTTTCAAACTATTGGTAGATTACCTAAGATTTTTCTTTCTTGTTAAAGGCATTTTACAACCTAAAGTTATTTTAATCCCAGTTTTTAAAACTTGTCTTAGCACCTCTTAAGAAAAGCAATTCTCTTTAGCTCAACCTATAGCCAGTCCTATAGTTCTAAGCCTGATTGAACCTATCTTCCTTCTTTCCTGCTCAGCTTGATTAAAATGGGTCAAAGAAAGAGATTAGCTGTTAGGAGACCTAGCCAGAGATCAGAGAGGATGACCAAGACTAGACATGATACAGGAGAGTCCAGTAGTTCAGTTGCCCCAGGTTCCCCTGCAGAGAGGATGGCAGGGAAGGCTGTAGCCTCTGGTCGACGGGTTGACCTCGAGTTCTTCGACAGGCAGCATTTTCAGATTCTTCAGACCCTCACTGATACGGGATTAGTACCCTTCTGTACCATGCAGGAGAGGTATTACCCCCACCTAGTACGAGAATTTTATGGAGCCATGGATTGCCGTCGGTTGTTGTGGAGGACTTTTGTTCGGGGTGTTGAGATTCTTCTGACTGAGGAGCTTCTGAGTTGGATTTGGGAGATTCCGCACTGGGGTATCAGTGTTTTCTCTGTGGAGGATAGAGAGGCTGCCTTTCGATGTATTCTTGAGCGCGAGGATGTTCGCGGTGATATAGTAGTCACCGCGAATCAACTTTCAGTGGAGATATGCCTCCTGTATCATATCACGGCTCGGATACTGCTTCCGAAGACTGGGCGCTTCGATTTCATCATAGAGAGGGAGCTGATGCTCATGGTTTGTTTGACTCAGAGGACCCAGGTCGATATTCCATCTATGATGTTAGTACAGATGAGAGATGCAGTGAGCCAGCGTCGACACTGTTTGCCCTATGGTATGGGGCTGACCAGACTCTTTAGAGCGTGTGGAGTATCCTTGAAGGGGGAGATCCCCAAGGAGATCTTGCACACGGATGTGTATGATGAGAGGTCGCTTCATCGCATGGGCTACAGATTGGTTGCAGACGATGGGTTCGGAGGGAGTCTGGCCAGGAGCCAGATGAGGAGGACGAGATACGAGAGACAGAGGCAGGACCATCAGGGCCGGTCAGTCCTCCTGCTCAGGCAGCTCATGCATCTGAGACAGAACCTGCGACACCTTCTGCCACTCCTTCAGCTGCTCCTCCAGCATCTACTGGATTACCTTTTGAGAATTATTCTCGTCAGCAGTTTGCAGAGGTTCGAGGTAAGCTCATTAGTCTTGGAGCTAGGATGACTCAGCTACGGATTGAGATAAAGAGCCTTAGAGCTCATACAGCTTCAAAGCATGCTGAGATTCGTCAATCTGTGGAGGCAGGATTTGATCACATTGAGGATTTGCTTAGATCCCTGCTTCCTCCTGTTGCTCCTGCTGATCCACCTACTGGTGATGATGTTGATGACGACCACCAGGATGACCCTGATGATACCATTGAGGGTGGTGACCGTACTAATGGGATTGAGGATAGAGCTACAGATGTTATTGATGACGACAGTGACAGTGACGATGGCACTGATGGATATGAGGTAGTCAGTCGAGAGCTGCAGTCTCCTGTTGTTTCTCATGATGATGTGATTGGCACACCTGTCACCACTGATCCAGTCTTTGTCACCCCTGCTGAGACTCTACCCCCTCCCTCTACTAGAGCATCTAGAGTTGTACCCTATTTTGGACCCTCCACTAGGACTCGGAGTCGTGGTATCTTGAAGACTCCTAGTGGTCTAGCCCATAGGTCTAGGGTTATAGGTCCTATTTCCTTTAAGATCCCATCTGATGAGGATTAGCCTCACAGATATTTATTGTGTTGTATGCTCTTTATGATTCATGATTACTTATGATGTATGACTCTTGATATATTCTGTTTGTTTCAATTTTGCTGATGAGTCAGCAAGTTTTTGATGCGGGACTAATATGCATGCAATTCTTTTTATATGTTTTATATATGGGGTTAGGTGATTAATTCCCAAATTTCAGATCAAAATTAGTTGTAGAAAGTTTTATATGAATTTTTTGAAGCCAAGCATGCAGATTATAACCTAGAAAAGTACTAAAGAAGGATCGCCGGGGCTGAGAAGCCTCGGTTAGGGCAAGTTCTCCTACAATATAAAGACTGGAGGTAAAGGGGATGTACCTGACAATATCTAAAGCACCCGGTGAAGATCGCAGCGAAGGGATCTCTCGTTCCTCGATGGATGCGGCCTGGAAAATCAAGCCAAAGACCCGCGGATACCCGGCTTTCTGCTCGGTGGTCCGATTGAGGCTTGGCTAGAGTCGTTGGATTCGTAGGAACTCGGGGACCTGCAAACGACCTGTCAGGGATTAGAAAACTCAAAGAAAATCAAGAAAACAAAGGAAAACAGCAAAGGAAAGAAAGTTTTGGAGGGGGCTGGAAGGATGGTTGGCAGCAGGAAGATGGTTGCAAACACCGGGAAGAAGAACTCTCAAATTCCTTTATGCACACAGCAGGGTAATCACACAAAATAATATAAGAACTCAAGGTTTATTTTATATCAAAAATCTCCTTTCATACAAGAGGCTAGGGTCCTTTAAATAGACCCTTAACCTTGGGCTCCAAGTAAGGGCACATAAGTCTTTACATAAGAATCATTTTCCCTCTCAAACCCTAGCTAGAAAATAAGGAAACATTAGGTAGGAAAATCCCTAAAAATTCTCTTGACTTGGCCAATACTCCAAGGATGCCTAGAGGGGCGTGTTGGGCTTCTAGGAGCAGCAAGAGGCTGGCCCAAAGGGGCTCGGGTGCATGGGTTTGGGCCTCTGGAAGCTGGGGTGGCCTGGTAGCCAAGTAGCAGGAATATTCCATGGTATCTAGCTTCTTAGGGGCTTGGGCTTGGCGCCTAGGCTTGATTTCTTTGGGCTAGGATGCGGATGGACCTCTAAAATCATGGATGCCTTGGTATATGAATATATTTTGGCATCTAGAAGGAAATCTGGGCATCTGGAGGGCATATGCAAGGAATCAGGGTTTTCTGAATTTTTTCTCATGGGGTCTTCAAATCTTCAAGCTGGGTTGGACTTGGGCTATACTTCCATGTCTTCAATCTGGTTGGACTTGGTCTTCACTTGTATGATGTGGTCTTGAGTCTTCAATATGGTTGAATAGGA
The DNA here is from genome assembly GCA_021397845.1 of Areca catechu. NCBI lineage: Eukaryota > Viridiplantae > Streptophyta > Magnoliopsida > Arecales > Arecaceae > Areca > Areca catechu. Next base: position 24,232,779 of record CM038046.1, on the reverse strand, counting down.
CTCAAAAAATAAAATTAGCTCGACATGAGCTGACTAACACTGGACTGAACTAGCTCAACATGAGCTGACTAGTACAGAACTGAAACTCAAAAGACTCAAATAACAACTAAAATGGACTCAGATGGGCTAAGCCCTTATTACAGATGGACTCATAAATTATTGATCAATTCATAGAGGGTTGAAAAGCCTCTGTCTTATTCTGATGCCTCCGGTGTCCCCACCAGTTTTGTACTGAAAACACTACTTAACAGATCTATATATTTCAGTTTGATGTTTATAAATTGTGATTCACTATGATTGCTTGATTGGTTACATTTACTTCATAGATATACTTTCTTTGGCTCTGATACTTTCTTTGGCTCTTTTTGGCTCTGATACCTGTCAACTCTGATACTCTACTACTTTTTGTCTCCATGCTTGTTTTGAGGGGGTGGTTATTCCCTTTTCTAATGATTGACAAAAAGGGGGAGTATGGTATGAATTGTTTGTGTTTGCAAATTTTCCAATTTGATCTGATACCCAGAATAACATATTGTTTGTTCTGATTAGAATTATCTAATTGAGGGGGAGATTTATTCTTCCTAACTATGAAAATTGTGGCTCATAATCATATTCATGAAATATCATAATTGAAATTTGAAAATTAATGCTGATTTACTCAAGGTTTTGTCATCATCAAAAAGGGAGAGATTGTTGGCTCCACCTAGTGATTTTGATGAATAACAAAACATTGAATACATATTGTATACTAATGTATATTTCTAGTTATCAGTTTTCAAGAAGAAGTACCTCAAATTCTCAAAAGTTTAAGTATCATGGCATGCCATGGAACGGAGTGTTTTTCGTAATTAAGGGCATCCTCCTCATGCAAAAAGGGCTTATACATGTTCAATTTTTAATTGTTTATATTCCATTTAAATTTCAAATTTAATGTTTATATTTTTGGCTTAATTCGTACTTGATTATGAACTTTTCAAGGTCAAGTGTCGACACCTGGGAAGTCAAGTATCGACATTTCAGCATTTGGCATGCAGAAAAACCCTTTGGCATGCCAATGTCGATACCCAGAACTCAAGTGTCGATACCTGCAATTCAAGTGTCGACACTTAGGTTTCCAAGTGTCGACTCAAGGCCTGAGATTTTTGAAAATACAGAACTTTGCCAATGAAGAGTTTTTGTATCAAGTGTCGATACCTGTGCATCAAGTGTCGATACTTGAAAGTTCATGTGTCGACACCTAGAAATCAAGTGTCGACACCTGACAGCCAAGTGTTGACACTTGAAGTCTGACAGCCCTAATGGATCTATTTTTCTGACTTGCAGAAATCACATTTCAAGCTCCAAACGGCTAGATTCAAGGCTCCAACGGTCACAAACCATTTTTTGGAAGTTTTTAGTTGTATTTAACCTCCACCAACTTCATTCTTGATGCATTGAAGTCTATTGAAAGCCAAAAAACCAAGATTCTCTCAAGAACTTCACATCAAGAGCCACTTAAAGTTTGATTCCCTGAAAAAGCTTACAAGCCCATCCTTACTTCATTCCAAAAGAGGAGTTTGAAGAATATTCCAAGGAGGAGACAAGAGAAAGCATCATCTTGAGCTTCAAAGCTTCTATTCTACTCTTGAAGAGAGTTTGTCTTAATTTTTGAAATTGTATATCTGCATTTATCTTGTGATTTGACCTTGCTTTCAAGGGTGTCTTGAAAGAAGGTTGTTGTGGTTTGTTGGTAAGCCAAAGGGACAAAATCAACTAGGGTTAACTTGTGAGCCCGAAGACAAAACAAGTGTAAAGATTTATTGGTGAGCCTAGGTGATAAAACCAACATAGATTTTGACTTGTGAGCCTTTTGAAAAACAAGTCGGCTGTAATCTTGATTGGATTATAGTGGAATTCCCAAGGGTAGCTTGGGGAGTGGATGTAGGTGCTATGTTTGCACCGAACCACTATAAATATTGTGTTTGTGTGCGATTGCCTTCTTTCCTTCTTGCTCTTTGTTTATTGCATTTCATTTACTGCTTTCCGCTGCATTCAATCTTGTGCATTGAATTTATTACTCACAAACACCACTAGACCTTCACATTACTATTTTAAATTTTAAAAGACCCAATTCACCCCCCCTCTTGGGCTCCATTTCTAGGCAACATAAAAACATGTGAAGCAAAAGACAGATTCCTACAAAAAATAAAACAAACTACAGAGCAATTGAGGAATAATCATATACCATCCTCAAATAACAAATTACAATGCTCCAATAAAGCTGATTAGATTTAAAACATCAAAAAGTAATCCTAAACAATTTCCAAACTTAATGTATCAGGATATAGACTCAAGTATATACAAAATATAACCAAGTCCACAACCAAAATGATATCCCAATTATCCAAAATGAGATTTTTAAAATGATACATCGAAAATGACCCTAATACATCTCATGGTTTAGAGGATGTTGAGCCTACCTAAAACAAATAGGGTACTACTGGATGAGAGGAATGAGCTGCTGCTGGTTGAGAGGATGTTGCTGCTACTACTGGCTACGAGAATGCATGCTAGGAGGGAGCTGGCTGAGAGGAGGATGCTCATGGCTATGAGGATAGAGGCTAGCAGGAAGCTAGCTAAGAGGAAGTACCCCCTGAAGTTGTGTCTTCTTTCTTCTCTCATTTGTTTTAGCTTGTAAAAAAAGTGCAGAAATATAAGTACATACATGTGATCTCTATTTTTAATAACGACGTAGAATGTAAACATACCTATGATCTGTCTCTTTTCCTACTAATTTGACTCTCGGTTTGACTAGATGCAGTGGTATATTGTTTCTTCTTGACCTTGTCCTTCCTAGGATCTTTGCAAGTCCTAGATTTATGGTACCATTATTGGTAATTTCTATATCTTAAGGTTGTACCGCTCTTTTCGACTTTATAAGAACCTTTTGGCTTATCCTTTTCTTTTCTTCTTGCCTTCTTGGATCTACCTGAAGGAGCCCTTAGGAGAGGGGGGATATAATGGGATATTTTATTCTTGGCCAAGATTTTATACTTGGTACATGCTTAATGATATGCTCATAGGCCAATGCCTATGCTACTTTAATGTACCATGCACTAATAAAGTATTCTACTTCTTTTTTAATAAACATAATAGCCATTGCAGTATGGTAACATGGAATGCCATTTAAATCCCATACTCTACATCCATATCTTTTGTCCTCCAAGTCTATAACAAATCTATCAATGTGATGCTAAAATTCAAATCTATGCTCTCCTGTCCATATATAGTGGTAGTCCATAGCCTCTAACTTTACATTCTCCAACTTTATTTGAATTTTAGAACAAAGTGAGCTTATAATTTTCTGCAAGCCTTCACTTTTTGCTTGAAACCGCTACATCAATAGCCCCCAAATAGTCTCAAACAAGGTGATGATAGGCATGTTTCGAGCATCTATAATATACATGTTGAAGGACTCGTATATGTTATTCAATAGCATGCTTGACTTGCTTCTAGTGCTAAAAGCATGCCTTAACCATAGCTCATGAGGGTGCTGCCAGAGCCATTGCTATGCTGCCTCATCGAAGTGTAGTATCTCTTCAATGGCAATGTTAAAGTCAGGAAGTATGATTGTCCTGGCACATTTTTAAAAGGCATCTCTATAGTTCTTGCCCTTAAATCCAATGGTTTTAAAATTGGCATATAAATATTGCATGCAAAATCTGTGATCAGTAGTAAGAATAACACTCTAGAAGGTCTCAACCAGATCCTATAAAAAAATTGATGTGAACAAGTTATGTATAATATAAAATCAAATGTATAAAAAAATTCAAGTTCTGAATAAGACAAACATACCTTTTGTCTGTCCAATATAAAGGTCTGACCATACTCTTGTAATGGACCAATATCTTATAATAAGCAAATTAAAAATCAAGTCCAGTTATCTTTTATCTCGACTTCGACCATGGCTTATGTAACGGGAAAAATATTTTCATTACCATCATTTCCTACTGCAGCTTGGAGCTATCTTCTAAATGAGCCCTTCAAGTGACAACCATCTAACCTGATGACAGGTCTATAGCCTTTGATGAAGCCATGCTTGTATGCCACAAAAAAACATTATAACCTCCTAAAAATGGATTAGTTATTCTCATCAAGCCTATTAACATCCATCAATATCATGCTCCCAAGATTAGTTTCTCTGATGATCTGACATTATTTCTACAATTGGGCAAACTGTTCCCTGTAGCTGTGCTGAATAATTTCTAATGCTCTATTCTTGGCCCTGTGGCACCATGCTCTTGATACAGAAACCTTCATATCCTTCCTAACTTGCTCTCGAAAGTCCTTGACACTTCATTTTGTATCATTTTTAATTTTGTCAAGATACTTCTCTGCTAGAAACCTGGTGTGACATTGTGATTTTTAAATTTCCGTCCATACTTATGTACAGGTTGAAAGGTCTTTATTTGATATGCCATCTCCCTCTATACTAGTGAAGCACGAATCCTTCACTCACATGCAAGGTTGCTTATAGTAGTAACTTGATTGGCCTCGTTCTTCTTGTACACATAATTAAAACCTCTTGTATGCTATAAAGTTGCAGCACCTTTCTAAACTATATAGCATTAGTAAAAATCATTCTAACTAAAAGTTTGATAGTTCTTTTAACATCTACGGATTTATTGAATTCAGAATAATCAGTACTTTGAATCCTAGTATCTGAATCATTGTCGATGCCCAAGCTACGGAGATAGGTGCTACTATTAATCTCTTATTCACTACTAAGAAGGTACTCCTCTCCAAAAAAATTAGCATCCCCATGAAGAAGAAAATGATGTACCCAAGATCTCAACTCCCTCATCAACAATATTTCTATATACATGCTCATCGAATATATCATCATCGTCATTGTTTGAATTACTTTCCTGACTAAATGATTCATCATTACTACTTTCACTACCAACTATAGGTTTTGAAGTAGTAGCTACAACTCCTTTCAATTTCTCAGCAGCTTTAAATCTATTACCATCAGTCATTTTTACTACCAATCTCTTTATTCGGGTCTTTGGTATTGGGTTCTCATTGCTTGCATGCAATAAAGGAATATCTGCTACATTAGTTTAGTGCTCTACATATACATGCACCATGTTAGTATCTTGGATGGAAGCCAGCATCTCCAATATATTAGGATCATATCTTAATTCCCTCAAGCTATTTTCTAATATTTATCCAGGCATGAGGTAATAAAAGTGGGTATAGTTTGTATATCCTAACTATTCCATCATGTTCTTTAACTCTGTGAGACTGAATCTATCTCTATCATAATTATCAAAATACTTCATACTACCTTCACTATAATGATAGCTTGGATGGTACTTGACAGATCTACCATAATGGATCTCTACAGTAAAGAAATCGAAGTCCATCCCTATACAAGGAATAACTCAGACAATAGACTAAAAAAATAATAGACTAAAAAATAGACAAAAAAATAACAGACTAAAAAAGGCCAACATTATGCATTGTAATTATTTTTACATTTTATTTCTGCTAACTTCAATGGGACAGTACTACGTATGTATTAAAGGTCTTAATGCTAAATTAATGGATTGATGTGGGGATATCTAAAATTCAGTGACATGTGTTCATAGAGGGTAAAGATTGATAGGCAAACATAATGTTTTATTGAATTTTGATATTAATACATTTTATTACGTGTATTGATAAGTCGCATATTTATACATTTATTTTAAGTATTTTAATTAATTAATTATGCTAATATCTTCTAAAGTTCTAATTTCATAACTAAATTAAACTTTCTTATAAAATTAATCATTCTTAAAATAATTTTAAAAAATATGAAATTAGAGTATATTTATGAAAAGTAGATATTAAGAAGAAGTACCACATATCCATTTAAATATTTAATAAAAATTTTAATTTATATTTTTTTCTTTGACAAATACATTAAAATTACTAAAGATATTTGAAACCCTAAAACTTTAGAAATTTGACAAAATTGATGATTTAAATACTCACCAACTTAAAGAGCTTACTTTACGGATTCAAAGGATGCAAACTAGACCCGAATTGAAGCTCAAATGAGCCCATAATTAATTAAAAATCAAATCTAGTACAGTTATTAAAGCAGCCGGTCCATCATGGATGGGTTGCTCGGTTTACAGGTCTAGACCATAGAGGGAAGACCACTGAGCCATCACCTCCTTCCTCCTCCATGCCACTGACACTGCTGCCACACTACCCTTACCATCATTAACGAAAGAGGTGCTATCGATGAACGATGCTAGTAGTAGCGATGATTCCACTGGGAAGGGAGGCCGATGATAGTTCTGGCGATGGTGATGGAGCCCAAGCAAGAGGTTGAACAGGAAGTCAACAGCCCATAGTGGAAGGTGTGATGCAATGATGGAGAAGTTGCCGGGTGTTAAGAAGATAGCGATGGCATGGGCATCAGCATTACCAGCGATGAAGGGCGATGGTCCATGGCCATAGGGGAGAACTTGCTCAAGAGGTCAATGGAGAAGACGACATCGACAATGGTGAAGGCGATGGAGGTGCATGAAGGGAGATGACGAGCGGTCAATGGCACCGGTGAGCAGAGATGGCAGTGGTGATGATCTGACGGCAGTAAGGTGATGGTGAGTAGAGAGATGGTGGTGGCGGAAGGAAGATCTGATGGCCATGATTGCAGTCAATTGAGAGAAGGTTCTGGGTAGAAGACTTTTGTGCTAATGGATGGTGATGGTAACTCCTTTTCTTTGATCCAATGGTCCAAAACCATTCCCAACTCAGAGAAGGAAATAGGGGCTTGTTTCTAGTGCTATCGGATGGTGCTGCACCTTCTATGGAGTGATCCGATGGCTAAGAACAAGTTTGATACGCTGAAGGCTTTATATGCATGAGTTGTGCCCTGATGTACACTAGTCAATGGCCAGAAAATCGCCTGGCACCTGATTTGATGGCTATAATCAAAGCCGACTAGATCTGTGCCAAATTTGAGGTGTGATGCAGCTGATCTGTGATGAATTTTAGGCTTTGGATCATAATCTAACGGCTCAGCAAGGTCCAAGCATTCCAACACTAATTCAAAGAGGATTCCAAGGCCGATTTGATTATGATTTGGCTTGTTGGAGGCCTTATTTAAAGGGTACCGAAAGAAGAAGAGAAGTGCTAGTAGTTAGTAGCCAACATAATTTTTATTTTATTTGCTTTTATAAATTAGTTTAGGAATTGAAAGAGAGGGTGAGGAATAAAGAAGAAGATTTATTTGGGAGACGATGTGCTGTGACAAAGTCTTGAATCTTCAAGAAGATATATCCAGGAGCCATGCTCGACTAAGGTGCAGTCTATAGAGGAGTACATGTATCCTTACATATATTCTTGTATTTGTTTTCTAGTCTTTGTAATTGAATAAATTCTTTCAACTTCTATTTAATTTCTTTTATATTTGATCCTTTGAATGAATTAACTATAGATGGGATGGGTTATGATCTTAAAAAGATATGGTCCATGCTCGGCATGGATAATTAATTCTAGGATTTCTTATTCATGTACTCTATTAGGATCTGTTCAACTAAATCGTTGGATAGCCTATACTTATAGGACGGGCAATGATCTTAATAGAATATGGTTCGTACTCAGCAAAATAGTTTATGCTAGAAATTAATTTATAAGATTTCTAATTAATTATGGATTTTGATTATTTAGATTAGAACAAATTCAGGATTTATGTTTGTGATTACGTAGAAACTTGAATATATTTTTTTATTATATAAATCCCTTGATTTCAACGTTAATTTTAATTCGTTAGTTTGAATTAAAATATTACTTATTTTAAGATCAAAACCTTTATCTTTGATTTTGTTAACTATAACTATCCAAGATCTCCGAGGATACGATATTTACTTACCCTATCTATATACTAGTAAGATAGATTTTTATTTTTGACTGCTTTATGATAAGCGATTCGTGTATTGAGTGAAAGATAAAATTCTGGAAAGAATAAGAAGTGGAAAGGAGGAACTCGATGGCATTGGGGGCTCTTATCAACCTATAAAATAGACTAAAAAAATAGTAGACTAAAAAACAACATACTAAAACCTTTACTATGTCAAAAAAAAAAGATAACAGACTAAAAAATAATAGAAAAACAGTGCTTAACAAAATGAAACATTAACACATAAAGCACTAAAAACCTTCACCTTATATCATGCATTTTAAAATGCCATAAACATTGTATACTATGTAAAAGGCACTGACATTTCAATGCTTCTGTTGCACAGTAAAAAGGGCATAAATACTGAAATTGGATCACAATATACTTAAAACCTTCTGGTGGAACCCATCTATCATGTACATGCACAATAAAAATGGAACCACAATATATTCACATAGAGGGACCATTCATCAGAATCGAAAAAATTGGAATAAAAAGCATAATAGAAAACAAAACTCAATGGACTTATGCAATACGTAATGAAATACCAAAAGAACAATCCTAAAAGTATGGTTTAAAATTAATATATTTTGGTCGGTCATCAAAGAGACAAACATCGATACAATGTTCACTCCTCACATGATTTTATAAGAAAAAAATGATGGTCGGGCATGAGATCTTACTCTCATGGTAGATAAACAACAGATGGCTCGAAGGACATGCTCAACCCGAATGGAAAGGTCGTTGCCAGAATTTTATCGGAAATAATTTTGGAATGGGCCAAAAATGGAAGAGACATTATTAGAATAATTCTTAAAATTCAAAGGATCATCATTGAAAAGCTATTTCAAAATAATAATGAATATTTTAATTTTTTTAAAGGATAATATAACGGCATTAGCGATCAGACGAAGGAAGGGCCATTTGAAACTAATATGAAAGATTTAATTGAGGTTTTTTAAAAAAATTAGAGGGTGTAAATAAAATTGGCTTAATATGAGGGCATTTTTTTTGTTTGTTTGTTTTATTTGCTTTCCGATCCACCACGTCCGTCCATTCCAGCTTCAACAATCGGCAGGTCCCATCATGGCCGCCCCACATTCGAATAATAACAAAAGTTAGGTGTGGGTCCCGTCACAACCATTTGTTAGGATATATGTTTTTTAAACGCTCCCCATACAACGGAGATTTATGCACATGAATCTCGGTTTAGTGGTGAATCACGAAGAGGGTAACCGTGACGTATGTCATATAATACTTCATATATAACCCTACATGAAATGTTTACTGCTTACAAATTACAATATGGAAGTGGCTTGGATCACCATCGCTGTAGCTTTCCGTTAAAAAAGTGTTTAAAAAGTGCGGTTTTGATCCAGTGCCCATCGTGGAGGCAAACCACCGGCAAAGTGTTTTGGCTACTTTTTGGCAAAGCTGTTCAACGTTAAAAAAAAAAAAAAAAAAAAAAAAAACTGGTTGCTCGAATTTTCACAGGAGCTGCTGGAAAGTTGCTACCAGTCATGGAAGCTTTCAGCAAAAGCCATCACCATTTAGAATATCCCACCAGTACTATTTGTTTGGGAAGTAATTATTAGTTAGAATAATTCTATCATATATATTTTAAATCATCTAATAAAAAAATCATTACAATATCTAGAAATAGTAAAAATCACCAACTGACCAATTTTAGTTAAAAATAATTTTTTTATTCAAAATTTTTAACCAAGTTTGCAGAATAGTATTTTTTTAAAAAAAATAATAGATGATGCATTGGCTTTCTAGATGATTGAAGGTACATGCCAAATAGTTATTCGAACTAATAAATTTTTATATTTGAGGCATCAAATGACCGTCCAGTTATAATATTATCTATTTACGGGAATTACGCTATTTACGCCTGACTACCAATAATCATCTCGAAAGAAACACATCAATCGATCCCCGTGTTCAAGATTGTTTGTGATGCAGGGCGTGGCTGACCGTATTAATTGTCACTGCATGGTGGATGGATCGTTACTGCTTCCAACGGAAACTTCGCTTCCACGGAGCAACGGATAGGTGGTGGGGTGGTTGGCCAAACATTTAATTTTGTCATTGAAGCCCCAATCCCATCACCATTTTGCCATCTCAGTGAAGGAGCACCATGAATTAGCTATCACCCATAGCTATCTCATCGGTCACACCTTGTTACTCTTGAGATGTTGAAGGCATCCATGGGATACCGAAGGGTGGGTTTGGTTGTTTGGGTCCTCCCCTTTTTGTTTTTTTCCGGAAAATATCTTTAATTCCCCTGGTTTTTGACTTGCAACTACTGCAAGCTTCCATAAAGTCTTATGTCACCCGAGGATGCTCCATCACCGACTACTAACGATAAGCCAGAATACCATCCGATAGAGCGCCAGGTGTATCCATTTGAGGGCATGCTCATGCGTATGCACGAAGATAAGGCATTTTTAACTGCTAGTATTTTTATATGTAAATTTTTTCTTTTCCATTATCAAAATGTTGATTTTAAAAAAATTCTCCTTCCATATAATTTTTTTCATGGATAAACAGCTAAAATTAGTAGATTATACCCAAGAACCACCTGCTATGGAATCCTATCATTTGATTTGGATTTGGCTAAATAAAAATGAAAATCAGTCTAGGTGTTTGTTTGGTTGGAAATAATATAGCATAAAAGGATAAATTCCATGTCGGATTATAATGTTTAGCATGAAAAATTAAAAAAAAATATAATAAAAAATGATGAATTTCTATGTTAATTTTTTAGACAGAAATGACGGGAGAGTTAGTATTTTATAAATTTTTAAGTGATCGATAAAAATATTTTTAATAAAATATATCTATGATTACTGGATTTATTTTAATATCTTTTCGATTCATTCAATGAAAAAATTATAAAATAATTAAAAGTAAATAACATTATATAAAAAATAATATGATTATAATTATTATATAAAAATTGATTAAATATGATGATACTATTTTAATATTAAAAAAATATGTTTATCGATCGATAATATAAATTTGATTATATTTATATATACAATTATCTTCTACCAAACAATAATTTTTTTAATCAATTTTTTTTTACAGACTAAACAAAATAAAAAATATATATTTTTATATAATTATTTTTTAAATAAATAAATTTTAAATTATATATTAAATTATTTTATAATTCGATATATCGGATTCCAACGGGCGTTTCTTTCTGCGCCTCTGCGGCAAATAGCATTAACTCTACCATCCGTTCCTCGTGAAAAATCATTAATAATAATAATAATAAAATGCAGGCCCACCACATTAAACGTAAGAGACGATTTACAAAAAAAAAAAAAAAGAAAAAAGAAAAAATTTCTCCTACCTTGTCGAACTAGAATGAAAGGGCCCCACGTTATGCACCACCTTCTGAAACGATGATCACAAGAGGCCAAACATCGGACTCCCCTGGTCGCAACCAACGATAAGAAATGGAGGATCCAAAGCAACCGCAAGAAGCTAACATTTGAACCCCATCACCACCATCAAAACTGCGTGTTGACACCAATCTCTCTCATCTCGGCCAAATTCAACTTTGGCCAGCTCCATCGGATCCACGTCGTGAAAAAATTCAAAGAAAATTGGCCAAACCCTCTCGGCAAAACATCAACCTCTGGAGTCTGGAGTCTCTTTTGGACTGCCGAGCTTTTCCTTTGAACGCCTTCATTTCCCTGCAAACAAGACCTCCTCGCTTGCAGTCCTGTTCCAAGGAAACCCTCATATCAATCCAAACCTTCTCATACTCACTCCCCAAATCCCATCCAAGTCCCCTATTCCTTCCTCCATGGTTCAAAGAAAAGCACCCAAGAAGCTTGGCTCTCAAACCAAATCAAAATAGGACCTTGTTAGACATGAGAGGAATCAATCTATCTTCTTATCAGCAACAAGATTCAAGAAGCAAGGGAGAAGGTGATACCAAGAAGAAGGTGAAGAAGGTGATATGCACCAAGATCTCAGACTTCGCAAGTGAGCATGTCCAATTCAGCCAGCCTACCATGAACAAGAGGTCATCAGCTACCGAAGCATCAGATCAGTTGCCAAATTATATGAAGCCCACATGCAGTTCAGATGTAAGGAAGGAGAGATTCAAGGTAACCAACCATTCCCCAGCCACTAGTGATAGTATTAGAAGCCCAAGATATTTGAGTAATTTGAATTACTCGAAGCCCTCCACTTCTTCTCCTGATGTCTCTGGCCTTAAACATGTCAAAGTTTTGAAAAGGAGACCTAGTCTGAAACAAGCAAGGCCTTGGATGAAAAAGAACTTAGGAGTTGCTTTTTCTCCCAAGCTAGCTTATGTGAACAGGGCTACCTGCTCATCAACTCTAAAGGATTTGAAGTTTCCGAAGGCTTTGGAACTCAATCCAACAGGGACCGGAGCTGAAGGGACTTCAGTCATGAAGGTCTGCCCTTACACATATTGTTCTCTGAATGGTCATAGACACGAGTCTTTACCTCCTCTTAAGTGCTTCTTGTCATCAAGGAGGAACCTGCTTAAAACCCAAAAGAGCATGAAGGTGAAAGGGGTGTCTCCATTCAGAAAGAAAGGTGTAGGGAAGGATGAAAAGGAGGTAGAGACAGGACATGCAGTTCTTAGTAGGGCCCCCTCTGCGTTGGAGATTCTTATGGAAGAAGTAGCCAATGATTTCTTTGTGGAAATCTATGCTAAACCACATAAACAGATTGTAACATCAGTTAATTGCGATGAAAGAAGCCTTCAAGAAAAGGATGACACAAAAAATCCTCAAGTTCTGAAAAACCTAGAACTTGCTGAAGATGATAGGGAGGGTGCGAAGTGTGAAGAAGATGACCGAAGAAGAAGTAATCTCATGGATGAGGTTCATGATTATGGTTCAGTTAGTAGCTTTGAAGAAGATCTAGACCAGAATAGTGACCTTTCAATTGAAGAAATGGATGTTATGGTGAGTGCTCGAGAGTATATAAATCATGATCATCAAGATGAAGATAAGGAAGGGAATTCCACTAGCTTGGTTCGAAAAGATGATGCTGAATTGAGTCTAGAATGCCAAGTCATGGATGGATTGGTCGAAGAGAATGAAGGTTTTGGAGGCAGTGCAATCAAGGTACCTTTTGAGGCTAGTGAGATGAATTTGGAGGAGGAGGTAGACACATTTCCTGGCAATAATAAGACTGATTGTTCTGAGTCGACCGATGATGGTTTAGGTTCACTATTCGGGCATTTATTCGAAAATGATGATCCTGGAAATGGACTTTCTCTTGATGCAAAGATTGCTTCAATTGCATATGAGATAGCTGAATCTGATGTAGAGCCATCTTATGAAGCATATGAAGAAGTTACCGAGCATGGTCATATGACAGCTTCTGAAGGCATTGGTTCTGAGAGAAATGATGTTTACCTTGATGAGGAAAAAGAAAGTTCTGCTATTAATTCCGTAAGCTGTGATGACAATGTTCAAGATCAGAGTACTGATTTTCTAATTTCCAAACCACTTGAAGCCGAAACATTGAAGGAAAATGATCAAGGTGGCCCTCCTTTCAGTAAAGAGAACAGCTCCAGTGTGAGTTTTCTGGATCATTTAGAGGTCTCCAAGGGAACAGAAGAAGGCAGCGCAATGAAACATGATCTCGGCAAACAGAATGGTGAAGCTGAAGCATCTGAAGCAGTTAATCAGGAAGCGAACCATATCTTAAACAATGGAAATGCAGAGCAAACAATCTTCCATGTCAGCATCAAAGAAGAGGATGATGAGAATGAAGAGGTTGAAGATGCCAGTTCCTCATCCAACATCCACCTTTCAGTTTCTAACAAAGGATCTACTGAGAAGGAAAATGGTGCAACAGGGGGTGATCACATCCAAACAGAAATGGAGATCAAAGTCTGCAAACATGATGATACAACCGAAGAAGCAAAGATTCTTCTTAAATTCCACCTCCCTTTTAATGATCTATCAGATGAGGTTGATAAAGGAGACTACCAGGAGAAGCCACAAAAAAAGCATCAGGAGGAAGTCAATGAAACAGGAGAAGAACAAGACTGGTACGAAATAGACCATGCAGTGCAGATTAAGGATGATTTGGAGATCTGCCTCACAGATAGCACGGAAGGACCAGAAGAAGATAGAATCATCAGCACTGCAGCAGCACCCTACAACCAAGCTCCTACTGAGGCCAGTGGTAAGCAAAAGGCAAAAATAAGCACGGTGAGAAAGAGAAGAACCGAAGAAGAGGACCAAATGAAAGAATTCAACCCACGAGCACCAAACTTTCTCCCAATTGAACCTGATCCAGAAGCAGAAAAGGTTGATCTCAGGCATCAGGAGATGGATGAAAGAAAGAATGCAGAGGAATGGATGATCGATCATGCACTCCAACAGGCGGTAACAAAATTGGCACCAGATAGGAAGAGGAAAGTAGCACTACTTGTGGAAGCTTTCGAGACTGTAATGCCGACGCCTATGTGTGACACAGCAGAGCAACACACCAGTCAAGGCTTCGATCATGCAAGGCCTATGCAAGCATGCAGTTGATGACATTGGAGGTAAATACTATTGGTGGCTTCATTGTCTTTATCATGAATTTTAACAGGACCTTTATATTCTTATTTTCTGAACTTTTTATTGCAGGTACTGCTTGAAGCTGAAGTCCATTGTTAAAATGTAACAAAGGATCACTGCAATCTTAGCCCAACAGGACAGATACAATGATAGATAATATTATGTAGCCACTGTAGTTATTTATCATGCAGACATGATAAAGATAACAGAAGCAAGTAACAACAGAGCAAAAGAAATGTAAATAAGTATCCTGTAACTTTAAGCAGCGTGATCCTAATTTCTGACTAATTTGATCTTAATTATAATGCTGTCTAATATTGGAATAAAGTAGAATTCAGAGGATGCGTTGTTTAGATGAAAAGGTTGTATTTGATTTCTTAAATTAGATTATACACTCAGTTCTTGTACAGATCAAAATTAAGCACTAAAATGGAGATATTTAGAATTATACATGCAAATGCTTTCCAGTTATTTTTGACAAACTATTCTGTAATATAACTTTCATTCAGTTCTATATGATTTACGAACTACATGTTCACCAAGCTCCTTGTCAGGATTATATGCAAGTGAAAGTGAAGGGGGTGAAACCTGTCAGCCATTTGGTCAACCAATAGACGAAAATGGTCATTAAAAAATGCTCTGAGGGCTCTGTAAGCTAATAAATTATTACATCACTCATTTATCCTCGTTGATATTGGATACTGCTTGCAAATGACCAAAAATATATTTGGTTATAAAATTTTTCAACTAAGCGCATAGCAGATTTAACAGAAACAAGACATGTTGTGCACATAAATTGCGATGCATGTTCTGCTGAACAAAGTATCACAAAGTTTTTGGCAGCATAAGATATTGCCTGGTGCATCAACTATATGTTTTTAGAATCCAAATCAGCATAAATCATGGTATAAACTTTCAAGATTTTCTTATCTTCAGTTTATACTTTATATTATGAGTGAACACAGGCATCTGTGACATGAATTCTATGCCAGAATAATTATTTGGACTCTTGTCAACAAAAACTAAGCCACTAGAATATTTTTACCGTACAACAGTTAAACACTTTCCTACCCATTCTATACTCCGCAACATAACAAAGCCCTAAGTTCCCAGTGTAGGAGTATTGATGCGCCTCTAGCTAGGCAAAGGGACATAGCATCCAGATAATGAAGAATGAGAAACAATCTAGCACAATTCAACAGCTCTAAAAGATGTTTTGGATGTAGTATGATGCATATCAGAACTTCTAAATGGAGCAACCTGTCAAGCAAGGTTGTCTGAACCAGTATCGATATCCATACTGGTCGCTTACTGTACCAATATACGATATGGGCAGGCATGCCAGTCAAACCATCATGCCAATTATTTTTTCATTTTTTTGTTTCTTAGGATATGTAATTAATTTTTTATAATCTTTTGAATGATTTTAAATCTAAATTGATGCTTTGCTATCTTGTTACTTTTTTTTTTTTTCAAATATCTTGATGCCTTTATATCTTTATATAATATGCTTTTCTTCATTTTTATATAATAGTAATAGTTGAATCATCCTGAATTAAGGATGATTACTATAAAATATACTATTATGGTATAAAATAACTAATATGATTTTTTTCTTAGGCTATTTTTTTTTCAAATATGTTAATGCATTTCTATTTTTATATAATGTACTTTCCTCTATTTTTATATGAGAGCATAGAAAAAATAATGATTACTTGTTTTTCCAAATGTTTATCATGATATGAACTAATTAATATAGTTACTTATTTTTTCAAATATCTTGATGCTTTTCCATCTTTATATAGTATGCTTCTTTTTATTTTTATATAATAGCCATAGCTGAATTATTATTATTATGAAATATATTATTATAGTATGAAATTGCAAAATATGATTTTTTTCCGTATTGCTCTTTTTCTTTTTAAATGGATAGATGCATTTCTATCTTTTCATTTTCATATAATAGCTATAGTAGTATATTACTTTTCTAAAATAATGGACAGGCTAAGATATTCGTGAGCATCTATTAGCTAATTTAAACAAAAAATTCTATGAAAGCAAATATTTTTTATGTAAAAATCTTACAAATTTTAATAACTACGGTGTTTATGATCGAAAAGTCTAATATAAATTTTAAATAAAAACAAGTAACAAATTATTACAAATCCAATGCATTGACCTTCATAATATTATTCCAAGAAATTAAAAATAAATATTTATTTAATAAAAATTAACTTTTATTTAATAAAAATTAACTTAAAAATAGAGCAAGATATGGACTCAATTATGTTTAGTAGATTTGGATTATGATATTATTAAAGTTTTTAATAAATTTATTATCCAAAATCAAGTATTTTAAAAAATTCATATGGACAAAACAAGATATTTATATGCTTTTGCAATGGCAAAGAAAAATGTTTTTTTATAATTAATCTTTAATTTCTATGCATTTTTCTTTTTTATTGTATAAATAAGTCGCAAGGGAATATGAGAAATTTCAAACCTCCTTTCATTCCAGCCACCTTAAAAGAAAGAAAAATTGGAGCCTGGCCAAACTATCCAGTTCAATATGGTTTCGATCGATTTAGAGCCTGAACTGAAATCCAGGGCTGTACCATCTCAATTCAGTTCCAGTATATTTCAATATGAGCTGAATTGGATGGTTCGGTATGGTTTCGAAAACCATGCTATCAAGACTCAATTCAATGAAAATAAGTACCTTTACCTTTATTTTCGCCTGACATAGAAATGAAAAAGGGTTCAAGAAGATCATAATAGACAAGTTCAATAGCCAATACGATTAAGATCAGGAGACATATTAGCTTTACCTAGGAAGCTGAACTGAAGAATTTGTTTTGCAACTTTGATTGTTATAAGGGGGGCTCAAATCACTAAATTATTGTGATGGTCTACATCAATTACAACCTGAATTATGTTGGATAAAATTCCATATCGATATTCCATATTATATCATTTATCAATTGACAAGAAAATCAAAAGTCTGATACCAACTACCATAATTAGAGCATGTAAAGAACCATTTCTAATGTTTTTAGACTTCACCATTATTTAGTAGTTAGGTAAATGGTCTAATTCGGAGTCTAAGAACAATGTGATTGGTAGATATAAGAATCGAGTGTTTACGTTACCAGCTATTACCCTCTTGAGTTGATAGACAAATAAAGTGATAAAAAATAAAAAGGAATTGGACCATCCAAGGAATGAGTACTAGTCGACAAACCTATCTTTATCAATTCTGAGCAAGGTGCCTTTGTCAGTGAACACTGCATCACCGATAATATCCTTTTTATCCAAGAGTTCATGCATGACTTTCGGCATACCCCCTCTTGGCAGAGTCTCATAGCGATCAAGTTGGATATGAAGTGGGCTTATGATTGGATGAGTTGGTACTTCCTTCGAAGGACTTTTCATGACTTTAGATTCTAGCACAGGTGGATCAGTTGAGTTATGGACTGTGTGGAAGATCCTAGCTCCACCATCTTGATTAATGATGCACCGACTGAGTACTTTCACTCGATAGTCGGTCTTCACCAAGGTTATCATCTGTCTTCTTGTAAATTTTGTATGTTGATGCTCTTTCCTGTGCTCTGAGGGATACAGTTCAGGGATCATTATTGGAGCCCTACTGGCCTACTCCTGGAGCCCAGCCGCTCTTATCTTTTCTTTGCTGATGATTGCCTTCTTATCAAGCAGGCTTTATTTCAGAATGCTAGATGCTTCGCCACCATTATCAAGACTTATTGCCATGTGTCTGGCCAGTTGGTGAACTTACAGAAGTCCACTATTGTTTTTATCCCCAGAAGGAAAGCCTAGACAAAGCAAGCTACCAAGCCAGACTGAGAATCTCTTAGCAGACCGGGATCTTTACCTACTTAGATATTTCTATGACTGGTGGGAGGCTTTGGAGGATGGAGTACGGGGGGTCTGTGATCGTCTCAAGGGTTGGCAGGCTACTACCCTCTCTATGATGGGTAGGCTCATTCTTACTAGATCTATCTTAATTTCCATCCCCGTCTACCTCCTGGCAAACACTATGCTGCCCAGATCTTGCCTCAAGGATATGGAGCAGCTCTTCCGGAATTTCTTGTGGATTGTGGAGCTTTAAACATAACAGTTGCGGGCTTCACTTCGTATCTTAGGATACAGTCTGTCGGCCAGTGAGGGATGGTGGCCTTGAGATTCGATCGTTTCTGATTAGGAGGGAGGCGTTGATTGCTAGACACGCCATGAGATATCTTTTTCAATCTAACTATTTATGGAGTAGGGTGATGAGGGCCCACTATAGAGGTTGGAGCCAGGAATTCCAAATTCAAACCACTCATGATTGTTTTTCTATTTGGAGGGAGATTTGTGCTTGCGGTCCTACTATGCTAGCTTAGATTAGATGTTTAATTGGAGATGGGATCATGGTTGATGTGAGTCAGGATGCTTAGATCTCCAGCATTTCCTTGCCTAGGTGGCTGACATATGTTAGCGTGGAGGTGGACGACAACCTTCGGGTTTATGGCTTGTTGGTAGAAGACGGTAAGACTTGGAGAGCTTAAGAGGTTACCAGGCTCTTTGGGAGCCAATTGGTTAATTAGATCCTAGCCATCTCTATTTTTGATTCACTGCAACTAGGATCTGAGGATGTGGGGCTATTCTTGCTGTCCCAAGGTTCCTTCTAATACCCTCTCTGATATGTATATGACCCCTTCTGATACAAGGATTGCGACATCTTGGATCTGAAAACTGTTTATTCACCCAAGAGTGCACCTCTTTTTTTGGAAGGTAGCTTGGGATCATCTTTCCATGAAGGCTTTGCTCATGTATAGAGGTATGGATTTGCCGGTGCTTGCCCGGTTTGCAGTTTAAAGGACGAGTCTACTGAGCATGCCATCTTACATTATCCCAGGACGAGGTTGATTTGGAGGATGGCTAGGAGATGGCCATAGGAGGAGGGCGATAGGTCCTAGTTGTGTCCTTTTCTCGACATGATCCAATAGTATTCGATCGAGGTAGGTCACTAGTTTGGCTACATCACCTATCAGATTTAATTGTATAGGAATAGTTTAGTTTTCGAGGCAATGGACATGCCTGCACACCGGGTACTTTAGAGAGCTATGTTTATAGCTATGGAGTATCACTACTTTGACACTGCTATATCCCTTGCGACTCCGGATTCCTAGGACTCCCTTGCTATCTCGATAGCGATCCAAAGGTTTATCTTCATTTCCTAGAAGCCCCCTCCTTTGGGATTTATCAAGGTAAACTTTGATGGTAGTATTCATAATGCTTCGGGCGGTGCTGGGTATGTTATCCGGGATGCTGATGCAGGATATTGGTGGCTGGGAACTCCTTTCTCCTTGAGCTTTTGGTTCCAGAAGCTGAGCTCAAAGTTTTGTGAGCAGGCATCACCTGGGCTAGGCAAGAGTTGCATATTGAGAGGATTCTCATTGAGGAAGATTTTACCACTATAATTTGATGGATTTAGGGCATATTGAAGCAACGAAAGGTCCACCCTCTCCTTCATGATATTTGGCAATCTCTCGGGCTGTCCATGATGGTGTCGGTTGGCCATGTCTTCTAGAAGGTGAACAGTATGGCTGACTAGGAAGCTTCCTTCGTTGCTTAGTATTTTGGAACTGGTCCTAGCAGCAAGGCGTTTGTATTCCTCAACCTCTTCAAAACTTACTTAATTTCTATGCAGCAAGAGTTTTGGATACAAATAGACATGTCAAAATGGGCTAGAGCCCATGAGCCAGCCCATTTGGCCCTATAAATGGACCGGACCGGGCTAAAAAAAATCGGCCCATTTATGTAAGTAGGCTTTTTGGCCCGGCCCCTGTAGCCCATGGGCTCAACAAGGTTAGAACCGGGCCAGCCCATGGGCCATGATATAATAATAATAAAAAAAAAACTTAACCTTACGGGTCAGGGCTCATTTAATTTGTTACTGTTAGTCAACTCATCTACGGTCCTACAGTTTACTGGTTTAGGACTTACTAATTACTACTTACAGGATGAAGACTGAAGGCATTATGAATTTTATTTACTCGACGACGATGGGAGACCGGGAGTCGGGACTCAGGACCCTTTATTAGGGTTAGGTCAAAGCCACCGCCCTCCGCTAGAGAGAACTAGTGAGTCCGTGAGTGACTCACGGAGAGCTGCCGGAGAATGGAGTCTCAAGTTTGGCTGTTTAGGAGAACCAGAGATGGGAGAAGGAAGAACCCCACCCCACGGCCGCCGTTCTTCCGCGAGACCGTGATGCCGGCCGGAACCTAGGACTTCGGTTGTTCGGCGGTGAGGACTCGTCATTCTTCCATCTTTTTTTTTTGATTTCTCTCAACGGATCATTAGAGGCAGTGACCAGTGAAGCACAGGTTCGAGGGGGCTCGGGGTTGGGGGGTGCCACCGTTGCCATGCTGGCCTACCGTGAGGGCTCACAGGCTTTCCCCGATGTCGTGTCGATCCATCATCAAAAATAGTGTAGATTGGAGAGGGGGAAGTTTGATCTCCGGGTTTTCCCTACTTCCTGGCTCCCACCTGCCATCGGCTACCGTTTCAGCCTTCAAGATTGGGAGACCTCCGTGCGACCGTTCCGACTTATGATTGATAGTTCTAGACTTCTAGTTCAGCCTCTTCTTTTTCTTGTTAGATTTAGCTATTGTAACACGCTTCTTTTGTCCTTCAAAGATGCCTCTTATCATTGCATCTCCTACCATAGTATCAGCACATATTTCCAGTCCCAAAATCTGCAGAAACGAATAATATAAATTGATTCATTTTTTTCCTACTTGATATTAGATGCCTCTTATCATTGCATCTCCTACCATAGTATCAGCACATATTTCCAGTCCCAAAATCTGCAGAAACGAATAATATAAATTGATTCATTTTTTTCCTACTTGATATTTTCAGCACGTGGATCCCTAGCCCACGGCCCACAGCCCTAGCCCACGGCCCACATGGGGGCTGGCCCGGCCGTAGCCTACGGCCCACATAGGGCCGGGCTGGGTTGGATTTTTTTGGCCTATTTATATAAGTGGGCCTAGCCCCGCCCGGCCCACAAAATGCAAGTCCATATGGATTAGGGCTGGGCTGGACCGAGCCGCCTGGGCCGGCCTATATTGACAGCTCTAGATACAAACGGAAACATGCATATCTGCAAGAAAGTACAGTTTCTATTGATAAATCAAAACAATAAAGTATGTCAGGTAATAAACCCAAAAGCATTGGAACAATCTATTCTTGGGTTTGACAGCATTGGAAAATTCTTGAGATTTGAACAATATTAGTTTTTTTAGGTATGATATGGGAAATTCTTGGAACAAATATAAATAAAAAAATAAACTACCTACTAGACGAGAAACAAAAGAAAATAGAGAGAGTTCTAAACAGAATAAATTACATTTTATCATATCCACAGGAAATTATATTAATTCTTTCATTCTGTAAAACCTCGGAAGACATCAGCAGATTTGAAATGACAACCTGGAGATAAATGTTACTATGGTAAGCACTTGAGGTATCTGAGAACCTATAAAATTTTCCCCATTATAGGATTATAAGAGTAATGCAATCACTTTAACCAGAAAATCATAGGAGCCAAACCCAGAACCATATTGGCAAACTGGAAATTAACAATGTTCACTTACCAAATGGCTCTTGGGTGGCACTCTCATTTCCAAACTTTGTGGTACTATGTACATACAAATCAGTGGTTTTCATACCGCGGGTGTTGGACTCTTCTGTGCATCAAAGTGTTCCAAGTTGGCTGGTTTTGCAGGCTGTGGACTCAGTGTCAAATTTTCAGATGTTCTGAAGGCTACCTTCTGTTTATTGCTTATGTTTTCATTAAGCCAAGCTCCACTTCCATGCTTCCCTCTTCCTAAGCTATCTTACATTTTTTTCACATCTATTACTACTTGAATTCATCTGCAACCATGCCCACTACCCCATCAGATTTCAGTTGCTCCCAAGCTTCAAAGTTACATGGTTGGTTTGCAGTGTTACACTGGCTTTATTGTATTCAGTGCTGCGATCTGCTTTGTCTACTGCTGCTTGTTTATTCATCCTATGATGCATTACCTTTCTTCAGTGTATGGCACTTCATGAAGCTTATCTTTGGGATTTCGTTCATGCTACATTGTGCACCTGATGGGCCTCCAGTTAACTTCCTTCGAAATTGTTACTTTTAGCTACTTTAGGTCTGCTCTGGTAATAGCTTACTGTCTTCATCTCAAACTCAAAGAATCCTTTAAAGAATCTATGGAAATTGCCTGGGCATTGTTGAATACACCAGCAGCTGCTGCTTCACTGGCCTTATCTTCTATCAGAGCTTTAGGAACAATACTGTGTTGTCTTACTTTGGTCTTATGTCTTCTTCTCCTTATGTTAGCTACTACTTTAGTTTGCATATCTTTTGTGCTTTGGCTGTATTTAATCTACTGTTTTTTATAAGAGCTTCTGTTTTCCTCTTAATACAGTTCATCATCTTACCAAAAACAAAATATCAAAAATAAAGTGCTCTAGAAATTAACAATGAATTTACATGAATCTCGTGACAAAAAATATATCATCTGTCAACTTGTATTTGCATGTACATATATAAGATATCCATTTATTTCTTACTCATGACAGCTAGTAATATATGTGAAGTAAACATTTGATTCCATCAAGTATTTGAATTGTCTAGATACTCCTATACAATGAAGCTATTCTTTTCCTACCTATTTGCTAAGCTAGACATGCGATAAAGTTTAAAGAGGTCCTGATCTAAATGGTGATCAACATTGGGCACGCACATTTTCCCCTTATAATAGCAGCCACATTAACTTTATAGGCAAACTGCAGTAAAATGATGACAAAGAAAAGTATCAATGCTGGAACAAATTGTATTAAAGTATCTAAACTAATAATTATAATTTTAAATATTTAAAGTACATTAAAAAAAAATCACATATTTTGGAGCTACCTATCTATCAAGGCCACACATGAAATGAATGGTACCCATGAGTTTGTGTTAAAATGTATGGTGGGAACTTGAGATGAAAAATTCACATCATCAAATATAAACTTCATATTGTAAAATGCTTGGGGACACAAAATCTGATAGCTTTGAATACTTGTAAAACTGAATGCTTGGAAAGCATCAACCAAAACATTTGAAGCAAAAGAGGCCCAAAAACATTATTGTTGGTTATATGTATCGTGAACATTGTAAATTATATGAGAAACAATGTGGATGTCTAATTTGATGTCATACAGACATTTACCAGCCAGCTGATGATAAGCATAATAGAAACAAAACGTGATGCCATAGTCAGACCGAGCATGAGATCTACCCAGAGTTGGCTTCTACAGACCATAGAAGCAATTATTCCTAAAGTAAAATATGAATGTGAATCTATTCCAAGTATCAATGTCTTGAAGAAAACAACCCAAGATAGCCTTTCCATGCCCAAAAAGAAACATAAGCAGAAGTAGATTTTGAAACTTTTGAACTTACTTGGTTTGATGTTATGATTTAGCAGAATCAGAACAAAAACCTGTCCATCTAGATATACCTTCTCAAAATGAAAATCTGATTTACAAAACCGGTCCCACTTTAACCAAAATCAATAACTATATAAAAAATGGATTGCATATAACATAATAAAAGATAAAATATAAAAGAAAACTATTCTGGAATTGTTTAGTCATAACATTTACTGTAATGACTTACAAGGAAGAAGCAGCTATGATACACCAACAAAAAGCATATCTCTATAGATTCAGCACTCCAATCTATAATGCACTAACACAGAACAGTATGGTGATAATTTGGCAGTCAAATGTAACTGATAAGCCACAATATAAGGAATACAAGCTATTTGGTCATTCATATAATCCCAGACCATTCCTTAAACAGGAAGGTCGTTCAACCAACTCATGTCTTAATTACATTCACGCTAATTTCTGGAGTATCATGGAGGAGCGAAATAAGGTCCTTATAAAGATTCTATAACGTATTGGAACTTGAATCATCATCTGTAAAGGATGCTGCTACTGGCACATCTCCTTCCGAATGATCATGAGATTGCATGGATCCATTCTGTAAGGTGCTATTATAATACATTTTGAGAGCATCATTTGCAGATATTGCTTGCACAGATTCATTCAAATTCAGGAAACTATCTCTGTTCTCAAACTTGTTCACCAACTTTTCTCTAGAGGAATCCGAGAGGCCAGCAAGTGCACTGTGTTTGCAATTACCAAGAAAATTTTAAAAGAAAGGAGGGCAATCAGTATGAATCAATAGATTTCAAAAATGACTTTGACATATTCATGCACATAGATAAGGACGCATAGCAGAAATTTCTTTATACCTAGTAATGCCCCTGACAAGGCCCCATCTATAACCAACGTGCATAGATTGCCTAAAGCCAAAATTAAAACCCTCTTGTGCAGAAGCTTCCTTGCCTGCTGTTATACCATCTCGATATCCCATCCAAAATTTTGTCAAGTCATCCAAAGTATCGTGGTTCAAAAAGTTTTGAGAAGATCTTTTTTGTATAGACATATGGATAAAACTCACTAATGACCTAGAAAACTCTGCACGCACAAGCTAGTAGACAAAGATAAGTAAATGATCTGGCACAATCTGAAAGGATACTGTATGATTTTTGTTGTACCTGAACCTCCCCTCTCTGTTTAATACAGATGCATGACTTGAGCCATCATCTAAAATGTCATTTGAAAGATCATGGTCAAACCAAAAATCATCAGTTCCATCATCTGAAACACAAAAGTGCTAAGTCAACAGATCTTGTTATTTCCTTCTGAATCAACTATAATATATGCTTTTATAAAATTCAAACTCCAAGGAAACTCTTTAAAACCTATAGATAGAAAGAGCACAGAAAGGATAGAACACTGCAGGGTACAACAAACTCGAAATTACTGATTGGATGACCATGGGACACTAGAACCTGCATAAGATAACCCACACAATAATACTCTCATTATTCCAAAAACATAGAATAAGTATATACATTTTCTTTTTCAACCATGGATACCATACATTATATCTAGTCCTTCCATAGTATATGAGCAAAATGAAATATCCAATTATACAATATTATATGTATATGTGTGTACGTGTTTATATATTGTGTGTATGTATGTACAAGTCTATGTACTTATAGGCAGCCATTAAGTACATATGCCATTGATTTAACAAATGAGCAATGGTGATTACAAAGCTTTCAGTAACATAAAAAGTGGTTGAGCACCTAAAAATCACACATTCCCTTGTAAAATTGCATCTGGTTACTTACAATTAGTAATAACAACCTTTCTTTTTTCTGCAAGATGATATAATTCAGAAAATGGAACTAAAATCGAAAGTCAAATTCTATTACTTACTTTTTGATGGTGATACAATAAACTAAGGCAAACAATGCATTTACCTAGACCATAATATCTCTATAAAAAGGAAATTCTAAGGCACAAGGTTGGTTCCCATATACGAACAGAATGATGAGTGCGTGTAGGACCTGACATAAGAGACAAATAACAGCACACAAGTTTTCCGGTGTACTTGGTAAGTTGACTTTAAAACTGTTCTTACCAATTGGGCCTTTTTGAGTTTGGAGGCCCTTGATTTTCTGTTGCCAGATTTGCCAAGTGTCAATAAGAGATAGTAATATCAAGGCATCACTCAAATGAAGTGGCAAAAAGAAGACTATTGTGCCATATCCAAGTAGAAAAGGAAAAAACATCTGTATACTAACAGAACAGATCATTATTTGAGACATTTGAAGTGTTGTATAATGTAAGGGCACCATCCCACTCCATGTATTGATTAAACCTATTTAGGAGGAGATATAACATATGACAAAATCACAAAGCAATCTATTGTGTGTTAGAGAACAATGCTATCCATCATGCGTCAAAGTATCTTTGTCATCTCAAACATGCTTGCTTAATATGAATGTCCCAATTACACATTTCAACTTGGATATGCTTGTGTTGCCGCATAATTAACTAAGTTTTTTGGAGGCCCCCATCTAAGGTATACTTGCATGAATTTTAGGCTAACTTAAAGAATGTGGACCTAGAAGTATCCAATATGAATCGCTTGGTATGCTATTGAAAAAAAAAAAAAATGCATAAGCAGAACATCTGACAGGGGGTGACAACCACCATGGGTTCACTATAGCAACTCAAGAAACCCCCCAAGAAAAAGATGATTCGAACATCCCTTGGCATGTGTAGCTACCTGATTTTCAGGATGTTAAAATATTATAAAGCTAATCTAGAGTATGATTATATTTTCTTAAATTTGAACGACACCATGTATTAACACTGACATAGCCAGTAAATCTGTTGTCCAAACAAAAGCAGGACACTAAACTTTCGATGGTTTTTCATTTATTACAATAAAAGATCAATACTTTAGCAAACCTATAGACTAAAAAGTCACCAAAGGATTTCTTATATAGCTAGAAAAAGAAAAATTTGAAGGGGAGAGGTTAAGAAAATTGCAACAATAAAGTGCCAAATGATTTTGGATAACATACATTATAACAAGCAGAAAAGATCACTTGATATGTGCTAAATCTGTTCGTGGGTTCACAAAGAACCAACTCTTGATGATAACTATTGCCTTTACGTGACAAGAAGAAAATTTCAAAAGGATGCCATTTTCAGGCCCACAGAGTACAACAATTAAAATTTTGAAAACCATTACAAGCCATTATAATATCCTCTGTGACATAACAGACCAAGTACAAGATCTAAAACCAAAATACTCAACAAGATAGCATAACAAGAAGAAAGTCAGGTATTTGATTTCCCAAGGTATTACCAGGACCATGATCTCATACCTTGTAGATCATTTTGATCTCTCCTAGTAGATGACAGTGATGCGTTTTCGATGTCTAATTGCCCTATTGATGTAGTTAGACCTCCAAGGTCCTCAAGTTCATCATGTGTACCATCCGCCATTCCAATCCCTGCACCACAAGACCCAAAACCAAATAAAAGACAAATTAGATAATATAATAATGATTGGAATAAAATGTATATGTTCCAAGAAAACTAGCAGATACTTTATATATAACATATTGCACTTTGCTTGCATGCACATGTCATTTATACAACTTGAAACTAAGAAATAATAGGAACCAACCCACAACAAATTAAACAAAAAAAAATTGTGCACTACATAACCAAGCTTTCGATCAACATATTTAGTAAAAAAAACAAAATCAGCAGTCTGTGCAACAAATGCTAATCTAAAAAGGATGAAAATATAGCCCATAGATTTAAACACAATCAACCTAAACTAATTATTTTGCAATATGCACTATTTTGACAACTCCTTACTCAAATCTTTTAAGACTATTTCTGTCGACTTGGAACAGCAGAGTCTTGAAACCTGCCTAGATATTTAAAAATAAATTACCTGAACCTTGACATGCACTTGGAAAAGCAAATAAAAATTATCAGGCTAAAATAAACTTGGAGGACACTTTGGGCTTCCAAAGCCCTGCTAGCAATCAAGAGCTAGAATGCAAAGGAATGCCCATTAAAGTGATTTTTATCAAAACATTCTTTATGTTCGTAAAATAAATTAGTTACAGGGAGAGACTTACCCGATGTAGTGCTGGCTGGTCGACAAACAGGTAGAGAGAGAGAGAGAGAGTCTCAGCTGCAGGGTGAGTGGGATTCTTGGATCAGTGAAGAAGAAAGAGATTCAAACTGGATGGTATCTAGGTTGGATTGGGCTTGCCCCTCAAACCCCAAAGTGGATATTTCAGTTCTTTTCTGAATTAGGGCAACTCTTAGTTTACCACCATCAAAATGTACTGTTGGATATGAATCTACCGGCTGCAATTTTATAAGCAAGAACGGCTCAAATATTTATTAGTAGACAAACATTTGAATCATTCAACTTTGATCTAGTGGCTGCGCGACTTGAGATAGATCCAAAAAAATAGTTGATAATAATGAAAAATTATTTGTTATCTATAAATAATTAATAAATAGTATTTTTTAAATACTTATTTATAAAAATACATTTCAAGCTAAATCAAGTTAACCAAGCTCAACTTGCCCTCTGCTCGAGCTCAAAATTCTAGTTTATGTTTGACTTATCTATTAATCAATGAGATAATATCTTGACAAATTTCAAACCACATATTAACATCACCTATTCTCAAAAATCTGCAATGCATTGCAATGAAGACCATAGCAGAAACTCTTTTCCTTGATATGTGAACCACTACTTTATCTTTCGATGGATGCTAGATCTAATTGGCCTATGGCACATAATTCAATCTAGGTATGATCAAGCATATGAGTCTACAAGTCTTACATGTATAAAAATATATGATAGCATTGTGTGCTCACTTAATTCAACTTTTACAAAATTGAATTACATCTAGATTTCTAGCCAAGTAGTAATCCATTTGAGGATTTTTTGGTTAAATATTTTAATTTTTTAATAAAAAAGTCGAATTACTTTCAAAAAAAACTTAACAAAGGTTGTTTATTTAAATATTTTAAAATGATATTAGGTTAAAAGAAACTAACAAGTAGATGATCCTTATTTGCTCAGATTTATCTTTTCAGATTTGAAATTAGGCAACAGGTATTGCAATGACTATTATTCATCATGCAATTGAAAATAGCAAATAGTGATAAACAAGCAAGACATAATTTACTTGAATCGATGCTCATCAAATAAAGAGTTATTTTTACCAACTAACAATATAGATTCAAATTTAAAACTCCATGATGCTTCTCAAAATACATGACACATTACATGCACGAATGGGGTAAATGGAGACAGGATCAAATGCTTGTAGTCATACATTTATGATATATAGCATCCATAAATCATGCAACATTTTTTTAAAACAAAAAAGTACAATCTGCATAGAGCTTATACAAGTTTGTCAATGTGTTAGCTTTATGGTCAACTCTAGCAAGTTGTAGTATTGGATGTTGTTTAATATATTTATTATTGATCAAATTTTATGAATTAGTCATCATGATATTAGAAACCTATGCAAGTTTTCAACATGCCAGGCCTATTTTCAAGGTAAGGACTTTGCCAACCAGCCAAGGGTGCATGGGATTGAGCACACATTCTGTATTTCTAGCCTCAGTACCAACTACTTCTGACTGAAACTTATTTTAAAGAAGAATGGTTAATCAATCAATCCAAGTAATTAAATTTATTAGCTATGTCAAACTGTAGTCCTTGCAATTTACCACCTCCGTTTGTATCCTAAGGGCTCACTTCTGTTTTCCTTCATCAGCTCAAGCTTTCTTGCTTTGCTGACACATCCTTGTGTGGCCAGAAATGTTTGAGTGGATTGTTCAACTTACATATGAAAAATCTTGTTTTAAAACCATATCCTCTTCATGCTTTTCAGATTGCTAGACTTTGACAATGGACTTTCCTCACCCCCATTACATCACCAGAACTGAACTCAAAAAGCATTTGGCTTCTCATCATGGTCTCTTTCCAATTTCCTTGACTTGTTAAATTTAGCTTTTTTTTTTTGAAAGGTATGGAGGAAGAAAGGTTCTTCTCCTTAGAATATATTAAAGTATTCGTCAAGGATTACAGATAATGGTTTGTTGGGTCCCATAAAGATACATGCACAAAAATGGGAGGAAGTAATCATTACAGTAACATGCAGAACAGTAGCGACATTGGATTTTGTGGCAGAAATACAAAATTCCATGATGGAAGTTCTGAAAGTCTGTTGTGTATTTATCCACTGCTGAATACCTTTTCAGAGAGAAAGGTGCTTATAGTGCCAGTGCATCAGAGTTTCTGAGCTTTGCTAGCCTACATAAAACTTGTTGTCCTTTGGAAACATATCTGTAAACCTATCAAAATATAACCTGAAATTCTAGAATATTGAAACCTTTGTCCCATGGTTGTCTATTAATGAAATGAAGAGGAAAGAAGTCCAGGAGACCTGTCGCTCAAAGAGCCTAATCAATAACTTCTGGGAGATAGTTTCCCAGTGACTTGTAAATACTTTCAAAAAATGCTATTCACCAGATTTGTATGATAAGGAAAGTACTTGCTACCTCATCGTCAACAGGGATCTTGGTGAGTGAGGCTGTGTAGTTCTTCTTTTAGACGTTTTATGTTGGATATTCTTGTCCAATCTTCTTCCAAAAATGAGATTTCCTTACTACCTCGCTGCTGGAGCGGGCCTCTAAATGAAACAGGCGGTTGTTAAGCTCCTTCCATAATGTCCAGCAAATGATTGCAGCAAGTGTATCCGATGTCATATGGCATTTTGATAGTTTGTGTGCATCCCTTCAGTTAAACTAGAGATCATTCAGGTTACCATGTGGAGTAGATGAGCTGCAGCGATGTAGGAAGGGTTCCCACACTGTTTTAGAAAAACAGCATCTCAGAAAGAGATTATCAGAATTTTTCTTATGGTTATAACACAATGCACAACGACTTGGGTTGGCAATCCCTTTCTTTGCAAGAATATCAGCAATAAGCAATCTGTTAGTGATATACAACCAGTTGAAAATTTTGCATTTCTCAAGAATAGGGAGTTTCCAAATAATTTTTCTGAAATACGAAGTGATACCACCATGTTTTAGGAATCTATAGCAAGATGAGATTGTAAAGGAATGATGAGGGAGCCATTTCCATTTCCATTTATCCGGGATTTCTGATAGCATAATATCTTCAAGAAAAATTTTTAAATTTGAGATTTCAATGAGGGCTCGTTGTAGCAATGGATATCTGATGTTTTTATTTATGGTGGGTTTGCTCTTAAATGCCGCAACACTACAGGACCTCTCCGTGGCAAGCTAGAACAAAGTTGGGAAAATAGATTTTACGTTCGCGTCGGTTGCCCATATGCTTTCCTAAAACAGAGCATGCTTTTCATCTCCTACTGAAACCAAAGTGAAAGATGATAATAAGTGGCCCACTTCTAGAATATTTTTCCAAAAAGAGGAAGTTTTTTCTTTTATGTAATGTGTCATTGCGGGAAACACCATAGTACTATAATAGCAATGCTTGACCAACATTTTCATGATCTTTGAGGGCCGTGGAAGAACATATCCCACCATTTAAGTAGCAGTGATTTGTTGCATTCTTGTAAGTCTACTATGCCTAGGCCTCCCAATGACTTCGGGCGATAAATTATAAACCAACTTGCAAGGTTTCTAAGGTTACTATGTTATCTTCTTCCATTCCATAAAAAAACTCTGTAATGTTGTCAATTTTCTTTATTACCTTAGATGACAATTGGTACACCAACATCCCATAACCTGAAATTGCTCTTAATACAGAGTTGACTAGTGTAAGCCTTCCAGCAAGAGATAATGAGTTCCTTTTCTACCTTGACAATCTTCGTTCAACTTTGTTTACCACAAAATTCCAATAACTAGAAAGGATCTATTATGGAGTGGGATTCCCAAATACATGATCGGAAATTGAGAGATGTTGCAACCTAGAATAGCAGCAGAATCCTAAACTTCTTGATGATTTGGTCCCAAACCCACCACAGATATTATGCTGAAATTAATTTGAGTCCCATAAGGAGTTCAAAAAGGTATAGAATCAACTTGATTTTAGTCGGTTGCTATTTTGAAGCTATAAAAAAAAAAAAAAATCACTGTGTCGTTTGCATACTGTGTAGTGTGCATATTGCTTGAAAATTCAGCCGGGCCAACATGTTCCAGTACATTTTTAGAAGTAGCGAGGTCCATCATACAAAGTAGGGAATCTGCAACTAGAATAAATAAGAGAGGAGAGAGAGGGTTACCTTATTTTAAGCATTTTTTGATAGGGAACCAGTTGCCCGATGAACCATTGATGGTGATTAGAAAAGTCGATGCCTTGATTATATTTGATAGGCAAGAAAAGAAGATGAATCCAAATCCTCATTTCTCCAATAAGGTGAACAAAAAATTCTAGGATATGGAGTCAAATACTTTTTCAAAATCAATCTTTAACAGTACACCAAGGGTCTTTGATTTGAAAAAATAGTTGATTTTTGAAGCAGTTGCATAGTTTTTGAAAATCAACCTACCTTTGATAAAAGTAGTCTGGGAAGACCTTACCAGTAAATCTATTATCTTGCTGAGCCTTATAGATAGAATTTTGGATATGATCTTTGATGATAACTCTAGATAGATAAGTCTATAATCTTTAACCGTGGGACCTTCGAACTTCTTCGGGATTAAAGTGATATGTGAATAGTTTAATCTGGAAAGGTCTACTGAACCTGAGCTCAAAACTCTTGAAGAGGCTTAATAAATCTTCTTTGAAGATGTCCCCGAATTATTGATAAAAGGAGATTAGAAATATGTCAGGGCTGCAGGCCTTGTCTTTAGCCAGAGAGAAAAGAGCCTACCTTACTTCTTCCTTAGAGAAAGAGGAGTCCAGACACTTCAAATCTACTGGGCCTTCTGGGGACAGCTTCGCCCAATCTGCTTTGGACAAATTTGAGTCACTACTTTCTAACAGGTTAGAGAAGTATGATGAAAACTATTATTGGATGTCCTCCTATTTTGAGACACTTTACCCATTTATGAAGATTTTGTTAATCTCATTTTTTTTTTCAATTGCTTGCATATATATCAAAAAACTTAGCAATATGATCACCATTCTTAATCGATTTGTCTCTTGATCTTTGCCACCAGTAAATTTCTTCCAGAGATGTCATTTCTACTAATTATGATTTTAGAATGGATCGTTGATCCCTTTCATCATATGAAAGACTATTGTCTTCCTCTTGTTTATCTAGAGCCTCTATCCTATTTATTAGCTCCATTTTCCTTGGGAAGATATCTCCCGCTGTGTGTTTGCTCTAACTCCTGAGATCTTTTCTCGGTCTTTTAGTTTCAGAACTATGTTTGCTATTGCATCAAATGATGAAACACTCCTTTCCCATGAAGTTTACATGGTAGAGACAAGATCAGGATATGAGAACCAAAGGTTCTCAAAATGAAATGATTTTTTAATCCCTTTTGACTTTGAAGGAGAGTGAGAGAAGTTGATCTTGAGAGGTATATGATTAGATGTTATCCTTATCAAGAAAATGCATCTAGTCAAAGAAAATTTAGTGTGCCACTGCATATTAACAAAGTATCTATCTAATCTTACAAAACTTGTGTTTGCCCTGAAGTTGGACTATGAAAATCTCTTATCAGTAGGATGTATTTCAATCACCTCAAGCTTATACAACACCTTATTGAAGAACAAACTGGTGGCAATGGAGCTTGGTTGTCCTTGTCTATCCTCTGGGCACTGGGTAGCATTGAAGTCTTCCATAATGATCCAAGGATACTGGATGCTATTTTTAAGATTAGAGAGTTCTTCGAAAAACTATTTCTACTCCTACAAGATGATGGTCCATAAACAGTAGTGACCATCTAAAAAGCACAACTGCTTTTATCTAAAATTTGGAACTTGGTTGTGATGTTGAAACAATCTCTATGAAAATTAGTTCCATTAGAGTGTGAACCCTTCCAACATATAACCAGCCCACCGTAGGTCCCTACAGCTTCTTTTACATCCCAGCTATTAAAACTCTTTTTGCAGGTTGATTTAAGTAGCTTTTTTGTTAAAACACCGAAGTTTAGTTTCTTGCAGACAAACAATATCATAGAGAGTCTTGAATAGATGTTTTAACCGGTCTCCATTTAGAGGCCTTACCAAGATCACATACATTCCAACATTGGATTATCATATTTATGGAAATGAGAACCAACCAAAAAGATAGTGACAAAGATAAACACTACTGGAACAAGCATAGTAAGAGGGGATGATAATCATGCTTACAGACTTTAGCTTACGAAACTCATAGAGATTGCAGTGAATCTCTATGTTACAAAGATCAAAAGAAAGATTCTGAAAAGCTAACATTGAACACTGAGGTAGAGAAGATACTAGGTTTCTTCTAGCCAAAAAGCTAATCATAATACCAAAAATGATATGTACTCCAGGGGGATTTCAGGCAGACCCTTTCACCTCCGCCGATGATATGTACTCCAGGGGGATTTCAGGCAGACCCTTTCACCTCCGCCGATATAAATATTTTCTTATAGCGAGACCTCTCCATTAATTTAAGCTTAGTTATAGTGCCATCCATAGAAAAAAGAGAAAAGCTTACACCACATCTGGCTCCCAACTTCGCAATGTCACCGGAAGTAAGAGAGTTAATGAACATGATGTCTTGGTCCAAGAGGGAGGCAAGATCAATCCCAGGAGCTCTGGCTTTCTTGATCCACATACAAGCACTTCTCTTATGGCTAGAGTGTGGAGGTGATGGTGTAGAGGTCACAGTAGAGGGAAGAGTGATGGTGCTTGCAGGACCTTGAAGGGTATTTTTTGGTAAGAGAAGATTTTTGAAATCGGGACTAAATCTTGGTGGGTGGAGAAGTTGAAGTGGCAAAGGTTGAAGCTCTTGCTGGTGTGTAGCTATTGGTCTGGGAGGGGTCTGCTTCCAAACTGTAGTTCAAAAGGAGGTAGATAGGACGTGAAAGGGACTTTAGATTTGAACTACCCACAGATGGTTGTGGGAAGCTATGCAAAGTGACCTTGGAAAAGAAAAACGATGTCCTGCTGAGACTTGGTGACATGAGGTGTAAAGAGGTGGATGAGATCAAATTATGCAGGGCTATAACCACAAGGAAATCATGATGCAGGTGATATGCAATGGTCTGAAAACCAACGGTTTGAACCAGTCGAAAGCTAACGTCAATGTCAAGGAGCTCTATCCAACATTTAGATGTTGAGGCGACCCGATGGTGGGAGTAGATGATTGATGTCTCAAAGTAGAATTCCTATTCCTTTGTCCTGCTAAGCCAAGCTAGAACTCCTCGTCTTCATCCATAGCAGCATCATTGTTTTCTTGTGAGAGGCTGAGTTCCACATATGGATTATATGGGCTGCTATAGTTATATGAAGCTTAACCTCAAACATATGGTGACCAACGGTAACCTAAATGACCTGAGGAAGGGAAATAATATCCTCGTAAAGAAAAGATACATCAAAGCTTGTAAGGTCTTCCCAGCTTGTATTTGCCTTACTAGCTCTAGCTAGGACCCCGAAACTAAAGAGAATGTTAGCCACCATTTCTAGGTTCCAGCAGACCAGAGGGAGGTCCAAAAGGCTAGCGACCACTTTGTATTTCAGACTGTGAGGCATCCAACCACATGTTTGATCCCAGCGGTCGATGAATAAGGAGAAACCCTTGCCATGGATTTGACTGAGTGATAACAGTTTGTGGACAACTTCGAAGGAAAGGCATGCAATGAAGGAGGTATTTTTCGATGAAAGTTTCCTAGTAGTCCAGAACCTAGGGATGCCCGCGATGTCGGAGAGGGTGGATGGAACATCATCGGGCTTAATAACATGGCCAATAGCCTCTATGAAAGCCGCACGCATAAGGTAATCTTAAGTTTCAGACAGGCTGCAGGAGTTTGGGATGAAGGCCTTTGCTTTGCGCAGAGGTGGTTCTCAGATAGGAGGGACTCGGGTAGAGGATAGTCGGGGATAATTTGTTCGGGGGCTCAGGCTCCATGTGAGAGGTATGATGGCAAGGTTCATGGAACCATCCCGTACCGCCCGGTACAGGGTGGATCGTACCATACCGGCAGCTAGCCGATACGGTTCATCCCAGTAAAACGGTCCAGCCTCCGTACCATTAAAAAAATAAAAAAAATTAATTTCCGTACCAGTACCGTACCATACCGGTACGAACCATCCGATTCAGCCCGGTACCACCTGGTTCAGGTCCATTTCTTGCTTTGGGGGGAGGAAAAGATGGTTTTTAATATCAAAAAGGGGCTCAGCATGCATGCCGATATGGTATGGACTGTACCGCCCACCTTCCAAAACGGGTCCCGGTACCGGTATCGGGAACCCTGTATGATGGTGTTTAGAAGGTTGAGAAAGAGATTCGGAGAAAGTTGTTTTCTTTGCATAGATGTAAATTTTACATCTCTGAAATGTATGACTAAATCGGAGACAAGTATTTAATGGGATTTCTACATGAAAACTTTGAGTAGCTGCGATCTCCACAACAATAGCAGTATCCCTTTTTGAAGGCTTGAGGGGTGGGGGAGAAGAGGTTTGAGGGGGTGGAAAGGAGGTTACCTCGAGCAATGGGAGCCGGCGAATATATCTTTCGTAGAAGTAGCGATGATGGGATTCCGGATGGCTAGGAATTCTTTAACAGCATTGGCGAAAGTCTTAGCTTTCAGATATTGCACTGATACTTCTCCTATTCCAGAGTATAGTTGAGCAGGATGTAGCGAGGGATGAGGCTCTAGAATATCGTCCCCACTTGCATCATGAGAGAACGGCAAGAGTGATGTTTAAGTAGAGTTTTGGAGCCTTCCCAAGGAGATGAGGTTGGCACCGAAAAGAGGACGACGATTAACTTTGCCTAAACTATTTTGATGGCTTCCTTGGAAAATGTTGGATGAGGGTTGTCGACTTCTTCTTGTTTCATCCCTCTGCATGTCAATGAAAGGATGTGCCCTGAGGTCATGGTATCTCGAAGAATGTTTTTCCACTCTCTTTACAGGATGGTGGGGTCTACGATGGACGGAGATCCACCCACCATCTGAGGCCCGGTGGGGAGGTTTAACAAAATGCCTAGTATTTGAGGGTTCTTGGGAGGGAGGAGGGTGGGGTCAAAAGGATGCTCTCTCCTGCTGATGCTTTTTCCTAATTCTGTCTCCCTGGAAAACTTCCTCGCCGAACGATCCTATCCTTGGCTTTCTGAAGAATCTCTCGAAGAGTCTCTCTAGAAAACTTCCCGGAGCATCTCTCTCTAGAACCCATCTTCTACAGATTTCAAAATATATATGTTAAATTTAGCTATTTCATTCTCAAAAACATGGTCAAGTTCAAAAGGCCTCGGGGGAGCAAGGGAAGACTAGAAATCAATTTTGAATATGTTAGATAAGGTTGTTACTCCTCATATCTTATGAGGATTGAGGCATGATCAAATTGTTCTGTTCACTCTTGCAGACACAATCTAGAGCCAAGTACAAGTAGAGGTGGAGTTTTGGATGGCCAGCATCTCAAAACAAATACACAAAGTTTGAGCTTGTCAATCTCATGGTTCCTTCTACACCCACAAGTGATCAGCTGAAACTTGGCTCTTTGAAAGATATTTGGGTGGATTTGCAGAAGGTCAGTTCTTTCTTCTGGGATTTTGAAAATGGCTGGAGAATGGAAAAATCTGAATACTCCATGGAAAATTGAATCCAAGTTTCTAGATTATTTTTCTTAAAAACATGGTCATGTGAAATTGTGGATGTATCATTACTATTATGAACCGTTATGCAAGTTAGCTTCCCACTAATCTAGTGTACTGCAAAAACAGTAGTGAGATTCTTACTGAAAATGCTACACTATGCAAAGCTAACATATTATTGTCACTAAGTTCATTGTAGTTTCATAGGGATTACAACTGGCTACACTGAATTAGGATACATTTTTTGCACTCTCTGACCCTTCTCTAGTCCTTCATGCTTGGTCACAAATAGTAAATTTTGCGGTACTTTCATTTACATGGTATAACATTCATCTACCTAGAGGTATCCTTGTAAATCCTGCACTGCTTCTTTCCATGTGTTTTTGATGTGAACGACTTTTCACAGAAATTAGAGCATTCTGCCGTAATATATTGAAATTTTTGTTTGCATTTAACATGAAGTCTGATAAATTAGCAATTGGAAAGGATGGGATTTGGCAATCCTATGGATAAAAATCCCATTTCCTTTCCTGAGTACTGTTTGAATAATTTAACTGTGGGATAAAAAAGAAATTGGAAGTAGCTAATCCTATAGGAAAAAGGCAATAACCTCCGAAGATCATTTTTTTCCATGATCATTGGGCTCTATCTTTCCCTCCTCCCATCTCCTTTTCGCCCACGTGGGTCCCTCCCCCTCTCCTTCCTCGCCCTCCTCCGCCTTCTTCCCCCCGCCCCCGCCCCGGCCCCCCGCCTTCGTCGGCCGCCCACAAGTTCTCTCCTTCCCCATGGATCTCCGAAAAAGAGAATGAAATGCAAAGAAAACGAAGCAAACAAGGAAAAAAAATGCACAATCTTTGTGAGAAAAGATCTTACCTTTTAATTTTTTTCTCACTTTTCCTTTGTTTTGTTGATGTTTCCTGCCCTGGTTTTTCCTCGATTTTTTACGCCCTCAGAAGTCTCAATCGTTGGCGGGGCAACTTGGAGCGCTCGAATATCGAAGACGATGGCTGGGGTTTTGCGTCTGGCGTCTATTTATAAGAGTTTAAAATTATTTTTTTTTATTAAAAAAAAAAAAAAAAAAAAAAAAGAAGAAGAAGAAGAAGAAGAAAAAGAAGAAGAAGATTCATCTCTTTCACGGGATCCATCAACATATCACATATTTCAACCCAGTCACATGCCCCATTCTGGATTTGCTAAGCTACACGAATGGATGCTCTCTCGCCTCCCAGTTCGTGTTTCATGCTTCGAACCTATGATCGAAGAGAGGCGAGCTAAATCTTTACCAACCTGGCTATCGTCTTGACGGTTAAAATTAAATTTGTTACCAAACAAATTGAACCTTAGATTATGTTATTTCGGATTATATATGAGTTTTTATCAACTTTATTTCTATTTTTTTTAAATAAAATTAGTTATTATTGATGGTATTAATGATAATGATTTATCTATTACCATCCCTCCGTTCTCCTAGGAGATCCAAGCGGAGCCGATTCCCCGTCGGTTTCGCATGCCGCAGGTAGATCCTTATGACGGGACCACTGACCCCCTGGACCACCTGGAAAGTTACCGGGCCCTCATGAGGGTCCAGGGGGCCACTGACGCTCTTCTATGCATCACCTTTCCTACTACTCTCCGGAAGGCGGCTCGAGTGTGGTTCGCCCGCCTTGAGCCGGAAAGCATCAACTCCTTTGCCCAGCTGGGACAGAGGTTCGTGGCTCACTTCGATGCCTGTCGAAAGATGCCACGAGAGGCAGACATCCTCTTCTCTATCAGGCAATAGGACCGTGAGCCACTGCGGGACCGTGGCTTGCCTCAAGGCTGCCGCACTAGAGATCTACAACCTGGAGGAGCCGGTCGCAATGCTGGCTTTGAAGCGAGGGCTCAGGACTTCTTGCCTGACCTACTCACTCGATAAGAAGTCCCCGAAGACTTACTTCAAGCTCCTCTTCCGAGCTCAGAAGTACATCCATGCCGAGGAGGCGGATCGTACGAGGCGGGAGCTCGACAGGAAGCCGCTGAAGAAGCCGACACCCATCGAGGCGCCTAGGACACTGAGTCCGGGACTGCCAGCTCAGAGCTCTGGGCCGGGACCAAGGCCAAGAGGCCTCCCATCTCTGAGGGGAGTTTCACTCCCCTTCTCATCCCGAGAACAAAGATCCTCATGGAGATCGAAGGCGAGGCCTACCTGAGGCGCCCACCGCCATTGAAGTCATCCTCTGGCCGTGACAAGACAAAGTACTGCCATTTCCACCATGACCACATCATGACACCAAGGAATGCCGCAGTCTCAAGTGAGAGATCGAAGAGCTCATCAAGAGGGGCTACTTCGAAAGATATGTGGGGGGCAGATCTCAGGCGCTCCTCGCCCTCCCACCAGTCCTGGCGGTCGACAATCGCCCTACTGAGAAACCGGTGGGGATGATACGTTGGGGAGCCGAGCGTGCACCCAAGAGGGCTCAGGGGGTAGGGCATCCTGAGGTTGTACTCCCCTTTATGAGGGAAGGGGAAGACGGAGAAAAAATGTAAACAATGATGCTGTGGTTGTCGAGATGATGATCGTGAAGCATCTTGTAAAATGCATCATGGTAGATAGTGGAAGTTCCACAGATGTGCTTTTCTACGATGCTTTCTCCAGGATGAACCTTTCTTCTGTTCAGCTCAAGCCTGTACACACCCCCCTTGTTGGTTTCACAGGAGACTCTGTACGGGTGGAAGGAGAAATTACTCTCCCAGTCACTATCGGGACCCCGCCTCGGCAGAGTACCGTCATGATGACGGTCACGGTTGTCAGGCTTCCTTCGGCCTACAATGCAATTTGGGGCTGACCTGGGCTCAACCTCCTTGACACCGTTATCTCTACCAAGAAATTACTTGTGCAATTCCCAACCCCTTGTGGTATTGGGGAGATGAGGGGCGCACCCCAGCTGGTGCAGCATTGCTTCCAAACTCTCCCCGGGGCCCGGGCCCCCGAGGAGGACTCCAAGGCAGACGAGCTTGACCAGAGGATTTAGGACCCCAGAGGAGGCCCAGTCGAGCGCCTACTTCCTTACCAGCTCGGGGCTGACCAGACGAAGACAGTGCAAATCGAAGCCCAGCTGCCCGAGAAGGAGAAGGCTCCACTGTTGGAGTTTCTGCGGGCGAATGCAGATGTGTTCGCCTGGACAACGGCGAACATGCCAGGTATTCCCCCTGAAATCATCACCCACAGCTCAGCATCGATCCGAAGCATAGGCCGGTTCGACAGAAGAAGAGAAGCTTTGCCCCAGAGAGGCAGGCAGCCATCAACGAAGAAGTGGAGAAACTCTTGGCCGCCGCTTCGTCCGAGAGGTACAATACCCGAGCTGGCTGACGAACATGGTGATGGTGAAGAAGAACAATGGTAAGTGGAGGATATGTGTAGACTACACTGACCTCAACAAGGCATGCCAAAGGATAGCTTTCCTATACCAAAGATAGATCAGTTAGTGGATGCCACCTCAGGGCACAAACTGCTCTCCTTAATGGATGCGTTCTTCGGGTACAATCAGATCCGGATATACCCAGGGGACAAGGAGCACACTGCCTTCGTCATTGATCGAGGGACATATT
Organism: Areca catechu; assembly: GCA_021397845.1. Classification (NCBI taxonomy): domain Eukaryota; kingdom Viridiplantae; phylum Streptophyta; class Magnoliopsida; order Arecales; family Arecaceae; genus Areca; species Areca catechu. The sequence goes on along the minus strand of CM038046.1, from coordinate 24,191,407 downwards.
GCTAATGGATGATGCCCTTTGGCCTAAAGAATGCTGGGGCCACGTACCAGCATCTGGTCTACAAGGTCTTCAAGGACCAGATTGGCCGGAACATGCAAGTGTACATGGACGACATGCTCGTTATGAGCAAGCCGAGCTCGGACCACGTTGCTGACCTCGTTGAAGCCTTTCACAGTCTCCGGAAGCCCCAAATGAAGCTCAATCCGGCAAAATGCACTTTCGGGGTGGCAGCTGGGAAGTTCCTCGGCTTCATGGTCACTCAGAGAGGCATCGAAGCAAACCCGGAGAAGGTCCAAGTGATCGTTGATATGGAGCATCCAACATCCAAGAAGCAAGTCCAATGCTTGATGGGACGGGTCACAGCCTTAAGCCGGTTCATCTCAAGGTCGGTCGACCGCTGCCTCCCCTTCTTCAAGGCGTTGCGCAAGATGCATGACTTCACCTGGATCGAAGAGTGCAAGATGGCCTTTGAAGAACTGAAGGAGTTCCTGGCCTCTCCACCTCTGCTACCCAGACCGGAAGAAGGGGAAGAGCTCCTACTCTACCTGGTGGTCACACCCGGGGCCGTCAGCTCAGTTCTCATTCGCACGGATCAGGACGGATCCCAAAAGCTGGTGTACTACACCAGCAAAATCCTCCGCCATGCGGAGATCAGGTATACTCGCTTCGAGAAACTCATTTTTGCACTAATCATGTCTGCTAAGTGCCTCAGGCTCTATTTCCAAGTGTACCCCATCGCGATTGTGACTGATCAGCCACTGAGGACCATACTAGGCTGCCCCGAAACTTCCGAGAGACTGACCAAATGGTCCCTGACACTAAGCGAGTTCGACATCGCATACCAACCGAGATCATCGCAGAAGGCCCAAGTCTTAGCCGACTTCGTGTCGAATGTATAGGACCCGCCGAGAAGCCAGAGCAGACGACCCCGGAGTGCCAAGCTGAACTCGGACCACGGGAGGACCCTTGGATCCTCCATGTGGATGGTGCCTCTAATTCCGGCGGGAGCAGAGTAGGCCTCATCCTCGTCAATTGTGATGGAGTGGTGATGGAATGCGCCCTCCGCTTCAAGTTTGCCGCCACAAACAACCAGGCAGAGTATGAAGCGCTCCTCGTGGGCCTAAAGGTATCTCGCGAGCTGGGTGTGCAAAGCCTGAAGGTTTTCATCGACTTCCAACTAGTTGCCGGACAAGTTTCCGGAGAGTACAAGGCCCGAGATCCCCAGATGGTGAAGTACCTGGAGAGGGTCTGTTCGAGCATGGCAGGCTTCCGTCACTTCCGCATTTTCTACATCCCCCGTGGCGAAAACACTCGTGCGGATGCACTGTCAAGGCTCGCAACCCTGCTGGACTCATTGCTGGGGCATGCCTACATCGAGTATCTTGAGAATCCAAGCTATGAAAGCCCAGAGGAGATACAACAAGTAGCCCACGAGCCGAGCTGGATGAACAGGTATAACAAGTACATCCAGGATGGCCTCCTACCAGAGGACCGCAGAGAAGCCGGCCTCATTAGAAGGAATGCCACCCATTTTGTTCTAATGGACGGTCAGCTCTACCACCGATCTTACTCCTACCTACTCCTGAAGTGTCTCAGATCCACGGAGGCAACCTTTGTGCTCCAGGAGATACACGAGGGCCTCTGTGGAAACCATGTCGGGGGGAGGACTCTGGCGTACAAGGATCTTCACCAGGGATAGTTCTGAGAGACGATGAGGGAAGATGCCACCGACTTCATCAAGAAATGTGACAAATGCCAATGCCATTCCTATATACAGCACCTGCCAGTGGCACCGATCTCCTAATTGTCATCCCCCTGGCCTTTTGCATAGTGGGGGATGGACATCCTGGGACTATTTCCCACCGTGCCAGGGCAATGGAAGTTTCTGCTAGTGACAATCGACTACTTCACCAAGTGGGTCGAAGCGGAGCCGCTGGCTCGAATCACAGAAGCCAATGTTCGACAATTCTTCTAGAAGTCTGTCATCTGCCGTTTCGGACTCCCCAATTGTATCATCACCGATAACGGGCGACAGTTCAACAACCGGAAGTTCGAAGGATTCTATGCCGAGCATGGCATCCAACACAGGTTCACCTCGGTAGCTCACCCCTAGACAAATGGGGAAGCTGAGGTGACTAATCGGACTATCCTTCAAGGACTTCGCACTAAGTTGGACCAAGCCAAGGGCAGATGGGCAGATGAGCTTCCAAGCATCCTATGGGCCTACCACTCAATGCCCAGAATGGCAACGGGCGAAACACCCTTCAACATCATCTTCGGTACTGAAGTAGTAATCCCAATTGAGCTCAGCATGCCCACACTACGGGTGCAGCAATACCACAAGATGTAGAATTCGGCGCACCTCCTACTCAATTTAGACATCCTAGAAGAAACAAGGGACAAAGCCCAACTTCGGATGGTGGCATATCGGCAACAAGTTGCCCGATATTACAATGCGCGGGTGAAGCTGAAGACTTTCTGACCTGGCGACTTGGTACTATGCCGAGCTGAAGCGTCTCAACCCCGGGAGTGTGACAAGCTCCCGCCAAACTGGGAAGGCCCTTATAAAATGGCGAGGCCCTCTCACACGGGGCCTACTATCTCGAGGACCTGGATGGTGCCAGGTTCCCCCGAATATGGAATGCCTGTAATTTGAGGAGATACTATCAATAGTATAAGTTTTTCCTCCATTAAAAATAAAGACTTTTCTTTGCACAACAGGTTACTTGCCTTGTAGGAATGTCGCTATCCTGGGCCCAACTCTCCGAAAGGCTTGCCTCGAGCCTAGCTCCAAGGCGCCAAGCAGTCCGGGACCCAGCTCTTCGGAAGAAAAAGCCCTGAGCCACTGTTCTCAGGCACTCAAGCCCGGAGCCACTATTCTTCGGCACAAAAGCCTCGAGCCTAGCTCCAAGGCATACAAGCCCTGAGCCTCTGTTCTCAAGCACTCAAGCTCGAAGCCACTGTTCTCCGGCACCAAAGCCTCGAGCCTAGCTCCAAGGCATATAAGCCCTGAGCCACCGTTCTCAGGCACTCAAGCCTGGAGCCACTGTTCTTCGGCACCAAAGCCTCGAGCCCAGCTCTAAAGCATTCAAGACTCGGAGCCCAGCTCTCCGGCCAGCACATCTTCAAGCCCAGCTCCAAGACAGTGATTCCGGAGCCACTGTTCTCCGGCACCAAAGCCTCGAGCCAAGCTCCAAGGCATACAAGCCCTAAGCCATCATTCTCAAGCACTCAAGCTCGGAGCCACTGTTCTCTGGCACCAAAGCCTCGAGCCCAGCTCTTCGGCCAGCACATCTTCGAGCCCAGCTCCAAGACAACAACTCCCGAGCCTTGTTCTTAGGCGACCAAGACCCGGAGCCCAGCTCTCCGGCCAGCACGTCTTCGAGCTCAACTCTAAGACAACTCCTGAGCCTTGTTCTCAGGCGACTAAGACCCAGAGCCCAGCTCTCCGGCCAGCAGGTCTTCGAGCCCAGCTCCAAGACAACAACTCCTGAGCCTTGTTCTCAAGTGACCAAGACCCGGAGCCCAGCTCTCCGGCCAGCACGTCTTCGAGCCCAGCTCTAAGACAACAACTCCTGAGCCTTGTTCTCATGCGACCAAGACCCGGAGCCCAGCTCTCTGGCTAGCACGTCTTCGAGCCCAACTCCAAGACAACAACTCCTGAGCCTTGTTCTCGGGCGACCAAGACCCGGAGCCCAGCTCTCCAGCCAGCACGTCTTCGAGCCCAGCTCCAAGACAACAACTCCTGAGCCTTGTTCTTAGGCGACCAAGACCCGGAGCCCAGCTCTCCAGCCAGCACGTCTTCGAGCCCAGCTCCAAGACAACAACTCCTAAGCCTTATTCTCAGGCGACCAAGACCCGGAGCCCAGCTCTCCGGCCAGCACGTCTTCGAGCCCAGCTCCAAGACAACAACTCCTGAGCCTTGTTCTCAGGCGACCAAGACCCGGAGCCCAGCTCTCCGGCCAGCACGTCTTCGAGCCCAGCTCCAAGACAACTCCTGAGCCTTGTTCTCGAGCGACCAAGACCCGGAGCCCAGCTCTCCGGCCAACATGTCCTCGAGCCCAGCTCCAAGACTGTGAGACTCAAGCTCATACAAGATGGAGCTCTCCTCTCTAACCTCCCCACACCAAAAAAAAAAAGTGGAAAAAGAGAGAAAAGGAGGAGAGGGGAGAAAGCATTCACACTACAACAAAAAAGGAGAAGTTACGCTGATCAAAACACTCTTTATTGCTTAAAAAGTGTTACATTATTTTTCGAGCCCTGACAAGCCAGGCAGCCAGGTCCAACAAAAAAAAAAAAATTTATAAGAGGTCCTACTCTACTAGGCCAGCTCCCTCCCTGGACGGCACCCACTGCCGCCGTCGGAGCCAACTTAGCTGCCTCTGTCCACGGTGCTGGTTCAACCATTGTCACCGCTGAGGTCGGCTCGACATGGCCTGGTGTCGCTGAGGTTGCCTCCGGGAGAGGCCCGACTGGAGCGGCTCCCGGCCCCATTGCAGCCAGCACCGAAGATGGAGCCTTCTTGCCAGGGGCCTGGAGCACGGCCAACCGCTCCTCAGAAAGGATCCCTCATAGCTGGGAGTGGCAGTAGGCGAACCCCTTGGCAAAGGAGTCCGTCGCCGCCTCCTTAAAGTCCTTTATGTACTCAGGAGAGGCCTTGAAATTGGCCACCGCATCGGTGACCTCCTTCATTGCGGCCTTCACCCGGTGTGTTGCCTTGACCGACTTCTCTCCTGCACGCTCGACCTGGAGGATTGCCACCGCCATCCCCTTCTCGACTATCTCAGCAGAATGCGTGGCGGCGGCAACCTTCTCCTCCGTCTCCGTGGCCCTCTTCTCAGCGGCCACTGCCTTCTTCTTAGCGGAGATGGCCCGTTCCCTTGCCGCCTCCGACTCGGCCCAGAGCTCCTTCAACTGGGTCCTCTTTGCCTCAAGCTCTCTCTCGAGCTCCTTCCTGATCCCCGCGGCATCGGCGACCTCGCCCGTGAGGCTCTTAACCTTCAAGTTAGCCTCCCGGGTCTCCTCGTCCTTCTGACTCACCTCGGTCTTCAGGGACTCAAGTTTCACCTGCCGCTCCTTGTCCCTCTTGGCCCAATTATGGCAGAAGTCCTGGATGAAGACCAGTTCCCTACCTTGCTGTATCAAAGAAAGCACGTCAGCTACGATGCCAAAGAAGGTTAGGAGGAATAGAGATGGACGAGGAGAAACTTACGGCGTAGAGGTTGGCGAAGGATGAGCTGGTGACATCACCGAGGAGTCTCCCACTCCCTTCTTGCCAGTCACAAGACTGGACTGAGAAGTCCATCATCCGCTCAACGAGGCTTGGGTCCTTTATAAAGGAGATGTTGGGCCCCAACCTGAAAGGAACCCGGCGATAGTCCCTATCCCTCTTCTCCACCGACTCGGACCCCTCAATGATGGAAGATGCCTTCGATGCCGGTTGCGAGCTCCGCGCCGCTTCAGACCGCACCGTGGGTGCCGGCCTCGCATCCCTCGGCTCCCCGTCCTCCTCAACCTCAATGATCTCTGGAGGGGGGACTGCCACCCTTGCAGCAGCAGTAGCCGACCTGGCCCGGACAACCACATCGGGCTCAGGCATCGAGGTCGGGTCGCGCTACCTTCGAGGTTCCGGGACGGGCTCAGCTGCTCTCTTCCACCTCCATTCGGAAACCGACACGTCTGGCCTGGCCTACATCAGCCTTGCACCATCATCTGCACGAGCCCTCTTCGGAGCAGGCTCGCCGGCCTTAGTCTCCTGTTCTCGCTCCTCGAAGAAAGAAAGCAAAAAAAAAGAAAGAAAAAGAAAGGAAGAAAGGGAAGGGGTGGCCAAACTGAACTCACCCGACTCCCGCATCGAGCTGACCCCGGCCTTATGGAGATTCCGCTCTGACAGCAGGACCTCGAGTGAAGGGATCTTGGCCGACCTGAGCTGCTCGTACAGTTCGAGGCGAGCTACTTCAATGGAGGAGTTTTGGTTGGGAGACCGAACTGGGTCGCTCTAAACCCAGTCGATCCCTTCAACCGAGGCAAAAAAATACCTACACTTCTATCCCTTGATGGAAGAGGGGAGCTCAAACCTAATACCCCGAGGGCGGGAAGAAAGAGACCAGCACCCCTCCTCGGTAGGGTGGCATTTCAGGGTGAAGAAGGCCCTGAACAGAGAGAAACGGGCAACGATCCCGTGGAAGTGACACAGAACGATGAAACAGAAAATCGTTCTGATGGCATTTGGAACCAACTGGGCGGGAACAAGGTGATAGTTGGTCAGAAAAGAGAGGAAAAATGGATGAACAGGAAATCGGAGGCCTTCGGTGAAGGTCCCCTCATAGAAGGCGATCCGACGAGGAACACTAGAAGTGACTCGCTCCCTCGGACAAGGAACAGAAAGATGGATGGACTCGGGGATGTCGTAATCACCCCGGATGGTCGCTAGCTCCTCGGCGGTGATCACCGAAGCAATCCCCCTGAGACCTGTTGACCGAGGAGGTTTGGGAGCAGGAGCAGGAGCAGGAAGAAGAGACAAGCGAGGTGGGGGAGCAGACCCAGGTTTCCTAATGGCTACGGGACCATAGGTAGGCCTCCTACTGAACTCGTAGCGCGCCGCCTCCCTTTCCTCGTCGGAGGAAGAAGGAGTTTTCGGCCGGGAAGACCCAGCCTCGGCTTGGCAAGAAGGACGAAAGTTTGGGCCAAAGCGGTCCATAGAAGAAGAAGAAAAAGATGAAGGGAGACCTAAGATGACCCCTAGTCGACAATGCGGGAGAAGAAGAGGGAACTGACCTGCTAAGAGTCCAGGAAGACAAAAACGGCCGGAGAAGAAAGAAGGGAGAACCTCTGTACGACATCGGGCGCGAAAGATTTGAAAAAAAGGTAAGTCCTGGAAAATTTACCTTTCTTCTCGAAGCAACCTATGCCCGTCCGTACCGTTATGGCTCCCTCGCCGAGAGATGCTCACCATGTGTCATCGATCGATGGAGCCAGCACCTCAATCCGACTGTGGCTGCTCTAAATTCCGTGTTTGCACTAATTGCTCCTCGGACGTGGTCGCGTGGCACCCCCGCACTGGCTCGAAGGACCGCCGCATGAAGCACCATCGATATCGATCATTATTGCACCAAATCTTTTCCCTTTCCACGTCAGCACCGCAATTACTCCCTTCATCCCGAGCACCGCGCACCAACGGGCCTCGGGAGTGGGGGGCAAATGATGTGGCTGGATCGCTGACATGGGATGGGCAGATTGACGTGGAGTCCCTATCAGACGCCATGCTGGATTTTCAACATGGACCCCTTCGTCGGGCTGAGCTCCCCCAGAACAGCGGAGTCGCCTATCGAAGTCGAGCTCCGTCCTCCACCAAGTCGGTCCCCACCGGGACGGGACGCCTAGGCCGGAGCCAAGCGTAAGTCCCCCCCCAAGGCAGGCCCCTTAGGATCCGGCCCCATGGTCAGGAGTCAAGCCCAAGTCTCCTCTGCCACGTGGAGCCCCTCCGAGGTCAAGTCCCCTGGGCTAGGCTGCACCCCACCCACCTCTGTCAGGTCGAGCTCGCCCGAAGCCGAGTTCAGTTGGTCCGGAGTCGAGCTCAGCCCTCCTCCGCCCAGCTGAGCCACCTCGAGGCCAAGCCCCTCGGAGTTGGGCCCCATCTCTCCAGCTCGGTCCCCAGCTCGGGCAGAGGCACCAACTACCAAGGAAGCGGCGCCTCCCCTCCAAGGACGATGGCGGGCCTCCCGAGGGACGTGCGGTAGCACCTATCATGCTGCAATTAATACCCACCATCGTCACTCACACCAAAAGGGAAGAAAACCCCCTGATCAATGTGCCATGCTCTCCACCAACCTGCCATACCGCCAGGGAAAGGACCCAGCCAGAGGGCACGAGTCTCGTGGGTGATGGCCCGTCGATCGAGGTCTTGCCAGGCTTTCCGGAATGGAGCAAATAAAGAAAATATCAGAGCGCATGGAAGTTTCCCCAGCCATCTGTCAGAAAAGGTGTCTCGTCTACGGCACGATACCTCGTCGTGCGTGTCTAATGACACTGGGGTATCCCGAGGCAAGCCAAAGTAAAAACTCAGCCAGGGTAAGCCAAAAGTAAGCAAAGCAAAAAAGAAGAAGGGAGACCACTGGGATGGGCGATAGAGAAAAAAGGGAGAAGGGCCACACAGGAAGACTCTTCCACCTCGGCCATCACCTCTCCTAGCTCGCTCTCACTTCCATTCACACCACACTCACTCCTCCTAGCGTGGAGCTCATCCCGAGGGGCTCGACCAGGAGGATCTGTTTTCCTAGATCGTCACTGACTTGACCGTCGGAGCGTCCCCACCGGAATCCCCGGCCCAGGTCACCGATGCTATTTCTTGCAGGTCCCGAGGTACAGGAGGCATCCCGAAGAGGCGGACGGGTGATCATCGATGCCACCAGCAGCTACGGGCCACTATGATCCTGGCAGCAACACTGGGTTTCCTTACTTTTTGATGAATATGCAACTCCTCCCCATCCCTTTTTTCTCAGCTTTAGATCTTTGGTTGTCTCTCTTTATTATCACTTGGCGAATTTCTCTCCATTATTGGTCTTGGTTGCATTTTCTTTAAGTGCTGACCTTCTCTTCTATCGTATTTTCATTTGTAAGGATTATCAACCTTCTGCTGCCTTGTCTTTGAGCATTGACCTTCTCTTCTGTGATGTTTTCATCTGTTAGCATCATCGATCTTTGGTTACCTTCTTTTTGAGCATCAACCTTCTCTTCAAGCACTAGCCTTCTCTTCTATGATGATTTTATCTGCAATGATCATTGATTTTTACTACTTTTTCTTTGAGCGCCAGTCTTATTGCAACTATCACCTTCTATGTCTTCTCATAGTCATATCATCAAAATCAACCACACTAATGGACACATCAATTTATCATGCCAATATCTTAGTACATTCATGATATAATTTCTAAATTCAAGTTAGCACTTATGGTACCATTTGAGAAAAATTGTTAGCATGATTTTAGGTGATTACATGATTCTAGGAATTACATAATAATCCATAATTTTTTTTTGGTTAACATGATCCCATAATATATATTTTTTGTTAGTATGATTTTATATTATTTTTTGTTAGATTCTATATTAGTTTCTATTATTTTTTTTATATGGAATCTATAATTAGTATGGATAATTTTTGAAATGTATTAAATGAGCTTGAAATAGAGATAATAAAATTATTTTTTCTCTTTCTTTTTGTTTTCTTCTTCTTCTATAAACATTTTAATAAATACACATACCTTCTCAATGGCAACATCATTCAGAATTATGACATAAAATTTACATCCGCTGGAGCAACTATAGCAAGGCTTATAGTTGTGCTTCCAACATCTCCTTCAGTCACTACGTCAACTTGAATAAGCTCTCTAGAATCCAAAGCTACAAAAAGTCACATCCCAAATCTACCCTGTGAAACTTTAAAGTCATAGGCATAGACATCTATGATGCAAGGACTAATGTATTAGGATTATTTTTTAAAATTCTAATTCATGATATATAAATAATCTGCCTCACGAAATGATTTAGTCATAGAGCATTATACAACCTATTGATGCAAAACTCCCGATCCTTCAAATAGTTCCTGGTGAGCTACTCAAATTGGACAGTGATATAAGCACCTAACTAGTATTTCATCGTTGCAAATATCTTCTCACCTACAAAACAAGTCCTAAATCGGAGGGAGGTTCTCCGGTGGAGGACCCTTTGATACTTAAGTTAGTGAGAGGAGTTTTGTCATGCAGATAAAAACCTTAAAGAGTTTAAAGTGGCAGCTCCTTGCATAGTGCACAATTTTTGCTTTTCCCTAAAGGTCCTCTCTTTCTAGTATTTATAGATGTTTGTGATAACTGGATTCTATTAAAAGATAACTTCTTTCTATTAGCTATAACAATATTTTATTAAGGCTAACTTCCTTCTATTAAGGCAGACAGCTAGCACAACTACTTTCGATTGGGATAGCTGTTGATCTTTTGCCCTCTTAGTCGGACATTTTTAATAATCGGCATCTTTGCCTTAATCATCGATGGTGCTTTGGCAACTCACATATTAGTTGCCTCATTTTCTTAGTCGGCTCATATGGCCCCTTCAGGATTGGTTGCTTGGTCATTTCTCGGCTTAATGTGATAATCGATCCTCGATTTGGTTGTCATTGCCTTTTCATGACCAAAACAGTTAAGCCACCATTCATCAGACTATCTATCAGATAGTCTTAGTCGGCTAGCCTAATCTTTTGTTGGTTGATGAATATGACTATTTGGTATAACGGTTATCCCCCACTCCCAATTTCAAGGCATTTCATCACCTCGGGAGAAGGGAGTCTTAGCAATATTGGCTTCGATATTCTTGACCTTCATCATCCCCTTTCATGTACCGCTCATTAATATCTTTCTTGAAAAGGTTGAAAAAAAATATTTTGTTATTTTAATGTCAAAGCCATCATTATGGTAAGGTGTTATGTCAAAGTGATGGTTATTAATTTTAGGAATGATAGACGATCCGGAAGATCTGATTACTTTTTACCTGATAACTCTTTTTCAGACACATGTCGCACCGTCATTGGAGGCTTGGTCGTGCACACAGATTAGGATGATATGTCATCATTGGAGGGGTGATGCGGCAAACCACCATCTAATCTCTTTAGTCGAGATTTTTACACATGGCATGATCGGATGGATTACCCATAGTTCAAGATTTTAATTATCATCATCATTTTCTTTTGCCTATATAAAAAGGCCTTATACTCCCTTTGAGAGTTCCCTGAACTCCTCCATTTCAAGAGCTTCTTCCTTCTTAGGGTCTCTCTACTTTCAAGTATTTTTCTTCTCCTCGAGACCCTCAAAGGTAGGTCTCTTTCCCGGTTTTCCCCCTTCGTGTATTTCTTTCAACTATTTTCTTTTTGGAAACCCAGAAAATTTCTGCAACCTCCTATTTATAAGTTTTTCCTTTGTGACCTCTAGAGCTTTCCCAATGGTTAGAAGTTTAGATGTCCCCACTGCTTCTAGGATTTCTAGCTCCAAGGATATTGCTTCATAGGACCTCGCGAGAGTCCTGAGTCTAGGCGAAATAAAGATATTGAGGACCTTCGCCTAGATCAGGTTAGAGGCACACTCATTGAGTCCAAAGTATCCTGCTAGAGAAATTACTATAAGATTTTCCAGGACTTCTGAGTACATGTTCCAGGTCCTGACGATCGAGTAGATAAGGCTCCTCCTAATTTCATAGCCATATATATAGAGAGCATCTTAAGGTGGGACTTCGATTTCCTCTTCACCCGATCATCATCAAAATTTTGAACTTATACAAAAGTCATCTCGAGACAATTGACTTCGAATACTTTTCGAATCATCCGTTCCTTCTTGGTCTTATGCCATGATCTTGGGATCAAGCTTAAGACCTCTTTATTTTGCAGCCTCTTTATGATTAAGAGACATCTTTATGGCCGGGGATGGTGGTTCATTAGCCTGCACCATGGTCAGAAGTTCATCAAGGGTCTTCCAACCATTGTTCACAGTTGGAAACCTTGCTTTTTCTTTTTATCCTCTAATCAGCCTTGGGGCTTTAGCACTAAGTGGAGGAAGCCCTGACTAACTTCTAATGATAATAAGAAAATTTTTAATGCCAATAAAAAGGATTCCGAGAAGTTATTGAACATGTAAGTCCCTCCATTGAAGAAGCTATTAAGCGAGCAAACTTTTTTTCTTGCTGGAATTAGTATGGTCATTAAATTAGGTATAGCCTGAGCAATTAGTCATAGCTTTATATTTTCATCAATTTAGATCATGGTTTGAGTAATTTAACCTACTTCTATTTTCTTTGTAGAGGGGATGAGACCTGATACTAAGGAAGTCTGGCAAGCTATTCGAAAGAGACTTGCCAAGAAGCTAGTGGCAGGCTCTCAAGCCTTGAAGAAGCCATGTCCTGCTCCAAGTTCATCGACTCGAGGGGCTTCATTGGCTCCTATTTTTTCCATCTCGTCTACTACAGGTACGAAGGCAATGGTGGTCACTTCCACTATTGATGTTGTTGTTGTCGAACCTCTGCCAAGAACGATGAGATCATTGGTATCTTGTCTCCAAAGTAGTCAATTAGTCCATCGATTAGTTCTCCCACTCCTCGTATTCATGTTGATCGAGGAAAAGTGCCACAGGGTTCCTCTGGGTTTGAAAGAGCCGCTCGAGCTATTGAAGAGTTCGAACCTTTATAGACATGAATGTCTATTCCGATGATTCAAGATTTCAGAGTCCTGAACTAGCTCGTCAACTAATGAAAGCTGTCATCTTCCCAAGAGACTGGAAGGTTACTAAATCTTGTCAGTTGGATGTGATCATCTCTTCATTTTATCCAAGTCTCCTAAAGGTAACATCCTTTTCTTGATTTCACATTTGTTCGATCTTCTAGGCATCACCAAATTTCTTCTAACTCTTTTCCTTCTATCTTTCTCTTCTTCTCTCTCCTCTCTTTTTTTAGTTCATTCCTGAGGTAGCTGTTATTGAGAAAAGTTTTCAAGGCTTCATGGAACTTAGTCGGAGCTTGAAAGACCAACTTGAGTCTACCAAGGCCCAAAAAGAAGTGGCTGAAGAACTCAAATAGAGTTTCGAGGCCAAGTTACAGAAGATTGTTGAGGAAAATACTCAATCGAGAAAGGAATTATGCTCAGCGAAGGCTCACTTGGTCAGCTTGGAGACCAAGCTGAAGAAGAAGAAAAAGAAGATTCTTTCCAACAAGGTAGCCATCAAAGACTTGAAGCAAAACTTGACGAAGTGGTAGCTTAGACGAAAATGATCAAGGAGGAAGCTACTTGATTAATAGAGGTTTTGTCTTTGAATGCTATTGATGAATATAAAAACTCAGCCGACTTCAACAAGGAAGTGATTGAGGCATCTTTGTACTATTATGAATATGGCTTTGATGACTGCAAGGCCAAAGTTAAAGCATTGTTCCTGGCCCTTGACCTTAAAAAGGTTGTCCTTTAAAGGGAAGAAGAAGGGGAAGAGGGGAATGCCACCGAGGAAGGTGAGATCCATGAGAAGCCTGTTGGTAAAGAAGTTATAGTTGAGGGAGTGGTTCCTCCTGTGCTTCCTGAAGATGTCCCAATCGAGGAGACTATTCTTCCAATCCTCGAAGAGATTTGTCAGGCTATCGAGGGAGATGTTTAGAATATCTTTTCTAGTTTTTTGGCTTTGCTACTTTTTGCTTTATAACTTTTGTTATCTCTAGCTTTTATAGCTTTTTGTTGGTCGACTTTGCCTTGCGTGTTGTACAGGCACTTTTTGTAAGAAACTTTGTTCTTAATATCAATGAACCTTGCTTTTTTTAATGTTCATTGTCAATTCGTTTGGAATGGTTGAAAATCCTTTCAAGTTAAGATCGTTGGCCTGTAAACTAGCTAGAACTTGTCGACCATTTTTAGTCATTCTAATTGGATGGACAATCATATCAATTATTTTATTTATTGGACATATCGATTAATTGGATAATCAAACTAATTATTTTATATATTGGACATACTGATTAATTGGGCAATCAAGCCAATTATTTTATTTATCGAATATACCGATTAATTGGACAATCAAGCCAATTATTTTATTTATCGAACATACTGATTAATTAAACAATCAAGCTAATCATTTTATTTGTTGGACATATTAATAGATTTTAAATAGTTGGGTGTTAGCCAACTATTCAGTTGTCATTATATGACGCTCTTGTTGTACATAGAAAGCAACTTTGTTAACTCATTGGTAATATATGCGTAGGTTCTCAGCATTCCAGGATCAAATGATTTGTACACTATCCAAACTTTCAATTCTATAAGTTCGAGGGTGTACTGTTTTGGTAACTTTGAATGGACCTTCCCAATGTGGGAAGAGTTTTTCCTATTTAGTGGGTTTAGAAACTTCAGCTTTCCATAATACGAGATCACCTGGTTGAAAAGTCTTTGGGTTAATCCTAGAATTATAGTACCGAGTGACTTTTTATCGATAGGAAGCCATCCTTAAGTGTGCTTGTAATCTTATTCCTTCTAACAAGTCTAAGTCAGACTATCGTTGCTTTGAATTACTCGGTTGTTTGTATCTCTCCATTCTTATAGAGGGTAAGCCAATTTCTATCGGAATCATTGCTTCGATGCCAAATGTTAGATTGAGCGGAGATCTCCGGTGGGTGTTCGATGCCAAATGTCAGATTTCTATCGGAATCATTCTTATAGAGGATAAGCCGATTTCTTCATTTAGTCTCGTTTTCAAACCATGCAAGATTATCCGATTCATCACTTCTACTTCACCATTAGATTGAGGGTGTCTGATAGAGGTCAATCTATGATTGATGTGATACTGGGCTCAAAAATCTCTAAATCTTTGATTATCGAACTATCTTCCATTATCAGTGATGATAGTAAATGGAATCCTAAAGCTGTAGATGATATTGTTCCTGACAAACCCTTCAACTTTTTCTTCAGTTATATGTGCTAGGGGTTCTACCTCCACCTATTTAGTGAAGTAATCAATCGCCATAATGAAAAACTTTCTCTGGCCAGAAGCAAGGAGAAAGGGCCGAGCATATCCATTTCCCACTAAGAGAACGCCAAAGAGCCACTAGTTGTGTTATTTGACTTGCCGGTCATCACTGGATATTTAAATATATCTAGCGATGATCACACCTTTTGACAAAATCAACTATATTTTTTTGGATAGTCGGCCAGTAATATTCTTGCCTTAGAATTTTATAAGCTAGAGATCTACCCCCAAGATGGTTCCTACATATGCTTTTATGCACTTTTTTAATTGCATAGTCAGCATCGAGTGGGCATAAGCATTTCAGTAGGGGCTAGGTGAATGACCTCTTATAGAGGGTTCCATCCAAGAGCATGTATTGAGAAGCCATCCATCTAATTTGTTTGGCTTCTACAGGATCATCGGGCAAGACTTCGTTGGTTAAGTATTTGATGATTAGGACCATCTAGCTAGCTTCATGGCTTATTTGATGCACTCCTATGCCCTTATTAATGCTAGATACTTTGAGATGTTTGATATATGTTTTTCCAAGTGAACCAATAGTCGATGTCGCTAGACAAGACAATAAGTCAACTTGAGCATTCTCAGCCTGAGGGACATGAGATATCTTAAAAGATAGGAAGTCTGATATTAGAGTTTGTATTTTGTCCAAATACTTTGCCATAGTTGGATCTTTGGCTTTGAATTCTCCCCTTGTTTGATTAACTACTAATTGAAACTCCATGAAGGTCTTCAATTCTTTAACTCCAAACTCATTTGCAATTCTCAATCCAGCCAAAAGTGCTTCATACTTGGCTTAATTATTAGATATTTGAAAAGAAAATTGTAGAACACACTTGACCAACAAATCCATCAAGGCTCGTTAGGATTAGCCCTGCTCCACTCCTAGATGAATCAGATGCTCCATCCACATACATTATCCAAGCTATTTTGGAATAATTATCGTTTATCTATTTTTGGTTGGTTTCTTCATCAGCTCCTTTTCACCAGATTTCTCCATCGATCAAGTGCATTCAGTAATAAAATCTACCAAGATTTAAGCTTTCATTACCAGATAAGGCCAGTAGGATATGTCAAATTCACTCAACCTAATTATCCATTTTGCCATTCTTTCTAACATGTCAGGGCATTGTAATATATCTTTTAAGGGTTGGTTAGTTAGTATGACTATTGAATGAGCCTCGAAGTATGGCCTTAGACATTTTATTGCAATTATTAGTACATAGACTAATTTTTCTACCTTCAAATACCTGTCTCAGCATCATGCAATACTCGGCTGGCATAATAAATCAGCTTTTGCACTCTACCTCCTTCCTCTCTAATTAGTACTAAACTTACAGCCTCATGTGAAGTAGATAAGTATAAGCATATAACCTCTCCTTCTTTGGGATTTGAAAGTAATGGTAGGGAGCCGAAATATTTCTTCAATCTTTTAAAGACTTGTCGACAATCGTCAGTCCATTTGAAGTTCCTAGTTTGCTTTAGAACCTTGAAAAAGGGGAGACATCTTTCAACCGATCGAGAAATGAATCGGCTCAGTACAATTATGTGCCCAATTAGCTGTTGAACTTCTTTTTTGGTAGAAAGATACCTCGTATCAAGGATTGCCTTTATTTTCTCGGGATTGGCCTCTATTCCTCTATTTGTGACAAGAAATCCAAGAATTTTTTTGGATATTATACCCAATACATATTTTGTCAGATTTAGTTTCATTTAATGTTGTCGTAGAGAGTCCAAAGTCTCTTTTAGATTTTTGACATGGTTAGTCATTTAGGTACTCTTTACCAACATGTCGTTGACAAAGGCTTCCATATTCCTTCCAAGTTATTTCTCGAAGACCTTGTTTATTAATCGTTAGTAAGTTGCTCTTGCATTTTTCAGTCCAAACGGTATCATTTTATAACAATATAGTCATTTCTCAGTCATAAATACTGTTGCCGCCCGATCATCGTGGCCTGTAGCTAAAAATGATCTCGGACCGCGCTCCTGTCACTTAGGATCCTGCTCAGACACCCGGACTTGCAAAATAGAGGGGACCCAGGCAGGTGATCCCGGTAGGGGCACTTCGATGCTTAAGTCAGTGGCAATCCAAGAAAACAGATCCTCCCAGTCGAGCCCCATAAGTGGACTCTGTGCTAGGAGGAGAAAATTATGAAATGAGAGAGTGTGAATGAGTGGAAGCAGAGAGGGAGAGATGATGACTAAGAGGAGTTGAAACTGAATGGCTGTGTTCATTGAGACTCTTCTCGTGGATCTTCGGTAGCCTGGATCACTTAGTTCTCCTCTCGTGTGTCTCTTCCCCTTCCCGTTTGTTTGCTTACCTTTTTTCTGGAACCTTAGAAATTCCTTTAAGCTAGGATGACCATGTGCTGACTGTCTCGGGAATCCCCATTTGCTTGCAGGCGCGTGCGGCGATGTTTTGTGCCGTGTGTAAGGCACCTTTCCTTATCCGTGATAAGTCACTTACCATTTGCTCTGACATTCCTTCTAGTCACTCCCTTTCAGGAAACCTGGCAGAACCTCGATTGGGGGGCAACCGCCCCCTGGATTCGAATCTCCCGGTTGATTTCCTCCTTTGGGGGGTGTAGACGGTTGGTAAGGAGCACAGTGCCTCGATCGAGGGACTCTTTCCCTTTCGGGTGTGAATGGCAGCGGGGGCAGTTATTGCGGCATGGCAGGTGCCCCTCTGTGGTCCTTGGGCTAATCGCCGCTGTCCAAGTAAGCGATGACGTCCTTTGGCTACATGTCTCTTCATCTGAGATGGGGCGAGCTCATCAAAGGCAGAGCTCAACTTTGACCATGGCGTCTCAACCTCGAGGGCAGCCAGCCTGGCGAAGAAGCGAGCAGAGGTGGAGCTCGACTTCGACCACGGCATCTTGACCTTGAGGGGAGCCAGCCTAGCGAAGGAGTGGGTAGAGGCAGAGCTCAACTTTGGCCATGGTGTCTCGACCTCGAGGGGAGCCAGCCTAGCAAAGGAGCGGGCAGAGGTGGAGCTTGACTTCGACCATGGCATCTCGATCTCGAGGGGAGCCAGCCTGGCGAAGGAGTCCGGGCAGAGGTGGAGCTCGACTTCGGCCATGGTGTCTCAACCTCGGAGGGAGCCAGCCTGGCGAAGGAGTCCAGGTAGAGGCGTAACTCGACTTCGGCCATGGTATCTCGATCTCGAGGGGAGCCAGCCTGGTGAAGGAGTCTGAGCAGAGGCATCCTACATGGCAGCTTCGTCCGACGTGGTGCACGATGGAGTCTGACATGGGTTCCATGTCAACGATCCCGCCACATCATTTGTTCCCCACTCTCGAGTCCCGTTGGTGCACGGCACTCAGGACGAAGGGAGTAAATACGATGTTAACGTGGAAAGACAGAAATCTAGTACAATAATGACCACGATCGCCGGTGCTTCATGAGATGGTTCTCCAAACCAATACGGGGGAGCCACATGCGTATGTCTGATGAGCACTTATTGCTAGCACAGAATTCAGAGCAGCCATGGTCGAAACGAGGTGTCATCTTCATCGATTGCTAACACGTGGTGTAGATCCGTCGGTGGCGATGTTGTAACGGTACGGTTAGGCATCTATCTGGTCACTTTGAAAGTAAAGGCATTTTTTTTCAAAAAATCGTCTCCTTTCAAATCTTGCATGCCAGCCATCGTACTAGAGCTCCTTCTCCCCCGCTCGTCATTGTCTCCCAAAGTTAGCCAGGTTCATCTCCTTCTTCTCTCGGCTAGGTAGTACTTCCTTCTAGAACTAGGATCTTCCCGGACCTTGTTTGTTCTCTTCTTCTTCTTCTCTGTCCTTCGACTTCATCTTCTTCTTCCAGATGTCTCACTTTGGTCTAAATTTTTGCCCTTTGACTGACCAAAGAGAGGCTGGGCCTTCTCAGCCGAGGCCACCTTCTTCTTCTAATGAGGAGGAGGAAGAAAAGCGCTTCGAGTTCAATAGGAGGCCCCACCCTACCGGAATCATGATTAGGGAGCCTAGGGCATGCCCTCCATCTCCCCCTCCACCTGCACCTGCCCCCGAACCCTCTCGATCAACAGGTGCCGGCAGGGTTGCTTCGTCGATCACCGTCGAGAAACTTGCGACCATCCGGGAAACCTACGGTGTCCCGGACTCCATCCGGCTCTTAGTCCCTCATCCAGGGGAACGGGTCACCTCTAGTGGCCATGCCAGATCGCCCTCTACAACGAAACCCTCACAGGGGGCCTTCGATTTCCTTTCCATCCATTCTTTCTCTCCGTGCTGAGCAACTATCACCTGGTTCCTGCTCAGCTAGTTCCTAATGCCGTCAAAACAATTTTCTGCTTCATAGTTCTTTGCCATTTTTAAGAGATTGTTGCCCGTTTCTCTTTGTTCAGGATCTTTTTTACCCTGAAAGCCACCCTTCCGAGGAGGGGTGGTGGTCTATCTCTTCTTGCCCAAAGGGTATCAAATTTGAACTTCCCTCTTCCATCAAAGGATGGAAGAGTAAATATTTCTTTACCTCAGTCGAGGGGGTCGATTGGGTTTGGAGCGACCTAGATCGGTCCCCTAACTGGAATTCAGCGATCGAAGCAGCTGATCGAGAGATCTACGAATAGCTCCGTGATGACCAGGTCCCCTCCCTCGAGGTTCTGCTATCAGAGCAGAACCTATTCGAAGCTGGGGTCAGCCCAATGCAAGAGTTGGGTGAGTTCGGCTCGGGCTTTATCTTCTTATGCTTTCTCTTTGACTTTCTGAGCTTGGAGTTGACATTTTCCTTCTATGTGCAGGCATGAAGTTCTCCTTGGATGACCTCCTCGCACTCTCCCGGAAGAAAGGTCCACCAGTGGGGGTTAGCGAGTCCCCCTAGAAGAGAGCTCATCAGGAGAGCAGTGCGAGGGATGCACCTGTCGTGCCAGCTGAGTCGAGCGGAAGGAGGGTTGAGCTCGACCCTGAGTCGGGCAGGAGGGCGGTCGAGCCTGTTCCCAAGCCAAGTAGGAGGGCTTCCGAGCTTACGTCTGAGCCACCGAGGCAACGCGATCTGCTCCCAGCCCCAGAGCTCGAGGTGGTCGTCCGGGCTAGATCTACCGCTGTGGCATCTCCTCCCCTAGTGATTGTCAATGTCGAAGAGGATGGAGAGCAGGAGAGAGTGGAGCCGGCATTGGCGGTGCTGTCCGGAGTGGCACCGAGCTCCCACTGCACCTCCGATGCTTCCTCAGTTGGAGGAGCGGGAGACTCCTCATCTGCGACGAATAAGAGGGAGAAGGACTACCATAGGGTGCCCTTCAAGCTAGCACCGAACATCTCCCTGGTTCGGGATCAGAATCTCGCTGAGCGCATGATGGACTTCGCCGTCCAGTCGTGCGATCGGCAGGAGAAGGCAGGGAAGCTCCTGGGCAACGCTATTAGTAACACCTTCCCCAACTTTTCTCGGTAAGTATTCCATTCCTTCACCTTGCCCCATTCCTTTCTTCTTGTCTCTGTGGCTGACGTCTTCTTTGGTGCAGCTCAGCGTTGAACTTCTGCTCATCAGGGACTACTGCAGAAACTAGGCCAAGAGGGACAAGCATCGAGGAGCAGAGCTTGAGTCCCTGAGGGCCGAGGTGAGGCAGAAGAATGATGAGGCCTGGGAGGCCAATCTGAAGAACAAGGAGCTCCAGGGCGAGGTCGCAAGCACTGAGAGGCGTATAAAGGACTCGAGGAGTCCTCAGACTGGGAGAGGAGCTGGTCCAAGAGCAGGACGGAAGAGCTCAAGGCCAAGGAGACCAGGCTAAAAGAGCTTGAGGTTGAAGTCGCCAAAGAGAAGGAATGGGCCCAGTCCCTTCTGGCAGAACTTGGGGCGGTGAAGGAACGGGTAGCCACCATTGAGAAGAAAACCACCGTCGTCGAGAAGAAGGCCGCAAGGGTAGAAGAGAAGGCCCCTGCTGCAGTCAACTCGATGGAGGCTGCAAAGGAGGCCACTGAGGCAGTCTGCCAGGCTGAGGTCGTCAGGAGGGGGGTCGTCAAGGCGGTGGCAAGATACAAGGCCTTCGAGGAGTTCGGCACCGAGTTCCATGAAGTGGCGACAGACTCCTTCCTCAAGGGTTTCATGTATTGCCGATCCAGGGTGAAGGACCTCATCCCGATGAAGAACTTGGACAGGCTTAGTCTCCCGGTTGCTTTGGGCACGAGCCCGACCCCTGACTTGGGCGAAGCGGAGGAACCAGCTGCTGCTGTCGACCTAGCTCCTTCGGTGATGGTCGTTGAAGATGAAGTCCTGCTGTCGGAGGCCCCAGAAGGTGATGCCCCACCCGAGCACCGTCCTGGGAAGGCACCGGTCGGATAGCATAAGGACCCACTATAATTTTCCTTTTTTTTTTGCTTTTGATCTGGGCTGCCTAGCATGTCAGGGCCTAGCGTCAATGTACACTTTTATCAAGTATCAATAAAATTTTTTTTTAGTCAATTCGACATGTGTCTCTTTTTATTCTTTACACCTTGTCAACTTCTTCCCTCCACTTCTTGACTGCCAGTGTGCATGTACTTGTATAGGCACCCGGCCTTGAAGTACTAAGTATTCGGGCCCTTCTCTACCGAGCCCCAAACATGCGAGGTGGTCAGGAAGGAGGTCTTAGCTTGTTGAGTCATTCCCACCTCATAGGCGAAGTGGTTACAGGGCTCCGAGCGCTTTGCTTAAGGACGTCTATTCGACCTTGGCTGGGACTAGCTCCAGGTGTGCACAGCAATGCCGAGCTCAGAGGTTGCACTCGTTGGACCCGCCATATGACTATGAGGTGCCAGGCTTCAAGAGTATCGGGGCTTGGGTGCCGAGCTTCAGAAGTTTCCAGGCTTGGTGCCGAGCTGTGAGCCTCGCGATAGATGGTGGAACTTCTGGGGAGTCCTGCTGACATCTCCGGACTGTGAGCATGGTGACAAGTGCGGGGCTTCAAGAGTTTCCTGGCTTAGGTACCGGGCTTCAGGAGTTTCCGGGTTTGGTGTCGAGCTGTGAGCCTCACGGTAGATGGTGAAACTTTTGAGGAGTCCCACTGATATCTCCAGACTATGAGCACGGTGACAAGTGCGGGGCTTCAAGAGTTTCTCGGCTTAGGTGCCGGGCTTCAGGAATTTTCGGGCTTAGGTGCCAAACTATGAGCCTCGGGATAGATGGCAGAACTTCTGGGGAGTCCCGCTGAAATCTCAGGACTGTGAGCATGGCGATAGGTGCCGGGCTTCAGGAGCTTCCTGGCTTATATGCCGGGCTTCAGGAGTTTCCTGGCTTATATGCCGGGCTTCAGGAGTTTCCAGGCTTAAGTGCCGAATTGTGAGCCTCTCGATAGATGACGGAACTTTTGGGGAGTCTTGCTGACATCTCCAGACTGTGAGCACGGTGACAGGTGCGGGGCTTCAGGACTTTCCCGGCTTAGGTGCTGGGGTTCAGGAGTTTTCGGGCTTGGTGCTGAGCTGTGAGCCTCGCAGTAGATGGTGAAACTTTTGGAAGTCCCGCTGACATCTCCGGACTGTGAGCACGGCGATAGCTGCGGGGCTTCAGGAGTTTTCGAGCTTGGTGCCGAGTTCTGAGCCTCGCGGTAAATGGCAAAACTTTTGGGGAGTCCTGCTGACATCTCCGAACTGTGAGCACGGTGATAGGTACGGGGCTTCAGGAGTTTCCCGGCTTAGGTGCCGGGCTTCAGGAGTTTCCGGGCTTAGGCCCCGAATTGTGAGCCTCACGGTAGATGGTGAAACTTTTGGAGAGTCTTGCTGACATCTCCGAACTGTGAGCATGGCGACGGGTGCAGGGCTTCAGGAGTTTCCCGGCTTAGGTGTCGAGCTTCAGGAGTTTCTAGACTTAAGTGCCGAATTGTGAGCCTTGCGGTAGATGGCAGAACTTCTGGGGAGTCCCGTTGACATCTCCGAACTGTGAGCACGGTGATAGGTTCATGGCTTCAGGAGTTTCCCAGCTTAGGTGTCGGGCTTTAGGAGTTTCCGGGCTTGGTGCCGAGCTATGAGCCTCGCGGTAGATGGCGGAACTTCTGGGGAGTCCTGCTGACATCTCCGGACTGTGAGCACGGTGACAAGTGCGGGGCTTCAGGAGTTTCTTGGCTTTGGTGTTGGGCTTCAGGAGTTTCCGGGCTTGGTGCCAAGCTGTGAGCCTTGCTGTAGATGGCGAAACTTTTGGGGAGTCCCGCTGACATCTTCGGACTGTGAGCACGATGACAAGTGCGGGGCTTCAGGAGTTTCCCGGCTTAGGTGCTGGGCTTCAAGAGTTTCTGGGCTTGGTGCCGAGCTGTGAGCCTCACGGTAGATGGTGAACTTCTGGAGAGTCCCGCTGACATCTTCGAACTGTGAGCACGGCAATAGGTATGGGGCTTCAGGAGGAGTTTCCCGGCTTATGTGCTGGGATTTAGGAGTTTTCGAGCTTGAGTGCTGGGCTTCAGGAATTTTTGGGCTTGGTGCCGAGCTGTAAGCCTCATGATAGATGGCAAAACTTCTGGGGAGTCCCGCTGACATCTCCGGACTGTGAGCACGGTGACAGGTACGGGACTTCAGGAGTTTCCCAGCTTATATGCCGGGCTTCAGGAGTTTCCGGGCTTAGGTGTGCCAGGCCTGGGGCCGGGCAATGATGTCCCTGCAAGGCAAAAGTGATTTGCGCAAAGAGGATCTTTATTATTAAGGGAGAAGGCCTTATATTACTGATAGTACATTCTCAGGTTGTTCGCATTCCACATCCGTGGGAATTTGGCGTTGTCCAGCTCCGTCAGGTAGTAGGCTCCATGAGGAAGAGCTTCAACCACCTTATAGGGGCATTCCAAGTTCGGCGAGAGCTTGCCGCATTCTCGGGGTTAGGAGGTCTCAACTCGGTGTAGCAACATATCGCCTAGGTGAAAGACCTTTGGCTTCACCCGTGCTTTGTAGTATCGAGTTACTTGCTACCGGTAAGCCACCATCTGGAGTCAAGCCTTGTCTCTGATTTTCTCGAGGAGGTCCAAGTTGAGAAGAAGGCAGGCCAGATTTCCTGCTTCATCATATTGATGTACTCGTAGTGTGGGCACATCAAGTTCAACTGGGACGACAGCCTCTGCGCCGAAGACGAGGCTGAAAGGCGTCTCATCCGTGGCCATCCTGGGTATTGTGTGGTAGGCCCAATGAATGCTGGGGAGTTCTTCTGCCCACCTATCCTTGGTCCGGTGTAGCCTGGTTCTGAGTCCTTGGAGGATGGTCTGGTTGGTTACCTCGACCTCTCCGTTGGTCTGGGGATGAGCCACTGAGGTGAAGCGATGTTGAATGCCGAGCTTGGCACAGAACTCTTCGAACTTTCAGTTATCGAACTGCTGTCTGTTGTCGGTGATGATGTTGTAGGGGAGCCCGAAGCGACTGATGATCGACTTCCAGAAGAACTGGCAGACCTTGGCTTCTGTGATCCGTCCTGATCCATGCGGACAAGAACTGAGCTGACTGCCCCTGGGGTGATCGCCAAGTATAGTATGAGTTCTTCTCCCTCCTCCGGCCTGGAGAGCAGTGGCTGTGATGCCAAGAAGTCTTTAAGCTCCTCAAAGGCTACTTTGCATTTCTCGATCTAGGCAAAGTCGTGCATTTTGCGCAATGCCTTGAAGAAAGCGAGACAGCGGTCTATCGACCTCGAGTTGAACCGGCTCAGTGC
The DNA here is from genome assembly GCA_021397845.1 of Areca catechu. Taxonomy (NCBI): domain Eukaryota; kingdom Viridiplantae; phylum Streptophyta; class Magnoliopsida; order Arecales; family Arecaceae; genus Areca; species Areca catechu. Next base: position 24,167,279 of record CM038046.1, on the reverse strand, counting down.
TGCGATCTGACCTATTAGGCGCTGGACTTGCTTCTTCGAGGTCGGATGCTCCATGTCGATAATTGCTTGGACCTTCTCCAGGTTCGCCTTGATTCCTCTCTGGGTCACCATGAATCCAAGGAACTTCCCTGCTGCTACATTGAAGGCGCACTTCATCGGGTTCAGCTTCATCTTGTACTCTCGGAGGTTGTGAAAGGCTTCCGCGAGGTCGGCGACAGGGTCTAACCTCGGCTTGCTCATGACGAACATGTCATCCACATACACTTGCATGTCTCTGCCAATCTGGTCCTTGAAGACCCAATTGCCAGGTGCTGGTACGTGGCATCGGCATTCTTCAAGTCGAACGGCATCATCCGGTAGTAGTACATCCCTCGGTCGGTGATGAAGGCAGTGTGCTCCTTGTCCTTCGGATGCATCCGGATCTGGTTATATCCAGAGAATGCATCCATGAAGGAGAGCAAGCGGTGCCCCGAGGTGGCGTCCACTAACTAGTCAATCTTCGACAGGGAGAAGCTATCCTTTGGACAGGCTCGGTTGAGGTTGGTGTAATCCACACAGATCCTCCACTTTCCATTATTCTTCTTAACCATCACTAATTCACCAGCCAGCTCGGATATTGTACTTCTCGGACAAAGCTGGCTGCGAGGAGTTTATCCACCTCCTCATTAATCACCCATCGCCTCTCTGGGGCAAAACTTCTTTTCTTCTACCGAACAGGATGATACTTCGGGTCGATGCATAGCTTGTGGGTGATGACTTCATGGGGAATCCCGGGTATATCGGCTGCCATCCAAGTGATATGTCTGCGTTCGCTCGAAGAAACTCCAACAGGTGGGCTCGCTCATCCTCTTGCCGCTCTGCCCCGATCTGTATCGTCTTCGCCGGGTCGGCTCCGGGCGGATATGACTGTAAGTGCTCGACCGGACCACCCCTGGGGTCCTATACCCTTTGGTCGAGGTCGTCTGCACTGGGGTCATGCTCCGAGGCCTTGGTCCCAGGAACGGCTTGGAGACAATGCTGGATTGGCTGAGGTGCCCCCCTCATTTCTCCGACACCATAGGGAGTAGGAAATTGCACCAATAGCCATTTTGTAAAAATGACCGCATCGATCAGGTTGAGCCTGGGTCAGCCAAGAATCATGTTGTAGGCCGAGGAGAGCCTAACAACCGTGAAAGCCATTATGACGGTGCTCTACCAAGGTGGCATCCCAGTAGTAACGGGAGAGTGATTTTCCCTCGACTCCTACAGAGTCCCCTGTGAAATCGACGAGGGGTGTGCACACAAGTCTAAGCTGAGCAGAGGATAGATTCATCCTGGAGAAAGCATCATAAAAAATGATATCAGTCGAACTTTCACTATGACCATAATCCATTTTACAGGATGCTTCGCGATCGTCATCTCAACGACCATAGCATCATTGTTTACATTCTCATTTTCAACCTCCCTCTCCCTTATAAAGGGAAATACATTTTCAGAACTTTCTCCCCCCCGAGCCCTCTTGGAGGTGCGCTCGATTCCCCAGTATATCATCTCCACGGGCTTCTCGGTAGGACGGTTGTCGACTACAGGGACTGGAGGGAGAGCAGCAAGCGCCTGAGGTTCCGCAGGGGCCTTGCCCCCCATGAACCTTCCGAGGTAGCCCCTCCTTATGAGGTCTTCAATTTTTCTTTTGAGGTACCGACATTCCTCGGTGTCGTGGCCGTGATCGTGGTGAAACTGGCAATACTTCATCTTATCGCGACCATTAGATGGCCTTAGTGGAGGTGGGCGCTTCAGGTAGCGCTCACCCTCAATCTCCATGAGGATCTTCATCCTCGGGACAAGGAGAGGTGTGTATCTTTCTTCTGGGATGGGGCCATCCCTCGGCTTTGGCCTTTGGCAAAAGTTCGGCGTGGCCGATCTGGGCTTTCGCATCCCAGATGTCTCCCTAGGAGCTGGCTTCTTCAGCGGCTTCCCGTCTAGCTCCCTCCAGGCATGATTCGCCATCTCGGTGTGGATGTATTTATGAACACGGAGGAGGAGCTCGGAGTACATCTTCGGGGGCTTCTTGTCGAGCGAGTAGGTCAGGCGAGATGTCCTGAGACCTCTCTTCAGTGCCAGCATGGCGATCGGCTCGTCAAGGTTATATATCTCTAGTGTGGTAACTTTGAAGCAGGCCACGTAGTCCTGCAGGAGCTCGTGGTCCTGCTGCCTGATGGAGAAGAGGCTGTTTGCCTCGCGTGGCACCTTCCAGTAGGTGTCGAAGTAGGCCATGAACTTCCGCTCCAACTGAGCAAAAGAGATTATGCTCTCCGGTTCAAGGCGGGAAATCATACCCGAGCTGCCTTCCAGAGAGTGGCAAGAAAGGCGAAGTAGAGGAGAGCATCGGTCATGCCCTGGACTCTCATGAGGGCCTTGTAACTCTCAAGGTGGTCCAAGGGGCGGTGGTCCCGTCGTAAGGATCCACCTGTGGCATGCGGAACCGACCCTGAATCAGTTCCTCTTGGATTCCTTGGGAGAAAGGGGGACGGGTATCATAGCCCGCTGGCTCGTTGGTGGAGCCATGTAGATTGTCAAACCGGTGGGATAGCTCCACCAGCTTGCGCTCCTGTTCCTCTAGGTACTTCTCTGCCATGCGCCTGATGGCCTCATTGGTTGAACCCTTCGCTGAGGCCGATGGAGGAGGTGAAGGTGGCTATTGAGGGAGGTCACGATGGGAGGCCTTGCCCCTGCGACCTCGATGGTGCTAGAAAGCATCCTGCCCGTAGGTCGGAGATCGGCTCTCCCAGTCGGCTGACCCAGTCCAGTGTCTCTTCACTGAGGTCCTGCAACTTCCCCGATAGTCTGTTGTGGCTCGCGATAGTGAAGGCCTTTCTTGGAAGGACCATAGGCTGTCACGGGGTGCGGCGGCTTGGGCCGCGGGAGTCCCTGACTGTTGGTGAGTGGCCAAGGACAGGTGCTGTAGCTGGCGCACTGCCGCAGTGAGAAGCTGCATTTGCTAGGTGAGTGTGGTCAGCTGAGCGTCTGTTGAAGGTGGTTGAGGTGGAGCGGGGAGCTCTCTTTCTGGACTGCACGGGTCCCCACAGGAATGGGGATCTCCTGCACAGCTGGTGGAGACTTCTCTCGCTCACGTTGTCACCATCCTCCCAGTGGGTTGCTTGTAAGGGGATCAAGTTGGATCGGAATGCGTTCTGCTCGCTGCCCTACCTGGCATGCCAATCTGTTGCCACTCGATCGCCATATTTTGTAGCTGAAAATGATCTCGGACCATGCTCCTATCACTCAAGATCCTGCTCGGACACCCGGACCTGCAAAATAGAGGAGATCTGGGTTGGCGATCCCAGCAGGGGCACTCCGACGCTTAAGTCAATGGCAATCCAGGAGAACAGATCCTCTCGGTGAAGCCCCGTAAGTGGACTCCATGCTAGGAGGAGAAAATTATAAAATGAGAGAGTGTGAATGAGTGGAAGTGGAGAGGGAGAAATGATGACTAAGAGGAGTTGGAACTGGATGGCTGTGTCCATTGAGACCCTTCCCGTGGATCTTCGGTAGCCTGGATCTCTTAGTTCTCCTCTCGTGTGTCTCTTTCCCTTCCTATTTATTTGCTTACCTTTTTTCTGGATCCTTGGGAATTCCTTTAAGCTAGGATGGCCACGTGCTGACTGTCTTGGGATTCCCCATTTGCTTGCAGGCACGTGCGGCGATGTTTCGTGCCGTGTGCAAGGTGCCTTTCCTTATCCATGATAAGTCACTTACCGTTTGCTCTGACATTCTTTCTGGTCGCTCCTTTTTGGGAAACCTGGCAGAACCTCGATCGGGGGGCAACCGTCTCCTGGCTTTGAATCTCCCGGTTGACTTCCTCCTTTAGGGGGTGCAGACGGTTGGTAGGGAGCGTAGTGCCTTGATCGGGGGACCCTTTCCCTTTTGGGTGTGAATGGCAGCTGGGGCAGTTATTGTGGCCTGGTGGGTGCCCCTCTATGGTCCTTGGGCGGCTCATCGCCGTCCAAGGAAGTGGTGACGTCCTTCGTCTATAGGTCTCTTCGTCCGAGGTGGGGCGAGCTCATCAGAGGTGGAGCTCGACTTCGACCACGGCATCTCGACCTCGAGGGGAGCAAACCTGGTGAAGGAGCGAGCAGAGGCAGATCTCGACTTCGAACATAGTATCTCGATCTTGAGGGGAGCCAGCCTAGCAAAGGAGCAAGCAGAGGCGGAGCTCGACTTCGGCCATGGCATCTCGACCTCAAGAGGAGCCAGCCTAGCAAAGGAGTGGGTAGAGGCAAAGCTCGACTTCGGCCACGGCATCTCGACCTCGAGGGGAGCCAACCTGGTAAAGGAGTCCGAGCAGAGGCGGAGCTCGATTTCAGCCATGGCGTCTCGACCTTGGGGGGAGCCAGCCTGGCGAAGGAGTCCAGGCAGAGGCATCCTACATGGCAGCTTCATCCAACGTGGTGCACGATGGAGTCTGACATGGGTTCTACGTCAGCGATCCCGCTACATCAAATACTATTTTATCTTTTTCTTCAGGATCCATTCGAATTTGATTGTAACTGGAGAATGCATCCATGAAGCTCAAAACTTTATATCCAGCAGTTGCATTAACCAACTGATCTATCTTTGGCAAGGAAAAGCTATCTTTTGGACAAGCTTTGTTGAGATCTATATAATCAATACAAATCCTTCATTTTCTGTTTGCCTTCCTCACCACTACTACATTAGCTAGCCAATCGAAGTAATGAGTTTCTCTAATGAAATTGGCATCGAGGAGTTTGCTGACTTCTCTATCGATGGCCCTTTGTCATTCAGGGATGGCATTCCTCTTTCTCTGTCGAACAAACTTAAACCCTAAATTAACCTTTAGTTTGCAGATGATTATTTCTAGAGGGATTCCAAGCATATCTATGGCTGACCAAGTAAATACATCGGCATTGCATCACAAAAAATTAATAAGTTGAGACTTTATTTCTTCATTTAGGAGACTTCTAAGTTGGATAGTCTTCGTCAGATCTTCTTCAATCAAAGGGATTGAGATAGTTTTTTCGGTTGGTTCCCCATGTTTCTTGGATTCCCTTTGATCCAACTGGTCAAGGGACAAACCACTTTTTGATTGCCTATCTTGAATCATCAAGCACTGTTGAGCAAGCTATTGGTCTCTTCGCATTTCTCCAACTCTTTTCTTTGTTAAAGAGCACCAAGGAGATGATAGGTTAAAACAATTGCTCAAACTTTATTCAAGGCTAGCCCCAAGTATTGCATTGTAGGGTGACGAGGTTCTGACGATTATGAAGTTAATGCAAAGGGTTCTTTATTGGGAATCCGCTCTTACAGTTACAGGAAGACTAGTTTCTCCTTCAATCCCAACTAGATTGCCACCAAATCTATATAATGGACTTGATACTCTTCGGTCATAAGAGATGTTCATCTTAATAAGAGCATCATAAAATAATACATCAACGGAGCAAGATAGTAGGCACCGTGAGGGAGTGCTTCGACCACCTGATAGGGACCTTCCTAGTTCGGAGAGAGCTTTTTGCATTTTCAAGGTTGGAAGGCCTCGACGCGATGCAACACCAGATCTCCCGGGCAAAAGGACTTCGGCCTTACCTTGGAGTTATAGTATCTGGCCACCCATTGCCGGTAGGCCACCATCCGGACCCGTGCATTGTCCCTCGTTTCCTCGAGGAGATCCAGGTTGAGCAGTAGCCGCGCTGGGTTCTCGGCTTCATAATATTGTTCCATGCACGGTGTCGGTAGGCTAAGCTCCACCGGGATTACTGCTTCCGCTCCAAAGACAAGGTTGAAAGGAGTTTCATCGGTGGCCATCCTTGGGGTTGTATGGTATACCCACATGATGCTGGAAAGTTCTTCAGCCCATCTCCCTTTGGCTTGATCCAACCTAGTCTGGAGCACTTGCAGGATGGTCCGGTTGGTTACCTTGACTTCTCCATTGGTCTGGGGATGTGCTACCGAGGTGAAGCGATGATGAATTCCGAGGCTATTGCAGAACTCCTCAAATTCTCGATAGTCGAATAGACGTTTATTGTCGGTGATGATAGTGTAGGGGAGTCCGAAGCAACATACGATTGACTTCCAAAGGAACTTACTAACATTCGCCTCCTTGATCCAGGCTAATGGCTCGGCCTCGACCCATTTCATAAAGTAGTCGATGGCGACAATCAAGAACTTACGCTGCCCAGATGTAGGAGGAAAGGGACCAAGGAGGTCCATGCCCCACTGGACGAAAGGCCAGGGGGCGGAGAGTTGGGAGAGTGGCACAGCCAATTGGTGTTGCACGACGGCATGACGTTGGCAGCGATCACACCTCTTAACAAAGTTGATCGCATTCTCCCTCATCATCTCCCAGAAGTATCCTTGACGGAGGGCCTTGTACGCCAAATCCTACCCTCCACATGGTTCCTGCAGAGGCCCTCGTGAATTTCCTAGAGCACGAGTGCAGCCTCCGTGGGCCTCAAACATTTGAGGAGCGGGTAGGAGTATGACCTCCAGTAGAGTAGTCCATCCATCAGCATGAAACGCGCGACCTTCCTCTTGATGAGGCCGGCCTCTATCCGATCCTCGGGCAAGGTGCCATCGGTGATGTACTTGACATACTTGTCCATCCAGCTGGGCTCGGGGGTGACCTGTTGGATCTCTCTTGGGACTTCATAGCTCGGGGCTTCGAGATGCTCAATATGGGCGCAGCCCAACAACGAGTCCGGCAGGGTTGCTAGGCGAGAGAGGGCATTAGCACGGGCATTTTCACCGCACGGAATGTGGGAGACGCTGAAGCACTTGAAACCCTTCACGCTCGCATACACCAATTCCAGATACTTCAACATTTGAGGATCTCGCGCCTCATATTTTCCTGAGACTTGCCCGGCGACCAGCTATGAGTCAGTGAAGACCCTTAGGTTGGTCACACCGAGCTCATGGAAAACCCTCAGTCCCGCGAGGAGCGCTTCGTATTCTGTCTAATTGTTGGTGGCAGCGAATTGGAGGCAGATCGCGCATTCAGCTACGACTCCCTCATTGTTGGCGAGGATGAGGCCAGCCCCGCTCCCACCGGAGTTAGAGGCTCCATCCACATGCAGGACCGAAATGTCCTCCTCCGGTTCAGGCCCTGGTTGTTGGCTCTGGGAGTTCTCTTCTGGCCCCTCGCCAAGACCTGCACACTCAACTAGAAAGTTAGCCAGTACCGTGCCTTCATGGTCGACCACGATCGATAGGCAATGTCGAACTCGCTGAGCTTCAGCACCCACTTTGCTAGTCGTCTAGATGTGTCAGGTCAGCTGAGCATGGCCTTCAATGGTTGATCCGTCAGGACTGTAATGGGGTATGCTTAGAAATAAGGCCTGAGGCGCTGGGCAGACGAGACGCTGGGCAGACACTATTAGTACAAAAATCAACTTCTCAGATCGAGAGTACCAGAGCTCCGCATCGCGGAGGAGCTTGCTTGTATAGTACACATGTCTCTGGATTCCTTTATCGTCCGTCCGGATTAAGACCGAGCTGACGGCCTTCGGAGTGATCGCCAGATACAAGAGGAGCTCCTCTCCCTCCTCTGGCTGAGAGAGCAATGGTGGTGATGCCAGGGTCTTCTTCAGCTCCTTAAATGCCTCTTGGCACTCATTCATCCAGGAGAAGTCATGCATCTTCCTCAGCACCTTGAAGAAGGGTTGGCAATGATCAGCGGATCGTGAAATAAACCGACTCAGGGCCACTACCCGGCCAGTGAGCCATTGGACTTGCTTTTTGGAGGTGGACGGCTCCATGCCAAGGATTGCCTGAACCTTCTTCGGGTTGGCTTCTATCCATCTTTGGGTCACCATGAAGTCAAGGAACTTCCCCGCCGCCACACCGAAGGTGCACTTCACTGGGTTCAGCTTCATTTGGTGGAGGTGGAGGTTCCGGAAGGTCTCCTTCAGGTCATTGACGTGGTCTGAGGTTGGCTTACTCATCACCAACATATCATCCATGTATACCTGCATGTTGCGGCCAATTCGGTCTCTAAAGACCTTGTTGACCAGCCGCTGGTACGTGGCACTAACGTTCTTCAGGCCAAAGGGCATCATCTTGTAGTAGTAGGTCTCGTGATCTATGATGAAGGCAGTGTGCTCCTCGTCTTCCGGGTGCATCCGGATCTGATTATATCCGGAGAAGGCATCCATGAAGGATAGAAGGCGGTGACCCGAAGTGGCATCCACAAGCTGGTCGATCTTTGGGAGGGGGAAGCTATCTTTCGAGCAAGCTCGGTTGAGATCGGTGTAGTCTACACAGATCCTCCACTTGCCGTTGTTCTTCTTCACCATCACCACGTTCACTAGCCAACTAAGATATTGTACCTCCCGCACGAAACCAGTAGCGAGGAGCTTCTCCACCTCTTTGTTGATCGCCTTCTGCCTTTCTACAGCAAAGCTCCTCTTCTTCTGCCTAACTGGACGTCACTTGGGATCGATCTCCAACTGGTGGGTGATGATGTTTGGGAAAATACCCGACATGTCCATCGTAGACCAGGCGAATACATCTATGTTTGCCCGAAGGAAGTCTAGCAAGTGAGCCTGCTCATCCTCTAGGAGTTGGGCTCCCATCTGCACTATTTTTTGCAGGTCCGAGCCAAGGGGATATGTCAGCAAGCACTCCACCAGGCTGCCCCTCAGTTCCTGTGCCCTTTGGTCGAGGTCATCGACATCAGAGTCAAGCTCGACACTCCGGGCGCCCGAGACAGCCTGCAGGCAATGCTGAACGGGCTGAATTGCCTCCCTCATCTCTCCCACCCCAAAAATAGTGGAAAACTGCACCAACAATCTTTTGGTGGAAATGATTGCATCAAGCTGGTTGAGCCCTAGGCGGCCCAAAATGGCATTGTATGGTGATGGGAGTCAGACAACGATAAAGGTCATCATGACCGTGCTCTATCGGGACAGAGTCCCGGCGGTAATAGGGAGAGTGATCTCCCCCTTGACTCCCACAGAGTCTCCGGTGAAACCTACGAGAGGGGTGTGCATTGGCCTTAACCGATCACGAGATAAATTCATCCGGGAGAAAGCAACGTAGAAAAGTATGTCAGAGAGCTCCCACTATCAACCATAATCCGATATACAGGATGCTTAGCGATGGTCATTTTGACCACCACCGCATCATTATTTACATTTTTACTTTCATTTTCACCTCCCTTCCCCTTTTCAAATGAGAGTACACTTTCTAGATCTCCTCTCTCCTGGGCTCTCTTTGACACGCACCCTATCCCCTAAGAAATCATGCCCGCCGGCTTCTCCGTGGGGCGGTTATCTACTGCAGGAACAAGGGGAAGGGCCGCAAGTGGCCGGTCCTCCGTCGAGGCTTCCCTTCCCACGAACTTCTTGAGATAGCCCCTTCTGATGAGGTCCTCAATCTCCCTCTTCAGGTTATGACACTCCTCCGTATCATGGCTATGGTCGTGATGGAATTGGCAGTACTTCGTCTTGTCATGATGAAATATTGGGTTCTAAGGAGGAGGTCGGCGGAGGTATCCCTCGCCCTCGATCTCCATGAGGATCTTGGTTCTTGGAGCAAGGAGGGGAATAAAGGTCCGCTCCGGAGTGGAACCATTCTTCGACTTTGGCCCCGACCGGAAGTCCGCAGGTGGCCCGGGCCTGCGGGTCCCCTGAACATCCTTCAAGGTGGGCCTCTTTGAAGGCTTCCCATCCAGCTCTCTCCTGGTACAGTCAGCCTCCTCAACTCGGATGTACTTGTGGACGTGGAGGAGGAGTTCGGAGTATGTCTTGGGCGGTTTTTTGTCCAGCGAGTATGTCAGACGGGAGGTCCTGAGCCCTCGCTTCAGTGCCAACATGGTGACGGGCTCGTCCAGGCTATAAATCTCCAGGGCGGCAGTCTTAAAGCGGGTTACATAGTCCTGCAGAAGCTCCTGGTCTTGCTGGCGGATGGAGAAGAGGCTGTCCACTTCTCTTGAAACTTTTCGACAAGCATCAAAGTGTGCCACAAACTTTCCTTCCAGCTGCTGGAAGGAGTCGATAGATTCAGGCTCGAGGTGGGTGAACCAAACTCGAGCGACCTTCCGAAGGGTGGCAGGGAAGGCGATGCACAGAAGGGCATCCGTCTTCCTTGGATTCTCATGAGAGTCTTATAGCTCTCCTGATGGTCCAGAGGGTTGGTGGTCCCATCGTAGAGATCCACCTGAGGCATACGGAATCGACTCAGAATCGATTCCTCTTGGATCTCCTGGGAGAAGGGGGGTCGGGCGTTATAGCCCACTGGCTCACTAAGGGAGCCCTACATGTTGGTGAACCAGCGGGAGAGCTCCGTCAGTTTGCACTCTTGCTCTTCTAGGCGCCTCTCAGCTAGACGCCTGATGGCCTCGTTAGTGGAACGCTCCACCGAGGCCACTGGAGAAGAACGTGCCGATGGGTCGTGGCGAGGGTCCTTGCCACGGCGATGCTTGCTACGCTTGGAAGCATCATTGTTTTCTACCGGGGATCGGCTCTCATTGTCCGCATACCCATAATGATTTCTCTTTGCAGGAGTCTGGTGACTCCCACGGGAATTGGTTGCTGCCCGCGGGTGGGACGGCCTGCCCTGGATGAAGCACAGGCTTCCACGGGGGCTCGCGGGGTTTTCTGGCTGGGGTTGAGTCACCAGGAAGCACTGCTGATGTTGCAGCTGCCTCACGACCATGGTTTGTGTCTGTAATTGTTAGACAATGGTAGCATATTGACCGTCCATCGAGGGCAGCTGAGAAGGTGGTACAGGAGGAGCGGGGAGTTCCCTTTCTGGGCTTCGAGGGCCCGGGGAAGAGGGAACCACCCCCGCCCTGCTGGTGGAGGCTTCACATCAGCGAGTCACCACCATACTTGGAATCGAGCTACTCACGAGCTCGAGGAGGGCTTACTCGTCTAGGGGCCTTGTCCCCCCTTCCTGGCACGCCAATCTATTACCGGCCTTACCGCTGTGGCCTGCAGCTATGAGTTGGTGCCGGACTGCGGTCCCCTTTGCTTCAGAATCCCGATGCTCCCGGACCTACAAAAATGAGGCTAGAGATCGAGGCCAGGAATTCCGGCGGGGGTACTCTGACGGTCAAGTTAGAGAGCGATAAAGTGAAACAGATCCACTAAGACGGATCCCTGTTGGGCCTCCGTGCTTAGAAGAATCTTTGATGAGAAGATGAGTGAGAACGAGAGAGATCAGCGCTCTGGTCCCTGCGACCCGGTTCGTTGGGCCCACTCTTACGAGTTCCTCTGGAGCTCCTGTCATAGGATTGCCCCTCTTTTCGTGTGCGTGCTTGTCCTCTCGATTGCTTACCTTCATTCTTGCCCCCTCATCCCCTTTTTTAGGTCACCGATCACTGGATACATTCGTGCCTCTATCCCTCCTCCTGGGGAGGCTTTGGAGATCAGCGACGCTTCGCGACCATTCTTCTAGGACATCCCCCTTTATGGTCGGGAGTTAAGTGGTGAGCCGGTCTCGTCTGCCATGCAGTCATGAAAGGGAGAACTTGGCGGGGTCACGATCCATGCGAAGGTGCCCTCGAGCTTGAGGCATTGACCGTGGCCCTCTCTTTTTGGAGTACCGGGTTACTGGGTGCTGGATTCGGTACCTCGAGCAGGGTGCCCCTTCTAAACTGGTGCCAATAAGGTTCCGCGTGCCATTACAGGCTTGGGGGCATCATACTGGATGCGCCGCCTGTGTGCACCATCCTCAGCGGCCTCCTCAAGGCTTGCACCCCCGATCCTTCCGTGCTCCGCAAAGAAGGCTGACTTCGACCGAGGTGGACCCATCGGGGGGTGCCACCTGGCGAAGGAACAGGGGAGCCTGGCTCGACTCCAGCGAGGTGGGCCCATCTGGGGGCACCACCTGGCGAAGGAGCAGGGGCAGAGACAGGGCCACTTCGATCGAGGTGGACCCCGCCTGGGTCGACACCTGGCGAAGTGGCGGAGGCCAGCTCGACTTCGATCGAGGTGGATCCATCTAGGGGCTGCCACCTGGCGAAGGAGCAGGGAGAGCCCGGCTTGACTCCGACGAGGTGGGCCCCTTTGGGGGCGCCACCTAGCGGAGGAGCAGGGGTAGAGACAGGTCGACCGAGGTGGATCCCGCTTGGATCGACACCTGGTGAAGTGGCAGAGGCCAGCTCGACTTCGACCGAGGTGGACCCATCTAGGGGGTGCCACATGGCAAAGGAGCAGGGAGAGCCCGGCTCGACTCCGGTGAGGTGGGCCCATCTAGGGACGCCACCTGGCGGAGGAGCAGAGGCAGGGCCACTCCGACCGAGGTGGACCCCGCCTGGGTCAACACCTGGCGAAGTGGCAAAGGCTAGCTCGACTTCGACCGAGGTGGACCCATCTGGGGGTGCCACTTAACGAAGAAGCAGGGAGAGCCTGGCTCGACTCCAGCGAGGTGGGCCCATTTGGGGGTGCCACCTGGCAGAGGAGCAGGGGCAGAGATAAGGCCGCTTCGACCAAAGTGGACCCCGCCTATGTCGACACCTGGCGAAGTGGCAGAGGCCAGCTTGACTTCGATCGAGGTGGACCCATCTGGGAGGTGCCACCTGGCGAAGGAGCAGGGAGAGCCCGGCTCGACTTCGACGAGGTGAGCCCATTTGGGGGCGCGACCTGATGGAGGAGCAGAGGCAGGGCCAATCCGATCGAGGTGGACCCCGCCTGGGTCGACACCTGGCGAAGTGGCAGAGGCCAGCTGGACTTTGACCGTGGTGGACCCATCTGGGGGTGCCACCTGGCAAATGAGCAGGGAGAGCCCGGCTCGACTCCGACGAAGTGGGCCCATCTGGGGGCGCTACCTGGCGGAGGAGCAGAGGTAGGGCCACTCCGACCGAGGTGGACCCTGCCTGGGTCGACACTTGGCGAAGTGGCAAAGGTGCCGAGCTCGGCCCGAGGTCGACTTGACTGCTAGCCAAGTCACCTGGCAAGAGAGCCCGAAGATGACACCGCGTGGCACTTCCTGGCGGCCAACTGGATTTGACACATACTCCATGTCATCGATATTGTCATATCAATCGATATTTTCGTCTTAGTTGTTGATGGTGCTTTGACAACTCATAGATTAGTTGTCTCATTTTCTTTGTTGGCTCATATCGTCCCTTTAGGATTGGTTGCTTGGTCTTTTCTTAGCTTAATATGAATAGTCAGTCCTCAGTTTGGTTATCGTCGCCTTTTTGTGATCGAAATAGTTAAGCTGATGTTCATCGAACTATCTATCAAATAGTCTTAGTCAGCTAGCCTAATCTTTTGTTGGTCGATGAATACGACTATTTAGTATAACACAACCCTTAAAGTTTGTAACTAAATGCATAAGAAGACAGAGCAATTCTATAGAACTAGAAGGATCATAGAAGTTCCGCTCTTATTTTGAAAAGAGCCTTTCTAATATTACAAGTAATAAAAAAAAACTTAGAGTTTATTTGAAAAAAATAAATAAAGAACAACCCACGAGAAATAGAAAGCCTATTGCATTAATAAGGTTGAATTTTGTTTGCTAATTTCTTGCTTTCCTTCTAATATGAAAACAATTAAATTGAGAAAAAAACAAATATTTTTAGGGGAAAAGGACATAGGATCATCACCTCTTGAATGATTTTAATGGCCACATGGTCTTTGATGCTCTCCCTAGGATTTAAGAACTCAACTTTCCCCAGAATTTAAAAGCAACAAAAAAAATCTCCCAAGTTAATGGAGGAACAGAGCCAAATAGCTTTCTTCTCACTTCTTTATGGAATTTCGATAGATATAGAGAAAAGACTTGCGATCTTTATGAAAGATGACAACTTGACCTTACATCTTGTGGTTTTGGAGAAGCTATTGATTCTAATAAGAGGGTTGTTGCTGATGCTAGCGACGAGGCCACCCTATTACTTCAAGGGTTTGTGCAAGATATCTTCCATGGAGCCTTTGAGCGATAGTTGGAGAGAAAGACATGAGGTTTTATTAATTCCTTGGCTCTGTTTACTAACAAAGGAAGAGAAATGGAAGGGGTCACATGATTGCCATGCAATCTCTTCCCTTCTCGCCAAAACACAACTCCTATATTATAATCCAGCCAACAAGGACATATTAATGTTTTTTTAGCTTAAGTTATGTCTCATGCTTGTCATGTATTCATGAATCATGATGGAGATAGACGGTTGGATTATATTATAACAAAAATCTAACTTTTGGGATCTAAATAAAAAAATAGAATTTTGGGATGAAAGTATAAATTGTAAAAAGTTGAAGGATATCTCTATAATTTATCCTAAAATAAATTGTATAATCTAGGATTCAAGCCAACAGTCTCTGGTTTAAATGGCATCACTTCAACCATTAGTCTACAACATGATTAATTCTTTATATGAGTAACTTATTTTGTCTATCTTCAAGTATCGTTTCTCTATTTCTTATAAAAATGCTTTTCTCTTTGAAAAGAAATGAAAAGTGAATATATTTTATTTATTCTTTGTAATATTTTCAAAGCTTTATTGTTTAAAATGTCAATATTAATAACTTCTATATATTTTCTATATCTATATATAATTTTTCTTACAAGATCTTTAAAAATAGATAATTCATGATCTAGACCCTTAATGAGGTCAGTCTCTGTGTTGGTTTATAAATAACTATGCCTTAAGTCTTTAATTACCAATATATTGTGAGTATTCTACTGGATAAATTTTATTCTTATCCTTTATGATTATATAAACTAATATTACTTTTCATTTTTGAATTCCGCTAAAATTTGATTATAGCTAAATAGTATCTATATTGAGAAATCAAAATATGGATACAAATAATATTTGACATATATCCACATCCATTCAGTATAACTATATATATACTTAACTCTAAATTATATCCATAAGAACAAATATAGATTCAAATTTTGGAATCTATTTAATATCCATATTTATATTTATTTAAAAATATAGATACAAATATGAATATACATGTATCTAATCCATATCCCATTCATTTTCAGCTTGATCTTATAGGGTATCTTATACATGTATTTTATCTTTTTTAAGAGAAGACAATCATTTTGATTGTTTACATCATTGAAGCCTTCCATTTATTTTTGCTATGATAGCATGATTATTTAATATTTTTTTGACACTAGGAGGGCCTACTCCCTACCTTTCCTAAGGGATGAATCCAACTGAAATCGAACCTTTAACGTGTAGCTCCAGTTGCAAGAGGTGATGTCATCCGAGCAAGTACTTGGTCATACAACTCTTTAGTGGTTGATCTTCCAAAGTTGCCTCTCCTCCTCTTGTTAATATGCTATCATCAAAGTTTTGTTATATGCCTCTACATTATTTAAGTAGATACTCTAACAAATGCTTCTCATTTGATAAATATTCATACCCAACACTGCACACAATTCAAGTCATATTATTCTGACATTGTTGGTGCTTTTGAAGTCACGTGTTGATGCTTATAAGCGTCACAAGATGATGCCTCCACACTTTAAAAAGCAATCACAAATGCAAGAGTAGAAAATAGTTTCCTGATGCTTTTATTTAGCATCGTAAATTTTAATATAATAATGCTTTTAAGCTTTACCAAGAGACATCACTTTTTAAAAGCACCGCCAAGTGATGCACAAGCAAATTGGACATTGCATTTAAGAAGTGTCTCCATATCAACAAAAAGTCGCAAAATAGCACAATATATCATATATAAAAATAGCAAATACATTGCCAATTATGTCCATTACAACTCAAATAACTCAAAAAATATAAAAATATACATATATAAAATTCCAAAAAAGAAAGTTTTTAGCCTATCAATTGTTCATAGGAACATGATCATCATCATCTCTATAACTGCTAGAAGTATTGAGAACCTACAAAAAAAATATAGAAAAATTAGAAGTTGAGAATATGAAAATGACAATAATTCTAAATCATTAAACCTATGTAAAAATATAAATATAATTATGTAGGTATTTATCTAAGATTGCACTAACTTCTGCAATAAGGATGTTATATGATCAAGTTGAGTCCTCACTACCTCCATCTGTGCCTCTAACCTATGAATATCTATGGTGCTACGACTCTCTTTAGCATCTTGAATATGTTTGCTTATTGTAAATAACTGAGTGAAGGTGACTCTAACTTCATAATCTCTTACTTGACCATAATACTGACAATGATTTTAAATTATTAAGCCTATACAAAAAATATAAATATAATTATGTAGGTATTTACTTGAGATTGCACAAACATCTGCAATAAGGATGTTATATGCTCTAAGTTGAGTCCTCGTTGCCTCCATTGTGCCTATAGCCTATGAATATCTACAGTGCTACTTCTCTCCTCTAGCATCTTGAGTATATCTGCTCATTGTAAATAACTGGTGAAGGTAACTCCAACTTCATAATCTCTCACTTGATCATAATGCTCCGGTCTCATCAAATCTGGGTCTCCATGTGACTGATCTATTTGGATACTGAGAGCTTACTAACACGCTCCACAATAAGGGATGTAGCCCTTTCTTGTATTTTAAAAAAACATCATACCTTAATGTTCAGGAAAACGAAACTATAAATCGTGGTACAAAAGGTTATATCTTAATGTTTGGTTGACCTTGGTTTATTTATGTAACTTTTGTCCATTTTACGAGGATAATAACTGAATCATAATTTATCTAAAAAGGTGAAAGAAGTGAAATATGTGACCTATGAAGAAAAATTAACTATACTAATTGGTGTGACAATTCCTATATCATACACAGTTGGAATTATTGGTTGCTAGATTTATGTGTAAATCAAGCCATGAGTTGGCCTTGAATAAGAACTTATGCATGTTATGCTGATTACCCATAAATAAAGACCCAGTCATTCTCAAGCCATTAGAAATATATATGTTATTGATCTTTGTTAGTTCTTAAATATACCTCCCAGCATCGTATATTGCACCTTAATTCCTATATGTCATAGGATTGGAATTGTGAGTGATTTCAGAGGACTTCAAGTTTGAATAAATATGCCCAACTAGAAGTTCTAATCAAGGCAAAAATACATGGTTTTGTGCACATTTACAATTTACCCAACAGGTTGGCCTGGGAACACTACAAGAAATCTAACTTTATGTGACAAAATTTTTTCATTGCTAAATATTAATATGTCGTCGCCAAAGTTTTTAGCGACGAAATTTTTTGTTGCTAAAAATTTGTAGGGAAAACCTCCTGGCAAAAGACCTTGGTAACAAAAAAAAATTCTGTTTCGTTGTAAAATTTATTCAACCACGATGAAAAATGATTATGTAGCATTGGCAACGAAAAAATTATTTCATCACGAGTTTTTGCAACAAAAAAATTTTCGACGCTAAATGATGGAACAACAAATCTAGCTCTAACAACAGAAAAATTTTATCGCTAAATGATGGAACAACAAACCCAGCTTTAGCAACGAAACTAGTTTTTATCACTAAAATAAAAATTACAATCTTTAGTGACGAAAATAATATTTCATCACTATTTTCATCACTAAAATGAAAAATACCAATCTTTAATGATGAAAAAAATGTAATTCCTTGTAAAATTTTGCAACGAAACTATCATTTCGTTGCTAAAATTAAAAACTACCATTTAAATTTCGTTACTAAATTTAGCAATCAAGAAATAAACATGACCTTAATTTTGTCAAAATCACCTGTTCAAATACAGAAAATATTCTAATATATATATATATATATATAATACAAATCATATCAACCAAAATATAACACCATATTAAATATATCTAATACTAGTCCATGTCAACCAAAACATAACATATATACAAACCATATCCACCAAATCCAAGTATCACTAAGTCTTATATCTATCATTAACTAATACAAAAGTATGAATTCATGCACCATTTAAAATAAAAAAACCTACAAACTATAGATTATCAATGTCGTCAGCCTCATTCGCTTCTCTATACATCGATCCCTGACCCAATGTGTGTCTCGATGAGTGTGCAGAGGTGTCAATACCAAGCCTTCCTGCCATCGTAGCCACTATCCTTTCGAGCGTTTGGCTACGATTCATCCAGTAATCAATTTGACCCTGCATCGAGCTCATCGATGTCCTAACTGTCTCTAGCACTTGAGCATCATCAGACAGTCCAAATTGGTTGGATGATGAACTGCGATGGAATTTCTTTGAAGGCATGATGTGCCTAGACCCTAGCTGCCATCCAAGGACTGCATCTACGATCATGTCATCAGTCATCGAACAAATGGGCTGTGATCCAGCATTGCTGCTAGATCCAATCTCTCTTATCATTTGCTCTTTCAACTGTAACATTTTTTCCTTCACAATAAACCAAATAATACCATCAAGTTGTTTCAAAGGATTCAAAAACATTCAAAATATGGTATGATACTTACATGGCGTTGCCTCACCTCCTCGGTCACAAACTGGCCACTCTTGTTCTGATAGAATTTTCCATGGGAGTGGACTCTAGATAGTCCCTTTTCAAACAAAAGAAAAGAAGAAAAATGATATCAAAGATATAAACATGTACGGCATGTCATTGCCCATATGCATATATATCACATCTGAATGTCGCTAAACAATTACATGAATAGACAATCCATCCAATTACCAAATATAAGTTACGACTCAATAGAATATTCCAATAGATATGATTGTATTTCTAGTTATTTATCAGTAAATTGTATGCACTCAAGTTGCTGGATTCAAAAACCATATATTGAAATTGCCTAAAACAATAATCACCATGTATATATAGGCCAACAATGATTATGTACAAGAATGCAAATCTCAAAAGGCAAATAAGTTTCTCACAACAAAAGTCTACAATGTTATCACAACAATATCTAGAAAGTCAATTTCCAAATCTCATATCATGAAAAAGGACATGGTCAGAAGGTCACCATAGGATTATAATTCAACATAAGATAGCCCCATAGATTATTCAAATAATAAACTATCCAAAAAAATCAAGTAAACAAAGGGTAAAGCATAGCATGTCAACAATTGCAGCATTTGCCAAGGTGGAGCTTCCAACCGATCCAATATGAGAATAAGAAAAGGGTGACTTAGTGTATGAACAAATAAAAAAAATTTACCTTCTTCAAGTTTAGGCTAGGGTTTCACATTTTTTTTACTTGATATAACCACCGAACCAATTCTAGTTTCAAGTTTTAGTGTACATGGCTTCAATAAGCAAAAATAATTATACTCGAATTCGGATGACTACAGCCTCCTATGCTTGAAATCGCCAAAAAAAAAGAAAGGAGATGAATAATAATTGTGAAACCCTAGGAGAAAAGGGGGGGGTGCAATGAAAAAGGGAGAGGGATATTTGCTTCATGGAATCCATGATGTCGGGCCAACACAATCATTGGGGAAGAGGATAGCTCACGATTCGGGTGGGTGGAAACAAGTTGACAGGTAGAGGAGAGGGAAGGGTGGGGGGTGAAAGGGGGAAAGGGGAAGAGAGAAAGAGAGAGAGAGAGTAAAGGCCCGGGTGAGAAGGAGGCTGGTAGAGGAGGAGAAGGAGATGCCGATGAATGTCTCTAGCAAAGGAGATCGAAAGAGGAGGAGATCAACAAGAAGCAGTGGAGCTTGGGGGAGGAGGAAAATCAGGGATTTAGGTTTTCTAGTGGATTGGGCCAAGGGGGATCATGATGGTGATGGTTTGTTTGGCATCCAATGATGCTTATAAGCATTGTAACCTAACGACACTAATTAGCATCGCTTTATTCCAATTATCAAACGATGCTAACCAAAAAAGCTTCATAGGTGACCAGCTTAATATTGGTGATGCTTTGAAGCATCGTTAATCATTAACGATTTTCAAAAGCATTGCTATGTGGATGCATTATTGGACAGCTACAAATGTTTTACCCTAGCATCGGCATATTAGAGATAGCAAATGTCCTTTTTTACTATGGTGAGTGGATATTTGAGTAATAAAAAATTATGACAATTCTATATCAAAAGGCCAGTTAGCTAAACCGGTTGGCTATATATGCAACATTTTATTTGACCATATGTCACGTGTAAATCCTCTTATCTTTATTTCCGAAACTTGTTTGCACAATGTAAAGCTTAAACACCACAGAATATATAAAACCCAGACTGCCTCATACTATCAAAATAAGTTTTTTTTGATCATGTCTTGTATCTCAACTATAGTAACTAGAAAATATTTGGGTGAATTTGATAGTTTGAGCAAATGCAAAAAAAGAATTTAGTATCACTATTTTGCTAAGGAAAAAAAATTACTAGTATCGTGGATGCATTAGGTCCTATTACATCACTTTTTGAGAGGTCAAGCTGAAGCTAAAATTATGAAATGGCTAAAAGGGCTATAAATTGTTTCTCCTTTCTATTGTCCATGTGAGTTGGACAAGTCTTGCTAAACCTACCTATCCTTGAAAATGGATTCCAATTTTTGAAAATTGTTCCAAAAGAAAAGAGACTTCTCCTTGGAAAAAGAATGCCTTGCCCAAATCAACTTGAGATCTGTTATGCAACTGGGGCAGTAGCTCCATGGCATGTATGAAACTAAATAGTTAGGATGAGTGGTGCATCTTATTATGTCAAAGGAAAAATATAAATATCGTTGCGGAATGGGACCTAATAAATATACCTCTTCCACGTTCAGAAGAGAAGCAGCATAATGTTGCTGCTCACCCCTATCCTTGAGGAGTCAATCATCTTCACTGGAGCCAAATGATTTGCAGGAAACATTGGATGGGTTCAAGATAGGAAAACATTATCTGTGACGTTTTGGGTAGAATGTAATGGGAAGTGCATCTCTTTCCAATTCAAAAGTTGACAACTTGGCATCATAGGCCTGCCTTTCTGTCTTTCTTTTCATGGATTTCTGAGAAGGTTGTGATCCTTAGCATCAATGTTTATTTCTTCTTTTAATCTAGGTTCTTTCCATGCTTAAAGAAATCTCGAAGAGCGGTTCGGTACTTGCATAAGTTTAGTTAATACAAGTATAAGATAAGTCTCACCTCTCATGATTGATGTTCTGGTGTGCAGTGCAAAATGTTGGGAAAAAAAAGAAAAGAAAAGATCAATACAGGCACATGACATGTTGACACCTAGAATATAAGTTATTCTAAAACCAATCCTAAGATCCACGCTTGTCAAATGTATACTTGAAGATGACTGTTAACAAATTTTGATAGGTTCTAAATTCTTGTAGCATTTATTATTGCAGACCTCCAGATGTCATAATCATTATAATCATCAAGCCTATTTCCACCTATTCGAAGTCAGCGTTATGGATCTTCGTTCATCAAGAGTATTCTAACCTAGGACTATTTCCGAAGTTATTCCAAGTTTCTCCATATCTTGGCAAGTTGATCTAGTGCTTGAAATTGTGAATCCCATAATTTACTGTTAGATTCAATCACTTAATGTAATAGATCATACATCAAGGAAGATGACAGCAATCAAACTTGATTAATATTGACTGTATTAA
This sequence comes from Areca catechu, assembly GCA_021397845.1. Lineage (NCBI taxonomy): Eukaryota > Viridiplantae > Streptophyta > Magnoliopsida > Arecales > Arecaceae > Areca > Areca catechu. The sequence goes on along the minus strand of CM038046.1, from coordinate 24,145,865 downwards.
TTTTGTGTGTCATGATAGCACATGTTTAATTTTGTGTCAAAGCAAAAAAGACATTAAAAAAAAATTAAGAATGGATTTTATAGGGCTGTGCTGATCCATACCGATAGTTCTGCAGTGATTTGTTCCGGGGACTGTGAGCTGCAACCAGAAGGAAGCCCGAGCTGCAGGAATCGACCCATCTCGCAATCATCTTTGGCATCAGATATTGGAGAGACAACACTGTTAGCATGCTCAATCATCACACAATTCAACACTTGTTTCTCTCGGGTTCCATCAATCGTTCCTTCGTTCTCTGTTTCCTCTGTAAAAACTTGGAGTTGAGGGCATTGCTCATTTCTTAACTTTTTTGGGAAAAAAAGGCAATTCAGCCCGAACACCGATTCGAGCTTTGGGCAATTCACAAGCTGCAGCTCCTCAAGTGCATCTCGGTGCTGCACCCAAAACACTAACTTCCTTAGGTCCTCACAACTATCAACTACGAAGGACTTGAGCATGGATGGGAGCAGTCCATATGGCAGGAATTGGATTCCAGGACAGTCCTTTATAACGACTCTTCGAAGAGATGTGAGCTTGGACAGGTACTCTGGTGGTGGGATTTGTGTGCAACTCCATACCATCAGCTCTTCGAGTACAGATATGGAGTCTGTTTCCAGAAAGAATATCCAAGAAGTACTGAAACAAAGATGCTCGATGGATGTCAAATCATCAAACCCAAGCATCGTGTTCTCCCATGTGTTCGATATAGTCAGCTTGTTGGCCGAAGCGACCTGGTACATCAGCAAAAGAGAATCAGAGGACTCTGTTGGTCCATGAATTTCATACAAAAGCTTTAAAACAAACAATTAGAGAATGTACGATTGTATAAGTCTCCAAGTAATCAATGGGAGCAATGCAAATTTAGGATGGAGGGTACCTGAATGCAGTTGATTTTTTGTATTTGGCACCAATTAACCAATCCGGGGCAATCAACGATTCTCACATGGTGAGGCATAGGTGAGAGCTGGTCTTCTGCCATGATCTGAAGTTTAGGACAATCCATTATAGTTAATGCTCCAAGAGAAGTAAGGTTTTGCATCCCTGCTATGGATGTGAGTTGCGGGCACGAAGTAATGTCCACTATCTCAAGAGAGTCATGAATGTACAGAGGAAGGAACCTTATATTTTCACATTCGTGTACATGGATTTGTTGAAGTGATGGGAAGGAGGAAGGATTTCCCAGCCATTTTGGAAACCTGGAACCACCATACCTGTATATGTTCAATCTTTTGAGGTTGGCGCGAGGTTGGAGGTGCTCGCGAATAGCTTCGTGTATTTCTTCATCTATTGGGAAATCCTTGTTTTCCTCTGGACTAGCTTCTAGATGTGGTACATTTTTGCTGTGGTCCGCATCATTCCGACTTGCAACTTGTAGACAAAATTTTGTGAAATCCAAAAAATCTTCAACCACATCATCCCAATCTAGTGACAACTCCTCCAGTTCATGCTTATCTTCAAGACCGGCATCCCTGACATCGTCTACGTTCACCAAGTTCCCAAGCCCTGAGATGTAAAGATGTCCTGGAAGGTTCACAAAGTTCTTCAGCACTCCTATCCCGCACTGCCCTTCAGAATTTACGTACAAGATCCGTTCAAAGTCTTTGAATGAGATCTGAAGATTTGTTAGTTTGCTGATCCCAGCTGGTAGGTAATGAATTTCAGTGTCCCAAATTTCTAGGTTGCGGAGGTTTGTAAGGCTTCCTATGTCACTAGGTAACTCTTCAAGATCACTGCACTCCTTAATACACAATTTTTGCAGGTTGTGTAGCTGACAAAGTGATTCAGGGAGCCTTTTAATAGGAAGTGTCTGTAGGTCAAGGTGTCGTAGGTTAGTAAGGTTACCTAGGCCATGAGGTAACTCTAGAAGATCGCAACAATCAAGTTTCAAAGTCTGCAAGTGATGGAGGAGGCATACTGATTCAGGGAGCTTCTCGATATGTTCAGTGCTAATATGTAAGTAGCGTAGGTTAGTAAGGTTACCTAGGCCATGAGGTAACTCTAGAAGATCGCAACAATCAAGTTTCAAAGTCTGCAAGTGATGGAGGAGGCATACTGATTCAGGGAGCTTCTCGATATGTTCAGTGCTAATATGTAAGTAGCGTAGGTTAGTAAGGTTACCTAGGCCATGAGGTAACTCTAGAAGATGGCAACAATCAAGTTTCAAAGTCTGCAAGTGATAAAGGTGGCATACTGATTCAGGGAGCTTTTCAGTATGTGCATATTTAATATTTAAGTAGCGTAGATGCTTCAGGTTACCGAGTGAATCTGGGATCTCATCTATCCTAGTCAAATAAAATTCTAAACATCTTAGTAGTGGAAATCGAATTATATTTTGGATTACCATTGGATCTCCATACTCACCGTAGTTTAACAAGGTCCGCAAGGCCTCAGGATTATACGAGTCCAGTGATTTCTTTTTCTTTTTCTGTCGAGTAAAATATGAGTCTGGTGATTTTACTAATTCCTCATCATCTTTCACATATAAATGGTGAACCTTGGATAGCTTCTCATCCACACTTGCACGGTACTCATTTCTGGCAACAAATTTTGCTAGATCATGTATCACATCATGCATCTTATAAAGTCCAACATAACCAACGGGATCAAAGAATGATCTTCTTTGTAAGTCAATAAAATATTCATCTCCAATGTCTTCCATTCTTCTTGTACCTCTAGGTAGGATGTAGCCTTGTGCCATCCACATCTGGACTAAGATTGTTTTCCGATACTCAAAGTCCTCTGGAAATATGGAACAATAAACGAAACAGGGTTTCAGATGCACTGGCATGCGATTATAGCTTAACATAAGAGCTGGCAAAATCTCATTATTCTCGTCGACTTCCCATAATTCACTTTGTAAGAACTCCTTCCATTTATCCTCATCTTCCTCGTGTCTTAGAAAGCTTCCTATGAACTTCAAAGCCAATGGTAAACCGGAACACTTCTTGACAATCTGCTTACCGATTTTTTCGAAGCATGGTTGTCGTTGTGAGCCTTGACCACCGAATGCATAATGCTCGAATAATAACCTAGATTCGTCTTCAGACAAGATGCCAGGATGATGAGGACTCACTGTCTGCATGATCTCCGCAACCTTGCCATTCCTACAAGTCACGATAATTCTTATTGCAGTTTCTGCGCCAACAAAAGGTTTTCTTAAGGACTCCCAAAGGCTTTGCTGCTCATTCCAGACATCGTCCAGAACGAGCAATACTTTCTTCCCCTCCAACTTTTTCATGAGGTCATTTTGAATACTATCCAACGATTGCTCTTCATTTTTGTTGTCAGAGCTATGAGGAATAGAGTCAATGATCTCCTTTGTCAGTCTTTTAACATTAAAATCACCATTTGATGCACAAACCCATACAGTTAGATCAAAATATTCTTTTACCTTGGAGTCCCTGTAAACCAGCTGGGCGATGGTGGTTTTTCCCAGTCCCCCCTTGCCGACAATCGGAATGACGGAGATACCATTTCCGATAGCCTCGGATAACACCAATTCGATTAGCTCCTTCTTGTCACGTTCCCTTCCATAAATACTTGACTCGTCCACCATGTGGCTGGTTGGCGCTGGGTAGATAGGTTTGAGGACCCGACGCTCTCCATCTTCCTCTCTTAAACGGAGGCGTTCCCGATCGTTCGAGATCTCATCGAACCTCTCCCTGATCTTCCTGATTCTATCCCCCATGCCATCCGGAATTGAAACTACCGTGGGCGTAGGAGAACCACTTACCTCTTCCTCATCGTCCCCTTCCACTCGCTTCCTCTGGCGAGAAGCTCGTCCTTCCGCTTGGGCTCGCAGTTCCTCGTAGTGATACTCGTCCAGCACGTCTTCTGCTTTATAAGCCTCTTCTTTGAGCTCCTTCAGCCAGAGTTTGACGGCTTCTTCTCGTATCTCCCTCTCCTCCGCGTCATGGAGCACTGCCTGGATCCTCTTCAACGTTCTCTCCAGCAGCATGAGATCTTCGAAGACACTGCTGCGTGGATCCGATGATGAAGACGGCGGGACCGCCCACCTCTTGACAAAGCCCAATACTTGGCTGGTGTTTGATAAGACTGAAGAGAGGAAAGCGCTCGCCATTGCACAACCTCAGATTCCTCCTTGCTCTGATCAGACACCGCAAACAAGGAAGAGGGCTCTGGCTTTCCTTCTCGTCTCAAACAACCGACAAAGTCTTTGGCTACTTTTTGGCACAGCTGTTCGATGCTAAAAAAGGATTTGGTTGCCTGAATTTTCGCAAGAGCTGCTGGAAAGTTGCGCCCAGTCGACGAAGCTCTGTTTTTTTTTTTTTTTGTCGAAAGCCGTGGCCACTTGTCCAAAAAAAAAAAAAAAAAAACATTCATCGAAATCCGTGATCAGAACAGTTTTAAAACATATACCTTGAATCATGAAATCATCATAACATTTAAAAAATTAACTTTTTTCTATTCAGAACGGCAAACATATTTCTTAATTAGAAGTTTTTTTTCCAATCAAAATTTTTAATCAAACCTAGAATTTACCGAAGACAACAGGGAAGGTACCAAGTACGAAGAAGATGACCATAGAAGAAGTAATCTCATGGATGAGATTCTTGAAGATAGTTCAGTTACTGGCTTTGAAGAAGATCTAGGTCAGAATACTGACCTTCAATTGAAGAAATGGATGTTATGACAGGTACCAGAAAGTATGTAAATCATGATCAGCAAGATGAAGATAAGGAAGGGAATTCCACTAGCTTGGCTTGAAAAGATGATGCAGAATTGAGCCTAGAATGCCAAGTCATGAATGGATTGGTTGAAGAGAATGAAGGTTTTGCAGGCAGTGCAATCAAGGTACCATTTGAGGCTACTGAGATGAATTTGGAGGAGGATGTAGAGCAACATACCAGTCAAGCTTCGTTCATGCAAGGCCTACGCAAGCATGCAGTTGATGACATTGGAGGTAAATACTGAAAAAAAATGGAACAAAAAATTTTTCTAATAGGATCGCTATTAATATGGTCAAGCACGCAGTTGCGATATAATCAACGAGAAATAAATAAATAAACAGAAAAATACAAGATACAAGAATCAAAACCAGCGAGAGACGGGAATTTTACGTGGTTCATCCAAACTGGACTCCGTCCACGGCGGTACAGAATCTGCAAGGCTTCACTAAGAGTTGAATCAGGTACAAGCCCTCAAAACACTCTTTCAGAAACTCTTTTAATCCCCTTAAAAGATTTCAGGATTTCTCTCAAATACACCCGGAGGTACTCACAAAATCTCTCAGATATTCTCTCTGAAATCTCACTTACAAACCTCTCGAAAAATCCTATTTTTTCATCAATAATCATAAACCCTCATGGCCTCTGTTTATATATAGTACAAGAAACATGGCTCGTAGGTATCCAAGAATCCAAAAAAATATAAAACTCTAGACTCCCAATCTCCATAGAAGACTTCTGGGCAGTTGGATCGAGACAAACAAGTACCTCATATGAAGCCACGTCACCATGCCAAAATCCGTGCACGTGGGTTGGTGAACGTGGATCGGGGCTTTCGGGATGGAAATTATTCTCCATCTATAACAATCTCCCACTTGGAGATTAATTGACATCAACTTTTGATCCGCCTTCTTTCTCTGTGCCGCACTCACCTGATCTATCTCTTGGAAAGGTTCACCAAGTTGCAACAGAAACTCAACTTGTCTCTGCTCACAACCTTAGTGAACATATCTGCAGGGTTCTTGGCACCATCAATCTTCTCTAGCTTCAGCCACTCCTCATCCAACGCACTGCGTATGAAATGATACCTAAGCTGAATGTGCTTGGTTCTTGCATGAAATGCTGGATTCCTGGTCAAGTGAACTGCGCTCTGGCTGTCGCTCCATAGCGTATTACAATTGTGCTTCTTGCCGAGCTCCTTCATCAACTTCTGTAACCAGATCATCTCTTTACTAGCTTCAGTGATCGCCACATACTCAGCTTCTGTAGTTGACAAAGCCACTATCTTCTGCAATTGAGATACCCAGCTCACTCTGTATTACCGACAGTAAAAACATAACCAGTGGTGCTCCTCCCACTGTCTCTGTCACCAGAGTGATCTGCATCTACAAATCCCTGTACTTGAAGACTGTCACCTTCATAGCACAAACTGTAAGTTGATGTACCCCTGACATATCTCAAGATCCACTTCACTGCATTCCAGTGCTCCTTGCCTGGATTTTGCATGTATCTGCTGACTGCTCCCACTGCTTGTGCGATGTCCGGTCTTGTGCAAGCCATTGCATACATCAGACTTCCCACGGCCGAGGCATATGGAACTCTAATCATCTCATCCCTTGCCTCCTGAGTTGTTGGACACAACTGCTTGCTAAGCTTTAAGTGTGCTGCCAAAGGTGTTGACACTGTCTTTCCGTTCTCCATATTGAACCTCTTTAGCACCTTCTCTACATAGTCATCCTGAGATAGCCATAGCTTCCGTTGCTTCCTATCTCTCTTGATCCTCATGCTAAGAATCTGTTTCGCCTCTCCCAAATCCTTCATTGAGAACTTCTTTGCCATCAATTTCTTGAGCTCTTCAATCTTCTTCATACTAGAACCTGCTACAAGCATATCATCCACATATAAGGATAAAACAATAAACTCATTATTTACAAACCTCTGGTAGTACACACAGGGATCTGACTGGCATCTGGTGAAGCCCTTTTCTAGCATGAAACTATCAAACTTGAGGTACCACTGCCGCGGAGCCTGCTTCAGACCATACAAGCTTTTCTTCAGTCTGCAGACCATGTCTTCCTTTTCCCTGACCTGGAAACCTTCTGGCTAGTGCATGTACAACTCCTCCTCCAAATCTCCATGAAGAAATGCTGTCTTCACATCTAGCTGCTCTAGATGAAGATCCTCCACTACTACCATGCTCAGAATCACTCTGATGGATGTCATCTTGACCACTAGGGAAAAAATCTCTTGAAAGTCAATTCCCTCTTTCTGTGCATAACCTTTGACAACTAACCTTGCATTGTATCTTTTGGTACCATCGGTCTCATTCTTCATCTTGTACACCCATTTGTTGAACAGAGCTTTCTTGCCAGCGGGTAACTTCACAAGATCCCAAGTCTTGTTCTGCTTCAAAGAGTCCATCTTCTCTTTCATAGCCAACTCCCACTTGACCTTAGCTTCATCCTGCATGGCTTCAACAAAACACTCTGGTTCTTCAGAATCTGTGTACAAAACATAATCATTAGCAGAATACCTTTGTGATGGCCTGGTAACCCTCGTGGACCTCCTCAACTATGGGGACACTGGCTGAGGTACCGGTGTATGCATGTGGCTGTCAGCTTCAACCACATCTTCCTCCTCCACATCCTCAAAGTTTCTATCTTCAGTTTGCACTCGGGGAATCTCTCCATCTCTGACAGGATCGAGTTCTATAAACTCCTGTTTCTTTTCTTCCACTGCATCCTTCCTGTCTTTGTAAGTATGCTTTTCATCAAATACCACATTCCTGCTCCGAATGATCTTATTGTTCTGAAAATCCCAGAGCTTGTAGCCATACTCATCACCACCGTATCCAATGAAAATACACTTTGTAGACTTTGAGTTTAACTTACTCCTCTTCTCTTTCTCAATCAGAGAATAAGCAATGCAACCATACACTTTAAGAAAAGAAAGTTTTACAGGTTTTCCTGTCCAAACCTCCTCTGGAATCCCACCATCCAATGCACTGGATGGACTCCTGTTGATCAAATACACTGCGGTGTCCAGTGCTGCCACCCAAAAATATGTAAGTAGACCCGAGTCAAACCTCATACTCCTCTCTCTCTTAAGAATGGTCCTGTTCATTCTTTCTGCCACACCATTCTGCTCTGGTGTCCCTGGGATGGTCTTGATCCTTTTGATTCCATGCTCTGCACAGTAAACATCAAACTCTCTGCTGCAGTATTCACCACCGTTATCTGTCTTGAGACACTTGAGGCTTGCTCCAGTCTGGTTTTCACACATGACTCTCCATCTCTTGAAGATGCCAAAAACCTCAAACTTTTCTTTCATAGCAAACACCCAGACTTTCCTGCTGAAATCATCTATAAACGTGATAAAATACTTATTGCCCGCATATGATGCCACTGGTGCTGGACCCCAGACATCTGAATGAACCAACTCCAGCCTTTTAGTCTTCTTCTGAGTTCTTGCTAACTGAAAACTTACTGCTTTCTGCTTACCATAGATACACTCTTCACAAAACTCTAGATTCACCTTCTTTAGCCCAGGTAGAAGCTCTCTCCTGTGTAGAATACTCAAGTTCTTCTCACTAAGATGACCGAGCCTCCTGTGCCATAATGTAGTCACTGTACCTGTGTCTCCTATTGCCACTGAAACTGAACTCCCACTGTCTGTCAAGAAGTAGAGAGTGCCAGTCCGCTTCCCTTTGACAACAACCATAGACCCTTTAGTAATCTTCCACTGAGAATTACCAAAGACGGATACATAACCCTCATCATCAAGTTGACTGGTAGAAATTAGGTTTTTCCTTAAATCTGGAATGTATCTGGCTTGTGCAAGTCTCAATTCTCCGCTTGTCACTGGCTTCAGTACAATTGTTCATCTACCAACAATTCTGCACTGCTGTCCATTGCCAACTGTGACATGACCAAAATCTCTTTGGACAAAATATGAAAATAGGTGTCTCTTAGAGCTGCAATGGTAAGAAGCGCCTGAGTCTACAAACCATAAATCTGAGTTTGCCCCATCGTCGCTGACAGGCATACATCCTCAAACTCCTGCCGTATAGTACTCACAACATTTGCTTCCTGACCTTCTGACTTGCTCTCTGCATCTTTTTCTTTCTTCTTACCCCAACAATCCTTGCTCATGTGACCTTTCTTCCCGCAGTTCCAACACTTCATGGGAAATCTCCCTTTGAACTTTCCTCTGCTCTTGGACCGGCCTTTCTTTGACTTCTTCTTCTCCTGTGATCTTCCTCTGGTATCCACCATGAGTGCAGTACTTGTAGAAGTCCCACCCACAGCCTTTCTTCTCATCTCATCATTCAATATACAACTAACTGCATCATTGAATGTAAGGGAACCTGATACCGAGTTGCTGACTGTCATTACAAGATTGTCCCAGCTCTCTGGCAAGGAACACAAGAAAAGAAGAGTCCTGAATGAATCATCAAAAGTAATAGAGACCGACTCCAATTGATTGTTCATCGTGTTGAACTCGTTCAGATGCTCCGTCACTGAACCATTCTCGGCCATCTTCAAATTGAAGAGCTTTTTCATGAGAAATATCTTGTTTGAGGTGGAAGGTTTTTCATACAGCTTTGTTAAAGCGGTCATCAAATCCACGGTGGTCTTTTCCTTTGCAATATTATACGCCACTTGAGGTGTCAACGATAATCTGATCGTGGCCAAGGCTTTCCTATCCAGAATCATCCAATCTGAGTCGCTCATTGAATCCGGCTTCTCCCCCTCCAATGGAAGGTAAAGATCCTTCTGATATAGGTAGTCCGTAATTTGCATCCTCCATCATCTGAAATTGTGACCATTAAATTTTTCGATTTTGATCTTGTCTTCTGCCATCTCTTTGTTGATTTATCCGACCATAATAATAGGAAGGAACCTGCTCTGATACCGATTTGAAAAGAAATGGAACAAAAAATTTCTCTAATAGGATCGCTATTAATACGGCCAAGCACGCAGTTGCGATATAATCAACAAGAAATAATAAATAAACAGAAAAACACAAGAAACAAGAATCAAAACCAGCGAGAGACGGGGATTTTACATGGTTCACCCAAACTGGGCTACGTCCACGACGGCACAGGATCTGCAAGGCTTCACTAAGAGTTGAATCAGGTACAAGCCCTCAAAACACTCTATCTTAGAAACTCTTTTAATCCCCTTAAAAGATTTCAGGATTTCTCTGAAATGCACCCGGAGGTACTCACAAAACCTCTCAGATATTTTCTCTGAAATCTCACTTACAAACCTCTCGAAAAACCCTATTTATTCATCAATAATCATAAACCCTCACAGCCTCTGTTTATATAGAGTACAAGAAACAGGGCTCGTAGGCATCCAAGAACCGAAAAAAAATACAAAACTCTAGACTCCCAATCTTCATAGAAGACTTCTGGGCAGTTGGATCGAGACAAACAAGTGCCTCATATGAAGCCACGTCACCGTGCCAAAATCCATGAGCGTGGGTTGGTGAATGTTGATCGAGACTTTCGGGATGAAAATTAGTCTCCATCTACAACAAATACTGTTGGTGGCTTCATTGTCTTTATCATGAATTTTAGCAGGACCTTTATATTCTTATTTTTTAAACCTTTTATTGCAGGTACTGCTCGAAGCAGAAGTCCATCGTTAAAATGTAACAAAGGATCACCGCAATCTTAGCCCAACAGGATAGATACAATGATAGATAACGTTATGTAGCCACCGTAGTTATTTATCATGCAGACATGCTGAAGATGACAGAAGCAAGTAACAACAGAGCAAAAGAAATGTAAATAAGTATCCTGTAACTTTAAGCAGTGTGATCGTAATTTCTGACTAATTTGATCTTAATTATAATGCTGTCTAATATTGGAATAAAGTAAAATACTCAGAGGATGCGTTGTTTAGATGAGAAGGTTGTATTTGATTTCTAATTAAAGCAGATTATACCGTCAGTTCTTGTAAAGATCAAAATTAAGCACTAAATGGAGATATTTAGAATTATATATGCAAATGCCTTCCAGTTATTTTAGACAAACTACTCTCTAATATAACTTCATTCAGTTCTATGTGATTTAATTTACATGTTCACCAAGCTCCTTGTCAGGATTATATCCAAGTGAAGGGGGTGAAACCTGTGAGCCATTCGGTCAACCAATCGACAAAAAATGGTCATTAAAAAAAAAGCTCTGAGGGCTCTGTAAGCTAATTAATTATTAGATCACTCATTTATCCTCGTTGATATGGATGCTGCTTGCAAATGACAAAAAAAATATTTGGTTATAAAATTTTTCAACTAAGCGTATAAGAGATTTAACAGAAACATGACATATTGTGCACGTAAACTGTGATGCATATTCTGCTGAACGAAGTATTACAAAGTTTTTGGCAGCATAAGACATTGCCTAGTGCATCATCTATATGTTTTTAGAATCCAAATCAGCACAAATCATGGTATATAAACTAATAAGATTTTCTTTTCTTCTGCTTACACTTTATATTATGAGCAAACAGAGGCATCTGTAACACGAATTCTATGCCAGAATAATTATTTGGACTCTTGTCAACAAAAACTCAGCCACTAGAATATTTTTACCGTACAACAGTTAATACTTTCCTGCCCATTCTGTACTCTGCAACGTGACAAAACCCTAAGTGCCCAATGTGGGAGTATTGATGCGCTTCTAGCTAGGCAAAGGAACATAGCATCCAGGGATAATGAAGCATGAGAAACAATCTAGCACAATTCAATAGCTCTTAAAGATGTTTTAGATGTAATATGATGTGATGTGACAAGATCGTTGACATGAGATAGCTGACAGGCGCCATGTTAATTTTTCTGCTCGGACTACTTCGCCGAGCTGAGCTCTCCCAGGACAACGGAATCGCCTGTCGAAGCCGAGCTTCGTCCTCCGCCAGGTCGGACCCGCAAGCACCAAGCGTCTAGGCCGGAGCCGAGCGGCGTCCCCCCAGATCGAGCCCCTCTTAGAGGTCGAGCTATCTTGTCCAATCCCGCACTCTGCCCTCCAAAGTGAGAGCCTCGGAGATCGAGCCCCGTGGTCAAAGTCGAGCTCAGCCCTCCTCCGTCACGTGAAGCCTCTTCGAGGCTGAGCCCTCTGGACCGGGCTCGCACTTCGCCCTCCAAAGCGAGACCCTCGGAGATCGAGCCCCGTGGTCAGAGTCGAGCTCAGCCCTCCTCCGTCACGTGGAGCCTCTTCGAGGCTGACCCCTCTGGACCGGGCCGCACTCTGCCCTCCAAAGTGAGACCCTCGGAGATCGAGCCCCATGGTCGGAGTCAAGCTCAGCCCTCCTCCGCCACGTGGAGCCTCTCCGAGGTTGAGCCCTCTGGACCGGGCCCGCACTCTGCCCTCCTCCGCCGAGGCGATCCCGCGAGCTTGGGACGCCTAGGTCGGAGTCGAGCCCTGCCATTCCAGCTTAGCCCCTCAGCTCAAGCGTAGGCACCGCCATCCCAGGACACCGATGAGCTACCCGAGGACTGCACTGAGACATCTACCGAACCGCAATGACCACCTGCAGCCGTCGGTTACACCAGAAAAGGGAGAGGCCCACTGATCGAGGCACCATGCTCCTCACAAACCGTCTGAACCACCTAAAAGAGGAAGTCAACCAGGAGATTCGAATCCCAGGGGCGGTGGCCCACCAATCGAGGTACTGCCAGGTTTTCCAGAATGAGGCGACCAGAGGGAATGTCAGAATACATGATAGCTTCCCTTATCACGGATCGGGAAAGGAGCCTCGGGACATCGCCGCACGCGCTTGACAGCCCGACGGAGATTCCAAGACGAGCATCCAACGGTAACCTAGCCTACAAAACTCGGAGGTAACAACAACAGCACAAGCAAGACATAAGCCATACCACTCAAACACAAGTGCAGTTCAACCAGAGAGCACAACACCATAAGAAAATCCAAGTAAGGGCGGGCGGAAAGGCCACACAGAGACTCCCTCTAGCCAGGCCGCTCTTCCCCCGACACACTTGCATCCCACTCTCACACTACTCACTCCTCCTAGCATGGAGTCCATCAAGAGGGACTCGACCAGGAGGATTTGTTCCCCTGGATCGTCACTGACTTGACCGTCGGAGTGCCCCCGCCGAAAATCCCGGCCCGAGTCACTAACCCCTGTTTTGTAGGTCCCGGGCCACCGGACGGCAAGACAGTGAAGGGAGCTTACTCCGGCGCCGACAGCAGCTACGGGCCATGGCGATCTTAGCGGCAACAGATTGACGCGCCAGGAAGGGGGGTGTCCCTGTGAACAGTCCCTGATCTAGTTCAAGCCCCCCCTATTTTCCTCTTCTACAAGCAAGCCCCACTGAAGGATGGTGATGACACGGGCGCGAGAAGCCTCCACCAGCCATGCAGGGGACTCCCCCTCCCGGGGGAACCCACACAACCCAGAGGCGGGGCCATCCACTCCAGTTCAACCACCTCCGGCAGAGTCTTAGCTGGCCTCACTCGCTCAGTAGATGCAGATCCTTGCCACAGCAGTGCGCCAGCTTCAGCACCAGCACCGGTCCTTGGCCACCCACCAGCAGCCAGGGACTATTGCGGCTCACGCCACGGCCCCCCACGACAGCTTGTATTCCTTCCAAGGAAGGCCTTCACAGTCGCGGGCCATCACTAACAACCAGGGTAGCCATCAAACTCCGGCGAAAAGACAACGAGCTGGGTCTGCCGACAAGGAGAGCCGCTCACCAAACCTCGAGCGGGCAGCATCCAAGCCCCACTGAGGTAGGAAAAGTAAGACCCCCCGCCACGGATGCCACGCACCCATGTCACCTTCTCCATCTCCTTCGGTGGAGGGGTCCACTAACGAAGCCGTCAGGCACGCGGCGAAGAAGCGCCTGGAGGAGCATACCACAAGTTGGCGAAGTTATCCCGCTGATTTGCCAATCTACCGGGCTCAGCTAGCGAGCCAGCGGGCTACAACGCCCGTCCCCCTTTATCCCAAGAAATCCAAGGGGAGCCGATTCCGAGTTGGTTCCGTATGCCACAAGTGGATCCTTACAATAGGACCACCGACCCCCTAGACCACCTGGAAAGCTACCGGACCCTCATGAGGGTCCAGGGGCCCATTGATGCCCTCCTCTGCGTCACCTTTCCCGCCACTCTCCGGAAGGCAGCCCGGGTGTGGTTCACCCATTTGGAAAGGGTAGAAGTTTGTGGCCCACTTCAACGCCTATCGGAAGTTGCCACGAGAGGCAGATAGCCTTTTCTCCATCAGGCAGCAGGACTGCGAGCCCCTGCGGGACTACGTGGCCCGCTTCAAGACTATCGCGTTGGAGATTTACAACCTTGATGAGTCAGTTGCCATGTTGGCACTAAAATGAGGGCTCAAGACCTACCGCCTGACCTACTCGCTAGACAAGAAGCCTCCCAAGACTTATTCCGAGCTCCTCCTCCGAGTCCAAAAATACATCCACGTCGAGGAGACGGATCGTACGAAGCGGGAGCTCGATGGGAAGCCACTGAAAAAGCCAACCCCCACCAAGACGCCCGAAACCCGGAAGCCAGGACCTCAGGTTTCGAACTCCCAGAGGGGGCCGAGACCGAAAGGCGCTCCCATTCTTGAGAAGAGTTACACCCCTCTCCTCGCCCCGAGGACAAAAATCCTCATGGAGATCGAAGGCGAGGACTACCTGAGATGCCCACCTCCGATGAAGCCCTCCACTGGCCATGACAAAATGAAGTACTGCCGCTTTCACTGCGATAACGGCCACGACACCGAGGAATGCCGCAACCTCAAGTGGGAAATCGAAGAACTCATCAAGAGGGGCTACCTCAAAAGATTCATGGGGGGCAGACCTCAGGTGGAATCCCAGGCGCTCGTCACTCTCTCGCTAGCTCCAGCCATCGACAACCGCCCTACCGAGAAGCCGGTGGGCATGATCTCCTAGGGAGCCGCGCACGCACCTAAAAAGGCCCAGGGGGCAGGGGATCCTGAGAATGTACTCTCCTTTATGAGGAAAGGGAAAGACGGGGGGAAAAATATAAATAATGATGCCATGGTGGTCGAGATGACGATCGTGAAGCATCCTGTAAAACGCATCATGGTTGATAGTGGAAGCTCCACATATGTGCTTTTTTATGATGCCTTCTCCAGGATGAACCTTTCTCCCGATCAACTCAAACCTGTGCATACACCCCTTGTTGGTTTCACAGGTGATTCCGTAAGGATAGAGGGAGAGATCACTCTCCCGGTCACCGTCGGGACCCCACCTCGGCAGAGCACCATTATGATGACTTTCATGGTTATCAGGCTTCCTTCCGCCTACAACATGATCTTAGGCCGACCCGGGCTCAACTTGCTCGACACCGTTGTCTCCACCAAGAGGCTACTTGTACAGTTTCCCACTCCCTACGGTGTTGGGAAAATGAGGGGAGCACCCCAGCCGGTGCAACATTGCTTCCAAATCCTTCCTGGGGCCAAAGTCCCCGAGGATGACCCCAAGGCAGATGATCTCGACCAAAGGGCCCAGGACCCCAGGGGAGGCCCGGTCAAGCGCCTACTCTCCTACTCGCTCGGAGATGATCCTACGAAGATAGTGCAGATTGGAGCCCAGCTACCCGAGGAAGAGAGGGCTCAACTACTGGAGTTTCTACCGGCAAGCGCAGATGTATTCGCCTGGATAGTGGCGGACATGCCAGGTATTCCTCCTGACATCATTACTCACAAATTGAGTGTTGACCCAAAGCACAGGCCTGTTCGGCAGAAGAAAAGAAGTTTCGTCCCGGAGAGACAAGCAGCTATCAAGGAGGAAGTTGACAAACTCCTAGCTGCCGGTTTCGTTCGAGAGATCCAGTATCCGAGCTGGCTGGCGAATATGGTGATGGTAAAGAAGAACAATGGCAAGTGGAGGATCTGTGTAGACTACACCAACCTCAACAAAGCATGCCCAAAGGACAGCTTCCCTCTATCGAAGATTGACCAGCTGGTGGATGCCACCTCTGGCCACAGGCTGCTCTCCTTCATGGACGCGTTCTTCGGATACAACCAAATCCGCATGCACTCGGAAGACGAGGAGCATACCACCTTCATCATCGACCAGGGGACGTACTACTACAAGATGATGCCCTTCGGTCTGAAGAATGCAGGAGCTACATACCAACGTCTGGTCAATAAGGTCTTCAAGGACCAAATTGGCCAGAACATGCAAGTGTATGTGGACGACATGCTCGTCATGAGCAAGCCGAGCTCGAGCCATATCGTTGACCTCGTTGAATCCTTCCACAACTTGCGGTAGCATCAGATGAAGCTGAATCCAGCGAAGTGCGCCTTTGGAGTGATGGCAGGAAAGTTCCTCGGCTTTATGGTCACCCAGAGAGGCATCGAAGCGAACCCGGAGAAGGTCCAGGCAATCATCGACATGGAGCACCCGGTCTCCAAGAAGCAGGTCCAGCGCCTAACGGAGCGCATTGCCACCTTCAGCAGGTTCATCTCGAGGTCGGCCAACCGCTGCCTTCCATTCTTCAAGGCGCTGTGCAAGATGCACGACTTCACCTGGACGGAGGAGTGTAGCACAGCCTTCGAAGAGCTGAAGAAATTTCTCGCCTCTCCCCCGTTGCTCTCCAGGCCGGAAGAGGGGGAGGAGCTCCTGCTCTATCTGGCAGTTACACCAAGAACCATCAGCTCGGTTCTCGTCCGCGTAGATGAGGACAAATCTCAAAAGCTGGTATACTACACCAGCAAAATCCTCCGCGATGCGGAGATCAGGTATACTCACTCTGAAAAACTCAATTTTGCACTAATAATGTCTGCTAAGCGCCTCAGGCCCTACTTCCAAGCACACCCAATAGTGGTCATGATGGACCAGCCGCTGAGGACCATACTCAGCCACCCCGAGACTTCCGGGAGACTGGCAAGTGGTCCCTGCTTTCAGCGAGTTTGACATAGTGTACCGGCCAAGGTCCTCACAGAAGGCCCAAGTCCTAGCTAACTTCGTAGTCGAGTGCACCGAGTTCACCGAGGAGATAGAGCAAATAATAATAGAGCCCGGACCAGGAGAGGAGCCTTGGATCCTCCACGTGGATTGCTCGTCCAATTCCAGCGGGAGCGGAGCGGGCCTCATCCTCACCAACAGCGATAGGGTTGTGATGAAATGCACTCTCCGCTTCAAGTTCACCGCAACAAACAACCAGGCGGAGTATGAGGCACTCCTCGTGGGTCTAAGAGTCTCCCGCGAGCTGGGTGTGCAGAATCTGAAAGTCTTCACCGACTCCCAACTGGTTGCCAGACAAATCTCTGGAGAGTATGAAGCCAGGGACACCCAGATGATGAAGTACCTAGAGCAGGTCCGCTCGAGCACGACAGGCTTCCGGTGCTTCAGCATCTTCTACATCTCCCATGGAGAGAATGCACGCGCGGATGCACTGTCTAGACTCGTAACCCTGCCGGACTCATCGCTGGGATGCGCCTACATCGAGTACCTCGAAAGTCCCAGCTACGAAGGCTTAGAGGAGGTGCATCAAGCCACCCCCGAGCCGAGCTAGATGGACAAGTACATCAGGTACATCACCAACAGCTCCCTACCCGAGGACCGCATAGAAGTAGCCCTCGTCAAGAAGAAGGCCTCCCGGTTCGTTATGATAAAGGGCCAGCTCTACCGCCGATCCTACTCCTACCCGCTCCTGAAGTGCCTCAGGGCCGCCGAGGCAACCTTTGTGCTCCAAGAGATACACGAAGGCCTCTGTGGGAACCATGTGGAAGGGAGAACACTGGCTTATAAAGCCTTTATCCAGGGATACTTCTGGGAGACCATGAGGGAGGACGCCGCTGACTTCGTTAAAAGGTACGACAAGTGCCAGCGCCATGCGAACATACAGCACCAGCCGGCGGCGCCGATCTCCCAACTCTCAGCCCCTTGGCCTTTTGCCCAGTGGGGAATGGACATCTTGGAGCCGTTTCCCCCTACACCAGGGTAGCGAAGATTCCTGCTGGTGGCGATCGACTACTTCACCAAGTGGGTCGAAGCAGAGCCACTAGCCCGGATCGTGGAAGCCAATGTCTGCCAATTCTTTTAGAAGTCAATTATTTGCCACTTTGGACTCCCCCGTTGTATCATCACTGACAACGGACGATAGTTCAATAATTGGGAGTTCGAAGGGTTCTGCACCGAACACAACATCCAACATTGATTGATCTCGGTGGCTCACCCTCAAACAAACGGGGAAGCCGAGGTGACTAGTCGGACCATCCTCCAAGGGATCAGGACCAGGCTGGACCAAGCCAAGGGCAGGTGGGTGGAAGAACTCCCAAGCATCCTGTGGGCCTACCACACAACGTCCAGAACGGCGACCAACGAGATGCCCTTCAACCTTGTTTTTGGTGCCAAGGCGGTCATCCCGGTCGAGCTCGTCATGCCCACGCTATGAGTGTAGCAATATGACGAGGCACGGAACTCGGCACACCTTCTGCTCAACCTGGATCTCCTTGAGGAAACAAGGGATAAAGCTCAGCTACGAATGGCGGCATACCGGCAACGAGTAGCCCGATACTACAATGCCCGGGTCAAGCCAAAAGCCTTCAGACCCGGGGACTTGGTGCTACGCTGGGTAGAAGCATCTCAACCCCGGGAGTGCGGCAAGCTCTCACCGAACTGGGAAGGCGCTTACAAGGTCGCTGAGGCCCTCTCACAAGGGACCTATTACCTCGAGGATCTCGACGGTGTCAGGTTCCCTCGAGCATGGAATGCCTGCAATCTACGAAGATACTATCAATAATATAAGGTTTCCCATCAATAATAATGATAATGGTTTTTTCTTTGTGCGAGTATCTATCTGCCTTGCAAGAGAACCTCCAAAACATCTTCAAGACCAGCTCTGAGATGCCAAGACCTAAGCCCAGCTCTCAGGCAACCCAAGACCGGGGCCCAGCTCTCCGGCCAAGGGACCTTCGAGCCAAGCTGCTCTCAATTATCAACGTCTTCGAGCCCAGCTCCGAGATGCCAAGACCTGAACCCAGCTATCAGACAACCCAAGACCGGGGCCCAGCTCTCCGGCCAAGGGATCTTCGAGCGAAGCTACTCTCAATCATCAACATCTTCGAGCCCAGATCCGAGATGCCAAGACCTGAGCCCAACTCTCAGGCAACCCAAGATTGGGGCCCAGCTCTCCGGCCAAGAGACCTTCGAGCCAAGCTGCTCTCAATCATCAACGTCTTCGAGCCCAGCTCCAAGATGCCAAGACCTGAGCCCAGCTCTCAGGCAACCCAAGACCGGGGCCCAGCTCTCCGGCCAAGGGACCTTCGAGCCAAGCTGCTCTCAATTATCAATGTCTTCGAGCCCAGCTCCGAGATGCCAAGACCTGAGCCCGGCTTCAGGCAACCCAAGACTGGGGCCTATCTCTCCGGCCAAGGGATCTTCGAGCCAAGCTACTCTCAATCATCAACGTCTTCGAGCCCAGCTCCGAGATGCCAAGACCTGAGCCCAGCTCTCAGGCAACCTAAGATCGGGGCCCAGCTCTCCGGCCAAGGGATCTTCGAGCCAAGCTGCTCTCAATCATCAACGTCTTCGAGCCCAGCTCCGAGATGCCAAGACCTGAGCCCAGCTCTCGAGCAACCCAAGACCGGGGCCCAGCTCTCCGGCCAAGGGACCTTCGAGCCAAGCTGCTCTCAATCATCAACGTCTTCGAGCCCAGCTCCGAGATACCAAGACCTGAGCCCAGCTCTCAGGCAACCCAAGATCGGGGCTCAGCTCTCCGGTCAAGGGATCTTCGAGCCAAGCTACTTTCAATCATCAATGTCTTCGAGCCCAGCTCCAAGACACCAAAGACCTGAGCCCAGCTCTCAGGCAACCCGAGACCAGGGCCCAGCTCTCCGGCCGAGGGACCTTTGAGCCAAGCTGCTCTTAATCATTAACATCTTCGAGCCTAGCTCTGAGATGCCAAGACCTGAGCCCAACTCTCAGGCAACCCAAGACCGAGGCCCAGCTCTCCGGCCAAGGGACCTTCGAGCCAAGCTGCTCTTAATCATCAACGTCTTCGAGCCCAGCTCTGAGATGCCAAAACCTGAGCCCAACTCTCAGGTGACCAAGACCCGGGGCCCAGCTCTCCGAAAGAAAAAGCCTCGAGCCTAACTCCAAGGCACCAAAGACCAGAGCCCAGCTCTCAGGCAACCCTTGGATTGGGGCACAGCTCCCCGGCCAAGAAGGCCTCGACCTAGCTCCAAGGCACCAAAGACCTGAGCCCAGCTCTCAGGCAACCCTTGGACCGGGGCCCAGCTCTCTAGCCAAGAAGGCATCGAGCCTAGCTCCAAGGCATTCAAGCCCTGAGCCCAGCTCTCAAGCACCCTGGACCGGGGCCCAGCTCTCCGGCCAAGGAATCTTTGAGCCCAGTTGCTCACAACTGCCAAAATCTTGTGCCCAACTTGCCGACACCAAAGCCCGGTACCGAAATCCCAAGCAAGGTAAGACCCTCTTCTCTGATCTCCCCACTCATCTCAAAAAAAAAAAAGAAGAAAAGAGAAAAAAGAAAAGGAAAAGAAAGAGAGGGAGGGAAGGAAAGAAAGAGAAAAAGAGGGAAGAATCAGACAATGAATAGGTAGCAGGAAGATTCACATTTTATTAACAAAAGTTAATTACAAACGTCATTCTTCGGGTCCTCGACATGCCAGGTAACCCCAACCAAGTACAGAAAGAAAGCAAAAAAGAAAACTGCTCTACCCTAGCTGAACCCCTGGCGGGTTGTGAGGCTGAGAGGCCCCATTCTCAGGAACCTCCGGCTGAACGGCTCCGGCTTCGGGTGGCCCAGTCTCGGCCTTGGCTGGCAGCAAAGGCTCGGAGGTCATAGCTTCTTCAACGACTGCCTCCTGGGCAGGCTCCGTGTCCGAGGCCAAAGGATACCTGAGGCGATCGCAGCCCTCATCAGGAATGAATGGCTCGACCCGGCCGTGCAGGAACAAGAAGCCTTTATAGAAGGAGTCCGACGCCGTTTGGTGAATCTCGGCGATGAACTCCTCCGAGGCCTTGAACCTGGTGACTACCTCTTCAGCATCCTTCCTGATCTTGATGACCTCCTTCTTTGCTTGGGCGGCCTCCATTCTGGCAGCCTCTGTCGACTTGGCCACCACCTCTGCTGCCCTCTCAGTTGTGGCCAACTTTTCCCTCCCTGCCGCCAGCTCAGCCTGGGCAAACTGGGCGATCTCCTTATGCCGATCAACCTCGGTACTGTACCACCTCAGCTTCTTCTCAGCGAGAGAGAGCTCGTTAGCGCTCTTCCTCGAGCGGCTTCGCTCCAGGTCAAGGCATTCCAGAAGCTTCTTCGCTCGCCCCTCAGTGTCGGCGAGTTGCTTCTCCAGGTCCTTGACCTTTTGCTCGAGCGCTCCGTTCACCCCGGCCTTCTCCTTCATATTGGCCTTTAGCGACCCGATCTCAGCCGTCCACTGCTGTTCGATATGCTGCCAGTTCTGACAGCAGTCCTTGATGAAGAGGGCTTCGGCACCAATCTGCACCATATAAAAGGTTAGCAAAAAAAAAGAGAAAGAAGAGAAAGATGGAGCCACTTACCGAGTAAAGCTGGGGGAAGATGGCGTTGAGAACGTTGCCCAGCCGCAGCTCGGCCATCTCCTACCGATCGCATGGCTAGATCAAAAAATCCATCATGCGCTCGACCAGTGTGGGGATCCAGAGGAAAGAGCTCTCCGGCCCCATCTTGAAAGGGAGTTAGTGTCGCGCCTCCTCCCTCCTACTCTCTCCAGGAGTAGGTGGCCTCGCCCCACTAGCAGCAGGGCCCCTGAGGATAGGCTGAGGAACTGGTACCCGTGCAGGCAGTGCCTCAATCGCGATCTCAGCCCCGGCTCGAACCTCCTCATCCTCGACCTCAATCACAGTCGGACTCGGAGGACTGGGGGATGCAGCGGCAGCAGCTGTGGCCCTTACCCGGGCAACTACCTCGGGCTCCGCGGTGGGGGCCGCTCCCTGACGACCGTGCCACTCCGGGATCTTCTGGATCGCCCGCTAGACTGGCCCCGGTGCCGCCCTCTCCATTGGTGCAGGGGCAACTCTGGTCACCCCCGAACTCTAACAGGCTGGTGCAGCAGGAGCAGCCTTGATCATCGACCGACTCGGGTTGGCCGCTGTGGTAGGAGCGGCCACAGATGTGCTCTCGCCTCAACGGAGGCTCCTCGACCAGCCCAGTTGGCGGCCTCTTCCGGGTGATTGCCAGTAGGTCACTCTCCGTGAAGATTATACCTGCATGCAAGCCATATAATAGTCAAGATCCACAGAAAACAATATAAGGAGCACAAAAAAAAAAAGAAGAAATGTTCAGGTCGAACTCATCCAACCCATTCGTTGGGTCGACCCCGACGTCGGAGAGGTTCTGCTCTGATAACAGAACCTCGAGAAGAGGTGATGCAGAACGGAAGCTCTGATACCAAAATGATGCAGAACGGAAGCTCTGATACCAAAAATGATGCAGAACAAATAAAGGGATGCGATGCGGAAGTAAATTAAGATTAACTAATTTTTTTTTTGTTGTTTTTATATGTTTGTAGAAGTTGGCTTCAAATCAAAGAAAAGTTAACCTAACATTGAAAGATACTAATATGATAATTGAAAGCACAATTTTAAGGAAACTAAATTATCAGAGTAGTTCAGAAGCAACGGATCGCTGGGGGTTGAGAAACTCCCAGACCTAGGGTTTCGCTCCGAACTTTCAACGGAACAGAAATAAAGAGAAGAGATGGTTTACCTAACCAGACAATGATCTTCACAGATTTTGGTGGAAGAACTCTCCCGAGCAGATTGTTGGATCCTCGGATTCAGATATCTTCGCAATGGATCCTCCAATACTGGTCCTTTGGCGGGTTGGCTTCTCCTGGACTCAAGATCTGGAAGAGAAGAAAAACAATTGATGGAATCAAAGAGTCAAGGGAAAAATTTACCAGGTTGATGAACTTGAAGATTGAAATTGCTGAAAACTGGATTCTCCTGGAAGCTGATGTGATTTTCCTTGGAACTTGCTCTGGATCTGAAGTAGCCGGACTGGATCTGGATGAAGGTGGACAGCCTGGACTTGTAGAGAGAGAGAGGCCGTGGGAGATGGAAGGAGCTAGGGTTCGATGGATTGAAAATAATAAAGGGCGGCTAGGGTTTTGGATTTTTAAGTGGCTAACCTAGGGTTTTGGATAAAGATGGAGATCTCTCACCTCCTCAAGGCTCCAATGGAACCCGGATTACCCCCTCACGGAGCTCAACACTTAGAATAGTGCGGAAGAAGAGAAACCTAGGTTACTCAACACAAGAGAATAGCAAAAATAATTTTTCTTCATTGATTGTTTTCAACTTACAAGAGGGATGTAATTTATAATGCTTTACAAGGGAGAAGGGTTTCATATTTTCCCATGTGGGACTAAAGGAGGGGATCTCCAAATTAGGGCAAATCCCTTACATATGGTCGGCCAAAATACCAAAAATTAAGATTTGGGTTATAAATGGCAGGTAGATGGCACCACCTTGCTTGATTTTTTTCAAGAAAATTTTCTTCCTTCCCTGGATGAACTCTTTTGGACTCCTCCTTTTCTTCCTCCCTAAGTCAAGGCTCTTCCCATCTTTGTTTTAGGTGTTTTTGGCAGGTAATGGGCGCCCCTTGATATTCTCTTCCAAGAAAAACTTCTTCCCTTCTTTGCTTGGAGTCACTTGGGAAAGTCTTGGTCGCCCCCTTGATTTGTGCTCTTCTCTTTATCTGGTGCATGAAAGAAGGAGGTTGCCATCTGTGGAGTGGGGACCAAAGGCTGCTGGATGTGGATATGGCGCCCCCTGGACTGGGAGTGTGGCTGGGAGTGTGGTGTCCACTTGCCAGGTCTTGGGAGAAAATGTAACATCCCTGGTTGAAACCCTAGTCCACTACTGAGTCAACATGACTCAACAAAATAAAAATGCAGGTAATGTAGACTCAAGCTAAATTGAGTTGATCTAGTCAACTCTTATTACAAACCAAAAACCCTAATTCTTCGGGCAAGGTTAATCAGAGATCCAGATGGAGCTCTGAAGTCTTCTTCTGAGTCTGGTGCCCGCACCAATTCTCCCGGGGTGGGAGGAACTCGACCCTGTCGAGTAAGGCTCAAGTTGGCTCTGGTATCTCTCCAAGAGGTCTGGGTCCAATTCTTGTAATTCTTCTCGGGAGATCCAAGAGTCATCAGAATCTGGCCTTCCTTGCCAGCGGACCAGGTACCTTTGGTATCCTCGATTACGAGTAGAGATAACCTGATCATCCAGGATCTTTTCAATCTGCTCTTTCCTCACAGGCCAGTTTGTTGGTGGACACACAGGGTCGGGATCACTCTCAATGATAGGGTTAGGTTCAAAAGGCTCACTAGGAATCACAGCTGGCTCCCTGTACTCTACTAAGTCTGTAATGTTGAAAGTAGAGCTAATGCCTAGTTCTGGAGGCAACTCGAGCACATAGGCATTGGATCCTACTCTCTTTACCACTCTAAATGGTCCAGCTCCCCTAGCATGTAACTTTCTAACGGTTCCAGGAGGAAACCGTTCAGGCCTTAACCTAATCATCACATAGTCTCCCTCAACAAAAGATTTGACTCGCCTTTGAGTATCAACCAACTTCTTATAAGTTTCATTACTTAAATTTATTTTGGCATGAATTTCTTTATGCAAGTCTTTTACATGCTGTGCAAAATTCTCAGCAGACTCGGAGACTCGAGTGTGGACAGGTAAAGGGACTAGGTCAAGAGGTGTGTGAGGTTTGTACCCATGTACAATTTCAAATGGACTCTTACCCGTAGACCTATTGATCGAGTCATTATATGCAAGTTTAGTCCTGGACAAAATACAAATCCCAATTCCTGGTGCTCTCAATCAAACCAAAATCTGAGCCAAAGCCTAGTAAAGGGTCAAGAAAAACTAAACTAGACTGACGACGCATTCCTAAAGAATGGACTTTATTCCAAAGGAACCCTAGGTCTAAACCTAACAAACTAAGGCTCTCTAGGTTTGACCTTGGGTCGGAGGATGGCATGCAGAGCATGAAAACTTATCATGGGTGCCTAGTAGGTGCCATAAGGTCTTCCAGAAGTAAGTGGCAAACCTAATAGGTTCTGACACGTGGTTTACTCTAAAGACTTCGACAAAGTATACTTGGATGGTGTAAGAAGCATTGGAAGTCCTAGAGAAAGGGAGGAGATATGAGGTGGGGTCTCGAATTACCTGTTGACTAAAGGTGGTGACCTGAAGGTTTGAATGGTGATCTATGAGTGTCAACTGGTCATCCTTACGAAAGGAAAAGTTTGCTACTCCCAGGAATGGATCAAGAGATGGTTCGGGAAGTAGCCTGAGACATGTGATTGCAACAGTTAAGGTTTGTTCTCTAAGCAAATAATGATCCACTTTCTCAAGAAATGGATTAGAGAATAATTCATGGAAGGGCCTATGGATGATGACCTCAAGACCTGAAATTTGACCTATGGGTGCGGAAAGGTATACTCTATAGAAGGGTAGCTCAGTCATGCGAAGGAAGGGGTCGGGGGCCATAAG
Source organism: Areca catechu (assembly GCA_021397845.1). NCBI lineage: Eukaryota > Viridiplantae > Streptophyta > Magnoliopsida > Arecales > Arecaceae > Areca > Areca catechu. The sequence continues at coordinate 24,120,630 of CM038046.1, read as the reverse complement.
GAGGACTTCTACAGGACTGGGTGAATCAATCCGCTCAAGACAAGGATGTTCAACTGAGATTACGGGAGAGACCTTAGTGGCTGGGCATGGGACAAGGTCCAATTGTAAGAGGCTTGATTCAGTCATCCTAAGGAGAGGATCTACCATAGGGTGGGCAAACTTAAATAGTTCAGCGCAAAGATCTTCAATTGGTACTTGGAGAATGACTGTCATAAGAGGATACGAACTGATAGCTCGGGCTAACACTATGAGTTCTTCCTGGGGGTATTTGACTAAAGGAACCTGGTTCTCACAAATCTCTTGAATTTCTGAACTAGGTCCTACCACTTGGTTACTCTCCAAGGTCTCCTCAGGTAAGGAACCAATAGTATCGATGTCACATTCTTCAAGTTCTTCCCCCTCATATTCATCAACTAGACTCAAGCCAGCATCATATACTTCCTCGATGCCATCTTCAATGGGTTTCGGGTCAGTGGTAATTGGGTCAACTGATTCCGGGCTTGTCATACCTAACCCTTCTTCCTCATTGGTAGGCTTGGGTTCTCTCTCATTAATGTCATCCTTAGGATTCTTACCACTTAGCTGAGCACAAGCCAATCCTATGCATGGGCACTGACTAGATTTATGGTCTCTTTCTCCACAAAACAAACATTCTTGCGATATAGGAACCTGGGTCACGCTGGGTTTCAAGCTAGTAGAGACCTTACTTGGGCATGGGTGTGGATCTAAATGGTTTGATCTAGAAGACTTGGGTTGTTGAGTGACTAGTCTAGAATATTGTAAGGACCTCTCATAGACACGATCCACACTATAGATATCATGGTTAGGCTTCCTAAGGTTATGCTCGGGATCACGGTATAAGGTCCTCCTAGGTTCCTGGCATGGGTGAGGTTAGGGCCTATTAAATTTTGGATCAGGGGTCCAATTTTGATGTCTATGTTTCTCAAGTACTTGGACTCGATCCCTAAACTGGGAAAAACCCTCATTCATGTCCTGACTCAATTTGGTCATACTTTCGGTAAGATTTCTAACCATGGCCTCTAAATCTGGTTGGGTTTGACTAGGTTGGTAGGGTACTCCATTCCGGGTAGACATGATGCAAGCAAACACACAAAATGAGACTTAACTGATCGGCTACGGGCTAACTAGACCTAGAGTCCAAACTAGATGCCCAATCAGAGTGGCAAGCTAGCCTGTAGTAACTCAGGACTCAGCCAGGCAGGTGTAAGGGGAGTGTTAGGTCCCTGATTGCCAATCCTAGACACCAATCAGTGATTGGCCAGGTAGGCGGACCAGCACACAAGCCCTTCGGGAATAGATCCCTGAACCACCGTTCTAGACACTGAGTGCTAAGCACACACAGAATAACTCGGCAAACTGACTCAACACTAGCCTAGACCCGACTAATTGGTGTCCCTAGCCCACTAGGGCAAATTAGGTCTAACTGATTTTAAATTAGGTCTAGGTTCGAATGATTGGATGGTGGTTTTGGGCTAAGGAGAGGTAATCAACTCCTCCCCTTATCTTAGATGCTCAATTGCCCTTAAGTAAATTATGAGATGATCACCCCAAAAAGAATTGAATTGCAGAACACAAAAAATAGAGTTGTTGTATTTTAATGTTCAAAATTTTTACCGAAACCAATAAATCACAGAAAAAATTATAGAAAATAGGTTCAATTATACTGGTTTCAACGAAGCAAAAATCATGCAATTCGGAGTTTTATGCAGGAAGAAATAATTCAAACAACAGGGCAATTACGGGCTGCAACTAGATTGTCTTCCCTGTTTATAATCCCTGCTACGAAGTTATAACCCAATGGATCCCCTACACGCCCTAGGAACACCCCGTGGAATGGGAGGAGGAGGCTTGCGCCTCGCTTAGTTCCTAGGACCGGACGTCCTGGGGAGTCTACTTCGAGCAGACAAAATAAAAAGAGAAAACAATCAAAACAAGCAAGCAAGCAAATCAGAAACCCTAGACTGGGCTCTGATACCAAAATGATGCAGAACGAAAGCTCTGATACCAAAATGATGCAGAACGGAAGCTCTGATACCAAAAATGATGCAGAACAAATAAAGGGATGCGATGCGGAAGTAAATTAAGATTAACTATTTTTTTTTTTTTTTTTTTTTATATGTTTGTAGAAGTTGGCTTCAAATCAAAGAAAAGTTAACCTAACATTGAAAGATACTAATATGATAATTGAAAGCACAATTTTAAGGAAACTAAATTATCAGAGTAGTTCAGAAGCAACGGATCGCTGGGGGTTGAGAAACTCCCAGACCTAGGGTTTCGCTCCGAACTTTCAACAGAACAGAAATAAAGAGAAGAGATGGTTTACCTAACCAGATAATGATCTTCACAGATTTTGGTGGAAGAACTCTCCCGAGCAGATTGTTGGATCCTCGGATTCAGATATCTTCGCAATGGATCCTCCAATACTGGTCCTTTGGCGGGTTGGCTTCTCCTGAACTCAAGATCTGGAAGAGAGAAAAACAATTGATGGAATCAGAGAGTCAAGGGAAAAATTTACCAGGTTGATGAACTTGAAGATTGAAATTGCTGAAAACTGGATTCTCCTGGAAGCTGATGTGATTTTCCTTGGAACTTGCTCTGGATCTGAAGTAGCCGGACTGGATCTGGATGAAGGTGGACAGCCTGGACTTGTAGAGAGAGAGAGGCCGTGGGAGATGGAAGGAGCTAGGGTTCGATGGATTGAAAATAATAAAGGGCGGCTAGGGTTTTGGATTTTTAAGTGGCTAACCTAGGGTTTTGGATAAAGATGGAGATCTCTCACCTCCTCAAGGCTCCAATGGAGCCCGGATTACCCCCTCACGGAGCTCAACACTTAGAATAGTGCGGAAGAAGAGAAACCTAGGTTACTCAACACAAGAGAATAGCAAAAATAATTTTTCTTCATTGATTGTTTTCAACTTACAAGAGGGATGTAATTTATAATGCTTTACAAGGGAGAAGGGTTTCATATTTTCCCATGTGGGACTAAAGGAGGGGATCTCCAAATTAGGGCAAATCCCTTATATATGGTCGGCCAAAATACCAAAAATTAAGATTTGGGTTATAAATGGTAGGTAGATGGCGCCACCTTGCTTGATTTTTTTCAAGAAAATTTTCTTCCTTCCCTGGATGAACTCTTTTGGACTCCTTTTCTTCCTCCCTAAGTCAAGACTCTTCCCATCTTTGTTTTAGGTGTTTTTGGCAGGTAATGGGCGCCCCTTGATATTCTCTTCCAAGAAAAACTTCTTCCCTTCTTTGCTTGGAGTCACTTGGGAAAGTCTTGGCCGCCCCCTTGATTTGTGCTCTTCTCTTTATCTGGTGCATGAAAGAAGGAGGTTGCCATCTGTGGAGTGGGGACCAAAGGCTGCTGGATGTGGATATGGCGCCCCCTGGACTGGGAGTGTGGCTGGGAGTGTGGTGTCCACTTGCCAGGTCTTGGGAGAAAATGTAACATCCCTGGTTGAAATCCTAGTCCACTACTGAGTCAACATGACTCAACAAAATAAAAATGCAGGTAATGTAGACTCAAGCTAAATTGAGTTGATCTAGTCAACTCTTATTACAAACCAAAAACCCTAATTCTTCGGGCAAGGTTAATCAGAGATCCAGATGGAGCTCTGAAGTCTTCTTCTGAGTCTGGTGCCCGCACCAAGAGGGACCTGGGTGGTGCGGAGCTGCTCGTAGTCATCCCGGTCAGCCACATCAACCAAAGAGTTTTGGTTGGGGGACTGGTCTGGGCCACTCCAGACCCAATCGACCCCCTTAACCGTAGCAAAAAAGAACTTACTCTTCCATCCCTTGACGGAAGAGGGGAGCTCAAACCTAATGCCCTTCGGGCGAGAGGACAAGGACCACCACCCATCCTCAGTCAGGTGGCGCTTCAAGGCAAAGAAAGCCCTGAACAGAGAAAACCGGGCAACGAACCCATGTAGGTGACAAAGCACAACAAAGAAAAAAATGACCCTAATGGCATTTGGTACGGACATGAAGAATGGATGGAAGGGAAAGCGGAGACCCCCAGAAAAGGTCTCCTCATAGAAAGCAATACGGCTCGGGCCACTGGAAGTGACCCGTTCTCCCAGATGAGGGATCAAAAGCTGGACAGAATGCGGGATGCCATAGACATCCCGGATGGTCCCTAGCTCCTCGGCGGTGATCGTCGAGGCGATCCCGCCAAGACCTGTAGACTGGACGGACTTAGGAGCAAGTTCAGAAGAAGGAGGAGGGAGAGAAGGATGAGAAGGATCGGACCTTGGTTCCCTGATGAGCACTGGACCGGGAGGACACCTCTTACTGAACTCGAAGCGAGTCGCATCCTCCTCCTCACCGGAAGAAGAAGGAGACACCGGCCTCCAATCGGAAGGACCAGCTTCGCCCTGGTTAGTGGAGGGGCGAAAGCCCAAGCCAAAGTGGGACATCCTCAAGAACAGGAGGAGCAAAGGACTCGAAGAAGAGGACGAAAGAACGGACTCGACCCGGAGGAAGGACCCTACTCTAACGAAGGGGGAAGAAAGAGGGGGCTAACCCGGTTCCTTAGAAGATCTGAGGCAACCGGGAAGAAGGAGAAGGCTAGGATATTACAGCAGGCACAGAGAATTCAAAAGAACAGATGTTTTGGGTAAGAACCTCTTTTAATTTCGAAGTGACCCGGCGCATCCATACTGCTACGACCCCTAAGCCAACAGATTCACGCCACGTGCTGCCCATCGATGAAAAAGGCATCCCAGCCGCTCTGAATTCTATGCCAACATTAACTGCTCTTCGGATGTGGCCACGTGGCGCCCCTGCACTGGCCTGCAGAACCATCTCACGGAGCACCAGCAATCATGGCCATCATTGCATCAGATCTCCACCTTTCCACGTCAGCATCATAATTACTCCATTCGGCCCGAGCACTGTGCACTAATGAGCCTCGGGAGTGGGGAACAAATAATGTGGCAAGACCGCTGACATGGGGCAGCTGACAGGTGCCACGTCAAAGGAAGCTGCCGCGTCAGATGCCACATCAATTTTCCTGCTTGGACTCCTTCGCCAAGCTGAGCTCCTCTAGGACAACGGGACCGCCTGTCGAAGCCGAGCTCCATCCTCCACCAGGTCGGACCCGCAAGCCCTGGGCGCCTGGCCGGAGCCGAGCGGCATCCTCCCAGATCGAGCCCCTCTTCGAGGTTGAGCCATCTGGTCCGGGCCCGCACTCTGCCCTCCAGAGCGAGACCCTCGGAGATCGAGCCCCGTGGTCAGAGTCAAGCTCAGCCCTCCTCCGCCACGTGGAGCCTCTTCGAGGCTGAGCCCTCTGGACCGGGCTCGCACTCTGCCCTCCAGAGCGAGACCCTCGGAGATCAAGCCCCGTGGTCAGAGTCGAGCTCAACCCTCCTCCACCATGTGGAGCCTCTTTGAGGTTAAGACCTCTGGACCGAGCCCGCACCCTGCCCTCTAGAGCGAGACACTCGAAGATCGAGCCCCGCGGTCGGAGTCGAGCTCAGCCCTCCTCCGCCACATGGAGCCTCTCCAGGTTGAGCCCTCTGGACCGTGCCCGCACTCTGCCCTCCTCCACCGAGGCGATCCCGTGAGCTCGGGATGCCTAGGTCGGAGTCGAGCCTGCCATTCCAGCTCAGCCCCCCAGCTCAGGCGTAGGCATCGCCATCACACCGGCAAGCCACCTGAGGACTGCACTGAGACATCTGCCGGACCGCAATGACCACCTGCAGCCGTCGGTTACACCAGAAAGGGAAGAGGCCCACTGATCGAGTCACGCTCCTCACCAACCGCCTGAACCACCTAAAAAAGGAAGTCAACCAGGAGAATCGAATCCCAAGGACAGTGGCCCACAAATCGAGGTACTGCCAGGTTTCCCGGAATGAGGCGACCAGAGGGAATGCCAGAATACATGACAGCTTCCCTTATCACGGATCGGAAAAGGAGCCTCGGGACACCGCCGCACGTGCCTGACAACCCGACAGAGATCCCAAGATGAGCGCCCAACAGTAACCTAGCCTACAAAACTCGGAAGTAACAACAACAGCACAAGCAATACATAAGCCATACCACTCAAACACAAGTGCAAGCTCAACCAGAGAGCACAGCACCACAAGAAAATCCAAGCAAGGACGGGAGGAAAGGCCACACAGAGACTCCCTCTAGCCAGGCCGCTCTTCTCCCGACACACTTGCATCCCACTCTCACACTACTCACTCCTCTTAGCATAGAGTCTATCAAGAGGGACTCGACCAGGAGGATCTATTCTCCTAGATCGTCACTGACTTGACCGTCAGAGTGCCCTCGCCGAAAATCCCGACCTGGGTCACTAACCCCTGTTTTGCAGGTCCAGGGCCACCGGACGGTGAGACAGCGAATGGAGTATACTCCGACGCTGACAGCAGCTACGGGCCACAGCAATCTTAGCGGCAACATCTCAGAATTTTCAAATGGAACAGCCCATCAAGCAAGATTTTCTAAACCAGTATTGATACCCATACCAGTCGCCTATTATACCATTAACATATGATACAGGCAGGCATGCTAGTCAAACCAATATACCAATTTTTTATTTTTTTATTTTTTATTTCTAAGGATATGTAATTATTTTTTTAGAATTTTTTTAAATAATTTTAAATATAAATTGATGCATTTTTATCTCATTACTTATTTTTCAAATACCTTTATATCTTTATATATTTTCATATAATAGCAATAATTGAATCATCCTAAATCATAGATGATTACTATCAAGTATACTATTATAGTATGAAATAGCTAATATAATTTTTTCTTAGGCTACCCTTTTTTTTCAAATATATTAATATATTTCCATCTTTATATAATATACTCTCCTCTATTTTTATATAAAGCACTGAAAAAAATATGGTTACTTATTTCTCCAAATATCTATCATGATATGAAGTAACTAATATAGTTATTTATTTTTTCAAAAACTTTAATACCTTTTCATCTTTTTATAACATGCTTTCTTTTATTTTTATATAATAGCCATAGTTGAATTATCATTACTATGAAATCTATTATTATGGTATGAAATTACTAAATATAATATTTTCTATACTGTTCTTTATTTTCTAAATGGATAGATGCATTTTCATCTTTTCATTTTTATATAATAATCATAGTAGTATATTACTTTTCTAAAATAATGGACAGGCTAAGATATTTGTGAACATCTATTGACCAATTCAAGCAAGAAATTCTATGTAAATAAGTATTTTTTATGCAACTAAATATTTTGATAACTATGGTGTTTATAATCGAAAAGTCTAATAGAAATTTTAAATGACAATAAGTAATAAATTATTACAAACCCTTCTAGATGAGCTGCATTAACCTTCACCAATATTATCCAAGGAATCAAGAAATAAATTTATATTTAATAAAAGTTAACTTAAAAATAGATTAGGATATGGACTCAATTATATGTAGTAGATTTGGATTATGATATTATTGAGATTTTTGATACATTGATCATCCAAAATTAAGTATTTCAAAAAACTTATACGGATGAAACAAGATATATATATGCTTTTGCAATGCCAAAGTAGAAAAAGAAAAAAACTCTTTTATAATTAATCTTTAATTTCCCTCTATTTTTTATTGTGTAAATAAGTTGAAAAAGAATAGAAGAAGTCTTGAACCTCCTCTCACTCCAGCTATTTTAAAAGAAAAAATGGAATCAAATCAAAGTATCCGGTTCAATACGGTTTTGATTGATTTGGAGCTTGAATCGAAATCAAGCACTATACCATTCCGATTCAGTTCTAGTACATTTCGATATGGACCGAACTGGATAGTTCCATATTGTTTCAAAAACCATGCCATCAAAACTCAATTCAATGAAAAAAAGTAGCTTAAACTTTATTTTTGACCGACATAGTGATGAAAAAGGTTTCAAGAAGACCGCAATGGACATGATTAATAGCTGATATGATTAAGATCAGGAGACACATTAGCTTACCTAGGAAGCTGAACTGAAGAATTTCTTTTGCAAATTTGATTTTTATAAGGGGTACTAAATTACTGCATTATCCTAATTGTCTACATCAATTACAAACTGAATTATGTTGGATAAAATTTCATATGGATGTTCCATATTATATCAATAGACAAGAAAATCAAAAGCCTGAACAAAAGATACCGATGACTCTATCATGATAAGAGCATGTAAAGAACCATTTCTAATGTTTTTGGACTTCACCATTATTTATTAGTCAGGTAAATGGTCTGATTGGGAGTCTAAAAACAATGTGACTTAGTAGACATAGGAATCAGGTGTTTATGTTGCTGACAAAGGCATACCAGCTATTACCCTCTTGAGTTGATAGACAAACAAAGTGATAAAAAATAAAAAGGAATTGGACCATCCAAAGAATGAGCACTAGTTGACAAACCTATCCCATGGACATGTTTGGAAGATTTCTAAAAGTAATTTCTGTGCAGCAAGAGTTTTGGATACAAATGGAAACCTGTATGTGTCCGCAAGAAAGTACAGTTTCTATAGATAAATCAAAACAGTAGAGTGTGAGGCAACAAACCCAAAAGCATTGGAACCATCAATTCTTGGGTTTGACAGCAATGGAAAATTCTTGGGAGGTTTGAACAATTTTAGTTTTTTTAGGTATGATATGGGAAATTCTTGGAACAAATATAAATAAAAAAATAAACTACCTACTAGACGAGAAACAAAAGAAAAAGATAAAGAGTTCTAAACAGAATAAATTATATTTTATCATATCCACAAGAAATTATATTAATTCCTTCATTCTGTAAAATCTCAGAAGACATCAGCAGATTTCAAATGACAACTTGGATATAAATTTTACTATGGTAAGCACTTGAGGTATCTGAGAACCTATAAAATTTTCCCCATTATAGGATTATAAGAGTAATGCAGTCACTTAACCAGAAAATCATAGGATTATAAGATTGGCATACTGGAAATTAACAATCTTCACTTGCCAAATGGCTCTTGGGTGGCACTTTCATTTCCAACCTTTGTGGTACTATGTACATACCAATCAGTGGTTTTCATACTGCAGGTGTTGGACTCTTCTGTGCATCAAAGTGTTCCAAGTTGGCTGGTTTTGCAGGCTATGGACTCACAGTGTCAGATTTTCAGATGTTCTGAAAACTACCTTCTGGTTATTGCTTATGTTTTCATTAAGCCAATCTCGACTTTTATGCTGCCCTCTTCCTAAGCTATCTTAGATTTTCTTCACATCTATAACTACTTGGATTCATGTGCAACTATGCCCAACTTCCACATCAGAATTCAGTTGCTCCCAAGCTTCACAGTTACTTTGGGTCTGCTCTGGTGATAGCCTACTGTCTTCATCTCAGACTCAAAGAACCCTTTAAAGCATCTATGGGAATTGCCTGGGCATTGTTGATTATACTGCCAGCTAATTCTTCAGTGGCCTTATCTTCCATCAGAGCTTTAGGAACATTATTGTGTTGTCTTACTTTGGTCTTATATCTCTTCTTCTCCTTATATTAGCTACTGCTTTAGTTTGCATATCTTTTGTGCTTTGGCTGTGTTTAATACACTGTAAACAGCTTCCGTTTTCCTCTTAATACAGCTCCTCATCTTACCAAAAAAAATATTTCAAAAATAAAATGCTTTAGAAATTAACAATGAATTTACATGAATCTCGTGACAAAAAATATATCCTCTGTCAACTTGTATTTGCATGTATGTATATAAGATACCCATTTATTTCTTACTCATGACAGCTAGTAATATATGTGAAGTAAACATTTGATTCCATCAAGTATTTGAATTGTCTTGGTACTCCTATACAATGAAGCTACTCTTTTCCTATCTATTTGCTAAGCTAGACATGCTATAAAGTTTAAAGAGGTCCCCATCTAAATGGTGATCAACATTGGGCAGGCACATTTACCCCTTTTAATAGCAGCCACATTAAGTTTATAGGCAAACTGCTGTAAAATGATGACAGAAAAGTATCAATGCCTGAACCAATTATATCGAAAAGTATCAATGCTTGAACCAATTGAATTAAAGTATCTAAACTAATAATTATAATTTATAATATTTAAAGTACATTAAAAAAATCACATATTTTGGAGGTTACCTATCTATCAAGGTCACACATGAAATGAATGGTACCCATGAGTGTGTGTTAAAATGTATGGTGGGAACTTAAGATGGAAAATTCACATCATCAAACATAAAGTTCATATTGTAGAATGCTTGGGAACACAAAATCTGACAGCTTTGAATACTTGTAAAACTGAATGCTTGGAAAGCATCAACCAAAACATTTGATGCAAAAGAGCTAATGTGATATGTCATACAGACATTTACCAGCCAGCTGATGATGAGCATAATACAAACAAAACGTGATGCCATGGTCAGACCAAACATGAGATCTACCCAGAGTTGGCTTCTTCAGATTATAGAAGCAATTATTTCCTAAAGTAAAAAGTGTATGTGAATCTGTTCCAAGTATCAATGTCTTGAAGAAAACAACCCAAGATAGCCTTTCCATGCCCAAAAAGAGACATACGCGGAAGTAGATTTTGTAAATTTTGCTCTTACGTGATTCAATATTATGATTTAGCAGAATCAGAACAAAAACCTGTCCATCTAGATATAGCTTCTCAAAATGAAAATCCGATTTACAAACCCAGTCCCTCTTTAACCAAATCAATAACCATATAAAATATGGATTGCATATAATATAATAACAGATAAAATATAGAAGAAAACTAGTCTGGAATTGTTTAGTCATAACATTTACTGCAATGACTTACAAGGAAGAAGCAGCTATGATACACCAACAAAAAGCATATCTCTACAGATTACAGCACTCCAATCTAAAATGCACTACTAACACAGAACAGTATGGTGACAATTTTGCAGTCAAATGTAACTGACAAGCCACAACAATATAAGGAATACAGGCTATTTGGTCATTCATATAACACCAGACCACAGGAAGGTCGTTCAACCAACTCATGTCTTAATTACATTCACGCTAATTTCTGGAGTATCATGGAGAAGAGAAATAAAGTCCTTATAAAGATTCTCTAACGTATTGGAACTTGAATCATCATCTGTAAAGGATGCTGCTGCTTGCACATCTCCTTCCGAATGATCATGAGATTGCATGGATCCATTCTCTAGGATGCTATTATAATACTTTTTGAGAGCATCATTTGCAGATATTGCTTGCACAGATTCATTCAAATTCAGGAAACTATCTCTGTTCTCAAACTTGTTCACCAACTTTTCTCTAGATGAATCCGAGAGGCCAGCGAGTGCACTGTGTTTGCAATTACCAAGAAAATTTTAAAAGAAAGGAGGGCAATCAGTATGAATAAATAGATTTCAAAAATGACTTGACATATTCATGCATATAGATAAGGACTCATAGCAGAAATTTCTATTTACCTAGTAATGCCCCTGACAAGGCCCAGTCTATAACCAACATGCACAGATTGCCTAAAGCCAATATTAAAACCCTCTTGTGCAGAAGCTTCCTTGCCTGCTGTTATACCATCCCGATATCCCATCCAAAAGTTTGTCAAGTCATCCAAAGTATCGTGGTTCAAAAAGTTTTGAGAAGATCTTTTTTGTATAGACGGATAAAACTCAGTAATGACCTAGAAAATTCTGCATGCACAAGCTAGTAGACGAACATAAGTAAATGAGCTGGCACAATCTGAAAGGATACTGTATGATTTTTGTTATACCTGAACCTCCCTTCTCTGTTTAATACAGATGCATGACTCGAGCCATCATCTAAAATGTCATTTGAAAGATCATCTTCAAACCAAAAATCATCAGTTCCATCATCTGAAACACAGAAGTGTTAAGTCAACAGATCTTGTTATTTCCTTTTGAATCAACTATAATAGTTGCTTTTATAAAATTCAGACTCCAAGGAAACTCTTTAAAACCTATAGATACCAAGAGCACAGAGAGGATAGAACACTGCAGGGTACAACAAATTCGAAATTACTGATTGGATGACCATGGGACACTAGAACCTACATAAGATTACCCACACAATAATACTCTCATTCTCCCAAAAACATAGAATAAGTATATATATTTTCTTTTTTCAACCATAGATACCATACACTAGATCTAGTCCTTCCATAGTATATGAGAAAAAAAAAAAATCCAATTATACAATATTATATGTATATGTGTGTACGTGTGTATATATTATGTGTGTGTGTGTGTGTGTGTGTGTGTGTGTGTACAAGTCTATGTACTTATAAGCAGCCATTAAGTATATATGCCATTTGATTTAACAAATGAGCATTGGTGATTACAAAGCTTTCAGTAACATAAAAAGTGGTTGAGCACCTAAAAATCACACATTCCCTTACCTTCTAAAATTGCATCTGGTTACTTACAACTAGTGATAACAACCTTTCTTTTTCTGAAAAATGATATAATTCAGAAAATCGAACTAAAACCAAAAGTCAAATTCTATTATTTACTTTTTGAAGGTGATACAATTAACTAAGGCAAATAATGCATTTGCCTAGACCATAATATCTCTATAAAAAGAAAATTCTAAGGCACAAGGTTGGCTCCCATATTCGAACAGATTCATGAGTGTGTGTAGCACCTGACATAAGAGACAAATAACAGCACACAAGTTTTCTGGTGCAGTTGGTAAGTTGACATTAAAACTGTTCTTACCAATTGGGCCTTTTTGAGTTTGGAGGCCCTTGATTTTCTGTTGCCAGATTTGCCAAATGTCAATAAGAGATTAATATCATGGCATCAGACAAATGAAGTGGCAAACAAAGCCTATTGTGCCATATCCAAGTAGAAAAGGAAACAACATTTGTATACTAACCGAATAGATCATTATTTAAGACATTTGAAGTGCCCTATAATGTAAGGGCACTATCCCACTCCATGTATTGATTAAACCTACTTAGTATATATAATATATGACAAAATGACTAAGCAATCTATTATGTGTTAGAGAACAATGCTATCCATAATGTGTCAAAGTATCTTTGTCATCTCAAACATGCTTTCTTAGTATGAAAGTCCCAATTACTCATTTCAACTTGGATATGCTTACGTGTTATCACATAATTAACTAAGTTTTTCGGAGGCCATCATCTAAGGTACACTCCCATGAATTTTAGGCTAACTTATAAAATGTGGATCTAAAAGTATCCAAAATAAATCGCTTGGTATGCTACTGAAAAAAAAAATGCATAAGCAGAACATCTGACAGGAGCTGACAACCTCCATGGGTTCACTATAGCAATTCAAGAAACCCTCCAAGAAAAGATGATTCGAACATCCCTTGGCATGTGTAGCTATCTGATTTTCAGGATGCTAAAATATTATAAAGCTAATATAGAGTATGATTATATTTTCTTAAATTTGAACGACACCATGTATTGACACTGATATAGCCAGTGAATCTATTGTCCCAACAAAAGCAGGACACTAAACTTTCAATGGTTTTTCATTTATTACAATAAAATATCAATAATTTAGCAAACCTATAAACTAAAAGGTCACCAAAGGATTTCTTATATAGCCAGAAAAAGAAAATTTTGAAGGGGAGAGGTTAAGAAAATTGCAACAATAAAGTGCCAAATGATTTTGGATAATATACATTATAACAAGTGGAAAAGATCACTTGATATGTGCTAAATCTGTACATAGGTTCACAAAGAACCAACTCTTGATGATAACTATTGCCTTTACATGACAAGAAGAAATGTTCAAAAGGATGACATTTTCAGGCCCACAGAGTACAACAATTAAAATTTTGAAAACCATCACGAGCCATTATAATATCCTTTGTGATATAACAGACCAAGTACAAGATCTAAAACCAAAATACTCAACAAGATATCATGGCAAGAAGAAAGTCAGGTATTTGATTTCACAAGGTATTAGCAGGACCATGAACTCATACCTTGTAGATCATTTTGATCTCTCCTAGTAGATGGCAGGGAAGCGTTTTCGATGTCCAATTGCCCAATTGATGTAGTTAGACCTCCAAGGTCCTCAAGTTCATCATGTGTACCATCTGCCATTCCAATCCCTGCACCACAAGACCCGAAACCAAATATATGACAAATTACATAATATCATAATGATTGTAATAAAATGTATATCTTCCAAGAAAACTAGCAGGTACTTTATATATAACATATTGCACTTTGCTTGCATGCACATGTCATTTATATAACCTGAAACTAAGAAAAAATAGGAACCAACCCACAACAAATTAAACAAAAAAAATTGTGCACTACATAACCAAGCTTTCGATCAACATATTTAGTAAAAAAACAAAAATCAGCACAGTTTAGGCAACAAATGCTAATCTAAAAAGGATGAAAATATAGCCCATAGATTTAAACACGATCTACCTAAACTAATTATTTCGTAATATGCACTATTTTGACAACTCCTTACTCAAATTTTTTAAGATTATTTCTGTCCACTTAGAACAGCAGATTCTCGAAATCTGCCTAAATATTTAAAAATAAATTACCTGAACCTTGACATGCACTTGGAAAAGCAAATAAAAATTATCAAGCTAAAAAACTTGGAGGACGCTTTGGGCTTCTGAAGCTCTGCTAGCAATCAAGAGCTAGAATGCAAAGGAATGCCTATTAAATTGATTTTTATCAAAACATTCTTTATGTTCGTAAAATAAAATTAGTCACAGGGATAGACTTAGTGCTGGCTGGTCGACAAACAGGTAGAGAGAGAGTCTCAGCTGCAGGGTCAGTGGAATTCTCGGATCAGTGAAGAAGAAAGAGATTCAAACAGGGATGGTATCTAGGTTGGATTGGGTTTGAGCCTCAACTTCAAAGTGGATATTTCAGTTCTTTTCTGAATTAGGTCTACTCTTAGTTTACTACCATCAAAATGGACTGTTGGATATGAATCTACCGGTTGCAATTTTATAAGCAAGAATGGCTCAAATATTTATTAGTAGATAAACATTTGAATCATTCAACTTAGATATAGTGGCTTGGCTACTTCAGATAGATCCGAAAAAATAGTTGATAATAATGATAAATTATTTGTTATCTATAAATAATTAATAAATAGTATTTTTTTAAATATTTATTTATAAAATTACATTTCAAGCTAAATCAAGTTAACCAAGCTCAACTTGCCCTCTGCTCGAGCTCAAAATTCTAGTTTATGTTTGACTTATCCATTAATCAACAAGTTAAAATCCTGACAAATTTCAAACCACATATTAACATCATCTATTCTCAAAAGTCTGCAATGCATTGCAATGAAGACCATAGCAGAAACTCGTTTCCATTTCATGTGAACCACTTCTTTATCCTTCGGTGGATACTCGATCTAATTGGCCTATGGCTCATAATTCAATCTAGGTATGATCAAACATATGAGTCTGCAAGTCTTACATGTATAAAAATGTATGAAAGCATTGTGAGCTCACTTAATTCAACTTTTACAAAATTGAATTACATCTAGATTTCTAGCCAAGAAGTAGTAATCCAATTGAAGTTTTATTGGTTAAATATTTTAATTTTTTTATAAAAAAGGTCAAACTACTTTCAAAAACAAACTTAACAAAGGTTGTTTAGTTAAATATTTTAAAAATGATATTAGCTTAAAAGAAACTAACAAGTAGATGATCCTTATTTGCTCAGATTTATCTATTCATATTTGAAATTAGGCAACGGGTGTTGCAATGACTATTATTCATCACGCAATTGAAAATAGCAAATAAGTGATAAAAAATGATGACATAATTTACTTGAATCAATGCTCATCAAATCAATAGTTATTTTTACCAACTAACAATATAGATTCAAATTTAAAACTCCATGATGCTACTCAAAATACTTGACACATTAGATGCATGAATGGGGTAAATGGACACAGGATCAAATGCTTGTAGTCAAACATTTATGATATATAGCATCCATAAATCATGAAACACTTTTTTTAAACAAAAAAGTACAGTTTGCATAGAGCTTATACAAGTTTGTCAATGTGTTAGCTTTATGGTCTACTCTAGCAAGTTGAAGTATTGGGTTTTTTAATATATTTATTATTGATCAAATTTTACAAATTAGTCATCATGATATTAGAAACCTATGCAAGTTTTCAACATGCGAGGCCTATTTTCAAGATAAGGACTTCGCCAACAAGCCAAGGGTCTGTGGGATTGAGCACGCATTCTGTTTTTCTAGCCTCAGTAACAACTACTTCTGACTGAAGCTTATTTTAAAGAAGAATGGTTAATCAATCAATCCAAGTGGTTAAATTTATGAGCTATATCAAACTGTAGTCCTTATAATTTACCACCTCCATATGTGTCCTTGGGGCTCACTTCTATTTTCCTTCAGCAGCTTAAGCTTTCTTGCTTTGCTGACATATCCTTATGTGGTCAGAAATGTTTGAGTGGATTGTTCAACTTACACATGAAAAATCTTGTTTTAGAACCATATCCTCTTCATGCTTTTCAGATTGCTAGACTTTGACAATGGAGCTTCCTCACCCCCATTACATCACCAGAATTGAACTCAAAAAGCATTTGGCTTCTTATCATGGTCTCTTTCCAATTTCCTTGACTTGGTAATTTTAGCTATTTCGTTCTGAAAAACACGGACAAGTTCAAAAGGGCTCAGGGGACAAAGGGAAGACTAAGAATCAATTTTGAATCTTTTAGATAAGGTTGTTACTCCTCATATCTGATGAGGATTGAGGCATGCTCAAATTGTTCTGTTCACTCTTGCAACACAATCTGGAGCTGAGCATAAGTAGAGGTGGAGTTTTGGATGGCCAGCATCTCAGAACAAATGCGCAAAGTTTGAGCTTGTCAATCTCATGGTTCCTTCTACATCCACAAGCGATCAGCTGAAAGTTGGCTCTTTGAAAGATATTTGGGTGGAAATGCAGAAGGTCAGTTCTTTCTTCTGGGATTTTGGAACTGGCTGGAGAATGGAGAAGTCTTAATAGCCCATGGAAAACTGAATCCAGATTTAAAGATTAATTTTCTTTAAAACATGGTTATGTGAATGTATCATTACTATTACGAACTGTTATGCAAGTTAGCTTCCCACTAATCTAGTGTACTGTAAAAACAGTAGTGAGATTCTTACTGAAAATGCTACGCTATGCAAAACTAACATATTGTTGTCACTAAGTTCATTGTAGTTTCATAGGGATTACAACAGAATTAGGATACATTTTTTGCACTGTCTGAAACTTCTCTAGTCCCTCATCATATATCCTTGCTTGGTCACAAACAGTAAATTTTGTGCTGCTTTCATCTACATGATATAGCATTCACCTACCTAGAGGTATCCTTGTAAATCCTGCACCGCTTCTTTCCATGTGTTTTTGATGTGAACAAGTTTTCACAGAAATTAGAGCATTCTGCTGTAATATATTGAAATTTTTGTTTACGGATAACATAAAGTCAGATTAATTAGTGATTGGAAAGGATGGGATTTGGCAATCCTATGAATAAAAATCCCATTTCCTTTTCTGAGCACTGTTTGAATGATTTAACTATGGGATAAAAATGCAATTGGAAGTAGCTAATCCTATAGGGAAAAGACAATGACATCCAAAGATCATTATTTTTTTGCATGATTATCGCGCTCTATCTTTCCCTCCTCCGATCTCCTCTTCGCCCACGGGATTCCCTCCCCCTCTCCTTCCTCGCCCTCCTCCGCCTTCGCCGGCCGCCCACAAGTTCTTTCCTTCCGAACGGATCTCCGAAAAAGAGAATGAAATGCAAAGAAAAAGAAGCGAAAAAGAAAAAAAAAAATGCACAAGTGAGAAAAGATCTTACCTTTTTTTTTCTTTATTTTTTCCCACTTTTCCTTTGTTTTGTTGATTTTTCCTATGATTCTGGTTTTTCCTCTGGATTTTACGTCCTCGGAAGTCTCAATCGTTGGCGGGGGTGGCTTGGGGCGGGCGAATACTGAGGACGATGGCTGGTGTTTTGTGTTTGGCGTTTATATACAGGAGTTTAAATGGTATAAATATATTACCAAACAATTTGAAACTATGTGCTAACGGTATATTTCTAATAAGAAAAAATTCAAAAAAAAAAAAAGAAAAAAAATGAGATTTAAATTTTCGTATCTTTCTAATATTTATATATTTTTATATAAATAAATTTTTTTTAATAAATTAGTTTTGATTATAATAATTAATATAATATTTTAATAATAATAATTTTATTGTTTTTATGAAACAAGAGAAATGATGAAAAATATACTAACCAAAAAGGAACGATGCACATCAAACGAATCAAACCAACATCGACTAACCCTTTTCTCAAATGAGAATAGAAATTGTTGCCGCTGAATCTCCCGGACCGGGCTTGCTAGAGTGCGCGTCTCTCGGTTCCTGCAAAAAAAGTCCCACGGGCCGGTGGTGTTCCGATGGGAGACACTCCGATGGTTAAGTCAGTGGGAGACTTGGAGCAATAGAATGGAGGAATCACAAAGGATATAGCTCGTGGGGAAGGAAGAGCCTACTTATCTCGGGATCCTCCCTTTATCTTATATAGGTGGTTAAGTCAGTGGGAGACTTGGAGCAATAGAATGGATGAATCACAAAGGATATAACTCGTGGGGAAGGAAGAGCCTACTTACCTCGGGGTCCCCCCTTTATCTTATATAGGTACGGAACTTTACCAGAATCTGTTAGGGGCTAGGCTGGAAATGGCCGATTTGCCTTTAGAGGAATCTCGGTAGTGGCCAAGTGGCACCTGGAGGAAATGGCGCTGTGGGATCTGTAGAGTAATGGCAGGCCAGGTGGCACCAGGAGGGAATGGCACCGAGATGTCAGGAATCTATTGTAACAGAATTATGATACCAGCTGGAAGGGGCCTCTGGGACCTCCGAGCTATCCTTGGAGCGGCCCATTTTGGACCGATATGGGCCTGGCTAAAGTGGGTCGGTCGGACCTGGCTGAAGTGGGTCGATCGGACCTAGCTGAAGGGTCGATCGGACCTCTGGCGGGTCGATTAGACCTCTGACGGGTCGGTCGGGTCTCTGGCGGGTCAATCGGACCTCTGGCGGGTCGGTCGGACCTCTGGTGGATCGGTCGGACCCGGTCTAGTTCGGAGGGAGGCTGGTTGTATATAACAGTTGCCCCCTTACTCTTGACCTTCGAAAGGGCCTGTAGCCTCGAAGGGCAAGAGCATCATTCTCACATTGAATGCATTCATCCTTGTGGGGATTGCGAATCTAATTAGGTGTGCTGTGTCTGGTCACTTCCCACTCCAGAAGGTCGTGCCTGGGACAGGTGTCAATCCCGTATTGAAAATGAAGGATGCGGTAATTAATGCAAAAGGGGCGCAATGATGAGCAGCCAACTTGGCCCGCTCGGCCGTCGGGCTTCGAAGGTGATTTGGGTGACGTGGCAACGTCGAGCGATTAATGCCGCACTGGGGGCGACCCACCCGTCGCTAATCTGGTGATCACGCAGATCACGGCCAGACTGTGCTTCCTTTCGTCGCATCGGCTTTTGTTGCATGGGGATTTGTGTCAGCTGGCAACCGGGTCATGGTGCTCGAGGAATGGTGACAATCGCTTCCCTCAAGGGCTATATAAGGTGATATTGAGACTGTGGGCGAAGCCTTTGCCGCATTCGCCTTGGCAGAGAAATTTTGGCCCACCCCAGCCTCTTCAACCTTTTAGGAAACCCAGCCTTCAGGTTAGTGCCTCTCTCCTCCAAGCCCCTTAACAATAGCCTCTGGTAGCCAGAGTTCCAACCATAGGGTAGAGGGATTGGGTCCCAACCAGGTCCAGTCTGAACTAGTACGGGATCGGATAGAGGCTCTTAGGGTTACATTCAACAACCCCTCCATCCTGCACATCACCATCCCGGACCGAGAAGGGAGGGAGACCCGACTGCCAAGCCCAGGAGCCCTCCCGGTGTACAAGGACCACCTGAAGGCGGGTCTCCGATTTTCCCTGTGTGATTTCTTCGTCTAGATCTTCAATCTATACCGAGTCACTCCTGTGCAGCTGATCCCGAATAGCATTCAGGCCATCAGCTGTTTCGCGGCTCTGTTCCAGAGGGTTGGTGTAGAACCTAGGACTTCCCTCTTTGCAAACTTTTTTATCCTCAAGGACTTTCGGAGCGAGGAGTAGTGGGTGTTCAGCCCCCGTCTCGGGCGGAAGAGAATTGGGGGTCTTCTGTCGACTATTCATGGGTGGAAGTCGAAGTTCTTCTTTATTCATAGTCTTCAGCCTTGAGGCTTCAACCCATCATGGGGGGAACCAAGGCCGATAGCTGATAGAGAGAGGGCGGTCTTGATGGCCGATCAAGCCGACTTCAACGAGTTGGAAGCAGTCGGTATCACCATGGTGAAGGAGCTACTTCGGGAGGACAGTCTCCACTTGGCCAGAGTCAGCTGTCATGAATATTTAGGTAGGGTAGAAGTCATTGCCGTTGGCCTTTTTGTTCTGTCAGCTATATTCTTTCTTTCCTCACTCTAATCTTGTTCTTGTAATAGGAGGAAAAATGAAGCCGGACCGTACAAGAATAGCAGAGCGGGCCACGAGGAAGAGGGCCGCCCAGTCCATGGAGCCGACCGCGGGCAGGCAGCAGAAATGGTGGGCGGAAGAACAGCCCGCAATCATCGTGGCATCGGGCTCCGATGAGGACAATATGCCTCTGTCAGAGCGATTGGCGACCAGAGTGTAGGAACCTCTGCTTGCAGTCGGGGAGTCGGCCGTCCGACCGGAGCCGGACCCTTCGGAGCTGACCGAAGTGGGGATGGCCCCGGCCTCGCCATCAGCCGAGCGGACGGAGGTGGTTTGCCCCACATGTGAGAAGAAAGGGGCAATCAAAGGGATAGAGGTTGAAGAGGTTAGTCACGATGCCTATCAGTGCTGGCGTGCTCTTCACAACCCCCAGCAGGCCAGAGACCTATTAAAGGGGGCCATCATTGATGCCGACTGGGATGAGACAAGCAAGCATAAGATGAACGAGGTGGTGAGAGGCGTCTACCTCAGTCTGTTGAAGGTACTTCTGTCATCCCTTCATTTTCTCCCTTCTTCTTTTTTCACTTCTTGTACATGACTAACATGATCCGTTGCCTGTAGCTTCTTCACGAGGTCTCGATGATGGACAAGGGCCTCGGCGAGATGGTCCGTGCGGTAGAGGCCTCGGTTGGGGAGGCCGAAGAACTGAAGGTAACCAAAGTGGCGGCACTGGCATCGCAGAAGGCTACTGAGAAGAGACTTTCAGCCGGTTTGGCCGAAGTCGAGTCATTGAAGAAGCAGGCAGAGGACCTGCAAATCCAGCTGACCGCGCGGGAGGCCCAGTTGAAGAAGAAGGAAAGGGTCAAGTCCTTGACCCATCGGCTATTCGAATAGGAGGAGCGGTCCGCCGACGCAGAAAGGAGCGCGCGATCTTACAAGGCACTGGCGAGGAAGTATCTGACCGAGCTGAAGGAGGTGAAGGAGCTGGCAAAGGAGTAGGTCCGCAACGTCGTAGCATAATACAAGGCCTCAGCCGACTTCAACGATGAAATGGAGGAGGCTAAAGCGGCGAGATATGACTACAGCTTCGACGACTGCTTGAAGAAGGTGGCTGAAGCCTTCTCGAAGCTTGACCTATCCTCAATACAGCTGACGCACATGCCGGAAGAAAAAGAGGGCCCAGCCGACACCGGGGCCGATGCCTGAACCATTTCCGATGTGAGACCGACGGAGGCCTTGGTTGAGGCTCCGGATGCGGTGCAGGAGGTCGAAGCCGAAGCTCCTTCGGCGAGCAGGAAAGATCTTCCTCTTTTATAAATTCTTGACAAGACTTAGAACCAGCTGTAAAAGTCTGCCTATATCTTGTACAAAAGTTTTTGATCAATAAAATGACATCTTGATGTTCATCTTCTGCTTTGTCTTGCTGTTGTTGTTGTGTTTTCCATTTTTTTTTTTTTTTCTTTTTTTTTGAATGGGCTATTCCTGCCTGAAGAAGGTGGTCGACCAACGGCCCCTTATGGGGTTGCCGGGCACCCCATCGACTTTTGACTTAACCATTTATAAAAATATTTCTAAGTATCGAGAGGTCGGCTTAGTCCGAACCCATCTCCTTAAGAATTATTCCTAGGGGATCTTCAAACTAGCTGTTTGTAGGGAAATACCTTGGGTGTTTAAGGATCCCACAAAGTGCTTTCCGACGGAGGTTCGGATTTGAGTTGGCTGTGCTAGAACCCTTGCCGATCGAGGTCGAACTTGAGTGGGCTACACTAGAGCATTTGCCGATCGAGATCGGACTTGAGTGGGCTACACTAGAGCCTTTGCCGATCGGGATCGGACTTGAATGGGCTGACCTAGAGCCTTTGTCGATCGGGGTCGGACTTGAGTGGGCTGCTTTAGAGCCTTTGCCGATCAGGGTCGGACTTGAGTGGGCTACACTAGAGCCTTTGCCGATCGGGGTCGGACTTGAGTAGGATACACTATAGCTTTTGCCGATCGGGATCGGACTTGAATAGGCTGCCCTAGAGCCTTTGTCGATCGGGGTCAGACTTGAATGGGCTACCCTAGAGCCTTTGCCGTCGAGGTCGGACTTGAGTGGGCTATACTAGAGCCTTTGTCGATTAGGATCGGACTTGAGTGGGCTGCCCTAAAGCCTTTGCCGATTGAGGTCGGACTTGAGTGTACTACACTAGAACCTTTGCCAATCGGGATCGGACTTGAGTGGGCTACACTAGAGCCTTGGCCGATCAAAATCGGACTTCTTTGTAGAGTAAATTGTTGTCTTTATTGATAATATTTGCGAAGGTTATCTACATTGCAAGGACGTGCCACTTGCCATTCATCTAGATGCTCGAGTCGGTAAGTTGCAGCCCATATCACTTCGACTACCTGATAGGGACCTTCCCAATTAGGGAAGAGCTTTTCTTGCTCAGTTGGCCTAGATATCTCTGATCTTCGCAGAACCAAGTCTCCGACCCAGAAGCTTCAATCTTTGACTCGAGAATTATAATATCTAGCCATTCTTTGACAATAGATCGCCATCCTCAGGTCCGCTTGGAGTCAGGTCTCCTCGAGTAAGTCGAGGTCAGCCATTCTTTGTTCAGAATTGACTGGTTCGATGAAATGATCAATCCGAAGGGACTGCAAGGAGACTTCCATTGGTATGACCACCTCGCTTCCATTGGTGAGATTGAATGGAGTTTCTCCAATCATCGTGCGGGAGGTAGTCTGATAGGCCTAGAGTACTGAGTGGAGTTCTTCGGCCCAGAGCCCTTTGGCGTCATTCAGTCAGGTTTTCAGGTCATGTAGAATCGTCCGATTAGTGACTTCGACCTTCATGTTAGATTGGGGGTGTCTGACTGAAGTCAACTGGTGGGAGATATGATACTGCTGGCAGAAATCCCAGAATTTTGGATTGTCGAATTGCCGCCCGTTGTCGGTGATGATCCTGCGGTATACTGAACCGATAGATGATGCAGTTCCGGACGAAGGTCTCCACCTTGGCTTCGGTAATCTGCGCCAGTGGTTCAGCTTCCACCCACTTGGTAAAGTAGTCGATGGATACAATTAGGAACTTCCGTTATCCGGATGCAGGGAAAATGGCTCGAGGATGTCCATTTCCCACTGTGCGAATGGCCAGGGGCTGTCAGCGGGGTTAGCTGACTAGCCGGTCGCCTTTGAACATTGGAGTACCTCTGGCATGCGTTGCACATTTTAACAAAGTATGAAGCATCCTTCTGGATGGTTGGCCAGTAATAGCCTTATCGGATGATCTTGTAGTCCAAGCATCTACCTTCTAGGTGGCACCACATATGCCTTCATGCACTTCTCTGAGTGTGTAATCGGCGTTCGAGGGTTCTAGGCACTTGAGCAATGTTTGCATAAATAATCGCTTGTAGAGGGTCCCATCGAGGACGATGTACTTCGAGGCCGTCCAGTGCACATGCTTGGCTTCGGCCCTATCTTGTGGCAAGGTTCCTTCATTGAGGAATGCGAGGATGGGGTCCATCCAACAAGCCTCTCGCTCCACTTGATGGATTCTCGATATCTCTTCGTCAATGCTTGGGCTTTGTAGGTGCTCCACGAAAGCCCGATCGGAGGAATCAGTGACGGTAGTGGCCAATCGTGATAAGGCGTCCGTCCGAGAATTTCGCACCCGGGGTATGTGGATGATCTCAAAAAAACTTGAGTCGAGCGACAAGGTTCTACACTTTACTTAAGTACTTGGCCAGGGTAGGATCTCTCACCTCGAATTCGTCTCTCACCTGGTTTTCCACTAGCTGGGAATCCGAGAAGGCTCTGATTCGACCGATGCCTAGTTCGTTAGCCATCCTCAGTCCCGCGAGGAGGGCTTCATACTTTGCCTGATTATTTGATACTTGGAATGCGAAGCGTAGGGTATACTCTAGGCTCTGTCCATCGAGGTCGGCTAGGATTAATCCTGCTCCGCAACTAGTAAGGTTAGACACCCTGTCCACATGGAGTGTCCAGGCGGGGTTCGACCCTTCAACAGCATCATCCCCAGGTGTGTCGACCATTTGCAGAGGGGTCTCCTATCTCCAGGTATACTCTGCTATGAAGTCAGTGATCACCTGAGCCTTCATGGTCGACCGAGACTGGAAGGAGATGTCAAATTCGCCAAGCTTAACGACCCACTTGGCGAGCCAACCCAAGGTATCAGGGCTCTTGAGGATTGCTTTGAGAGGTTGATCAGTCAGGACGATGATTGGATGCGCCTGGAAGTAGGGCTGCAGTTGCTTGGCTGCTACAATTAGGGAGTAGACAAGCTTCTGCATCTTAGGATACCTTGTCTCAGCATCGTTGAGTACCTTGTTGATGTAATAGACCGGCCTTTGCTGGTTGTCCTCCATAATCCGGACAAGGACGGAGCACAAAATCTCATCCGATGCAGACAGGTACAAGTATAAGGACTCTCCTTCTAAAGGCTTGGCAAGTAAGGAGAGAGTCTTCAGGTACATCTTCAGTGCTTCGAAGGCCGATCGACATTCATCGGTCCACTAGAAGCGACCCGACTGCCACAGCATTTTAAAAAAAAGGAGATACCTTTCAGCTGACCTAGAAATGAAGCGACTGAGAGAGGCTATCCGACCTATGAGTTATTGCACTTGCTTCTTGTTGGTTGGATGCCCCATGTCGATGATGGCCTTGATTTTATTCGGATTGACCTCAATTCCTTGCTGGGTGACCAGAAAGCCGAGAAATTTTTCAGTGGTCACCCCGAAGGTACACTTGGCAGGGTTCAGTTTCATTCGGTGGCACCTCAAGGCATCGAAGGACTCTTTCAGATCCTTGATGTGGTGGCTCTCCGGAGGCTCTTGACTATCATGTCGTCAACATATGTCTCCATGTTTTTTCTAAGTTGCCCCCCAACGATCCTATTGATCAACCTCTGGAATATGGCTCCGACGTTCTTTAGGCCGAAGGGCAATATTTTATAGAAATACACCCTTTGTCAGCGATGAAGGCTATCTTCTCCTCGTCTTCCGGGTCCATGCTAATCTGGTTGTACCCGAAAAAGGCGTCCATGAAGCTCATAAGTTGATGACCGGCAGTGGTGTCTACTAGTTAGTCGATCTTTGGTAAGAGAAAGTTATCCTTCGGGCAGGCCTTGTTGAGGTCAATGTAGTCCATACATATCCTCTACTTTCTGTTGGCCTTCCTCACCATCATGACATTCACCAACCAGTCAGGATAGTGGGCTTCTCATATGAAGCCAGCTTCGAGGAGCTTCTTGACCTTCTCATCAACCACTCTCTGTCTCTCAAAGACGAAGATCCTCTTCTTCTGTCGGATAGGCTTGTAGATAGGATCCATCTTAAGCCGATGGGTTATGACTTCCGACGGGATACCTGGCATGTCGGATGCCAACCAAGCGAAGACGTTGGCATTGTCCCGTAGGAAGCTGACCAGCTCTGATTTGGCCTCCTTGCTAAGCATGCTCTCGATCTGCAGGACCTAGTAGGATCGTCCTCCCTAAGAGGTACGAATAGGATCCTCTCAACTGGTTCTCTGCAGCAGTCAGTTTCGGTCCTGGGATCAAGTAGTTCTAAGGCAGAATGGTCTCCCGATTGTCTGTTCTGAATGGTCAAACATTGTCTGGCTATCCTATGATCCCCTTTCATCACTCCGACCTCGTTTCGAGTTGGGAACTTCGCCAACAAGTGGTAAGTAGACATAATGGCTCGGAACTTGTTCAGGGACGGTCGCCCCAAAATGGCATAGTAGGCTGGTATTGTGCGGATGACCACAAAATTGATGGGAAGAGTTTTTTGATCAGACACTGACCCGATGGTTATGAGCAGAGTTATTTCTCTCTCTACACCAATGGAGTTCCCTCTGAACCCAGTCAACGATGTTGGGGATTCTTGCAGCCTAGTTATAGGCAGGTTCATTCTGACAAAGGCATCATACAGCAAAACTTCAGTGGAGCTTCCATTATCAATGAGGATCCTCCTTACATCATAATTGGCAATTACTGCCGACACAACAACGGGATCGTTCCTGGAGGCCTAGATCTCTAGGAGGTCTTCGTCGGAGAAACTAATTACATTAGAACCCCGAGGCCTCTTTGAGATGTCCCGACCTCCCTTGTCCCTCCAGTCGGAGCGGCGGTGGAGCATGCCAACATTTATGTCGGTGGGGCGTTGGTTGGGCAACTCCATTTCCTCCGGGGGGTTTCTGGCAGTGAAAGTTTCATCCCGGCTCCTCTGGGGTCGGACATACTTATGCAGGTACCCCCGCTTGATCAAGCTTCGATCGCATCCTTCAACTGGAGACAATCTTCTGTGCTGTGCCCGTAGTCACGGTGGAACCGACAGTACTTGTCCCTACTCCTCAACATGGAGGAACTCCTCATTGGGCGAGGCCTTTGCAGGAAGGTTTCCTTCTCTATCTCCATAAGGGTTTTCTCCCTTAAGAGGGAGAGAGGTGTGTAAGTCTCGAACCTCCTGAAGAAGTCCTTTGACTTAGGACTATGGCGACGGGCCGAGTAGGTGCCATCATTGGGAAGTCAGACTTCGGAAGCCCTATCACTCCTCCTCTTAGGAGCTAACCTCCCTGTTGGAAAATGTATCCCAAAGCCAATTTCTACTGTAGACAGTTGTACATTTGATGTAATTGTATATGAATTATATTATTGAATAAAATATTTATTCTGGCAGTTCATCACTATTTCATCTTTTTGTGATGAGTTCTTGAGTGATGAAGTCCTTAGGACTATTTGTATGTGATATAGAGAGGATATATCATATAGTCCTAAAATTGTTTGCGACCAAATGATACACTTATTTTAGGATGATAGTATATCAAGGATAGGTCGTTGTATGCCATAGTCGTTGGTTGTCCTCTTAACCAAGGAGTGTGGAGACACTGGTATGGCATGCAGATGTTGTGTTTGACATTTCATCGAACATGACCCGTCTGTACTTTTTTTGCCTAGAGTTTTGATATGGACATAGTTATCCCTCAGACATGAGATCGTCATGGTAGTTTGCGAGCAACTCACTGTACTTTGGTACTGGACTATTTAGATTTTTAATTCAGGGACAGAAGGTTTCTGGGTACAGTTAAGTACTCATGTAGCAGTGATTGGATCAAGATGGGATTGACCCCTCCAAAGTGTTTGGAGCAGATATCTTACTGTGTTTCAATTTATCAAAACCTTGGCCAGGGTAGTCTTTGTAATGTGTTACAGGACTTGTGAGATTGAGACACATTGTTGATGGACTTTATGGGTTGGGCAGTTTAACCCTAAGTCTTCCTAAGCATTGAGGTCAAAGGGATTAATTACAAGGTTTCCATATCTCCTGGTTCTTGATTGTTGCTCTGCAACTTCGACCTATCCGGACGTCGGGTGTCATTGCTAGATGGCGACTTTGACTGGTATTGGAAATGTTCCAATGCTACCGGCTTAGTGTTCGAACCTATGGGGTCACAAACCATAGGGGTTTCTACTTGATCTAGTGATCGGAGAACGATTGGGAATCGTTCATGGACTCACCAAGGAAAAGTGTTTTTCTTTACCCAAGTGTCGATACTTGATATTCTTGAAAGTGTCGACACTTGTGTAAGTGTCGACACTTGTTGATTTCGCAAGTGTAGACACTTGATATCACAAAAGGTTATGACATAAAATTTTCACTAATAGTTGGTAATGCATGGAGGTGAATTAAGTAATGTGATTACTTGATAGCCCAATTTGATTGAGCTATAAAAATCTGGAACGAATCAAATAGGATTTGGTTCAAAATTAGGTTTGGGTTCAATTGGGTTGAACCCAATGTATGCACACTTGATCCATTTGATTTCAGTTATGAATTGAAATCAATTAACACTTTAATATGAATTTAAATAAGTTTAAATTCAGTTTTGGGAAGTTATGTAACTTCCCATGACCATTATCATCCATAACTATCCATTACCACTCCATAACTCCCCACTTTTCCTCTCCCTCACCATCTACTTAACGGGCTGAAATGGGAGGACGAAAATAAGAGAAAATTCAGCAAATAAATGCTGGAAAAATCAAAAGGGAAGAAAGGAAGAAACTAGGAAAATTTCTAGTTTTGTATGGGTGTGAAGTTTTAGGAAAAGTGTGCATATTTGTACCTAGTGATCTAGGTCTTGGAATTGAGTATTTGGGAAAGGTTTCAACCACTCATTCTCCACCTCTTGAGTTTCTTCTTTCATTCGGAGAGTCCGGCACCAAAAGAAGAAAAGGAGTTCAGATCAAATCGTTCCACAACAAGCTAGCACTTGGAGTGGAAGCAGATTTTGAAAGAGCCCTTGTGCGAACCACCTGTAGAGGCCGGACACGCATGCAGTTAAGTAGAGTTCTTCTTCCTCCTCTTGGATCTTTCGCGGCAGAGAGCGTCTCCACTTCATACGAGATATGGTTTTACATATATGGATATGTTGCTTTGAAATGTTCATTGCATAAATTCATGATTTCATAGTTTATATTAATCATTCATGCAAGATCTTGGGATAAGTAGCATAGAAAAGTTTTAAAAGCATGCTTAGATTAAATGTTAATCCATTTATCATGCTTCCGCTGCATGTTATTTTGAAAAAGTTTTAAAATAGAAAGCATGCTCTTTACTAGTTTTCCTTTCAATTGGTATCAGAGCAACCAGGTTGCTCTAGCATGAATGTTTAGTATAAACATTATGAAATCAGTTTAATATCTTGCAAGTACTCGGATTGAGTGCCTCACCAGGCCGTCCGGTCATAGGAGAGAAGTAGGGCTACAAGACCCTCACTTCCCATTCAAAGGGATCTCCTATGGCATGTCGGGGTGCCATTGTGAAGGACTCATGAAGAAGAAAAAGAAAAGATTAAAATGTATTGATCTTTATTATGTTCTAAATTTGAAGTAATAAAATGTTTTAGAAATGTTCTAAAGTTAGTTTATGATTGTTATGTTAAATAGTTTAACATAAAATTCAAGTTTAGAAAAGACAAAATTTGGATTTCTGCATTTCTGTGCTCGGGTTGGATCAAGTGTCGACACTTAGCTTACCAAGTATCGACACTTGGGTGTCTATGTGTCGACACTTGGGCTTCTAGGTGTCGACTCATGAACAAAAATATAGAAATTGGTTCACTATGTGTCGACCTGTCTCAGAGTAGTGTCGACACCTGGTGTCGACACTTGCTACTGAAGTGTCGACACTTCACAGTGAACAGAAATTTAAAAGTTAGATTTTCTTGTAAAAAAATGTTTTATAAAGTTTATTGAAAATGTTTCAATCTGTTGTATGATTAACTTAATTATGAATTAAGTAAATCCATGTGACTAAATGATCTAAGGATATGATTTTAAGATCTAAGTCATATTCATAACTTTGGTTTAAATGGGTTAGCTTGAATTAGGTCCTAATTGGGTTAGACCTAAATTTAGATAAATTGGACTTAATAGAGAATTAACTTAATCAAATGTTGAGTTAAGGTTCTTCTCTAATTTCTATCTAATAGTTAGATTGATTGGTCTATACATCTAAATGGACTTAATCTTGGCTTCGTGGTAGGACCCGATTTCTTAGGCTAGCCTAATCGAAATTGGTGAACCAATTGGTGTCTAAGATAAATATGGCTTTTGATCTATGATTTTTGGGGCTACCTCTTTCCTGGCCAATGATATTGGTGTCTAAGGAAAGATGGTTAATGGCTTAACCCATAACCTTGATCTCACTTACCTGGCCAATATGGTCAACTAGATTTGATTAGTTAGCTCATTGATTCGAGTTAGCCCATGCCAATAAGGTTAATCAGCTAGACTGATTTAGGTGCCCATGGATTTTGTGGTTCATGTAACCCTTTCATTAACATATGAAGTCAGTGAAAGGTAATCCATGACTTATCCTTTCTCTTCTGTCACAACATGTATAAAACCTCTAAATTATTAGGTCCTTAAAAAGATGGAAATTATATGATAATTTTTATCTTAGCCTCCCATTAAGGTGTTTGGTAATAAGTCCAGTAGTGGGGTGATTATCGGCAAATCCATAAATCCATAAATCCATAAATCCATAAATCGGGTGGTCATCATACTATTGGAATTGCCATTCATTATATGATTACATAATGCAACTTTCTTGAACAGGTGGTCAGGTTAGCCGGCCAAAGTCGGGCTTGATCATTTGTTAGCTAGAAGCATTAAGATCAGTCATGTTAATGGTTGGACCTAACTGGGACCTTCTTTAGCAGGTAGCCCAAAGGCCGATTGAAGTGTTCCTAGGGCAAAATAAATTACTAGGAGTTGTTTGGAGAAACAACTGGTTATGAACCTACCTTTAGATGAGCATAGGTTGGCCGACCATAGTCGGGCTCATGCATTGTCTATTGGATTTTGGTACCCACTAAGGGATAAGTGTTATTCTTCGGATTGGAGGTAGAGGCTACCGATCTGAATAAAATAGTGGGAGGAGCTTTTAGACAAAAGTCCATGTCTTTAAGTTTTAAATAATTTATATACTAAATAGTCTTGGTTTTCTTTTTCAGATAATGTCTACTAATCTGTCACTACGGTCATTATTAGATAATGAAAAGCTCATGGGACCCAACTTCGATAGCTGGTATCGAAGACTGAGAATTATTCTCGAGCACGAACGGATCCTTTATGTATCAACGGATCTGGCACCTGAGGGGCCAGCCCCCACCGCGCATACTGCAGTCAGAGATGCTTATCAAAAGTGGGTCTCTGACCGTACTATGGTGCGGTGCATTATGTTGGTGGCTATGAACGATGAGTTCAGTCGCAGATTCGAGGAGGCCCAACCGGAGGAAATCTTTCAAAAGTTGAAGGAATCTTTTGGTGCCCCAGACGACGTTGAAAGGTACAGGGTTTCCTCTACCATCTTCAATGCTCGAATGACTGAAGGGTCTTCGGTCACTGATCATGTATTGTACATGATCGAGCGCCTGGCCAAACTCGGATATCCTTTCCATGAGCAGCTTGGGAAGGATGCGATTTTGAATTCTTTGCCTCCCTCCTACTTACCTTTTCTAGATCACTATAGATTAACAAGGCCTGTAGTCAGCTACCATGGGTTGATGGGATTACTACAGACTTATGAAAAGGATCACCATCTCCAAAAGAGCTTGGTGAATTTAGTGGGAGGCAGTGCGGCAAGGCGTCGTCCCTTTAAGAAAGGGAAAAAGAAAAAGAATAAAAGTAAATTGGTGCAAAGTGCTGGGCCCAGTCAGATTAAGAAGAAGGCTGACCAGAGTCAGGAAGAATGCTTCTACTGCAAGAAGCCGGGTCATTGGAAGAGGAATTGTTCCGCTTACCTAGCTACACTTGACCCGAACAGGCCGAAGAAGAAGAAGCAGCAAAAGGTTGCTGGACAAGGTATTTATATGATAAATCCTTGTTGTTTTTCTATTTGTGATACTACTAACTGGATATTAGATACTGGTAGTCCTTATCATATTTACAATACGTTGCAGGGACTACAAGTTAGTAGAAGATTCGAGAATGGCGAGAGATTTCTGAATGTGGGGAATGGAAGTCAAGCTCCAGTCCTGGCGTTGAGAATTGTCAATCTATTTTTCGAGTCTTATAAAGTTGTTCTTAGTGATTGTCACTATTGTCCATCATTCCTTGTAAATATTATCTCTGTAGGCCAGTTGGCCAGTAATGGTTATGAACTATTAATCAAGAGTGATTTTTGCAAAGTCATTATAAATGATATTGTGGTTATGACTGGACATATTAAGAATGGCATTTATGTTTTATCACAGTCTGTTGGTGTAATGTACATTTCATGCAAACGTCCTAGATTAGATAATGTCAATGATGCTTATCTTTGGCACTGTAGGCTAGGTCATATAAACAAGAATAGAATCAACAGGTTAGTTGGAGAAGGTCTCCTAAACGTTAGTGATTTTGAATCACTGCCAACCTGTGAATCTTGCTTACTTGGTAAGATGACCAAGTCACCTTTTACTGGAAAAGGTGTACGAGCCAATGACATTTTGTGTCTAGTACATACTGATGTATGTGGACCAATGAATGTCGATGCCAAGGGTGGGTATAAATATTTCATTACATTTATGGACGACCTATCAAGGTATGGTTATGTCTTTTTGATGAGACATAAATCTGAATCGTTTGAAATGTTTAAACGGTATCGTAATGAAGTTGAAAAACAAACCGGGAAGCTTATTAAAATTCTTCGATCAGATCGAAGTGGAGAATATCTTTCTGAGAAGTTTTTGACTTATCTTGAAGAGAATGGGATTCTCTTTCAATGGACACCTCCTGGGATGCCCCAGTTAAATGGTGTGTCTGAAAGGAGGAATCAGACTCTGTTGGATATGGTTAGATCCATGATGGGATTTGCAACTCTGTCAACTTCCTTTTGGGGGTATGCTTTGGAGTCAGCATGCTATCTTCTAAATAGAGTTCCAAGTAAGTCTGTTAACAAAACTCCATATGAGATATGGAATGGGCGTAAGCCGAGTCTTTCACACCTTCGGGTTTGGGGATATCCGGCTTATGTCAGACGTTTGGAAACAGATAAACTTGGACCTAGGTCTGACAGGTGCCTCTTTATTGGGTATCCTAAAGAGTCTAAGGGTTATTTCTTCTATATGCCTGGGGAACAAAAATTATTCGTCAGTCTTAGAGCTACCTTTTTGGAAAGGGAGTACCTTACTGAAGATGCTCAAGCTGCCAATGTTGAGCTTACTGAAGTTCAACAGATAGAAGAACCAAATCATTCAAGGACTGCTACAGAACCCATTATGATAAGATCAAACTTTGAGCCTATTAACCAGTCATTAAGGAGAACCGGTAGAGTACCGTGTCAACCGGACAGATACTATGATTTTCTGGTCCGAGACGGTGATCCCGTTAAGCTCGATGAGAACAATGAGGATCCAATCACCTATATGGACGCAATGCAGAGGTCTGATTCTGAGTTGTGGTTGGGAGCCATGATTCTGAAATGGAGTCCATGGAAATCAACAAAGTATGGACTTTGGTTGATCCACCTGAAGGGGTAAAATCCATTGGGTGCAAATGGGTCTTCAAAAGGAAACGGGGCGCAGATGGGCAGGTAGAGACCTATAAAGCCCGTCTGGTTGCCAAGGGTTATCGTCGACGTTATGGTATTGACTATGACGAGACATTTTCCCCTGTGGCAATGCTCAAGTCTATTCAGATTATGCTTGCTTTAGCTACATATCTGGACTATGAAATCTGGCAAATGGATGTCCGAACAGCTTTCCTAAATGGTGAGCTAGATGAGGAGGTGTATATGATGCAACCTAAAGGGTTCACATCCACAGATGAATCTAAGGTATGTAAGCTTAGTAGGTCCATCTATGGACTAAAGCAGGCGTCTCGGAGTTGGAACATGCGTTTTGATAAGTGTATCAAGACGTATGGTTTTGTTAGGAGCAAAGAAGAACCCTGCATATATAAGTGGGTGTTACAGCCGTGACAGTGACGTGGCCAGGCTCAGGTATCGCCAAATGCGAGCGAGCCACGTGTGAGTTTTAATGCCGGAATCAGCGCCACGTCCTCAAGGCTGGGGTCGGCAAGACCGCACCGCCCGATACTGTCTAAAGCAAACGGCCCCCGCCGAGGTCGAGTTCGGCCCGAAGTTCCCCCACCAACTCATCTGCGCCCGGGCTCGGAGGAGCCCGCCCCGTGTGAGGTCGGCCGAGGTCGGCTGACCCTCCGCCTTGCGCCAGGTGGCCGCCCGGAGACGGGTCCACCTCGGCCGAAGCCAGGCGATCTTCTGCCACCTCGCCAGGTGTCCACCCAGGAGGGGTCCACCTTGGCCGAGGTCGGCTGACCCTCCGCCTTGCGCCAGGTGGCCGCCCGGAGACGGGTCCACCTCGGCCGAAGCCAGGCGATCTTCTGCCACCTCGCCAGGTGTCCACCCAGGAGGGGTCCACCTAGGCCGAGGTCGACTGACCCCCCGCCTTGCGCCAGGTGGCCGCCCGGAGACGGGTCCACCTCGGCCGAAGCCAGGCGATCTTCTGCCACCTCGCCAGGTGTCCACCCCGGAGGGGTCCACCTAAGCCGAGGTCGGTCGATCTCTCGCCTCTCGCCAGTCGGCCCCCGGAGACAGGGCCAACTCAGCCGAAGCCAGACCGCTCGTACGGAGAGGCCCCCGGGGGAAAGCGACGGGTCCTGAGGCCATCCCTCGGGCCGTACCGACCCCAGACGGCGTCCCGTACGGAGGGCGGCGGCACGCGGAACGTGACTTACACTGGCCCGACAGGTCCCGCAGTCGAGAGATCCGATCCTGACGGAACAGGCCCCGTAAACGGATGGCGCCCACGCTCGGGGAAAAGAGCACTCTCACGAAGCCCGAGGCCTGACGACTGGCCGCTCTGCTAGCGCCGCCCTCCCTCCTTCTCTCTTCTGTCCTTGCCTTCTCCCTGCTGGGCCCGGCGGACGAGGTCGGAAAGCCGCCTGGCCTCCTTCGCCAAAAAGGGAAAGGAAAGGAAGACAGGGGGGAGGAGTTTTCGAGGAGGAAAAGGACAAGCACACGACGGAAAGCACACGACGGAGGGAAATAAAGAAGGAAGAATCCAAAGACTGCAAGGTAAGCCAACTAGCCTGGGGACAAGAAGGAAGCACCGGCACAAGGCCTCGCTCCGAGAAAGAAGCCAGAGATCCCGAGAGGGGAATACTGGACGCGAGCTCGGCAGGCAGGCCCAGCCGAGATTCCGGTCCCCGGCGCTTCCCCTTCACTAGTTAACTCTCCAAACCTGGGACCCTTTAAAGGGCCTGGGAGCGAGAGTCTGTTCCCCTCGTCGTCTACTGACTTGACCGTCGGAGCCCCCTCGCCGGAATCCCCGGCCAGGGTCCTCTAACCCCTTTGTTGCAGGTTTCTCGCAGGAAGGGAGGCTCCCTTGCCAGGCGGTCAGGGAGGATCGGCTGATCCTCGGCACGGGCGCGGCGACGAGGACGGCAACAGATTGGCGCGCCAGGTAGGGGGTAGGACACTAACCCCCAGTGGGAACTAGCTTTTTGCAGGTGTCACGCTCTCTGGCAATGGTAGTCACTCGTGGTCGCGAGGCGTCCACCAGCCGAGTGGGAGAAGCCCACTCCCCACCAGGGGGCCACACCCCCGAACGGGAGCTTCCCGCTCCCCCTCCTCTTCTGCAGCAGCCTACCCCGGCGGACGGATCCCTTGCGGCCATCGTCCAGCAGCTGCAGACCTTGACCTCAGCGGTCCGACAGCTCCAGCATCAGCAACGGTCCCTGGCCACTCAGCCGCAGCCAGGGACCCCCGCGGCCCGGGTCGCGGGACAGCGTGGGAGCCTGCGCTCAATCCAGGGCAGGCCATCCCATCCGCAAGCCGTTTCCAACCCCCGAGGGAGCCGCCAAGCTCCCCCGAAGAGAAACTATTCCGGCTCGGAGGATCACGAGAGTCGATCCCCGGCCGATGGGGCCGAAACGGTGCATCACAGTAAGCGACGCCGGGTCCAGACCTCGCGCCGAGACCGATCGGCACCCCCCTCACCTGCAGTTTCGGTGGAAGACTCCACCGACGAAGCCATCAGGCGCCAGGCCG
The DNA here is from genome assembly GCA_021397845.1 of Areca catechu. NCBI lineage: Eukaryota > Viridiplantae > Streptophyta > Magnoliopsida > Arecales > Arecaceae > Areca > Areca catechu. The sequence goes on along the minus strand of CM038046.1, from coordinate 24,084,586 downwards.
AAAGGCGCCTAGAAGAGCACGAGCGCAAGTTGGCGGAGTTCGCCCGACGATTCGCCGACCTGCAGAACTCGTCAGCCGATCCGGCGGGCTACGACTCCCGCCCCCCTTTCTCCGAAGAGATCCAGGCGGAACCAATCCCGAAACGGTTCCGCATGCCACAGGTGGACCCCTACGACGGGACCACCGACCCCCTGGACCACCTGGAGGGTTATAAAGCCCTCATGCGGGTCCAGGGTGCCACCGACGCCCTTCTGTGCATCGCCTTCCCTGCAACCCTTCGGAAGGCCGCCCGAGTCTGGTTCGCCCGTCTCGAGCCCGGATCCATTTGCTCCTTCCAGCAGCTGGAAGGAAAGTTTGTGGCACATTTCGACACTTGTCGAAAGGTGCCAAGGGAGGTGGACAGCCTCTTCTCCGTCCGCCAGCAGGACCAGGAGCTGCTCCGTGACTACATCGCCCGGTTTAAGACCGCGGCCCTGGAGATCTACAGCTTGGACGAGCCCGTCGCTATGCTGGCTCTAAAGCGCGGGCTCAAGACGTCCCGCCTGACCTATTCCCTGGACAAGAAGCCGCCCAGGACGTATTCCGAGCTCCTCCTCCGCGCCCACAAGTACATCCGAGCAGAGGAGGCCGACCGCACCCGTCGAGAGCTGGACGGGAAGATTTTGAAGAAGTCGACCCCGAGGGACGCCCCGGGAGCTCGGAGGCCCGGGCCACCAGCCGACCCTCGCCCGAACCCAAGGCCGAGGGCCGAGTCTGCCCCCGAGCGGAGGTACACCCCTCTCCTCGCACCTCGAGCCAAAATCCTTATGGAAATCGAGGGCGAGCGTTATCTCCGCCGACCTCCACCTCAGAACCCGAGGGCAGCCCGAGACAAATCAAAGTACTGCCAATTCCACCGCGAGCACGGGCATGACACGGAGGAGTGCCGCCACCTGAAGCGGGAGATCGAGGAGCTGATCGGGAGGGGATACCTCCGGAAGTTCGTCAAGAACGAGGCTCCCTCCGAAAAGCAGCCGCTCGCGGCCTTGCCACCTGTCCCTGCGATCGACAACCGGCCAACAGAGAGGCCCGTGGGCATGATCTCACGCGGATCTGGCCGAGCGGAGAAGAGAGCCCGGGAAACCCCGGAGAATGTAATCCCTCCCAAAGGAGGGGAACTTAGCGGCAATGTAAACGATGATGCCGTGGTGGTCGAGATGACCATCGCGAAACACCCTGTACATCGAATCATGGTGGATAGTGGAAGCTCGGCCGATGTACTTTTTTATGATGCTTTCTCGCGGATGAATTTGTCTCTCGACCAGCTAAAGCCAGTGCACACCCCACTGGTAGGTTTCACAGGGGACTCCGTCGGAGTCGAAGGGGAAATCACTCTCCCAGTTACCGCCGGATCCCCGCCTCGGCAGACGACCATCATGGTAACTTTCACTGTAGTCAAGCTCCCTTCGCCTTACAACGCCATTCTTGGGCGTCCCGGGCTCAACCGACTAGACGCCACTATCTCCACAAGGAGACTGCTGGTGCAGTTCCCCACGCCTTTCGGGTTCGGGGAAATGAAGGGGACGATCCAGCCAGTCCCGCTCTGCCTGCAGACAATCCCGGGCATCAAGGGCGCAGAGCTCGCCCGCGAGGTCGAGGACCTCGACCTAAGAGAAAAGGAACCCAGGGGAGGGCCCGTAGAGCGCCTGCTCTCCTTTCCCCTTAGTTCAGACCCCCTGAAGACGGTGCAAGTCGGGGCCCAGCTCCCCGAAGAGGAGCGAACCCGCCTGCTGGAGTTCCTTCGTGCCAACGCCGATGTGTTCGCCTGGTCGGCGGTCGACATGCCGGGTATTCCGCCCGAGATTATCATGCACAGCCTGAACGTGGACCCAGGCAGCCGCCCGGTCCGCCAGAAGAAGAGGAGCTTTGCCATGGAGAGGCAGAAGGCGATCGACGAGGAGGTAGAGAAACTTCTCGCCGCCGGTTTCGTCCGAGAAGTCCAATACCCCAGTTGGTTAGCAAATGTGGTCATGGTAAAGAAGAGCAGCGGTAAGTGGAGGATCTGCGTGGACTACACCGACCTCAATCGAGCTTGCCCGAAGGACAGCTTCCCTCTGCCAAAGATCGACCAGCTGGTCGACACCACCTCGGGACACCGTCTCCTGTCATTCATGGACGCTTTCTCCGGATACAACCAGATCCGGATGAATCCGGAGGACGAAGAGCGTACCGCCTTCATAACTGACCGCGGGACTTTCTATTACAGGATGATGCCCTTCGGCCTCAAGAACGCGGGGGCGACGTACCAACGTCTGGTCAATAAAGTCTTCAAAGACCAGATAGGCCGCAACATGCAGGTGTACGTGGACGACATGCTGGTAATGAGCAAACTTGACTCGGACCACGTAGCCGACCTGGCAGAGACGTTCGGCAACCTCCGGCGCCACCAGATGAAGCTGAATCCGGCGAAGTGCACCTTCGGGGTCTCCGCCGGAAAGTTCCTAGGGTTCATGGTGACCCAGAGAGGAATCGAGGCCAACCCGGAGAAGGTCCAGGCCATCCTGGACATGGAGCAGCCAGCCTCCAAGAAACAAGTGCAGCAGCTGACCGGTCGGGTTGCGGCCCTTAGCCGTTTTATTTCCAGGTCGGCGGATCGCTGCCGCCCCTTCTTCAAGGTGCTGAGGAAGATGAATGGTTTCGCCTGGACCGAGGAATGCCAGCGGGCCTTCGAGGAGTTGAAGAAGACGCTCGCATCACCACCTCTGCTGTCCAGGCCCGAGGAAGGGGAGGAGCTTACCCTCTACTTGGCCGTTACCCCAGAGGCCGTCAGCTCTGTCTTGGTCCGAACCGACGACCACGGGATCCAGCGACCGGTGTACTATACCAGCAAACTCCTCCGGGACGCGGAGCTCAGGTATTCCCGGCCCGAGAAACTCGTTTTTGCGCTAATAGTGTCTGCCCAGCGTCTCAGGCCCTATTTCCAAGCGCATCCCATCGCCGTCTTGACGGATCAACCGCTGAAAGCGGTGCTCAGCCGACCCGACACCTCGGGGCGATTGGCCAAATGGGCACTGAAACTCAGCGAGTTCGACATTACATACCGACCGAGGTCGGCAATGAAGGCACAGGTGCTGGCCGACTTCTTGGTCGAATGCGCAGGTCTGGGCAAGGAGCCCGAGGAGGACTCTTCGGCCCAGCCGACGGAGGTCGGCACCAACGAGCCCGGAGAGGACGCTTGGATCCTCCATGTGGACGGAGCCTCAAACTCCGGAGGGAGCGGAGCTGGGCTCATCCTTGCCAACGGCGACGGAGTCGTCGCCGAATGTGCGCTCCGTTTCCAGTTCCCCGCGACAAACAACCAAGCGGAGTACGAGGCACTTCTCGCCGGACTCAGGGTCTCCCGCGAGCTGGGCGTGACCAACCTCAGAGCTTTCACTGACTCCCAGCTCGTGGCGGGGCAGGTGTCCGGGGAGTACGTCGCTCACGACCCCCAGATGGCGAAGTATTTGGAGCTCGTCAAGGCGGGCGCGTCCAAGTTTCGACGCTTCAACATCTTCCATATCCCCCGCAGGGAGAACGCCCGCGCGGATGCTCTCTCTCGATTGGCGACTCTGCCGGACACAATGCTGGGACGCGCTCATGTGGAGCGACTCGAAGTCCCAAGCCTCGAAGCGCCGGCGGGGGTCCATCAGGTCAGCCAGGAGCCCGGCTGGATGGACAAGTACGCCGCGTACATCACCGACGGCATTCTGCCGGAAGACCGAGACGCGGCCCGCCTCATCAGGAAGAAGGCCGTGCGGTTTATCCTGATGGACGGGCAGCTGTATCGAAGGTCCTACTCTTATCCCCTCCTCAAGTGCATTGGACCCGCAGAAGCCAAGCTTGTGCTCCAGGAGATTCACGAAGGCATCTGTGGGAACCACGTGGGGGGCAGGGCATTGGCATACAAGGCCCTTCGTCAAGGCTACTTCTGGGAGACGATGAAGGAGGACGCCGCCGACTTCGTGAAGAAATGCGACCGGTGCCAGCGCCACGCCACGGTACAGCGGCAACCCTCCAACCCGATCTCTCAGCTCTCAGCCCCATGGCCATTCGCCCAGTGGGGAATGGACCTTCTGGGCCCATTCCCGCCGGCATCCGGCCAGCGGAAGTTCCTGATAGTGGCCATCGACTACTTCACAAAGTGGGTCGAAGCCGAACCCTTGGCAAGAATCACCGAAGCAAACATCGCCAAGTTCTTCTGGAAGTCCATCGTCTGCCGCTTCGGCCTCCCCCACACCGTGGTCACCGACAACGGACGCTAGTTCGACTGTCGAGAGTTCGAGGATTTCTGCAACGACCTCGGCATCAAACATCGCTTCACCTCGGTGGCGCACCCCCAGACCAACGGGGAGGCCGAGGTCACAAACAGGACCATTCTTCAGGGCCTCCGCACGCGGCTAGACCAAGCCAAGGGCAGGTGGGCCGACGAGCTTCCCAGCGTTCTTTGGGCATACCACACCACTCCAAGGACGGCTACCGACGAAACCCCATTCAACCTCGTCTTCGGGGCCGAGGCAGTCATCCCGATCGAGCTCAGCATACCCACGCTGCGCGTGGAACAATACGACGAGACAGAAAACCCGGCCAGGATGATGCTCAACCTAGACCTCCTCGAAGAAACAAGGGACAAGGCCCGAATCCGAATGGCGGCATACCGGCAACGTGTAGCCAGATATTACAACTCCCGAGTACGGCCGAAGGTTTTTCGTCCCGGGGACTTGGTCCTCCGGCGTGCAGAAGCCTCCCAGCCACGAGAGTGCGGCAAGCTTTCACCCAACTGGGAAGGCCCTTATCGGGTAGCAGAAGCCCTCCCTCACGGGGCATGTTACTTGGAAGAGTTGGGAGGTGCCAGGTTCCCCCGGACATGGAACCCCTCGAACCTGAGAATGTACTACCAGTGATGTAAGGCTCCCAGTTCCTTTAACAAAGCTTCTTCGCTTCAAACATTCTTCTCTGACTTCAACAAAAAGCCCGGAGCACAGCTCAGCAAGCCGCGCAAGGTTTGAGAAAGCCTGCGGCATCGAGCTCAGTCCGGAAGATCCTGGGCTTCGGCCTGGAAGGTGGCGTCGAACCCAGTTCGCCCACGCAAGCCCGGAGCACAGCTCGGCAAGCCGCGCAAGGTTTGAGAAAGCCTGCGGCATCGAGCTCAGTCCGGAAGATCCTGGGCTTCGGCCTGGAAGGTGGCGCCGAACCAAGTTCGCCCACGCAAGCCCGGAGCACAGCTCGGCAAGCCGCGCAAGGTTTGAGAAAGCCTGCGGCATCGAGCTCAGTCCGGAAGATCCTGGGCTTCGGCCTGGAAGGCGGCGCCGAACCAAGTTCGCCCACGCAAGCCCGGAGCACAGCTCAGCAAGCCGCGCAAGGTTTGAGAAAGCCTGCGGCATCGAGCTCAGTCCGGAAGATCCTGGGCTTCGGCCTGGAAGGTGGCGCCGAATCCGCTTCGCCCACGCAGGCCCGGAGCACAGCTCAGCAAGCCGCGCGAGGTTTGAGAAAGCCTGCGGCATCGAGCTCAGTCCGGAGGATCCCAGGTTTCGGCCCGGAAGATGGTGCAGGGACTGTGTTGTCCGCGCAGGCATGAAGGCAGCCCAAAGTCGGACCTGCTCAGGATTCTTGCTTTGCCGCAGCACGGTTTTGCAGACCCCGTCCTTCGATTTAGTATGGAAGAACCAGGCCCGCAGTTGTCTCAGGTATCCCAGACCGACATCTCAGGAACAAACAAACAAAGAAGAAGAAAAAGAGCCAAAGTTGATAGACAAATTTTTACAAAGAAAGGAGTCTTCATTACAAAGTGTTCAGTACAAACAGGGAGCTCCGACAGGCCGGAACTCCCCAAAAAAAAAGAGAAAGACACGGAAAGCAAAAGTACAAGTCAGCAGTCACTGGGGCGCAGGGTCGGCGCCGTCCGCCGGAGGTGCGGGCGCCTCCTCTTCAACTTCCACGACGACCGGCTCCGGAGGCTGTGTCTGGGCCGCGGCGTCGTCGGTCGGAGCTGCTGCAGGTGCCGCCTGAAGTATCGCCTGGGTCGTGCCGGAGGCCCTGCCCTCGCTCCCCGGCTTCCTGCCGCCGACGACGACCGCACTCAGGTCCAGTTGGGGGAAGAAGGCCCCCACCTTTTCCCGGCACATCCGGAACCCCTTCAGGAAGGAGTCCACGGCGGCCTCCCGGACTTCCGACGTAAACTCGTCGGAAGCCCGGAATTTGGGGACGGCCTCCAGCGCTTCCCGCTTTGCCGCCTCCAGGAGCCCGTTGATGTACGAGCTCCGGTCTTTCGCCATGGCCGCCTCCCGCCGGGCCTCGTCCAGCTGACGCTCCAGAAACAGTGAGTGGGCCTGCAGGCGCGCTTTCTCCGCCGCGTCCTCCTCAGTGCGGCGCTGGTTGGAGGTCCGCTCCTCCGCCAAGGAGGCCTCCAGTTCCTTGTTCCGCTCCTCGGAACGCGCCAGGTCGGACTGGAGGGCCTGCTTCTCTGCTCGCAGCTCGGCCCCCTTGTCCACCAAGTCCTTCATGTCGGCCGCGAGTTTTCCAAGCTTCTGCTCCCGCTCGGAGTCCCGCTTGGCGTTCCCTACGAGGTAGTTCCTCAGTAGGAGGACGTCGTTCCCGATCTGCAAGGACAAAAGCAACATGTCAGTACCGAGGCAGGAGGCCTCGGATTGAAAGAGAAAAGAAGAGCTGAAGCTGAAGAACAGACTTACCGAGAAGAGCTGGGGCAGGATGCCGAGCAGCGCATCCGCGTAGTCCCGGCCGCCCCGAGCTCGGCGGTCCCGGGCGGTGGAAGCATACTCCATCACCCTCTCCGCCAGCCCTCGGTCGAGGATGACCGAGTCCCGGTGCGAGATTACCGGCGCCGGGCCCTTCGGGCCGATCCCCGCGACAGCTGCCCCCTCTGCTGGAGCTGCAGCCGACGGACCGGCGGTCGCCACTGGCGGTGCCGTTGGGCTGCTGGCAGGAGTGGGCCCGGCGATGGGCAGAGCGGCGGGCGCCGGAGCTCTCTCGGCAGCGTTGCCAGGCCGTGGGGCCGAGGCGCCAGGGGCGCCGCCCTGAGGAGGTCTGGGCGGAGAAACAGCGGCAGCTAGGCCGGGCGCGGTCGCCGCTGCGACCTCCCGGCTCGTCTCTGTGCGAGCCCTCTTCGCCACGGGCTCGTCCACGTCGACGACCTCCCTCTGGGCCGCTCCCTCCAGAAGATTCTCTAAGGAAAACTTCATCCCTGCAAAGTGGAGAAATCAGAAGGTCAGACAGTTCAATCTTAAAAAGAGAGGGGGGAAGGGCAGAAGTTAATGCGGGGCCAAATCTCACCGGTCTCCCGGATGGGACTGATGCCGGCCTCAAAAAGATTCTGCTCAGAAAGCAGAACCTCGAGCGGCGGGACCACGTCACTCAGGAGCTGGCTGTAAGACTCCTGGTCCGCGGGCTCGACTCGAGAACTCCGGTTCGGCGACCGGTCCGGTTCGCTCCAAGCCCAGTCGACGTCGTCGACCGAAGCAAAGAAAAACCGGCTCTTCCATCCCTTGACCGAAGAAGGGAGGTCGAACCGGAGACACCTAGGCCGGGGCGAAATGTACCACCAGCCATCATCGGTGGAGCACTTCTTCAGGGTGAACAGGGCCCTGAAGAGTGAAAAACGGGCAACGAACCCGTGGAAATGGCAGAAGACAATGAAGGAGAAGATGACCCGGATGGCATTAGGAGCCAGCTGAGCCGGGACGAGCCGGAAATGGCTGAGAAAGGAAAGGAAAAAAGGGTGCAGAGGAAAACGAAGACCCCCGAGGAGGAAGTCTTCGTAGAAGGCAATGCGGCCGGGGCCACTCATGGTGACACGCTCCCCGGACCGCGGAGCAAACAGACGGACAGATCCCGGGATGCCATAGGCATCCCGGAGCAGAGAAAGATCACCTTCGGTCATGGTAGAGGCATGACCGGAGGGACCGGCGGGAAGAAGTGGCGGAGCAGGAAGAGAAGCCAAGGCGGGGAGTGAACGGAGGGGCACGGCAGGCGCAACCGGAGGGGACCGGACCCCCCTGGGGATGCCAATAGTGACACCCCCGGGTTGCAAGCGCCGGCGAACCTCCTCTGGAATTACCTCCTCGTCCGAGGAGGAAGAAGACGGAGTCCTCGGCCGGGATGGACCGGCCTCGTCCGAGTTAGAAGAGACATGGCGACGGCGCGCCATGGAAGAAGGAAAGGAGAAGGGGGCTGAATAAGAAACGAGAGAGAAGGAGAAGAAGACACTTACCCAAAAATGCACAGACGGGCGCGAGCAGCAGAAGTTGTTAGCCTGCAGCGAACCGCCCACGAAGCAAGGGAAAAGGCCTCGTTCTGGAAAGTCCCCTCCCTTTCAAACTCAGCCGGCAGCAGCCGTACCCACCATTCCGCCTCAGGCCACTGGATGGTCGCCACGTGGGCACACGCCCGACACCGACGCCTCGTTAGCAGAGTAACGGCCTCTGCCCCGAAGCAGCGCATTGATTACGGGCAAGTGGACGACACGTGGCGACTCCCCATAGGTCTTCAGCCGCATCGAGCCACGACGAATGGAGATCGTGCCAATTATGATGCAAGATCCTCGCCTCCCCACGTCATGTCAGCAATTAATCCCGACGCTCCGTTCTACGATGCCCCAACGGAACGGCGAGCTGGGGGGCAACTGTTACAGCCGTGACAGTGACGTGGCCAGGCTCAGGTATCGCCAAATGCGAGCGAGCCACGTGTGAGTTTTAATGCCGGAATCAGCGCCACGTCCTCAAGGCTGGGGTCGGCAAGACCGCACCGCCCGATACTGTCTGAAGCAAACGGCCCCCGCCGAGGTCGAGTTCGGCCCGAAGTTCCCCCACCAACTCATCTGCGCCCGGGCTCGGAGGAGCCCGCCCCGTGTGAGGTCGGCCGAGGTCGGCTGACCCTCCGCCTTGCGCCAGGTGGCCGCCCGGAGACGGGTCCACCTCGACCGAAGCCAGGCGATCTTCTGCCACCTCGCCAGGTGTCCACCCAGGAGGGGTCCACCTTGGCCGAGGTCGGCTGACCCTCCGCCTTGCGCCAGGTGGCCGCCCGGAGACGGGTCCACCTCGGCCGAAGCCAGGCGATCTTCTGCCACCTCGCCAGGTGTCCACCCAGGAGGGGTCCACCTAGGCCGAGGTCGACTGACCCCCCGCCTTGCGCCAGGTGGCCGCCCGGAGACGGGTCCACCTCGGCCGAAGCCAGGCGATCTTCTGCCACCTCGCCAGGTGTCCACCCCGGAGGGGTCCACCTAAGCCGAGGTCGGCCGATCTCTCGCCTCTCGCCAGTCGGCCCCCGGAGACAGGGCTAACTCAGCCGAAGCCAGACCGCTCGTACGGAGAGGCCCCCGGGGGAAAGCGACGGGTCCTGAGGCCATCCCTCGGGCCGTACCGACCCCAGACGGCGTCCCGTACGGAGGGCGGCGGCACGCGGAACGTGACTTACACTGGCCCGACAGGTCCCGCAGTCGAGAGATCCGATCCTGACGGAACAGGCCCCGTAAACGGATGGCGCCCACGCTCGGGGAAAAGAGCACTCTCACGAAGCCCGAGGCCTGACGACTGGCCGCTCTGCTAGCGCCGCCCTCCCTCCTTCTCTCTTCTGTCCTTGCCTTCTCCCTGCTGGGCCCGGCGGACGAGGTCGGAAAGCCGCCTGGCCTCCTTCGCCAAAAAGGGAAAGGAAAGGAAGACAGGGGGGAGGAGTTTTCGAGGAGGAAAAGGACAAGCACACGACGGAAAGCACACGACGGAGGGAGATAAAGAAGGAAGAATCCAAAGACTGCAAGGTAAGCCAACTAGCCTGGGGACAAGAAGGAAGCACCGGCACAAGGCCTCGCTCCGAGAAAGAAGCCAGAGATCCCGAGAGGGGAATACTGGACGCGAGCTCGGCAGGCAGGCCCAGCCGAGATTCCGGTCCCCGGCGCTTCCCCTTCACTAGTTAACTCTCCAAACCTGGGACCCTTTAAAGGGCCTGGGAGCGAGAGTCTGTTCCCCTCGTCGTCTACTGACTTGACCGTCGGAGCCCCCTCGCCGGAATCCCCGGCCAGGGTCCTCTAACCCCTTTGTTGCAGGTTTCTCGCAGGAAGGGAGGCTCCCTTGCCAGGCGGTCAGGGAGGATCGGCTGATCCTCGGCACGGGCGCGGCGACGAGGACGGCAACAGTGGGAAAATGGTTCTGTAGTTGTATTTCTTGTACTATATGTGGATGACATACTCTTAATTGGGAATGACATCCCTACATTACAGGGAATAAAGGTCTGGTTGTCATCCCAGTTTTCTATGAAAGACTTGGGTGAAGCTTCTTTCATACTAGGTATGAAGATCTATAGGGATAGATCAAGGAAGCTTCTAGGTTTGTCCCAGTCTACGTACATTGATACCGTGCTGAAAAGGTTCAGCATGGAGAATTCCAAGAAAGGCTATCTTCCGATAGGCCATGGAATTTCTCTTTCCAAGAAGGATTGTCCGACAACTCCTGAGGAAAGAGAGCATATGAGTAGGATTTCTTATGCTTCGGTAGTAGGGTCCATCATGTACGCCATGACATGTACTAGACCAGATGTGGCATACTCATTAGGAATAGTGAGTCGATACCAATATGACCCAGGTGAAGCACACTGGAAGGTTGCAAAGACCATCCTGAAGTATTTGCGAAATACCAAGGATCAGTGTCTTCTTTTTGGAGGACATGACTTGAAACTTGTGGGGTATACTGACTCCAGTTTCCAGTCAGATAGGGATGATAGCAAGAGTGTATCTGGCTTTGTTTATACCCTGAATGGTGGAGCTATCTACTGGAAGAGTTCCAAGCAGCACACTGTAGCAGACTCTATATGCGAAGTGGAATATATTACAGCATCTGATGCAGCAAAGGAAGCTGTTTGGTTGCAAAAATTTCTTGGCGAGCTGGGAGTGGCACCTTCCCTGGATGGTCCTGTTCCAATGTACTGTGACAGCACTGGAGCCATTGCTCAAGCAAAAGAGCCAAAGTCCCATCAGCGTACCAAGCATATTCTGCGTCGATTTCATCTTGTGCGAGAAATCATGGAACGAGGTGATATCGACCTTCTGAAGATTGACGGAAAGGAGAACCTGGCTGACCCCTTCACTAAAGCCATTGGAATTTAAGAACTCAATGATTGTAAATGGAAGATGGGTATACGATACTGTTCTGATTGGCTTTAGTCCAAGTGGGAGTTGTTGGGAAATGTGTCCCAAAGCCAATTTATACTGTAGACAATTGTACATTTGATGTAATTGTATATGAATTATATTATTGAATAAAATGTTTCAGTTCATCACTATTTCATCTTTCTGTAATGAGTTCTTGAGTGATAAAGTCCTTAGGACATTTGTATATGATATAGAGAGGATATATCATATAGTCCTAAAATTGTTCGCGACCAAATGATACACTTATTTCAGGATGATAGTATATCAAGTATAGGTCGTTGTATGCCATAGTCGTTGGTTGTCCTCTTAACCAAGGAGTGTGGAGACACTGGTATGGCATGCAGATGTTGTGTTTGACATTTCATCGAACATGACCTGTCTGTACTTTTTTCGGCCTAGAGTTTTGATATGGACGTAGTTATCCCTCAGACATGAGATCGTCATGGTAGCTTGCGAGCAACTCACTGTACTTTGGTACTGGACTATCTGGATTTTTAATCCAGGGACGGAAGGTTTCTGGGTACAGTTAAGTACTCGTGTAGCAGTGATCGAATCAAGATGGGATTGACCCCTCCAAAGTATTTGGAGCAGATATCTTACTGTGTTTCAATTTAGCAAAACCTTGGCCAGGGTAGTCTCTGTAATGTGTTATAGGACTTGTGAGATTGAGACACATTGTTGATGGACTTTATGGGTTGGGCAGTTTAACCCTAAGTCTTCCTGAGCATTGAGGTCAAAGAGATTAATTACAAGGTTTCCATATCTCCTGGTTCTTGATTGTTGCTCTGCAACTTCGACCTATCCGGACGTCGGGTGTCATTGCTAGATGGCGACTTTGACTGGTATTGGAAATGTTCCAGTGCTACCGGCTTAGTGTTCGAACCTATGGGGTCACACACCATAGGGGTTTCTACTTGATCTAGTGATCGGAGAACGATTAGGAATCGTTCATGGACTCACAAAGAAAAAGTGTTTTTCTTTATCCAAGTGTCGACACTTGATATTCTTGAAAGTGTCGACACTTGTATAAGTGTCGACACTTGTTGATTTCGCAAGTGTAGACACTTGATGTCACAAAAGGTTATGACATAAAATTTTCACTAATAGTTGGTGATGCATGGATGTGAATTAAGTAATGTAATTACTTGATAGCCCAATTTGATTGAGCTATAAAAATCTGGAATGAATCAAATAGGATTTGGTTCAAAATTAGGTTTAGGTTCAATTGGGTTGAACCCAATGTATGCACACTTGACCCAATTGATTTCAGTTATGAACTGAAATCAATTAACACTTTAATCTGAATTTAAATAAGTTTAAATTCAGTTTTGGGGAGTTATGTAACTTTCCATGACCATTATCATCCATAACTACCCATTACCACTCCATAACTCCCCACTTTCCCTCTCCCTCACCATCTACTTAATGGGCTGAAATGGGAGGACGAAAATAAGAGAAAATTCAGCAAATAAATGCTGGAAAAATCAAAAGGGAAGAAAGGAAGAAACTAGGAAAATTTCTAGTTTTGTATGGGTGTGAAGTTTTAGGAAAAGTGTGCATATTTGTACCTAGTGATCTAGGTCTTGGAATTGAGTGTTTGGGAAGGGTTTCAACCACTCGTTCTCCACCTCTTGAGTTTCTTCTTTCATTCGGAGAGTCCGTCACCAAAAGAAGAAAAGGAGTTCAGATCAAATCGTTCCACAACAAGCTAGCACTTGGAGTGGAAGCAGATTTTGAAAGAGCCCTGGTGTGAACCACCTGTAGAGACCAGACACATGTGCGGCTAAGCAGAGTTCTTCTTCCTCCTCTTGGATCTTTCACGGCGGAGATCGTCTCCACTTCATACGAGGTATGGTTTTACATATATGGATATATTGCTTTGAAATGTTCATTGCATAAATTCATGATTTCATAGTTTATATTAATCATTCATGCAAGATCTTGGGATAAGTAGCATAGAAAAGTTTTAAAAGCATGCTTAGATTAAATGTTAATCCATTTATCATGCTTCCGCCGCATGTTATTTTGAAAAAGTTTTAAAATAGAAAGCATGCTCGCTACTAGTTTTCCTTTCACTCCCTTCACCCTGGCGTCGGCTTGCCGCTTGTTCTTCTGGCAGGACGTATTTTTGGGCCCAGGCCAGTAGTTCGGAGTAGCTTGTCAGAAACTTTTTGTTCAGTGAGAAAGTGAGCATGGACGATCGCAGCCCCTTCTTGAAGGCCGACATAGCCACGTGCTCGTTGAGATCCGGGATCTCCATGGTTGCCGAATTAAATCGGGCCATGTATTCCCGAAGGGTTTTTCCTTCCTTCTGCTGCACGAGGAAGAGGCAATCTGTGTTCGTCGGCGCTAGCTGCAGGTCCTAAAATGGGACAAAAAGAATTTTTTCGGCTAGGGAAAGGAATGGATCGTACCGGTCGGATGGCGGAGAACCACATCCGAGCCGCCTTCTTGAGTGTTGCGGGGAAGGTGATATAGTGGAGGGTGTCGGAGGCATCCTGTACCATCATGTGGGCCTTATAAGTGCCCAAATGATTCAGAAGGTCAATGGTGCCATCGTAAGCATCCATCTGGGGTATCTTGAAGTAATGGGGGATAGTTTCCCCCATAATTTTGGTGGAGAATGGCGAGCGGGAGTCATACGCCAGCACTTCTCCTTTTTGTTGGTCGACCAGTTCGGCAATTTGCTCCTCCATGCGCTGGCCATCGTCGGAGACCGAATCCGCGAAAGAGTGTGAGGAGAATCTCACTATTTTCCCGTCGACATGAGTCCTCTACGACCTTCAGGGCTCCGGGTTTGTGTGAGAGCGATGTCGAGGGACTCCTTGCTGTTGACTTCCTTTGATAGCAGGTGGATGACTGGTTCTGGACGTCGCGAGCAGCTACTGTCTGTCATTGGCCGTGTCTTGAAGGTTCTGAATCGCGGCGGCAAGAGTGTCGATGCAGTTCAGAAAGGCCTGGAACTACTGCTGTCCTAGGATGATGGTAGGCTAGGCGGCGTCGTTCTCCCTAAGAGGTTCTCCCGAGCTCGCTTGGGAGCGGCCTCTCCTGTTGGAGGTATTCTGAGCTCTTCCTTTCACCATCGTCTTATCTAGCGGTGGATCCCTCCTTTCAAAGAAGGAACACAAGGGCGGAGGTTCGAGGCCCCTCCTTCTAGCGCCAATTTGTTGCTACTGAATTTCCCGGATCGGGCTTCCTCGACCGGGCTTACTAGAGTGCATGTCTCCCGGTTCCTACAAAAAAGATTCCACGGGCCGATGGTGTTCCGGCGGGGGACACTCTGATGGCTGTCAGTGGGAGACTTGGAGCAACGGAATGGAGGAATCGCAAAGGAGATAGCTCGTGGGGAAGGAAGAACCTGCTTACCTTGGGGTCCCCCCTTTACCTTATATAGGTGCGGAACTTTACCAGAATTTGTTAGGGACTAGGCTGGAAATGGCCGATTTGCCCTTAGAGGAATCTCGATAGTGGCCAGGTGGCACCTGGAGAAAATGGTTTCCGTGGGATCTGCAGAGTAATGACGGGCCAGGTGGCACCAGGAAGGAATGGTGCCGAGATATCATGAATCTATTGTAACAGAATTCTGGTACCAGCTGGAAGGGGCCTCTAGGACCTCCGGGCCATCCTTGGAGCGGCTCATTTTGAACCGATATGGGCCTGGCTGAAGTGGGTCAGTTGAACCTAGCTGAAGGGTCGGTCGGACCTCTAGCAGGTCGGTCAGACCTCTAGCGGGTCGGTCAGACCTCTGATGGATCAATCGAACCCGATCTAGTTTGAAGGGAGGTCGATTGTGTATAACAAAAATAAATCCGATTTCTTTTCCCATAATTCACGGCTCAGACAAAGCCCAGATCTCAAGAATCGAATCAAACCTATAAAAAAAAATCCTTCCGATCCAAATGAGACAAACCAATCAAAAATTATATACGTCAAAAATCGAAACTCATATATATATATATATAAAGAGGATCGCATCATTTACCAAAAAAATAAAAAAATAAAAAAATAAAAAAAATTAATAAATAATTAAAATTAATTTATTTTTTTATAAATATTATTTGGTGTTATTTTGTAAAACTAAATTCATCGATAATGTAATCTACTATAAAATTTTTAGCTACCGTCTATGATTAAATAATCAACAAAGAAGTCGTCTTCTATTTTGTTACATAATATGATCATAACAACCTTGATTGCCAAAAATATTTTTCCTATAATAACAGTTGAAACAACCCGAATTCATGGAGGATGCCATGGTATCATACCAAGAAGGGACATCCATGAACAGGGTACGAGTATGATGGTGCTAATGCAAGCCTGGAATGCAACGGGCGCCTGACACCCATGCCTCTCGAGATCCAATCACATTATATGATGGATACAGTTGCCAAGATAATGCATGGCTCTACTGCATGCAGTATGTATCGATGTAACGAGATTGATAAAAACCATCGACACAATAGCTACCACCTGGTGTATTGATGGTATCTAACCTTCGCACATGCAACCACCCGATCATGTCATGAGAATGTTCCCATCAGTCGCATCATGTGACAAGTCCAATCACCATGATATTTATCGGCGCGATGAATGGTACTGTGGCTGCCGTCGTGCATGATGACTTCAACCATGATAGTTTTTTTTGGTAAGGAAAAGGGATAGGGGGATAAATCCTGGTGTAGCCACCCTTACCCCCGCAGGTCCCCATCCCGCCAGGTAATGTCAATCTGGCACCACTAAGACGCCAGCTAATAGAATGGGAAAAAGGGAAGACACTGATTTCTCATTCACACCGACCGTCACAGGCTCCAGGAAAATCCTGGATTTAATCGAGTCACCTACGAGATCATGTCTCGAACTCGTGGCCGTCGCAAGTCCCAAGAAAAATCCTGGATTTAATCAAGTCACCCACGACCATGATAGGTTTTAAAGATGGGTATCAATCAAGTAACAATAAAGAAACTATTTATCTTTTTTTAAATAATTATAAAAATAAAAAAAAAAGTAATGAAAAAAAATAGAAATGGTCCAACTCTCAAATAAATAAAATTGGTTTGTGATATTTTTTTAAAATATTTTTCAAGATTCTTCAAATAACATTTAATGCCGTCCAATTTTAAAAAGATCGAGTAAATAAATAATTATATATTAAAAATTTGTTTTAAAAATAATTTATAAATAAAAATTATTGAAAAGTTTTTTTTTTTTTTTAGGTGGGTGGGTGGGGGGGGGGGCGCCGGCGGCGGCGGGGGCGAGGCCCTTGCCTCCCTGCGGTCCGCCCCAATAAATAATATTTCCAGACCACTGAATCAGAGGCGAAAGGGAAAAACACTTGTCATACCAATTTGATCCGGCCCTTGATGAGTCGCCACCGCCATCTAGACCTAGATCTCGTGTGCCCGCCTCCAAAGGATCGGAATCCGCGTAGTGGATTTGGTTCTTCTACTCCCATCCACTTCCGCTTCAATTTCCCTTGCCTGATCTCCTCGGAGTGCGATTCGGCGAGGGCTTTCGGAGCCATTTTCCTCTTTTCCTCTGCAGGGAGAGATGCAAGGAGAGAGAAAAGAAAACGAAGCAGATAGGGTCTTGATTTATAAGAATTTGGCTCAAAGCTTGAGCCTTGTAGGATACTTGATTAAATTTAAAATTTTTTTCTGGAATGAGGGACCGTCTGGGGGTGGCCACGTCCAGGATCTAACTCCTTTCTTCTTTTTTTTTTTTTTTTTGATTCCAATAAAAAAATAAATATATATATATATATATATATATATATATATATATATATATATATATAAAGACTTGTGGTTGGGCCGGGGGGGAGATGAAAATGGTGTTTTGACGTGGAAACCATGGGAGTGTGGTGTAAAGGTGGGTGGAATCAATTTCCGTGTGGTGTGCGAGAGATCTCAGTCAAATTCGGCATTGGGATAAAACTATTGTTTTTTGTACAAATTGGGACAAAATTATTCATTTGTTCGGATTGGTACTAAAAATAAGAATTGCAAGGGGACCGGGGATTTTGAATTCGAAATACGGATCTCAGGCACACCAACGTGGCCACGTCAGCCCTGCCGTCGTGAAGGTGCTGAGGTGGATGCTATAGGATAAGAAGCCGGCTGAGCAGAAATCCTTGTATTGTTAGTGAAATAGAATAGTGCAATAATTTCTACGTACAATCCTCAAATTGCAGAGATACTCTTTTCTTTATAATTTTTTACTAATGAGACTAATAAAAAACTATTTTAAGCATAAAAAATATTATCTTTTTTATTATCAGTATTTTTAAAAAATCTTATACAAAAATATAGCTTTTGCAATATAACTTAAATGCTAAGTTTTTCATTAAAAAAAAAGCTAAATTTTTAAGAACATTTCTCGGACAAAATTAGAAAAATGTTGAGAAAGGATAGGGAATACATTTTCAGTGTATTTGATTTTCATCGATTGCAATGTTTAGTTATTGAATGACGTGCTTAGCTTTCTGGTATGATTTATACGAGCAATATAGCTAGATCTAAAAAATCTATTTTTAATAATGAACTAGTGAATAATGTGGCGAGCCATATAGGAGTCAACGTAGACTAAATCATTTTCTAACTATATCAACAAATATCAAATGTCGCAGGTACATAAAATAAATTAATTAATCAACTAGCCAAACAAATCACTTGCCATTCTACATAGACAACAAATTACATGCACACATGCTTCACATATGAGATGAGAAGAACTCAATTATGAAAATAAATTATGTAACATATCAATGTATCCATCAAAAGAGACAATGTAAACACATCCCAGAAGCTTGTATGTTAATCACAAGTCAATGAAGACAATGATTGAACCACAACATTGAAAACCCCTTAGACCACTGACATTATTAGGATAAAATTGAAATAAAAAAGATCATGCAACAAATCCAAGAAAAAAGATGCAATAAATTGTTGTTCCAACTCTCTTACCCTGCAACATAAAAAAAAAGAAAATTTTGATTCAAGCTGTCCAATGGCTTAATGTTAAGGGCAATAACTGAGGCAGAATGTTGTTTTAAAAAATTATAATCAGCAGACAATTGATCATTTGCTGAGGAGCCATTCAAGAGGTGATCTGCACCTCATGAGATCTCATAGACTTGATCATTCATGCTCTAAGCCAACTCAGACATACAACCTCAGTTCCTTTCCTTTTAGGAAAATTATGCATATATCCATTAACAAATATGCAAAATCATGAATTAGTAACCATCCCATGTGTTTACAAGTGGAGTTTAATATTATAACAAACTTTCTGATTACCAAAAGGAAACACAAAAACACTTAGCTTTCATCTATTTATATTATTGTTCAGCGACAACCCTGTATGCAATTCAAATCTCCGTACACTTTCTAAGATAAATCGAACATAAGTCCAATCTCTCCCAAAAAGTTTTTTTTTTAATCCCTTTGAACTCAAGCACATCTTTTCCAGAACTTCTAACCACCTCATCTGATATTTTGCCTCATAGGATGATGGTTTCATGTCCATTATCTTTGATTGCTCTGTTTTATTTAAACATCTTTTGCCATTACCACCTAGGGATGGCAATGGATTGGGTGAGGGCCAAGTTGGCCAATACTTATACCCATTCTATGATTAAAATTCTCATACTCATACCCGTCCCGTACCTCCCTTCGGTTAGTTAGGTCAAGTAAAGGTATGGATCGAGTCAGGTTGGATAGGTGAAAGGGGTCAGGCTAGGTTGGATGAGGTCAAATAAGGAATTCATTGTACAAACATTATAAAAGAATTGTAATTTTGATTAGAAGATTTAGATTAAGATTATATCAAATCGAGTTTGGAGCATGTTATATCATTATCCATACTCAATTCAAACCCGTCTCAAGTATTCTTTTCTTGAATCTATATCCATCTCGAGTTTTAATAAAGTTAGATAAAACCCATCCCATTTAGATTGGATCGATTTGGGCACATGATGAGTCAATTAAAATTGTCATCCCTGTCATCATTTTTACATGTAAAAAAAACTTTGGAAAATGTTTGTACTTTTTGACACTCTATACCACTCCTCTATTTTCTTTTTTTTTTTCCACTTCAATTCTGCTTAGCATTTTACAATCAAATAATTAGCTAGAAGCACATATAAAATCTTACTAAATTCTAAAAAATATCAACCTATTAATCTAGATATTACCAATTAAATCAAGATAGTATACCATCTTAAATATTAAAATCATATCCACCTAAATCCTATTAAGCGGATGGACAAGTTCTCCTACAAGCTCAGGTACTTCAAAGAAACCAAACTGATTGCATGAAAGAGCTTGAAGAAGCATGGAAGGTAATTGACATTACTCTTGTTAAACTAAAAACCAGTAAATGGTGACCCTTCACCTGAAGGGGTTCGGGTTGTATCTTTCGCATCAAAAAATAGTTGAATTTCTTTCGTAATATCAATCATTGGATGGTGCAATAGTTGCTTTGAGAGCAATGCAAGTAGAGGGAGGAAGGTGTTGTACTTGCTATGAGAGTTGTGTGCCTACTTTTAAGACCAGTGCAAGGTGCAATCCAATCATTGATGTCTCAAGAAAAAAAAAAAAAATCAATCATGCTTTCACGTGAAATATACAACCGGAACCCCACCTAAAGGCCATATCTCTCTCTATGCATGCTTGCATGTATGTATATACATATATGCACACACGTGTGTGTACATGTGTATGTTGAAATCGATTATAGGTAAACTTATTTTTAGTGTAGCAAGGTATCAATCAGTTATAGGTCACATAGTTCTTGAACGTCCAATACGTAGATAAAACATAATCTGATTTTTTTTTTTAATTAATATCGAATAAAACATGTTGCATAACTAAACAATAGCAAAGCCCCTTCTCCAGAACATTCTCTTTTACAAGTGCAATCAAATAACAGAAACCCCTACTTCCATGTTCTGTTTACTCTGTTTTCCATTGAAAATGATTATTTTATCACTTTCCGAGAAACCAAAGAGGTGAAACATCTTGGTTTCCTCGCATGGTTTATCAGATTGCACACAAGCTTTTAGTTCTTGATGGAAGAAATGAGTTTTATTTTTGAGTCATCATGCATAAAAACGAACATTTATCATGAATCATTCCTTAGAAAACCGAAACAGAGCTGCTGGTTAAGCCAGAGAAATATTACTTCATACTTTTAAACCCACTGTATTTTGATCTGAATGTCCTCGATCCACTTCAAAGCTTAGTTACACCATAACCATGTTGACAAAGCCTACGGAATGGCCAAGAAACAGAACAATTAAGATATATACAAGAAGACTACCCTTTTAACCATCATGACAACAGTATTGTAGAACCTATCTAAAGCCCAAACCTTGTCCAAATAATAAGCTCTGGTGTCTAAGGTTTGGACCATAACTACAGCTTGGCTCAGCAGAAAACTAGATGGCTACATTGCACTCCAAAGACAGAGAGAGCCTATAAAGAAGGAATGGATCATCCATCATGGGCACTTGGGTCCCCCTCTCTTGGTCTTCCAGTTGTTGTAGCAAGGGCAGAACTCCTTGTTCCCATACGTGCCAGGAGGCACACAGAGGCACTTGGAGCAGCACTTCTGGCAGAAGAACATGCATGGCTTCTTGTAGGCAGTAGCCGAGCATCGAGATGCGCAGTGGCCTGGGCATTCTGCAGGAGGATCATGATCACACAATTCTTAGTGAAAGAAGCGAGATGTAGGAAGAGTGCAGTTAAAATGAGAAAGAAAATATTCTTACCTTGGGGTTGGAGGCTTCCTTGAGTTGTTCCATACTGCAATTCAAGCATGATGCAGTTTTAGTTGGCTAAGAAAATATCTGAGTGAATTATAAAGATGGCAAGAGGACTTGGTTGGGACTTACCAAGGGAAATTTTATGGGCCGAGGAGTTGGGCTTGGAGCCTTTGCTGGTTGGGGAGCTGGAACTGGAGAATGGTGATTAGCCTGCATTCATAATGCTAGCTATTGTTATGCTTCTGTGGTGTTTATATATACTGCAATTATTACGGAGGCAATGTGTTCGAATTGGGTCAGACTTGTGTCACGTATTATTAAATACTTCCTAGAACGATAGACAGTTGATACACATTGGATGTTGCATTCTGGTCAATATGGAAAGGTGCCAATTATATGAATAACTACTAGGATTTTAAATCCACTAGTTAGTAAATTAAACTAACCCCATGGATGGTTGATGAGTACAGCTTTGAGAGAGAGAGAGAGAGAGAGAGAGAGAGAGAGAGAGAGAGAGAGAGAGACCTGGCCTTCAATGGATAGGAGGAACATGAAGAGAACGCTTAGAACCACAATGCGCATTTTTCTTGCCATGGCCAAGCTAAAGAAGGAAGAACACTGGGATTAGAAGGCCTTGCGTTCTCCTGGCCGAGGATTTGGTGAGGAAGCTGGGGTTTATATAGGACGTTGGAATTGGCTCTATGCACAAGAATGCAGTACACATTATCAAATCACAAAAAAAAAAAAAAAAAAAAAAAAAAAGAATGCAATAATTCTGCAGTTGTTGTGGGCACGGACAGAGAGAGCAGTTGGTAGTTTTTGGCCTGCTCCAGAGAGAGAGAGAGAGAGAGAGGGTGAGCAGTTGGTAGGCTTTGGCTTGTTCCACTTGTGGGTCCGCAGGGACAGACGAAAAGCCAATTGTTTCTTGTGAAATGTCAGATATGACCACTTCCTCCTTTGTTAGCCGGATGTGTATGGTGGACCCATTTGGCTATCATTCTGTTATTAGGTAACTTATAATAGATATCCTTTGATTAGTAGCTTATTATATATATATATATATATATATATTCTTAACAAGCATAATATGGTTGACGTTGTGGTATTGGACACGTGGGCTCCATCCAAGAAGCCACAATTTTTAATTTTTAAGATCTTCTTATATTCTAATCTTTGATAAATTTTTGTTTATTAGTTTCTTAGTATCTTCAATTAAATTGCCCGTACGTCAAGAGTTAATTGTTCTCCCGATTGAGGATAGATTGTTGCCATTTAAATTTTTGGGACGGATATATTGACACACAGCCCGATGCATGTCCCGTGAACAAAGCAATGCATCGAAACTGGCTTCAGAGGCTAAAGATCGATGACCCGTGAGCTGAATAGAAGTTGAGTGCATGTGATGCACAGGAGAAAGCACGGGTCTGCATCATGGTACGTGACAATTGTACATATAGGAATACATCTTGTAGAGCACTAGTTTGCTCAGCCAATTCATTAAGCTACATGCAAATCCATATATATATATATATATCACTGAATAGTTTTGGGTTGTAGATGATGCTAGTGAATAAAAGAAGTTTTCATGCATGCGAGTCTCTGGATAGAAGTATGATTTTGGCATACAATCAAATATGAGTTGATAGGGTGATTTTTAAATGAAGATGATGTTAGGTAATCAGGAGGAAGTACAAAAATTTTAACGTTGAGCCATAAAAATTTTATTGATATAAAGTAAATTTCATTATCTAAAACATTCGAGAACAAAAAATTCCATTGCTACATTCTTAGACAATCCCCACCATTAAAGGTCATAAACAATGAAAACAGTAATTCATCATAAAATATTCAGCATTTTGTGATGAAATTAATATTGTTATTAAAATATCTATAATTCATGATAAAATATTTTGTTACTAAAGCGAGTAAATAATATTATCTAATTATCTATTTTGTTAAAAAAAAAAAAAAAAAAAAAAAAAAAAAGAAATCTATCTCTAAGAGTCATGTAACCTATTTATTACTTCAAAAATAATTTCTTCATGATCAAAATATTTCTGCTATAAATTATTTTGACACATGCGAGTCTTCGATAATAAATATGGTTCTTGATACAATTATATATGTACCGTACTTTTAGATAATAGATGGTGCATGCTAATTGATCAAATGAACATTTAATTAATTAGTACATGGAAGTTTTCCGAATGTAAGTATTATATATCTCTTCGTCTACGATCAAATATGAGCTTAATTATAGTTCGAAGTAGATGGACGATCCGAAGCCACAAATTAAACTAGAGCAAGAGGAGCCATGGATGCTAATTAAGAGATGAAAGACACAAGGACGCCATCCATGTGCGGTGAGAGACCGTGGTGGAGCCCTCGCATGTGCTCTCGCTCGTTCCCTTCTTCGCTCCAACTTCATTTTTAGCTAAGTTGGTGGAACCAAAATTTGGCCCCAAGAAGACAGGGCTGGATATAGAGTGATATGCTCCTGTCGCGATCTCTACCTTTGTCTTTGTATGCGAGGGTATCACTCTCCCGTGAACTTATGGAATCTTCCCCAGTTATCCCATCCCCAGTTTGTTTTCTATATCGACCGCAAGTCTCCAGGCGGTACGTGGATGCTGTGCGTGTAATTAGCGTTGGAGTTTTTTCTCACGTGTCGGCCACGCGGAAAGGATAGGTGTAGTTTCGAGCTACATTTTTTTTTTTTTTTTTTTTTGGTTAGAAACCACCGAAGATACATTTTGGTATGGGCTTGTTTGTAGCGCCTCGTGACACCCTCCTGGAGTTTTCTTGATGGTTCTTCCTCGGTCAATTCTTCACCCATAAAAAACGAGACGATGCCACGTAACGGAGAAAAAATAAAAACCTAGGCTGTCTTTGTTTACGGATAATCTATCCAGTAATTTAATAAATTTTATTAAATTATCATATTTGGTATATTTTTTTTGAATAATAATTCTTCGTATTTAATAATCCCGATTGCCTTTCAAGAAATAATCTAGATAATTTCTAGAAATGATGGTAATTATTACCATCTTTCAGATAATCTTGATCACCAAATTATCCTTTCCTTGTTCTTTTCTCTTTCCTTTCATATATTATTTATTTTATAATATAAATTATATTATATTATAATAATATAATATGTAAATTTAATATACTATTTAATATATTTAAATAATATATTACATATATCATCTATTTAATATATAATTTTTTTATATTTAATTTATTTAATATAAAAATAACGTTTATTATTATATAAAAAATATAAAATATTTTTATATTTTTATATTTTAATAAATGAATAAAATATAAAAAATATTGTATGAATAAAATATAGATTTGATTTAAGAATATTTTAGAAATTTGATTTTATATTATGCAACATTACCTGCATGTACCAAATACGGTAATTTATATTATATGCAATTAATATCGCTGGCAATCCACGTTTGTCACACATCGAATCTAGCACCGGAATCGGCTACGTGACCAGCCGCATAAATCTTAGAGATCATCCCAGAGATCATGTTAGGCCTAAGTATATGAGATTCTCATCATTACAAAAAATTATATTAATTAACTAAACATCATTAAATAATTTAATAATAACTGAATAATCAACTCATTCAAGTAAAGACAACCAAATGATCAACTTATTTATTACATGGGTATCAGAAATAGAATTAACTAAATAATTTAAAAATTATGGTACTCGATTTTATGCTCGACCCGATCCTTGCTATGCATCCTACAACTCAAAAAAAAATTAAAAAATGGGGAGTGAGCTTTACAATCTAGTAAGGACTCCATACAGTCACACCAATAATAATGCAGTTTGAAAATAAGTGAAAATAATAGTATATTATATCATGCAATCAAAATAACTCAATTACCATGTATAACGAAATCTTTGGTAAAACCATGTTCCTTTTTATATTCCAATTAGGTTATTCTTCTTTTTTAGGATTTTGGACTAACCGCGAACATGTTTCAGTCCATGACTGGCAATCTCAATGTTACACTTCAACCTATAACTGGAAAGCTCATTTTCACACTTCAGCTTGTGACGGGCAATTTCATTGTTACACTCCAGCCTGTAAATGGCAATCTCAAGATCACATTCCAGCTTGTGACTAGTAATTTCATTGTTACACTCTAGTCTATGACCGGCAATCTCTGTAACCGTGATTCCGTGGCATGGCTAGTTCAAACTCTACTTCTTCTTGATTATCACTTTATCACATTTCAGATATATTTTCGAATCATACTCTTTTCAAGATTTACAATAATCAATATCACAATCCAAACCATCTAAATAGTCATGTCTGATAGGAATATGTCATACAAAAAATATAAATAATAATACCAGCTGTTGCCGCCTGGACCGTCGTGGTCCGTAGCTGCTGATGGTGTCGAGTGGTCCGCGCCCGCCCGCCGGGATGCCTCCGGTACCTCGAGACCTGCAAGACGATCAACGTCAGTGACCCGGGCCGGGGATTCTAGTGGGGCACTCCGACGATCAAGTCAGTAACGGCCCAGGGGAACAGATCCTCCTGGTCGAGCCCCTCTCGATGAGCTCCACACTAGGAGGAGTGAATATAGTGTATGAGAGTGCGAGTGAGTCGGGAGATGTGGTGGCCGAGGTGGTCTTGCCCTCCTGTCTGGCCTCCCCCTTTCTCCTCTTTCTCTTTGTGGTGGTTGTGTTGTTCTTGCTTGGAATTGAGAAATGAGTTTTACCTCCCTTTTTCTTACACCGGCTTGCCTCGGGGTCCTCCCATGTTGGCAGATGGGTATGACGTGATGTCGTGCCATGGATGGTATGCCTTCTTTATTAGATATCTCGGGAAACTTCCACGAGCCTCTGACATTCCTTCGATTTGCCCTTCCTGGAAGTACGGCAGGGCCTCGACTGTCGCGTCGCTGCTCTCGAGAATCGCGCTCCCTGGTATCTTTTTCCCGGTCGTACAGCAAGCCGGTGGGGGGCACAGTGCCTTAATGGGGCTTCCCTTCTTCCTGGGGTGAATGGCGGCCGTGGGCATTAATGATGATGTGGTGGATGCTGTCGTACGGTCCTCGGGGGGCCCGCCACCGTCTTTGGATGGGAGGTGCTGCTTTCTCGGCGGTTGACGTCTTGACTTGTGTCGGGGCCCAAGCTGGAAAGACGAGACCCGCTCGCAGGAGACTCGTCTTGCGGCGGCTCGTCGTTGCGGAGAGGGGCCCAGCTTTGACCGAGCTCGAACTGGCTGAGGTGGCTGAGATGCGCCCAGGCCAGGGGACACGGCCTCGAAGGGGTCCCACGTGGCGGAGGAGGCTTGAACTCGACTCCGGACCGCGGGACCCGAGCTCGAGCTCGGAAGGTCTGCCTCTGATGGGATTCAAGCTCGGCTCCGACCTAGGCACCCCGACTTGGCGAGTACCGACCTGGCGGAGGACGGAGCCCGGCTTTCGACGGGTGGCCCCGTTGGCATCGGGGGCTTAGCCCTGCGAAGGGGCCCGTGGTGGTAATCTTGCGTGGCGCCCGATGGGGGCTCCACGTCAGGCTCCTTGCTGCACGTCAGCGATTTGGTCACATCATTTGCCCCCCCACTCCCGAGGCCCATTGTCGCGTGGCGCTCGGGGCGAAGGGAGTAGTTGCAGTGATGACATGGAAAGGTGGGAAATCTGGTGCAATAATGACCGATATCAGCGGCGTCTTGCCCAGCGGGCCCTTGAGCCTGTGCGGGGGTGCCACGTGGCCACGTCTTGGAAGCAGTTATGGCGGGCACAAAAGCTGAAGCGGCTGCGGTCAGATGGGGGTGCTGGCTCCGTTGATCGGCGACGCGTGGCATGACTTTTGGAGAAGCCGTAACGGTACGGTCGGATGCAGGTTGTCTTGAAGGGATGGGTAAGTCATTTCAAAACATACCTTTTTTCAAATCCTTCACGCCCGGAGTCGTATAGGAGTCTTCCTCTTCTTCTTTTCCGGCTGTCGGCGCCTTCTGTGAGCATCAGCAGGTTAGCTCTCCCTTCTCGCCCATTAGAAGTCACCGTAGACCTTCTTCCGTTCTCTCCCTTTCTCTTCCATGGACCACTTCGGGCCCAACTTCCGTCCCTCTTGCTAGGCTGAGGCCGGACCTTCCCGGTCAAAGACTCCTTCCTCTTCCGACGAGGAGCTGGAGGCGGTGAGGTGCGAGTTCAGTAGAAGGCCTTTCCATGGCCCGGTGTCCATTAGGGAATCCGGGTCTTCTCCTCCTCCTCGCTTGGCTTCTCTTCCTGCTTCTACTTCTGTTTCTGTTCCTCTCTTTGAGCCTGAGTTTTCTCGGTTGTCAAGTCCAGGAGGGATCATTTCGGTGATTACCGTTGAGGACCTTGCATTCATCCGGGAGGCTTACAGCATCCCTGAATCCATCTAGCTCTCGTTCCTCGTCCCGGAGAGTGAGTCACTTCCAGTGGTCCTCGATGGATCACCTTCTACGAGGAGACCTTCACTGGGGGTCTCCACCTCCCTGTGCACCCTTTTTTCCTTTCTTTCTTGGCCAGCTACCGGCTTGTCCCAGCCTAGTTGGTCCCGAATGCCATCAGAACGATATTTTGTTTCATCGTTCTGTGCCACTTCCACGGGATTGTTGCCCGTTTTTCCTTGTTCAGGGCCTTCTTCATCCTGAAACGCCACCCTACCGAGGACAAGTGGTGGTCCCTTTCTTCCTGCCCTCGGGGCATCAGATTTGTGCTCCCCTCTTCCATCAAAGGATGGAAGAGCAGGTTCTTTTTCGCCTCTGTAGAGGGGATCGACTGGGTTTGGAGCGACCCAGATCGATCTCCGAACAGGAACTCCTCCATCGAAGCTACCGACCTCGATGTGTATGACCTGCTTAGATCGGCCGAGATCCCATCACTGGAGGTCTTGCTGTCAGAGCAGAATCTTCGCGAGGCCAGGGTCAGCTCGGTGCGGGAGCCGGGTGAGTTTGACTTGGCCACTTCCCCATCGTTTCCTATTTATTTTTCTTTCCCCTCCTCCTTCTTCTTCCCCCCGCCTTTTTTTTTTGCTACTGCTGTTGGGCTGACCTCATTCCCTTCGGTGCAGAAATGAAATTTTCGATGGATGAGCTACTCTCATTTTCTGAGGAACGAGAGCAGGCTGCTGAGGCAGGTGATCCCGCTTCGAAGAGGGCTCGAGCCGAGGATGGGGCAAGGCCAGTGCAGGCCGGGGCGGATGCACCGGTTCAGGAACGATAGCGGAAATGGGCGGCCGAGCCCGTTCCCGCGCCGGCCGGGCAGTGTGAGATGGTGGCGGCGCCCGAGCCCGAGATGGTGGCCCACGCGAGATCGACTGCCGGTGCCGCCAGGTTGGCACTCCCCATCTCGGAGGTCGTCAACAATGAGGAGGAGGAGGGCCCGGAAGAGATCAGGCCGGCGCTCCAAGTGCGGTCCGATGCTACGCCGGTCTCGCCGTTGGTGCCGAGGGCGCCACCCGCTGATGAAGTGGCTGAGCCGGCGAGGACCAGAGACAGAGATTACCGGCAGGTCCTCTTTAAATTGGGGCCAAACGTATCTCTGGTGAAGGATCCCAACCTCGCAGAGCGGATGATGGACTTCTCCATCCAGTCCTGCGATAAGCAAGACGGAAGCGGAGGCTCCTAGGCGACGTCATCGGCATGACGTTCGCGAACCTCTATGATGTAAGTCCTTCGCTCATCGTTGCTTTTTCAAATTACTTCTTTTTCTTCTTGCCTGACAGCTGACACCCCTTCCTCGATGCAGCAAGGCAGAGAGCTCCTCCACATCCGGGACTTCTACTGGAATTGGGCCAGAGGGGAGAAAGAGCGACTGGCCGAGCTCGAGTCTCTACGGGCTGAGGCGAGAGAGAAGAGCCAAGATGCCCAGGATGCCCACCTCAGAAATAAGATCCTCGTAGCCGAGGTTAGCGACCTCGTCCGGGCGAAGAAGGAGCTCGAAAGCGAGCTCGAATCGAAGAGGACTCAGCTGAAGGAACTCTGGGTTGAGTCCGAGAGGAATGTGGCGGCTGCGGAAAAGAGGGCTACTGAGGCCTAGGGGAGGGCTGCTGATGCCGGTCGTGCCGCCGAGGTCGCCGAAAAGGGAATGGTGGCGGCAATCCGTCAGGCCGAGCGTGTAGAGGACCTGGTGGCCACCGAAAGAAGCAAGGCGGAGGGCGCCAGAAGGGATGTCGCCAGCACTGTGGCCGCCTTCAAAGCTTCTCCTGAGTACCTCAAAGACTTCAAGGAGGCGGCGATGGACTCCTTTGCCAAGGGGTTCGCCTATTGCCGCCAACAGCTACGGGGTATTCTATCCGAGGAGTGGTTGGCCGCGCTCCAGTTTCCGGGAAAAAAGGCTCCCTCTGCAATGACGACAGTGGCGGTAAGGCAGGGAGGTGCTCCAGCCGAGGCTCGCACCCCAGCGACCTCGGCGGTGCCCGGTCCCGCGGAGCCGATGCCAACGGTGGCGGGGGCAGCCCCTGCGCCACAGCCGGGGGCTACTGATCCGGTCCTAGCGGCTCCAGCAGCTGAACCTGCTCCTCTAGCGGAGGTCGCCCAGGGTCATGCCCAAGCAACGGAGGTCGAGGAGGGGGAGGTCTCAGCCGTGCAACCTTCGGGGAAGGAGCTGGCTACTTAGGATAGGATTTCTCTCCTTTTCCTTTTTACACTTGTGTCTTCCTTTTGCCTTTTCTTTTTCTTCGCCGGGTCACTCGGCCTGTCAGGGCCTGGAAGATAGTGTAATTAGCTCTTTCAGCAATGAAACTCACTTTTACGAGATGTCCCTTCTCTCTCTTCTCCTCCCTTTCTTTGCTACTTCTTTCTTTTCGGTGCAGGGAGGTTTGAGAGGGGAGTTAAGGACTTCAACTGGCATGGACTTGGCATCGGGCTTGAGGTCATGTCATTGATGAATGATGGCCTTGGACTCAGTTGCTTGGGGACATAATTCAGTGGTCGGCGTCTTGGAGCTAGGCTCGAAGACGTCGAGGGTTGAGATCCCTGGTGTTGGAAATCTGGGCCTTGAACCTTAGCATCCCGGAGCCAGTCTCGAGGATGTTGTCGTTTGGGGATTGCGGTGCTAGAAATCTGAGTTCTAGGCCTTGGTGTCCTGGAGTTGGGCTCGGAGGCACTAAGTGCCTGGGGGTTTCCCAGGTCCTTTGCCGGGGAGCTGGGCTCGCCAGTGCCGGAGGGTCGTCCGGTCTTTGGTGCCGGAGGGTCATCCGGTCTTTGATGGCGGGGAGCTAGGCTCTCCGGTGCTTGGGGGCTTTCCAGGTCTTTGTGCCAGAGCACTCTTCTCTGGGCTTTGATGCCGGGGAGCTAGGCTCGCCGGTGCCGGAGGTCGTCCGATCTTTTGATGCCGGGGAGCTGGGCTTGCCGGTGCTGGAGGTCGTCCGGTCTTTTGATGCCGGGGAGCTGGGCTCGCCGGTGCCGGAGGTCGTCTGGTCTTTTGATGCCAGGGAGCTGGCCTCACCGGTGCCGGAGGTCGTCCATCTTTTGATGCCAGGGAGCTGGGCTTGCCGGTGCCGGAGGTCGTCCGGTCCTTTGATGCCGGGGAGTTGGGCTCGCTGGTACCTGGGGGCTTCTCAGGTCTTTGTGCGAGAGCACTTTTCTCTGGGCTTTGATGTCGGGGAGCTGGGCTCGCCGGTGCCGGAGGTCGTCCGGTCTTTGATGCCGGGGAGCTGGGCTCGCCAGTGCCGGAGGTCGTCCGATCTTTTGATGCCGGGGAGCTGGGCTCGCCGGTGCCGGAGGTCGTCCGGTCTTTTGATGCCGGGGAGCTGGGCTCGCCGGTGCCGGAGGTCATCCGATCTTTTGATGTAGTTTCCTGCAAGACAGATAGATCGTGTTGCGGAAAGAGATCTTCATTTCTCATGGGGGAATACTTACATTACTGATAGTATCTCCTCAAATTACAAGCGTTCCAGGTCCGGGGGAACCTGGCGCCATCCAAGTCTTCTAAGTAGTAGGCCCCCTACGACAGGGCCTCGGCCACTTTGTAAGGACCCTCCCAGTTCGATGAGAGTTTGCCGCTCTCTCGGGGCTAGGACGCTTCTGCTCGGTGCAGTACTAGATCGCCAGGTCAGAAAGCCTTCGGCCTCACTCGTGCGTTGTAGTACCGGGCGACCCGTTGCCGGTATGCTGCCATCCGGAGCTGAGCTTTGTCTCTTGTTTCTTCGAGGAGGTCTAAGTTAAGGAGAAGGTGTACCGAGTTCTGTGCTTCGTCATACTGCTGTACTCGGAGCGTGGGCACGCCGAGCTCAACTGGAATTACTGCTTCTGACCCGAAGACCAAGTTGAAAGGTGTTTCACTCGTCGCTATCCTGGGCGTTGTGTGGTAGGCCCACAGAACGCTTGGAAGTTCTTCTGCCCATCTGCCCTTCGCCTGGTCCAACTTGGTTCGGAGTCCTTGAAGAATGGTTCGGTTAGTGACCCCAGCTTCCCCGTTTGTCTGGGGATGGGCGACCGAGGTGAACCGATGTTGGATCCCGTGCTCGGTGCAGAATCCCTCGAACTCTCGGTTGTCGAACTGTCGCCCATTGTCGGTGATGACACAGTTCGGGAGTCCGAAATGGCAAATGACAGGCTTCCAGAAGAATTGTCTGACATTGGCCTCTGTGATCCGAGCTAGCAGCTCTGCTTCAACCCATTTGGTGAAGTAGTCAATCGCCACCAGCAGGAACTTCCGCTGCCCTGGAGCGGTGGGGAACGGTCCCAGGATGTCCATCCCCCATTGCACGAAAGGCCAGGGAGATGATAGCTGGGAGATCGGCATAGCCGGCAGGTACTGGATGTGGGAGTGGCGCTGTCACTTGTCACACTTTTTGACGAAGTCAACAGCGTCCTCCTTCATTGTTTTCTAGAAGTATCCTTGACGAAGGGTCTTGTACTCCAGAGTCCTTGCTCCTACATGATTCCCACAGAGGCCTTCGTGTATCTTCTGGAGCACGAAGGCTGCCTTTATGGGCCTAATACACTTCAGGAGAGGGTAGGAATAGGAATGGCGGTAGAGCTGGCCGTCCATAAAGACGAAGCGGGCGATTTTCCTTCTTATGAGGCTAACTTCTTTGCGGTCTTCCGGTAGCAGGCCGTCCTGGATGTACTTGACATACTTGTCCACCCAGCTCGGCTCGGGGGCTACTTGCTGCACCTCTTCAGGGTTTTCATAGCTCGAGCTCTCGAGATATTCGATGTAGGCATGCCCTAAGGATGAGCCTGGTAGGGTCGCGAGCCTTGATAGTGCGTCTGCACGAGCGTTCTCTCCACGAGGAATGTGGGAAACGCGAAAGTAGCAGAAGCCTGCCGCGCTCGAACGGACCTTCTCCAGGTACTTCATCATCTGGGGATCTCGGGCCTCATACTCTCCGGAGACTTGTCCGGGCACCAGTTGGGAGTCGGTGAAGACCTTGAGATTCTGTACGCCCAACTCGCGGGACATCTTCAGGCCCGCAAGGAGTGCCTCGTACTCCGCTTGGTTGTTTGTGGTGGGGAACTTGAAGCGAAGCGCATACTCCACCACCACTCCGTCGGAATTGGCAAGGATGAGGCCTGCTCCGCTCCTGTAGGAATTGGAGGCACCGTCTACATGGAGGATCCAGGGGTCCTCCTGCGGGGCGGGCTCGGCTTGGCTCTCCGGGACCATCCGCTCTGGTTCATCGGGAAATCCTGTGCATTCGATCACGAAGTCGGCTAGGAGTTGGGCCTTCTGCGATGACCTCGGTCAATATGCGATATCGTGCTCGCTCAGCATCAATGACCATTTGGCTAACCTTCCAGAAGTCTCGGGGTGGCTTAGCATGGTCCTCAGCAGCTGGTCAGTCACAACCACGATGGGATGCGCTTGGAAATATGGCCTGAGATACTTAGCAGACATTATTAGTACAAAAATGAGTTTTTCGGAGCGGGTATACCTGATCTCCGCATCATGGAGTATTTTGCTGGTGTAGTACACCAACTTTTGCATTCCGTCCTGGTCTGTACGGACGAGGACCGAGCTGACGGCCCCCGGGGTGACCGCTAGGTAGAGCAGGAGCTCTTCTCCCTCTTCGGGTCTGGACAGTAGAGGTGGGGAGGTCAGGAACTCCTTCAGCTCTTCGAAGGCTGTCCGGCACTCTTCAGTCCAGGTGAAGTCATGCATCTTGCGCAGTGCCTTGAAGAAGGGGAGGCAGCGGTCAGTCGACCTCGAAATGAACCGGCTCAGGGCTGTGATCTTTCCGTTAGGCGCTGAACTTGCTTCTTGGACATAGGGTGCTCCATGTCCAGGATTGCTTGGACCTTCTTCGGGTTTGCCTCGATGCCTCTCTGGGTGACCATGAAGCCGAGAAATTTCATGGCCGCCATCCCGAAGGCGCACTTCGCTGGGTTGAGCTTCATTTGGTGCTTCCGGAGGTTGTGGAAGGCTTCAGCGAGGTCGGCAATGTGGTCCAAGCTCGGTTTGCTCATGACGAGCATGTCATCCATGTACGCTTGTATGTTCCGACCAATCTGGTCTTTGAAGACCTTGTTGATCAGGCGTTGGTATGTGGCCCCAGCATTCTTTAGGCCAAAGGGCATCATTCTATAGCAGTACATCCCCCGGTCAGTGATGAAGGCGGTGTTTTCCTTGTCCTCCGGGTGCATCCGAATCTGATTGTACCCAGAGAATGCATCCATGAAGGAGAGTAGCCTATGCCCTGAAGTGGCATCCACCAGTTGGTCTATCCTTGGCAGAGGGAAGCTGTCCTTCGAGCATGCCTTGTTGAGGTCGGTGTAGTCTACACAGATCCTCCACTTGCCATTATTCTTCTTCACCATCACCACATTCGCCAGCCAGCTCGGGTATTGCACTTCTCGGATGAATCCGGCAGCGAGGAGTTTCTTGACTTTCTCGTTGATGGCCGCTTGCCTTTCCGGGGCAAAGCTTCTCTTCTTCTGCCGAACTGGCCTGCACTTCGAATCAACACCAAGTTTATGGGTGATGACTTCAGGAGGAATACCTGGCATGTCGGTCGCCATCTAGGCGAACACATCTGCGTTTGCTCGTAGAAACTCCAATAGCGGATCCTATCCTCCTCGGGCAGCTGGGCTCCGATCTGCACGGTTTTTGCCTGGTCGGCTCCGAGCTGATAGGAAAGCAGGCGCTCGACCGGGCCTCCTCTGGGGTCTTAGGCCCTCTGGTCGAGCTTGTCCGCCCTGGAATCCTCCTCAAGCATCTGGGCCCCGAGGAGTGTTTGGAAGCAGTGCTTCACTGGCTGGGGCGTACCCCTCATCTCCCCCATGCTGCAAGAGGTTGGAAACTGGACAAGCAACCTCTTAGTAGAGACGACGATATAGAGGAGGTTAAGCCCAGGTAGGCCCAAGATCATGTTGTAAGGTGAAGGAAGCCTGACAACCGTGAACGTCATCATGACGGTACTCTGCTGAGGTAGGGTCCCGTTGGGCGTCCGCCTCGGGATCTCTGCCAGGCTGTTA
Organism: Areca catechu; assembly: GCA_021397845.1. Lineage (NCBI taxonomy): Eukaryota > Viridiplantae > Streptophyta > Magnoliopsida > Arecales > Arecaceae > Areca > Areca catechu. The sequence continues at coordinate 24,050,217 of CM038046.1, read as the reverse complement.
GGCACGTGCGGCGGTATCCCGAGAAGTCTTTCCTGATTCATGATAAGGGGAGCTATCATGCGCTCCGACACTCCTCTTGGTCGCCTCATTCCGAGAAACCTGGCAATACCTCGAATGGTGGGTCGCCGCCTCCGGGATTCGAATCTCCCGGTTGGCTTCCTCTCTTGGGTGGTTCAGGTGGTTGGTGAAGAGCATGGCATCTCGATCAGCATGCTTCTCTCCTTTCTAGTATAACTGGCGGTTGCAGGCAGTCAGTACGGTCTGGGAGGTGCTCTAGTGTAGTCCTCGGGCGGTTCGCCGGCATCCCAGGCTTGTGGGGTCCACATCCGAGCTGGGGCCGAGCTGAAATGGCAGGGGTCACTTCGATCTAGATGCTTCGAGCTTGCAGGGTCATCCTAGTGAAGAAGGGCAAAGTGCGGGCCCGGTCCAGAGGGTGCGTGCTCGGAGAGGCTCCACGTTGGCAGAAGAGTGCTGAGCTCGACTCCGACCACAGGGCTCAAATCTCCGAGGGTCTCGCTCTGAAGGGCAGAGTGCGAGCCCGGTCCAGAGGACGCACGCTCGGAGAGGCTCCACGTTAGCGGAGGAGTGCTGAGCTCGACTCCAATCACAGGGCTCAAACCTCCGAGGGTCTCGCTCTGGAGGGCAGAGGGCAGGCCTGGTCCAGAGGGCTCGTGCTCAGAGAGGCTCCATGTTGGCGGAGGAGTGCTGAGCTCGACTCTGACCATAGGGCTCAAACCTTCGAGGGTCTTGCTCTGGAGGGTAGAGTGCGGGCCCGATCCAGAGGGCACGCGCTCGGAGAGGCTCCACATTGGTGGAGGAGTGCTGAGCTCGACTCTTACCACAGGGCTCAAACCTCTGAGGGTCTTGCTCTGAAAGGCAGAGGGCGGGCCCAGTCCAGAGGGCTCGCGCTCGGAGAGGCTCCACATTGGTGAAGGAGTGCTGAGCTCGACTCCAACCACAGGGCTCAAACCTCCGAGGGTCTCGCTCTGGAGGGCAGAGTGCGGACCTGGTCTAGAGGGCGTGCGCTTGGAGAGGCACCACGTTGGCGGAGGAGTGCTGAGCTCGACTCCGACCATAGGGCTCAAACCTCCGAGGGTCTCGCTCTGAAGGGCAGAGGACGGACCCGGTCCAGAGGGCACGCGCTCGAAGAGGCTCCACGTTGGTGGAGGAGTGCTGAGCTCGACTCCGACCACAAGGCTCAAACCTTCGAGGGTCTCGCTCTGGAGGGCAGAGGGCGGCTCCGGCCCAGAGGGCTCACGCTCGAAGAGGCTCCACGTTGGTGGAGGAGTGCTGAGCTCGACTTCGACCACATGGCTCAAACCTCCGAGGGTTTCACTCTGGAGGGCAGAGTGCGGGCCTGGTCCAGAGGGCGCGCGCTCAGAGAGGCTCCACGTTGGCAGAGGAGTGCTGAGCTCGACTCCGACCACAGGGCTCAAACCTTTGAGGGTTTCACTCTGGAGGGCAGAGGGCAGCTCCGGCCTAGAGGGCTCGCGCTCGAAGAGGCTCCACGTTGGCGAAGGAGTGCTGAGCTTGACTTCGACCACAAGGCTCAAGACTTTGAGGGTCTCGCTCTGGAGGGCAGAGGGCGGACCTGGTCCTAAGGGCGCGCGCTCGAAGAGGCTCCACGTTGGCGGAGAAGTGCTGAGCTCGACTCTGACCACAGGGCTCAAACCTCCAAGGGTCTCACTCTGGAGGGCAGAGGGCGGCTCCGGCCTAGGCATCCCGAGCTCGTGGACCCGACCTGGCGGAGGACAGAGCTCGGCTCGCCATCTCGAGGGAGCTCATCTCAGCTCGGTAGTGGAGTCCGGGCTGGATAATTGATGCGGCGTCCGACACGGCATCTTCCCTTGATGTGGCGCCTGTCGGTTCCCCCGACATCAGCAATCCCGCCATATCAGTTCTCAGTGTGGATAGTCCAATGAAGTCTTGGATTCTAGACTCTAGAGCTTCATTTCACTCTACCATATAAAAGGAGTCCATGCATAACTACATTGCTAGAGACTTCAGAAAGGTCCATCTTGCAGATGAAGAGCCTTTGGATATTATAAAAAAAGGTGATGTACATATCAAGATGCCAGATCAATCAATTTGGAAGCTCAAGAATGTCAGACATGTCCCAGGATTGGAGAGAAACCTGATATCAATCGGGCAGCTGGACTCAGAGGGATATGTTATAACTTTTGTTGGTGGCTCTTGGAAGATCACCAAAGGTGCGATGGTGATAGCACGAGAAAGCAAGTTAGGTACCCTGTATATGACTAGTAATACCAGAGATGCAGTGGCACTGGCATAGGCAGACTCAGAATTGTGGTACTATAGGTTGGGTCGTATGAACGAGAAAGGAATGCAAGTATTGCTGAAGAAGGACAAGCTACTGGGTTTGAAGACAACAGATATTGGTTTCTGTGAGAGTTATGTTCTTGGGAAGTAGAAGAGAGTCAGCTTCTCCAAGATTGGCAGAGCACCAATATCAAGAAAGCTGGAGCTTGTGCACACCGATGTGTGGGGTCCCTTCTCGGTTGCATCCTTTGGAGCTTCGTGATATTATGTGACCTTCATTGATGACTCTACCAGAAAGGTATGGATTTATTTTCTACAAAATAAATATGACGTATTTGACACTTTTAGAAAGTAGAAAAGCATGGTGGAAAATGAGTCTAAACAAAAAATAAAGTGCTTGAGATCAGACAATGGAGGCGAGTATAACAGCACTGAGTTCAAGGAGTTCTGCACAATTAACGGGATCAAGATGGAGAAGACAATTCCAGGTATGCCATAATAGGATGGGGTTGCTGAGTACATGAATAGGACCTTGAACGAGAGAGCTAGGAGCATGAGGCTCCATGCTAGATTATCCAAGGTATTTTAGGCTGAGGCAGTTAGCACTGCTGCCTATTTGATCAACAAGAGTCCCTCGATCCTTCTTGAATACAAGCTACCAGAAGAAGAGTGGACAGGGAAGTCAGCAAGTGTATCTCACCTAAAGGTCTTTGGTTGTGTCTCCTATGTACACGTCAATGTAGAGAAAAAGTCAAAGAGGTGCTTCTTCATCGGGTATGGCACTAATGAGTCCAATTACAAGCTCTGGAGTGAGAAGGACAGGAAGATCATCAAGAGCAAGAATGTGGTGTTTAATGAAAGAAGCCTGTACAAGGACCAGAGTGTTCCAGACTAAGCAAGACAGGTAGATAAGGAGACATAACAAGTAGAGTTGGAAGAGATCACAGAAGAGGACATTTTTGAGGGAGCAAGAGATCCTGAACCTGAGCCAGAGATCTCTCAGCTGAGGAGATCTACAAGGACCCCGAAACTACGTGTCATGTACTCACCCTCATTGCATTATCTGTTATTGATAGATAGAGGGGAGCCAGAGTGCTTTGATGAAGCCATGGATAGTGGAGATTCGGTCAAGTGGGAGCTAGCAATGAAGGACGAGAGGCAGTCCTTGATAAAGAACCAGACACGGGAGCTCAGCACACTATCGAAAGGAAAGAAAGCACTGCATTACAAGCGGGTCAACAAGATCAAGGAAGAGCACAATGCCAGCAAGAGGTACAAGGCAAGGTTAGCTGTGAAAGAGTTCCAATAGAAAGAAGATTCAAGTGGTGATGCCAACACTAGGAAGAGCATAACATGGTATGTGTATACCATTGGCGGGATAGCAGTGAGCTGGGTCATATGTATATACCATTTGCGGGATAGCGGTAAGCTGGGTCTCGTGGTTGCAGAAGATTGTGGCTCTTTCTACCACTAAGATAGATATGCTGGTAGAGATGGTTACTATAGAGAAATTGGAGCCATGCATGGCCTCAATTGGCCTATGAAGCTAGTTGATTGGAGGCACCGTATAGGATACTAACTTATTTTTTATTTTCTTTTGGAAGTTTGCCCTTGCTTTTTAGGTAGATGCAAAATTGGGTGTCTAAGTCTCCAAGTGGGAGAGTTGTTGGGTATGGAGCCATATCCACCTAAGACCCATGTCCAAAGAAGCCCAAAAGCCCAGAGAAAAAACCAGGAAAAATCAAAAAGAAAAAAAAAACTAGCAGCAACCAGCAGCATGCCTGACCCACGACATGGGTGGGCTCGCAGCCTGGCCCAGGCGAGCGGGCGAGCGAGCAGGTGCGGCCCAAGCCCAGGCCTGGCACGCGAGTGCGCGAGCACATGGGGCGCGCGCGGGTGCGTGGGCTCAGCCCAGCTCGGAGCGATCACATTTCCCCAACATTTCCCTGACGATTCCCAGTGGTTCTCACAGTGCATAGCGGTATATGGCATTTCTTGCTGATCTGAACCGTCCGATCGACTGATTGGATGGCTGAGATGGATCCGGAGGAGATTGAGCTTGATCTAGGGCTATTTGACTCGTGATTTGAGAAGTTGATCTCTGATCCGATGGCTGGGAGCTTTCCTGAGGGTTTAGGGACTTTGAGACGAGTGTTTGACAAGGTTTTGGACTTCGATTGGAGCTGGAGTCGTTCTCTTTTCATCAGGGGGTCACTGAGATGCCGACAGAGCGACAGAGAGCAGATAGAGAGCCTGTAGAGAGCTAAGATGAGAGCCAGAGAGGTTGATCTTGTAACCAGAAGAGCATTCCAAGAGTTTTTCAAGAGTGGGAAAACAAGGGGAAGAGAGAGAGAAATGTAGAGAGAGGGCAAGGGTTCCTCTGTATTGTGTTATTCTTTCTCCTTTCTTTGTATTGGGCTAGGGTTTGTATCCAGGAAGGATTCTCTTGTATAATAACTTCTTATATTTCTTTTTTATAGTGAAAATTTGATCCTGTGCGACCGTGGACGTTGGAGCAAGAGACTCCGAACCACGTAATCCCTATGTGTTTGCTTATACTTATTTTTTATTTATCTTTCAGGCTTTTTATTTCATTTCTTCTGCAAGCTTTTGGCATCCCACTGCGATCCACTTTCCCTAACACCTACAAGCTAGGAGAAACTATTGGCAAAGTCTTTAGAGGTTGCTCAAGAACCGAAGGAGGAATACCTTGTAGGGATGGAGCTGGTATCGAAAGAAGAGATCCAGACAAGAATTCTAAATGAGTCTTCGAAGGAGAGAAGAATGAGACAGACTCAAAAAAAAATAACATCAATCAAAATAAAATGGCATCGAGTGACAGGATCATAATATCTATACTCTTTCAGTGTCCGAGAGTGATCCAAAAAAATATACTTAATAGACTGAGAAAATAGTTTATCGAATCTAGGGCTATGTAAGTGAATAAAGCTGACACAACCAAATATCCAAGGAGTAAGTGGAAATGAAAATCTATTAGGATAAATACAAGAAAATGGTATCTGACCAGCAAAAACAAAGGATGGAAGATGATTGATGATATAGCAGGCTATAAGAATAGCATCCCTCCAATATGGTTTGAGCACATGCATTTGAAATATCAAGGCACGAGCCATATTTAGAAGAAAGGTATGATTCAGATATGTAGCTACCATATTTTATTGAGAAGTGTAGGCATAGGAGATCTAATGAATAATACCATGAGAAGCAAAAACTGTTTAAACAAAAAACTTATAAATTCTAAGGCATTATCAGTCCTAAAAGTATTAATTGGCACAGAGAATTGAGTATTTATTCCCATATAGAAGTTTGAGAATACACGAAAGATATTAGACCAATTATAAAGAAAAAAGATCCAAGTGACTCGAGAATAATCGTCAATAAATATAACAAAGTATCGAAATCCAAGATGAGATAATACAGAACTGGGATCCCAGATGTCAGAGTATGTAAGCTCAAAAGGAGTAATACACTATAATAAACATTATAGGAAAAGAAAGCCCGATGGTACTTGCCAAACTCATAAGTAGCACAAGGTAAAGAGGACAACATAGATGGAATGGAAACAAAGTAACTCAAAGATGAAAGTGCAGGATGGCCAAGTCTGCAATTCCAAAAAAAGATATCCAGATCCTAAGTAGGAAGAGAAGCAATAATAGCAGCGGGTTTCGCATCTAAATAGTACAGACCCCGCAACTCACGTCCACCACCAATCTGCTTCATAGTCGAAGATCTTGAAGAACATAATAGAAAGGAAAAAATATAACAGAACAATCCAAAGAATGGATGAGATGACTTATAGAGAGAAGGCTAACAAGAAAATTAAGAATATATAAAACTTTGTCAAGAGATTAAAAGGAGGAGGAAACCACTCTTCTTTTATCCAATACAAGAAAGAAAGAGTCATCAACAATAGATATAGGAAGATGAATAGAGGAGAGGGACCGAGTGGAGAATAAAGATCGGTTACCTATCATATGTGTAGAGGCACTAGAGTCGAGAAGTTAGGACTTAATATGGATAGCAATAGAAGCAGATCCAGAAGATAAAGATGCAAGAAAAGTAAAGGCATATATCTATAATAATTTATCATAATCTGCCTTGGTAAGTGTAATAACATCGCTAATAGAGTTGGAAACAGGATAATACTTGCAGAGACAATAGTGGCAATAGTGGTCGAAGAAGTAATAGCTAGTTTAGCAATTTCAGGTTTACCAAATTTCTGCCAGCACCATTCAGAAGGATGGTTGGTGCTGTTGTAGTGAAAATATGGAGGAAAACCATGATCATGGCTATGGCCATTACTACGACCTGGCCACATTCCTCAGAAATAGCATGAGTAGACTAATCAGTAAGTGTAGCAAAAAATTCAGAAGTAGTAGTGGTCACAAATACTCAGAGCACATGAGTAAGAGAACCAGACAATGATGGGACTGTAGAGTCGGACAAGAGGGATTAATGGATTATCGAACATAAGTGTGACTATCATCCAATCTTGAAAAAACTTAGCTATAAGAAATTCTTCATGTTGTTGCTTCAAGACAATTACATCATTAGTAATGGGATGGTGAATAGTCAGTTTATTCCACTTTCTTTTAAGTATTACAAAGTAATCACTAACAGAGCGCACATCTTATCGAAATATAACAATCTACTCATAGAGGGAATAAACCTAGCTGATATTCTTTTTATGTCGATACATTTTCTTTAGAACATCTCATATACACTATAGAGAGGAACATAATATTTGCACTGATAGAGGGTTCATTATTATTCAAAAGCCAATATAACTACATAATCATCATCTTGCCATTGGTCCACCAGGTCTAGTCATTGTCTCGCTATCAGAATATTTGGAGAAAGAGAAGGCAACAGGAGGGACGTCGGTAAGATATTTTAACTTGTGTTAAAAACTAACAAAGAAATAGAAGGCCTGAGCCTAGAAAACATAATTAGTACCATTTAACTTAATCATGGTATCTAAAGGAACGAATTTCTGTACTTCCAAAGACAATGCCATATAGAGTCGAGGATGGCGATGACAATAATATAGAAAAGAAAATTTTGGATCATAGCATAGAGAAAGTAAAGAGTCGGAAGAGAGCCTATCACCTATGTATGAAGGCATAAAGAAGGCAGCTTCTTTTCTTTTCTTTTCCTCTCTTTTTTATTTTTTTTTATTTTATTACTGTACATCAGATCTACGGGCCGATCTGTAGGTGATGCAATCTATAGGTTAGACTCTGGACCATGTGGTCTGCAGGCTCCTATGGACCACATCCAAGCACAAAGAAACAGAGAGGAGGGGCAGGGCACAGTGGATGGTGGAATAGGCAGGGCCATCATAGCCGATGGCAAAGTAGGCTAGGGGCATCACAGTCGATGGCAGAGCCAACAACAATGTTGAGGAGGCGGTGGCAGCAGACGGGGTGGAGGGCTAGGTCAATGGAGGTAGCAGCAAAGGAGGCTATAGAGATGGCTACGGAGATAGCTCCGAAGAGGGTGGGCTGGTAGGCAATGGTCGAGTGGTGGGAAAAAGAGGAACAATGCCGATGAGAGGAGAAGGGCGGTAGGTGATCCGTGTGGAGGGGAAGTGGAGCAGAGAAAAGGGAACGCAACGGGAATGAATTCCCCGGAGAGGAAGAGCAACGGCGGCTATGGGGATGAAGTCATCGGAGAAGATGAGCTCGTGGGAGAATCATTTGGCGAGGCTCAGGGAGGTGGGAGACTCGGAGTGGCTGAGGGCGGTGGTAGAGATAGTGTACGGGTCAGCGACAGTGAGATGGTGGTGGTGGAGATGGTGTATGAGTCATGCCAGGGGCGATGTTGTTCTAGAGGCCTCATGGAGATGTCGAGGGCAGGGGCGATGGTGTTCCTGGTTTTTGTTTTTTGATTGTTGTTTGAAAGATTGAACTAGGGTAAGAGATGGTGGGCAGCAGGAAGGGAGGTGGGAAAGGCAACTAGGGTTGTGAGGGAAGAGAAGCTCTAATACCTTGTTGAAAGAAAGAAAAAAGTTATTGTTTATTATTAGGGTAACGGGGGTTTTTAAATAAAGTACAAGATCATGAGATATGGTAATATGTGAATAATAATAGGACTGCAGTAAAATCTAATATGATTAAGATATAATACAATATTTTAAAAAATAATATAAAATAAGTTACTCTCTTTTCTAGTTTTAACTATTATTTTTTTTATATAAAATCTATATACTAGTATAAATAATATCTAAGATACATCGAATAAAACAAAAATAAAAATAATATGATCATTTCTCTCTTTCTCTCTCTTTTGTTTTTCTTTTCTTCCCCAAATATTTTAACAGTGATCACATATCTCTCTAGCAGTCCTGTTGAAGTGGATGAATCCTACCTTTAACAAGTGACAAATCAAAAAGCCATTTGATAACTGTCATGGAGTTACTCTCTAAATAACTATGAGGCTTGTAGTATATAGATAAACTGCATATTTCAGTCCCTCACATGCCGCTTGTAACTTAGAATCGTGGTGTCAAATATCCTAACACCACCTACTGCGACAAAAGTACCAAAAAAATTTTTTAATAACAAAACTTGCTCTACTAAGAATCAGCTCTCTCCGATACAGTGCCATTAAAAATTAATCTCAAAGAAGCAGAAAGATGGTAGCTTCTAAAAGAAATATATTATCTAGGGAGACATGAAAATTGAAAATTGCTAAAGAAGAGCCACAAATTGCTCCTACTATCAAAGATCTTTCTAAAACAACTATCCAAAGATATTCATGAGCCTGAATGGAAGCTTTCAGGAATTAGTTCAGCACACTACCACATACCTCGGCAAATGCAATCTTTTTTTTTTTTTTTTTTTTTTTAGATAAAGAATATGCAATCGTTTTCTTTCAACCAAATATTATAAATAATATAACAAGCAAATTTGCTTTCCTTTTTTGATAATTACCGAAAAACTCTTAGTAATGCATGGAAAGTCCTCCATAAACAAACAAAAAAGTGGCTGAATTCTCTAATGTGAGAGGTTCCTCTAATACCCCCCCATTCATCCTGACTCGTAAGAAGGCGGATGATTTAAAACTACTTGGGATCCTAATTAGAGGGAGGATGATTGTGCTCGGTGTGCCGGAGAAATTTCTCTATTTTTAATTGTTTCATGAGGCATGAAGAAACTTTCGGACTTGACCAAATGTTTGCCTTTTCTTGATAGGTCCCTAATATTTCTCCTTTGCTATGCTCAACATTATGAATGTCATCTCTTATCTTTATCTGTTGTTTCCAATATCGTTTGTGGTGTTTCCAAGGCATAGAGGCTACAGCATTCATTTAAACTTGTAGATTTTCCTTTTTGTGGTCGAACCTCTCATCGCAATGTCACCAGTGCCTACGACGCTTATAACCTGTAAAGCTTAGCCGGCTTGCTTGCTGCACTGAAGACCCAAAGGACGTCATCTGGGGTTCAAAGTTCTCCGTCGACTCTTAGGTGAGTATTGGGACCGATTGCCGCTGCCTTCCGCGCTCAGGGTCAATGCTACTCCGAAAGCGTGTTTAGTATTTCTCTCTCCTGGAAGCAGAAAAAGGAAGCTGGTGAGGAGCCAGAGTCTTTTTATTATTATTATTATTATTATTTTTCATACTGTCTTATTAGTATTTTGATGATATCGGATTGATGTACTTACTTTCGGATGAAAAGTGATTACGAAAATTCAACATCTCGAATCGAATATTTTCGGCAGGATGGAAAGAATGGCTACACTGGATTTTACCCTCTCCAATCCTTTTACTTTTTAAAAAAAAAAAAAAATGAAGCTAGATTTTTTTAAAATATATATTTTTATTTTATCAAAATCAAATATATTATATCATTTTTAGATAAATATAATTACGAGGCTCGAAAGTATAAAATATTCAAAAGCTCAATGGATGCTATAAAAATTGAAGTCTGTAATGTTAGCTTTCATGATGGGTATATTGGTCACAATCTAGTCTGTTTCTTTATAAATATGTCGTCTCGAACAAGTGTAAGTTTGCCGTTATATGCCAGCAATCTTGCACTTAAAGATGAGAACCGACATCGGGATATGAAGAAGCCAAGAGCCATATAATAGCTGTTTCAAAACCCCCCTCCAACAGGGTTTGTCAGGGACCCAAAATTTGTATAGCACAGTTTAAACCTTCAAGACTTCTTGCAGAACAACTTCTCAATATTTTTCACATATTTATGCTTTCTAGAAATAGTTCTTCTTTAGAAATCCAGAACCTTTAAAGCTTGTTTAGATGGTTGGATTCAAAATCCTATGAAATTCATGAATTAGACTACTACAGCTATTTAAAACTTATTTAGATGGTTGGATTCAAAAACTCATAATTCATGAATCAGACAACTGCAGCTATCAAATAAATGGATTATAGACGAGGTATGGTTACCAAATAAATGGATTATAGACGAGGCTAAACCTATGCTTACAAGTATCCGGGATCACTTTTTAAGTGGATTGGCTCAAATCCTATTGAAAGAAGAAATGATCATAAATCTAGTCCACTCAAAACATAATCCTAAATATCAGTAAATATAGACCTAGTCTAGTCTATAATTAAATATTTTTAATAACTGGATCATAAATTCCATGAACTTTTAAACCTAACCATCCACATAAATCCTTGCATAGGAAGAAGGCAAACTTCTAAATCATTTAGCTCATGCTGATCCCATGCAACAGTCAGCGGATGGGTATGTTAGGTCTTCACAATGGCGTAACAGGCTGTATGAAACGGTAGAAGGGAAAGAGGAGGTCACGGAGAAAAAACTATATATATAGTTTCTACCGCCACAACCTTCAGGAAACAACTCCTTGGAAATGCAGGTTGATCGATCCTATGAGCATGCCGAACATCCATTAATGGCTTTCGGAAGAACATCGGCATCACACATAAAGGGATTCCCCCCCCCCACCCCCAACAGCAGGGAGTTTCAACAACATATAGTATGTATCTAATGGAGGATCATACAACTGCCTTGGCATATATTGCACCAATGATATCATCAAGGAGTTAGATTTATCCCAACTCATACAATGTTTCCTGACAAGTCTGGAAAAATCTATGTTACCTCCAGAAGCATGCAAAAAACCCAAAACAGCTCAACATTGTGTCCATGATATCTTCAGCTTAAAATAACATGACTGATAGACTCTTAGTCGCAGGAGTGCAAATGCACTAAGCTGCTATGAATAGATCAAGAAAAGAGTCTAATTTCGAGCTCAAACTGAATTTTTAGGACACGACAGCCTGCAGAAGTTCTAAAAAAGCAGACGAAAACAAAAGCAACACAAACGTTGTCTCATTTGGCCTGAGGATGCGAAGCAATGAAGTCAACGGCTACATTGATGGAATCAATCTTGTCTGCTTCGTTGTCTGGGATCTCAAACCCAAATTCTTCTTCCAGGGCCATGACAATCTCCACAGCGTCCAAACTATCCAGACCAAGGTCCTTCTGGAAATGAGCATTTGGTGTAACCTGCACAAAGACCATAAGATGAGACCATTTTGTTTTCATATCTCATTAGGAGTATATCAATTTACAGTGTCAGGTTGGCCCATTATATTACATCTACGAATCTGAAACCAACAATTTTTAGATGCATTTTATCCTAAAATTTTATTAAATTATTCTACAATAATTCTTTGATAGGCTAGTTATTCATCATGCGACTTGCAATGGTTGAATAATGATAGTAGTCAAGCTGACAATGATGATGAACATCTACCAGCATGCCCTTGCAGCCAAAGTCCTCCAAAATACCACAGGTCAATACTTGAGCTGGTCAAAACAGCAAGTAGTACTCTTCGGCAGGCAATGTAATATTTCAAACAAGCATATTCTAAATACGTTAGTTATGTTTATGACAATAAACATACTACCTCGATATACATGTTTCTTATTAAAAAATTACTGCTTATGAAGCAACGATGCCATATCATTTTAAATTTTTTTTGGTAATTACCATCATGCAGAATAAGTATAATTTCTAAAGAATATTGACCCAACATCACTCTAAAGTAAATGTGGACCCTCTTCTGCTCTGTTATTAATGCAACTCTGGTTTAATACCTTTTAGCCGCATCCTTCTCAATATCACTACAACTCATCATGTAATGCTGTTTTATGTTCTATGTTTTTTTCATTTCCACACATTCATATGGCCCGCGCTGTGGGCCTCATGTGACTCATAATGTTTGTCCTCAAAAGTCCCCTAAGCTTACAGGATACCCAAGGTACACTTCCTCTAGCCTCATCTAATTATGTTTAATACAACTTTTGATCATGATTGAGGCATAAATTTTATGTAGGTAGTATGTATAAACATTGCACCCTATTCACAATCTATATACCCTGTTTTAGTTCTAAATCTTTGATCCGATAACCTTGATAAATTAAATTTAGCACCAGGCATTAAATTTGTCCTATCAAGCAACAATACATCACTTGTAAATTAAATACAATATGGTCCTTCTAAATCAATAATCCGTCTATAATACTCTAAAATGATGAGGGCTTAAAGGTTGACTGCTAGTTAGGGTTGTAACACGGTCGGGTCGTACCGGGTCATAAGTGATCCCGGCCTGATCCGGTTCATTGATCGGGTCTTGATCTTGGACCTAGACCCAGCTCAATGAAAGATTGGGTCGGGTCGAGTTCATGTCCATCTCCTCTCACCATCTCATTCTCCAAGACCATCGACAGTTTACCCCTCCCCATTTCATTCACCATCCCCAACTCTAGGTCAAGGTGATTTTTTTCAGAAAAAGAAATAAAATGGGTTCATGTCATAAAATAGGTTCGGGTCAAGTCAGGTTGGGTCAGAATTTAGTAAACACAAACTCAACCCGAAAAATAGAATTGGTTCAATTTAAAACTGAACCCGGCTCCACTAGTCCTTTTAAACAGTTCAAGTCGGTTCTAAGCGGGTTGGGTCACAGGTCAATCTGACCTATTTACAGTCTTATGCTAGTGCAGGCTCCATAAAAATTTCATTGTGGTGTCATAGCTAATACATGTATTACTGCTCTATGCATGTTTGTGACAATATGAAGATCGTCCTTTGGTATATGCTATCAACCAGTTACCTTAACTATACAGTATCACATGTGTTCGATATGCCAACAAGCCAGATAAATCTTGCTCTTGTCTATATTTTTTTTTCATCGATCAAACTATGCATGTCACATATCTAGATTTTCTTTTTCAAGTGCATGATCGTGCATTATTTTTTTTAATTTTTGATATAACAAGCTTCTATAAGCAACATCCTTGCAAGAAAACCTAAATTTGAATTCAAGCATCAACTCTTCCCAAGGAAAGATTTGCATACGGCCTTAAGAATGTAAAGAATAGCATTTTGAAATCTGAGCAAAAAGATAGGAATGAACATGAAGAAACATCAAACCTGCAGAAGAAGGGGGGAAATAGTAAAGTGCACAAAGAGACAACCTCTTATCAAGGCATTAGAATGCCTTGATAATCTTTATTTAAAAAATTCAAATAAGAAACAAAAAAATATTTTCCTCCGATTAAGTCAAATCAAAGTGATTCATAATTGTATTAATGCAGGAATCAGCTGATTTCATTCATTGTCTATTCTCTTCCCTAGTATATTTAATTAGGATAAGTTCATGTTGTTTCCCCAAATTCTTGATGCTAAGCGATGCAATGTTTCACCAAAGGTTATGGTTTAGGGTTATGGGAGAGCTACATACAATCATGCATATAGAACCTTAATCAAACTACAGATGAAAACAAGCATCCAGGGTGCAATTGAAGTTAGAGTCACAATGGTAACAACTTAGAAAGTCCTAATATGGCTTATGCACTATTAAGTAATGTTGATAGGCTCCAGCTTGAAGAATGAAAAGAAAAAAATACAAAGGAATATATGAGTTTCGCTTAACATTCAGCATTAAAGTAATAAACATAATCAACTAGTGAGGTACTCATTCACATAATTTGAGGTTGTAGGATTTATCCAGCTTTTAGAAAAAGATATGAAAGATAATAATTGAATCTTTTTATCATTAAATTATGCACAACATAGCACCAGTCTTGTAATGGATCATAACATTATATGTTGCCTGGAATGTGATTAATTTGGTCAATAACTAGAACACAGAAAGTCAAAAAAATATATCCCTCCTTCCCATTCAACTTCCCAACAATGAAATAAGACCCGCAAATAACACAAATGTGAAAGACAGGGAAGAGGAAACCGACAAAGTTGAGGTACTGCATCAATTAGTATCCATAGACCAATAAAAAATTAGTAATATACCAAGGAATAGAACACGTACAGATTTATAAATAACTTGGGCAAAGATCTAAGAACTTTGGTTAGAAAGACACCAAGGCAACAAGACCTACTTCTGCACATGTCGAGTTAGTTATCCATTCTAGAAGTCACAGACAGAAAGTGTTCTAGGAATGCCCATGGAATACCATCAAACCATATTCATAATCAGCATCAGTAGGAATTGCAAACAAAGCCATTCCAACAGAATTCAATATATTTCAATTTTCTAACTACTTTCTTTCAATTAAATATTACTTCACCCTCCGCTGTCTATGCTTTGAAATTAGAACAGTAAGAAATCATGCACATTACTACGGATAGATGCATATAGTCTAAAGTTCAAATGTTAGCTACAATGCTACAATTATAATTTTAATAACACACTTCAAAATTATTAGTTGATCAAGAAAACACCAAACTACTACTAAGAAACACGAGAAAACAATAAAAGACAATTTCTTTTCGTTAATCAAGTGGAAAACGAATGAAAACACAATACGACCAGCCAAAAAACTCAATGGAATCACATGGTTTGAGGTTGTTGATACAAACCAATTTAATGTAGCAGAACAAATATATAAAAATAAAAATTAATGCAAGGTATCATTAAACACACAACATAAAATGCTAGTAGTGTGACGAGTTATGATGATTCGGAAAAATCCAAATGCCAAAGCACGTGGAATATGGCAACAAAACGGTCCCTTAAGAAGAGTTTAAGCAATGAAATAAACCCTTAAATGAACTTTAATTTCCACGTTAACAATCGAATCAGAGAAACCCTAGACTTCCGAGGAGTTGGGGAAGTTGGGGATTGAGATTACCTTGGAGGGATCGACCTTCTGGAAGTTCTTGACCACGGTGATGATCCGATCGGAAACCTCGGACTTGTCGAGGAAGGTGCCCCTGGCCTCGTCGGAGAAGCCGCGGCGGCGGAGGAGGAGCTGGGCGAAGGAGAGGGGTGCCGCTGGCCGGAGAGGCTCTGGAGATGCCACCGTCACCCTGAGGTGCTTCAGGAGAGCGCTTCTCGCCGCCGCCACCGCCATTAGAGAGCTGAGCAAGAAAAAAGCTCGGAGCTTTATGAATTATGAGAGATCTCTTCCTCGTGTAAGGGAAGAAACAACCACTCGAGCGAGAGACGGGCAGAAGCGAGAAAACCACCTGAGTTCTGTTCTGGTGTTCCTGCGGAGCAGTGCCTGCCCTTCTTCTCACCCACGCCCCTTTCCGTGGGCTGGGCCGGAGAAAGCCCATGGAACTCAAGCCAAACTCAACTAAGCCAAGCCTAGCCCAAGTTCGACATACTCTATACTTAAGCCAAGCATAAGCTAGCTTGATTTTTTTTTTTCTTGTTTTTTTTCAAGCCAAGTTCAAATTATTCACAAATAACTCATTAAAATGATTTAATGACATTTTGAAGACTTTCAATATATAGATATATTCATATGTATGGGATGGAGGGAGAGAGAGGGAGAGTGTGTGTTGTTTCTACAATTATATATGGATGTCATAATTGAAAGCATTCTTTTTTGATAAATTATGTTCATCTTCAAAAGAAAATAAAGGATGAACTTTATTAAAAATTATAATGATACTAAAATATTTCATTATCTTTTTCTTTATATTTCAAGCTTATTACAGATAAAGACAAGATGGTCATAAAAGTCATTTTGTAAAAATATTTTAAGCTTATTATCTAACATCCCATTCGTTCTATTATTGAAATGAATCTTGAGTGAAAATGTCTAATCCAGTATCCATCATCATTCCACTGCAAACTCTCTAGTTTATTGTTTAAATTATTATTAGGAGGATTGTGTATAAAATTAGAGGGTTACCATCCATCAAAACATCAAATAGAGAATTAAAACTAGAGCCATCATCACCAAAAGTGGTTCATCATGATGTTGCCAACTCTGCTAACAAATTTGTGGAGTATAACTTTATTGATTTAAAGTGCATCTATACTTGGCAGAAGTGATCTTACACGATAGGTTTGTGGTGCAAAAATAAAAAGCTTGTTAGTTGCTCCTACGAGGAAGGCATACCGGCACATTGTGTAAGGTATTGCCTACATATTATATGACGACTATTAGAATCTCAAAATTTTTTAATATTTTTTAAATTTTAATTAATTGTGACTCGCTAATGGTCCATGGCTTGATAAAATACTGTTAAGATGGTAGTCTAGTTGGTAGAGGCCTTGCCTCACTATCAACCGGTCGCGGGTTCGAGGCATGATCACGTGGATGACTTGATTAAATCCAAGAATTTTTCTAGGGCCTGCGATCGCCGGTGTAAGTAGAGGTTACTCAGGGTCTTTCTCTTTGTTCCTGTTCTACTAGCCGGCACCTTAATGATGTTAGGTTAACGTGCTCACCCCTGCAGGATATCTACACCGGGATTTATTCCCCTATCCTTTCAGTTTACTAAAAAAAAAAAAAAATCCAATAAAATGATAAGATTGTCGGCATGACCACATAGTTTGTGATTAACTTGTGTTCAGTGTGAAAACTCTGGCTTAGACACTGTTGATGCTGAACCTTTGTCGACCGGATGTAGTGGTTCTTTCACCGGACCGCCGTCGACCGGTACCTGCAAAGAAGCCCCTGACCGGAGGTTTTCCAGCGGGGGACACTCCGATGCCTAAGTCAGAAAGAGCCCAGGCAACAGCAGAATGGAGAGTTTTGAGAGCAAGGAGGAAAAGAGAGATATTTGCAAAATGCCAAGAAAAAGAGAGCCCAAAAAATCCCCCGAGTATCCCCTCTTACCAGTATTTATAGGCTCCAACGTAACTGCTTACGGTTATGGAGGTTGACGGCCGCAACCACTTCATAACTGTAAGTAGTGGCTGTCGGAAAAGTCGTTGCACTCGAGATTTCGGACCATGTGGGTGGTTGCAACAACCCAAACAAATTAACTGTTTGTCCGAGAAACCGACAAGCTCCAGAATCTTCTTTCTTTTAAGAATACATCCGAAGTGAGCCTTACATTCTCTTTAGTAGCGCTCCTGAAGGGAATGTTAGCACTTTAAATTCTTTCGAATGTAACAAAAATAAATACTTACGGTCTTCGGATCATATCGAGGGAATAAAACCGAAGATATTTGTCTGGGAGGTCAAGTCTTCGGATCAAGGTGGATGTACGAAGCTGAAGATCCAGAGTTAATAACATCCTCTAGAATGAATATAGAGCCATAAATATTAAGCATGGTCTTCGGATGGAGATAATGACACGAAGCCGAAGATCCAGAGTTAATAATATCCTTCGGAATGAACATAGAGCCATGAATATTAAGCATGGTCTTCGGATCGAGATGGTAATACGAAGCCGAAGTCATAGAGTAAAAATTTATATCCTAAATCATAGATATAAAACCATGAATTATTAGGCATAGCCTTCGGATCAAGGTGAGTATGCGAAGCCGAAGACTCGGAGTTAATAATGAGAAGACGATAATATGAAACCGAAGACTCATTCCTTTGCCAGCTGATATGACCAAAAAAATAAGAGAAGAAATAATTAATTGGACTAAAATCGGGATATCATAACAGCTGTCCCCCACTCCCAAGTTTGAAATGATTAAGTTTTGAAGAATGGGAGTACGTTAAATTTGTCTTCTAGTGATAACCGTCAAGTAATGATAGCATTGAGTTCTGACATATCTTTCGCCATAACTGCCTGATGGAACGATATAACATGGCAAAGACATGTATCACCCCACCAAGGGCTGCCTCAAAAGAAACACCTCGATTCCGAAAAAGTCTTGAAAATTTTCGAAAAAGAGATTTTTGTTCGACAGGGATCGAACACGTGGCAGTCATCCGGAGCATGGAAGTCTTGTTGGTATAATCTCAACCAGTAACGGGGTTTCACACGGATCGCCATAGCTTGTCTCATTAATGAATTTTCTAAAAGACCGCACCCACGATCGAAACCGCCGATACGGTGCATAATCGTGCAGATCTCCGAACTGCCTCGAAGACCTACCTTCTTCACCTATAAAAAGGGGAGAGAACTTGAGAGAAAAACTTTCCTTCGCGCCTGTGCCCCCGGAATCCCAGTTTTCTTTGTCGTCTAATATCTTCCCTCGCAGTCCGCCACTTTCGGTTTCCCAAAGGTTAGATGCTTTTTCTTTCCCTTCTCTTCCTTATTCCTTATAATGTCGAGGTCTTCTAGGAGCCTTTCCTCCAACTCTAGCAGAGGTTCACCGGTAGGTGAAGCGGGTAGAGTATTACCTGAAAGAGAGACCGATAGGATCCTACTGGGAGGTGGGATTAGTAGGAGTCCTCAGGGCGAAACCAGTAGGGGAAGAAGTTCTAGTAGGAAACGGAGCCTGGAACGATCATCGGATTCCGTTAAAAGCTCCTTCTCCCTTGCCAAAATAGAAGAAATTAAACATGGTTACCACGTTCCACGGACCTTCCACATGATTCTTCCAAAACCCGAAGAAAGGATAGATAAGCCTCCCATGCGGTCCATAGCCATATATGAAGACCACTTCAAAGCAGGTCTTCGGCTTCCCCTTCATCCCTTTTTTATGAAGATTTTTAACCTCTACCAGATAGTCCCAGCTCAATTGACCCCCAATAGTTTTAGGAACATCTGCGGATTCTTGGTACTTTGCAAACTTAGGAACGTAGAGCCGAAGACATCCCTGTTTACCTCCTTGTTTATGCTGAAAAGGAATTTTCACAGCAAAGGGTGGTGGGTCATAGGTCCTCAGCCAAGCCGAAGACTACTAAAAGGAACTCCCAGTGCGATACATGGGTGGAAGCCTTGCTTCTTTTTCGTGTATTATACCCACTGGGTGCTCAACACTGAATGGACAGCTCCGTGTTTGGATGCAAACGACGGTAAGAGAATATTGAAAGCCGATGCCAAAGACTTTGAGACTTTGTCGGAGCCGGAGATCCCTTCCCTTAAAGAACTGCTGAGGGAAGAAAATCTTCACCGCGCTCATATCAGTGAAGTCCCGACATTAGGTATAGAATAAGTGCTCTTCGGATTCTTCTTGCTTCCCTTCTCTATACGTACATGTATAACAAACTTCTTGTTTTCAATTATATGTAAGAAAATGAAGCCCCAACTTGAAAAAGTTCGGCAAGCTTCCAGAAAAAGGACAGTGGCTGCTTTGGCAACAACTGAAGTCAGAAAGAAGAGAATGGCTGAGGAGGCTTCTAGCGCACCTCCGATGAGGCCCGTATCAGATGAAGACGTTCCCTCCACTTCTTCGATTCCACCTGATTCTGCCAGAAGCTCATCCCCGAGGGTGCCCCCTCCAAAGAGCCCTCAACAGATGCCAACCATGGGTCAGCTTGATATAAGTTTTAATAAAGAATCCGTGATTGCCCCTCCCAAAAATAAGAGTCAGGAGAGATCAAAGTATCGATCCAAAGACGATCCCAGGTGGAATGCCACCTTAGAGGGGGGATGCAATATGGATTTCACCACTTTATCAGATCAAGAGGGCTTGGAGAATTCCGAGTTGGCAAGGGAATTGATGAAGCGCACTCTTCTTCCGAAAGACTGGGACAAAGTCAAGTCCCGGTGCATCGAAGAAATTTCTGACTCAGTGTTCTCATCCGCTTTGAAGGTAAATATCCATTTGCTGTGTTAAACTTAGGTCTATAACTACTAAGGTTTCCACTGGCTTTTGCAGATGATGCATGATATCACTCATATGGAAGAAAGCATCTTTGACTTCAGAGTGACTTACAAAGAAATGAAAGAAAAAGTGAAAACGGCCGAAGCCGAGAAGGCCATAGCTGCAGAACAAAAGCGTGCTATAGAGGAGAAGCTCGCCCAGAGTGATGCTTCGATTCATAATCTAAAAGCTGAAATAGAGAAAATTTGATCGGAGCACTCTGAACGAGATGCGAGATTCAAAAAGAGGAAAATCAAGATTCGGTCCTTGGAAACCTCGCTTAAGGAAGCTACTGAACGTTCCGAAGAAGCTTCCAGATCAACTGGGGAAGGCAATAGAGATTTACAAATCATCTCCAGCCTTTGAAGCCAAAATGGTTGAAGCAGGGACTCATAGCTATCAAGGAGGCTTCAACGATGGAGTGGAGGAGGTGCAAAAACTCTATCCATATTTGGATATTTCAGGTATCCAACTGTTTGATCTTGAGAGTTCAACTATGCCTGAACCCCAAATGGACATTGAAGCACCAACAATGATTGAAGAGGTGGCGAGTCCGATTGATCTAACCGATGAGGCCCCAACAAAAAACTTGTAACTTTTCTCTTCTTCTTCTTTTTTTTTTTTAAAGAATGTAAGAAAAGTGTCATCAATGAAAAATTCTTTTTGAAATTTCTAATTGCATGTGGCTGGATAGAAATTTTTTAAGTGTGAAGTCTTCGAATAATTAAGAATTCTGAGGTACATAATATCGAATCTTTGAATCTGGAAGATATAACCTCTTCGAATTTGGGACAAAAGAATATTAGATAATAACCAAGTCTTCGGATTCAAATTTTCAGTAAGTCTACGAACTTAGGATAGAGTACCATATAAGAATCATTTATGCTAAGTCTTCGGACTTAGGATAAAGAATTCCAAATAATAGTCAAGTCTCTTGGACTTGAATTTACACTAAGTCTTTGGACTTAGGATAAAAGAAATCCAGATATAAAGATCAAGTCTTCGGACTTGAATTTACGCTAAGTCTTCGGACTTAGGATAAAGAATTCCAAATAATAGTCAAGTCTTTTGGACTTGAATTTATACTAAATCTTTGGACTTAGGATAAAAGAAATCCAGATATAAAGATCAAGTCTTTGGACTTGAATTTACACTAAGTCTTCGGACTTAGGATAAAGAATTACAAATAATAGTCAAGTCTCTTGGACTTGAATTTATACTAAGTCTTCGAACTTAGGATAAAAGAAATTCTTGAATCATTTGAAAATTAAGATAGGCTGATCAGGCCTGCCTCGACACTTCATGAGGTAGATATTGAGATCATCCTCATACCTTTTTGCATTGGGACTAAGACAGGCTGATCATGCCCACCTTGGCACTTCGTGAAGTAGATCTAAAGATCATCTTCATGCCTTTAAAATTAAGATGGACTATTTCGAGCCTAACTCGGCACTTTGTAAGGTAGATCCGGAGATCATCCTCATGCCTTTTTGATTAAGATAGACTATTTTGAGCCCAACTCGGCACTTTGTGAGGTAGATCTGGAGATCATCCTCATGCCTTTTTGATTAAGATGGACTATTTTGAGCCCAACTCGGTACTTTGTGAGGTAGATCCGGAGATCATCCTCATGCCTTTAAGAGAGACAAGATAGGCTAGGTATGCTTACCACGGCATTTCATATAGTAGATTACGGAGGTTATCATAATGCCTTTAAGAAATAGAGTGAAGATAAACAGGTTGAATCTGTAATGATGACTTTGAATGAAACCTTTATTGATAATATTTTCGGAGGTTTTGTACATTCCAAGATCGAGGTAATGGAACACCCCCCAAAGTTTCCAGCCGATAAGTTCTAGATCGAACGACCTCTTTGATCCGGTAAGGCCCTTCCCATGTAGGAGAAAGCTTACCCTGTTCTGTTGGCTTTGACACTTCGGATTTTCGCAGAACTAGATCTCCAGGGAGAAAGACCCGTTCTTTTACACGAGAATTGTAGTATCCCGCAACTTTTTGCTAGTACATAGCCATCTTTAACTGTGCTTGGAGCCATGTGCCTTGCAGTAGATCCAGGTCAACTCTTCGGTGTTTAGAGTTTTCGGGTTCCTCATAGCGATCAATCCGAAGAGAGTGCAAAGAGACCTCTATAGGAAGGACTGCTTCGGTACCATAAGAAAGATGAAATGAAGATTCACCAGTGGCTGTTCTGGGAGTAGTTCGGTATGCCCAAAGAACTGAATTCAACTCATCAGCCCATGATCCCTTAGCATCATTTAACATGATTTTTAGACCATGAAGAATAGTCCTGTTGGTCACTTCGGCTTCTCCGTTACACTGAGAATGTCCTACCAAAGTAAGTTTGTGTAGAATATGATACTGGATACAAAAGTTTTTGAACTTCGGATTGTCAAACTGTCTTTCGTTGTCAGTTATAATAGAATAGGAGATTCCGAAATGGAAGATGATGAAATTTCTTACAAAACTTTCAACTTTGACCTCAGTAATCTATGCCAATGCTTCAGCTTCGACCCATTTAGTGAAATAGTCAATGGCCACAATGAGGAATTTCCGTTGTCCGGAAGCTGGAGGAAATGGACCAAGAATATCCATTCCCTATTGTGCGAAAGGCCAAGGAGCCGTTAACGGAGTCAACTGATTGGCATGTCACCTTTGCACATTGGCATATCTCTGACAATGATCACATTTCCGAACAAATTTCGTAGAATCTTTTTGAATGGTTGGCCAATAATAACCTTGACGGATTATCTTGTATGCCAAAGATCTACCCCTCAGATGGTCTCCGCATATCCCTTCATGCACTTCTCTGAGCGCATATCCGCATCGGATGGGCCTAAGCATTTCAGCAAAGGTTGTGTGAAAGACCTCTTATACAATGCTCCGTTCAAGATAACGTATTGAGAGGCCATCCACCGAAGCCGTTTAGCTTCCAACTTATCTTCGGGCAAGGTACCTTCTCTTAAGAATTTGAGATTGGATCCATCCATGAAGGTTCATGTTCAACTTGATAGATTTCAGCTGGAGATTCTGATATGCTGGGGTCTTCAAGATATTCCACGTATGTTCTCCCAAGAGAATCTGGTGCGGTGGTTGCGAGATGAAGATTCATGTTCAACTTGACAGATTTCAGCTGGAGATTCTGATATGCTGGGATCTTCAAGATATTCTACATATGTTCTCCCAAGAGAATCTGGTGCGGTGGTTGCGAGTCTTGAAAGAGCATCTGTCTGAGAATTCTCTGTTCTTGGCACATGAACAATTTCAAAGTATTCCAACCCAGATGCCAGGCTTCGGACCCTTTCTAGGTATTTGATCATATTTGGATTTCGAGCTTCGAAATCACCTTTCACTTGATTCACCACTAGCTGTGAATCTGAAAAAACTTTGACTTTTTTAATCTCTAGCTTCTGGGAGATTCTAAGTCCAGCAATGAATGCTTCATACTCTGCTTGATTGTTTGATATTTGAAAAGAAAACTAAAGAGCATATTCAATAACCTGCCCATTCGATCCAGCAAGAATTAAACCTGCACCACAACCATTGGCGTTCGAAGCACCATCAACATGCAACATCCAAATAAACTCTGGATTGTCTTCGGCTTTTTTCCCTTCGGCCTTTGATTGGTCCTCTTCAGATCCCCATGTGCACTCAGCTATAAAATCAGCCAAAATTTATGCCTTCATCAGTGATCTGGGCTGATATTCAATATCAAATTCTCCTAGTTTAACAGCCCATTTAGCTATCCTCCCCGAAGTATCAGGATAGCAAAGTATAGCTTTTAAGGGTTGATCCGTCAGAACTACTATAGGATGGGCTTGGAAATAAGGCCGAAGACGCTTCGCTACAACCACTAGAGAAAAGATAATCTTTTGCACTCTGGGATATCGGACCTCGGCTTCATGCAATACTTTGCTAGTGTAATAAATCGATTTCTGTAAATGATTGGTATCTCTTCGTACCAGAACCGAACTGACCGCTTCATCCGTGGCTGACAGATATAGATAAAGAATTTATCCTTCACAAGGTTTTAAGAGCAGAGGGGGATTCTCCAAATATTCTTTTAGCTTGTCGAAGGCAATTTTGCAATCTTCTGTCCATTCAAAATTGAGTTTGGCGAAGAACCTTGAAAAAGGGTAAACACCTTTCCGCTGCACGGGAGATAAACCGGCTTAAAGAAGTGACTCTCCTCGTTAACTTCTGAACTTCCTTTTTGAAAGTGGGATGCCTCATTGTCCGAAGTGCCTGGATTTTCTCTGGGTTGACTTCAATACCGCGCTTGGTGACCAAGTACCCCAGGAACTTCCCATAAGTTACACCGAAGACACATTTGGTGGGATTTAACCTCATTTGGTAATGTCTAAGAGCATCAAAAGACTCCTTTAGATCTGAGATGTGATCAGATTTATAAAGTTTTCACAATCATATCATCAACATAAGCTTCCATATTTCTCCCAATCTGATTTTTGAAGACTTTATTGATGAGCTTTTGAAAAGTTGCTCCAGCATTCTTTAATCCAAATGGCATCACCTTGTAACAGTAGAGTCTTTTCTCTGTAATAAAAGCAGTCTTCTCTTCATCTTCAGGATCCATTCGGATCTGGTTATAGCCTGAGAAGGCATCCATAAAGCTCAGCATTTGATGACCAGCTGTAGCATCAACCAACTAATCGATCTTTGGCAACGGAAAACTGTCCTTTGGGCATGCCTTATTGAGATCTGTATAGTCTATACAAATCCTTCACTTGCCGTTTGATTTCTTTACCATGACCACATTTGATAACTAATTCGGATACTAAACTTCTCTTATGAAGCTTGCCTCAAGGAGCTTATTAACTTCTTCATCGATTGTCTTCTGCCTTTCTGGAGCAAAATTCCTCTTCTTCTGCCGTACTGGCTTAAAATTGGGAGAGACTTCCAAGTGATGCGTAATAACTTCAGGCAGAATTCCCGGCATATTTGAAGCTGTCCAAGCAAAAATATCGGCATTATCTCGAAGAAAGGAAATTAGTGTTACCTTTGACTCCTCATCGAGTACGCTGCCAATTTGCAGAAGTTTGGTCGGCTTATCTTTGGATAATGGTATGAAAAGTATCTTTTTCAATGGTTCTCCAGAGTCTTCGGATTTATCTCTTGGGTACAGCTGGTCAAGTGCTGAAGGTTTGGATGTTTGTTTATTTTGAATCATGAGACACTGATGAGCAATCCTTTGATCTTCTCTTACTTCGCCTATGCCTGTCCTGGTAGGAAACCGAACCAACAGATGGTATGTTGAAACTATGGCTCTGAATTTATTCAATGCCGGACGCCCCAAGATTGCATTATAAGCTGAAGAAGTTCTGGCCATAATAAAATTGATTGGAAGGATCCTTTGAAATGGTTCAGACCCAAAAGTTATGGGCAAGACTATTTCACCCTCAACTCCAACTTGATTTCCACCAAAACTAGTTATTAGAATGAGGGATCTTCGCAATTTATGTCCAGACAATCTCATCTGAAGAAAAGTATCATACAGCAACACATCAACTGAGCTTCCATTATCAATCAATATTCTTTTTACATCAAATTTGGTAATTACTGTCGAGACTACTATAGGGTCATCATGCGAAAGTTGTATATCTTGAATATCCTCATCAGTAAAAGTGATAAATTTTTTTCCTTTAAACCTCTTCGGTACATTCTCTTCAGCTTCTCCATCCCATGCTGATGACCGATGAAGCATTCCAACATCTCCACCGGTTGGCTTCTGGTGAGGCAAATCAACTTCTTCAGATATTCTTAGAAGGGCAGTTGCTTCGGCTTGAGATTCCGGGCGGTTGACATATTTTTCCAAATATCTTCTTTTTATCAAATCCTCGATAGCATCCCGAAGCTGGAAGCATTCTTCAGTGTTATGGCCATGATCTCGATGATATCGGCAGTATTTGCTTTTGTCCCTTGCCTTTGCCGGTGTCTTCAGGGGACGTGGCCTTTGAAAATATTTTTCTTTTTCAATTTCCAGTAGAATCTTTTTCCTAGGTAAGTTGAGGGATGTATAGGCGTCGAATCGGTTGTTCTGTTGTCTGGATCTGGGGCTACGCCTAGAAGCCGAAGCGTTGTTGGAAGAAGGTGCATTCGGTTCTCTGATGCTTTTCTTCTTGGGAGGAAGTCTCCCTTCCGCCAGTCTTCGGCTTGCCGCTTGCTCCTCGGTAGCAGCATACTTCTGAGCTCTTGCCAACAGCTCGGTATAGTTCGTTGGAAACCGTTTGTCCAAGAAAAAAGTGAACCTGGACGATTTTAGGCCTTTCTTCAAGGCAGACATGGCCACATGCTCATTCAAATTCAGAATTTCCAAAGTGGCCGAATTGAAACGGTGGACAAAACCTTTCAAACTTTCTCCTTCTTGTTGTTGGAGAAGAAACAAACTGTCAGTGTTGCGCGGCTTTTTCTGACACATCCTGAAGTGCGAGACAAATTGCCGCTCTAACTCAGCAAAGGAACGAATTGAGTTCGGAGGCATGCTCGAATACCACATTCGAGCGGATTTCTTCAAAGTAGCAGGAAAAGCAATGCAGTAGAGAGTGTCAATTGCTCCCTGCACCATCATATGTGCCTTGTAACTCTCTAGATGGTTAAGGGGGTCCGAAGTCCCATTATAGGCCTCCAACTGTGGGATCTTGAAATGCCTAGAAATAATTTCATCCATAATTTCGTCAGAAAAAGGAGGCTGAGAATTGAAGGTTACAACCTCGTCATTTCTTCTCAGTTCTGAAATTCTTGCTATCTGCGCTTGCATAGCCTTGAATTTCTCCTGCACCTCATGATTGATCTCCTTCTGCGTTAAATTTTCTGGCACGTAGCTCCTAGAAGAAATAGAAGGAGATCGCCGGACCCTCTTCTTTTCAGCATGATTCTCCGCCTGCTGATCTGGCAGAGAAATGTAGCGGCCACGAGATTACCGGATCCGTGAGAAGCTGGGGGTGATTTCTCGGCGTTGATCTCTCTTCCTCTTAGGTGGATAGCCAGACTGTGGAACAGAGGGAGGACATTATTTTTGGGCTGCAGCTTCATGCAAGTGCTGCACCAGCGCCGTCAAGGTTTCTACCTTGTTCACCATATTCTCGAATTGTTGCTTCTCCAACATAATCATAGGAGGCGGTGATCCCTGAATCGCCGGAAGAGTGCTAATCGGAGGCCCGTTTGACGGAGGAGCCTGCTGTTCCTGACTCGTGGAAGCGTTCTTGTTTTTCCCTTTCACCATTCTTGCCCAGCAGAAATTCTCCTTCAAAATAGAGGAATCAAAATTGAACCCCTACCTGGCGTGCCAATCTATTGATGCTGAACCTTTGTCGACCGGATGGAGTGGTTCTTTCGCCGGACCGTCGTCGACCGATACCTGCAAAAAAGCCCCTGACCGGAGGTTTTCCGGCGGGGGACACTCCGATGCTTAAGTCAGAAAGAGCCCAGACAACAGCAGAATGGAGAGTTTTGAGAGCAAGGAGGAAAAGAGAGATATTTGCAAAATGCCAAGAAAAAGAGAGCCCAAAAAGTCCCCCGAGTGTCCCCTCTTACCAGTATTTATAGTCTCCAACGCAACTGCTTACAATTATGGAGGTTGACGGGCGCAATCACTTCATAACTGTAAGTAGTGGCTGTCGGAAAAGCCGTTGCACTCGAGGTTTCGGACCATGTGGGTGGTTGCAACAACCCAAACAGATTAACTGTTTGTCCAAGAAACCGACAAGCTCCAGAATCTTCTTTCTTTTAAGAATACATCCGAAGTGAGCCTTATATTCTTTTTAGTAGCGCTCCTGAAGGGAATGTTAGCACTTTGGATTCTTTTGAATGTAACAAAAATAAATACTTACAGTCTTCGGATCATATCGAGGGAATAAAGCCGAAGATATTTGTTTGGGAGGTCAAGTCTTCGGATCAAGGTAGATGTACGAAGCCGAAGATCCAGAGTTAATAACATCCTCCAGAATGAATATAGAGCCATAAATATTAAGTATAGTCTTCGGATGGAGACAATGATATGAAGCCGAAGATCTAGAGTTAATAATATCCTTTGGAATGAACATAGAGCCATGAATATTAAGCATGGTCTTCGGATCGAGATGATAATATGAAGCCGAAGTCATAGAGTAAAAACTTATATCCTAAATCATAGATATGAAACCATGAATTATTAGGCATAGCCTTCGGATCAAGGTGAGTGTGCGAAGCCGAAGACTCGGAGTTAATAATGAGAAGACGATAATATGAAACCGAAAACTCCTTCCTTTGCCGGCTGATGTGACCAATAAAATAAAAGAAGAAATAATTAATTGGACTAAAATCGGGATATCTTAACCGACACTAAACGTGCAACGAAGAACTTCAAAACTAAGTTTGAATCACATTGATTTTTTTAGTTGAGCTCGAGAATTGTTCTCGTATCTCCACCCTCAACACAAAGGCTAATTGAACCTTGTCAAAAACTTGACCTAAGGTTTCCAATTCGGGGCCCAAAGGTAGATTTAAAGAATCTCAACTAATCCATAATCTAAAACATTTCCTTCGAGAATTGGAATAATATGGAATTACATTTAGAAAGCTAAGCTAACAAAGTTCACATCACAGTCTATTCCAAGCAATTCTAGCTGCTTAACTTCAAGACAGGAGAAGAATGGGAAAGAGAAGAGAACTCATCAGATAACATCACCTCCAGGATGATCAGGAAGTGAACCATGAGAGCGATATTGGGGTTCATTGGAAATGGAAGTGGTGTTCAGATTTCAATAACATGGATCATTCACCAGGAGGCTGTTATCTGCCTGATTTAAGTCTTAGAGTGGCTCTGTTTGGGAATAAATATCAGCTTCTATGGTACCCATCCATGCAAAATAATTGATGGTGACATAAAAACAATGCTGCTATTTGTTCAAGCTACTGCTGATTAATTAAAAGATTATGTTTTCAACCAAAACAAATATTTGAATGTAGACATTGTTCTATTTAAATGATTGCTATTTTTTTTTAAAAAAAATTATTATTTCTGCTATATGTTGGCCATTATAGTGGGGAAAACAGCTAGATAATTAAATCATGCCAGAGATAAAGAGCAAGATATTAAAGGTTGTTGCTAATTGGAATCCGAGTTATGTAGGGCTGGAAATGGGCAGGCCCAAAAGCCCATAATCTGGAACTGGACTGGACCAGCTTAATAAACTTCGGGCAAGCCTGAACTTGATTCAGGCTTCGGATAAAATTTTAAGCATATTGGACTAGTCTTAGGGTTGTAAAATAGAGTCCATTTAATTTTTGGACCAAAGGGATATCCGGATTCGGTCCAAAAATTTTTAAAATATAATCTTTGGACCGGCCCATTTCCAGCCCTAGAGTTATGTGACCTTGTTGCAGTGCTTCTCCTGATTGTGACTAAAGAGAGGTAGATGTGGAGTACTATGTTTTGGAGTTCAACAACCAATTTCTAATGAACAAGACAAAATGCTATCTTCTAGTCAATTACAAAGAAATTTCTGCATGGTCACTAGAACTACTTAAAAAAAAAAAAAACACTAAAATCCACTTGCAACCTGCATGAACAAAATCACTAAACACATGTCCCTAACTAGTAGTAGAATGTTTTTTTTTTAAAAAAAGGGGCCTAAACATTGATTACAAGAAGTCCAATGAAAGAGTATACAAGACACATGCTATATTATTATAAATATCCACAAAATGGTTCCATTGTATACATAATCAACATGTGCATCATAAACATGCAAGATACCACATTTCTTGATCATAGGTCCTCATTCTTCAATGTCCAAGGGTTTGAAATGCCTGCCATCCAAAAGATAGGTACCAATTGCCAAGCGAACTGCCCATACATCTTTAGGCTTCCTTGCTACAATTCTGCAGTATAACAATTCCATAATTTATTTGTCATATATATGTCTAATGTGTTCATATCTTATAATATGCTAAGATAATTATGTATAGAGTTGAGTTGACCCTTCATTTACAAGCAATAACTTGAAAATATCAGGAACCATGATGAAACTTAAAATAAATCATGCCAAAAAGGTGTCAAAAGTTAGGATGACAGAATTTAAAAAAAGAAAAAGAAAAATAGGCACATAAACTTATTGATATATTATTCATATAAGTTCATCTAAAAGAATCACAGAACAAGTCAAAGTGACAATTTATGGACAAATACCAGCATTTTTATAACAATGATATTAATTTGTAATCGATTGATATTCCTTGGATACACCATGAATAATTAAAGAAAACATCATAAAAACATGTACTTCAGTTATCAGATAATAGTTAGGAGAATCATTTTGCAAATAACTCAATTACAATAACAGAATTACTACATTCAAAATTTGTTCTAGTAGTTCAAGAATGTTGCTGCTTTGGTTATATATGATTCCAATGATATCAATGGAAAATTTGTGAGAGATGAGTCCTACCTTCCAACATCACCTGGCTTAACTAATCCAGAGTTAGCTCTCAATGTAGGCATCGAGCTGGCGGTCTTCAACATCGGTGGAGCCTCCACGACAATGATCGGTGAGCCTATTCTTAGATCGACATCTCCATTGCCAATTGAAGTTTCCTTGGATTCTGATATGCAATGAATGATTGGAATGACCCTTCTGAATTGGTAGCTTAATTGGTTGGGTTGTTGCAATGGAGGAATTGGTGGTGGTAGTGTCCATGATAGAATTGTGTAAGAAGTAGACATGCCCGGAATGAATGCTAGAGGGAACAAATTAAAGAAATATGGGTTTTGTTGGCCCTATGGGGTTCGATTGGGAGTGGTCTTGGTGTCTGAACTAGTCCAATTTAATAAGAAAACTTGGCATCCAACTTTGATTCAATCACCACTCTCATAGGTTCTCTCTCTCTCTTTCATTAGGTTTGCTTTCCTTCCACTCCCACCTTTGAGAAGAAAAACAAGAAAAAAAAACACTCATTAAACATAGACAAGAGAGGGAGTCAAGTTATATTGAGTTATGAACGATAGAGAGGGATTCATGGAGTGCTGAAGCTGGAACTTGAGCTTGAACTAGGAGGATTAAAAGCTACCAATGGTAAATTTGCTCCAACTTTCACCATTTAAATACTACAAATTATACACGAAAGCTTCTTTAATATGCATACAGTAAATGATATAATTATTATACTGAATAGAAGATTACTCTTATAAAATTATTTAATATGCTGCGGTCTTACCAGGATCAGTGGGAAGGTAGAGGTTTTTGACGACGGCTGTGGAGGCCAAAATGCGCTCTGCTTTGCAGTGCTCTGGGGAAGGAGATGAGAAAAGTTGATGAGGGAAAAATGGGTGGTTGAGATTGTGCTGATGGGCGCTGTAGATGTCAGATCCGGTGCCACTTGGAAGAACTTTAGGCTCGGAAAGGTATCATGTATCCCACGAAGCCAATTCGGAACCTCCAACCTTATCCCATAGCAGGTAGGGATGTCAAAAGCCAAACCGTAGAATAAGATAACATGCCCATGTGGGACATACCATGTCTCCCATGTGGTGGAAGGTACCATGTGGAATAGCTCTGGTAAATGCCGCTGTAATCATGGGTGGAAGAGATAAGATAAAGAATTCATAGCTTAGGCTCCTACTTTAGGAGGATAAGGTTGTCTTTTTATTTTTATTATTTTTTTTTTTTTGGTAAAAGAGGATTAGGCCATTTTACCTTTATTATGAATGTAGCATTAATCATAAGTTAACCTTGATGTAATTTGATTTTTTTTTTTTTAAATATAGGCAGGTGATCCCATTATTTTAATGTAAATACAATTCAAACGATCAAAATATAAAATACCATACGAGACCCGAGAATAAGTATTATCATGATGCCAGGTCAAATTCCTAATGTAATCAATAATAAAGAAAGTAATCAAATCTACCAAGTTATTTATTTCATGAAAGCTATTTTCAACAAATATCATGATAGAACGATTAAAAAAATTTCAGATATCGCGGAGAATCGAATGGGCTTTCAGATACTTTGCCTTATCCTGGATTCAATCGATGACTATGATGAAACCATCCTCGATAAAAATTCTCTTGGTCCATAATTCCTGTCTAGTGTAGATAATATCTATCAAAGCTAAACGAGGCTCCACTACTTCTAATATGAATGGCTTAAAGAGATATGAGTCCCCTATAACCAATAGCCAAGCATCCGGATCATAAATAATATAGCTCGTACCATTTCTATCGTCTCTAATACTACTATCAAAATTGATCTTATTAAATTTCTAAAACAGGATTTCTAAAAAAATGAAAAGAACTTTTTTTTTTTTTTGATAAACCGGATATTTTATTTAATAGTCCTAAAAAAATGTACAATCCATACTATCAGCTAACAAAATATCTCTAAAATTTACAGGCATGTCAGAGAGGAAAGAGCAAATAAACCCTCCCGAATGAAACGTAACAAAAGAAGCCACCCAGTCCGCTACGAAGTTGGCTTCCTTGTTGACATGCCGGACAATAAGTCCAGTACAATCACGGAGCAACAGAACTATGTCCCGTAAGATAAGAAGGGTAGGAGTCTCCCTGAGAGCACTCTGGATCCAAGAAATCACCGTCAAGGAATCGCCTTTGATAACGAGGCGATTCAAATGAAGGATCCTCCTGACGTACCTGATCCCCGTCCAAGCTCTATAAAACTCCGCTAGGGGGACAGTCTGCTCCATAAGATGGGTGCCTCCCGTAGCAATAAAACGAGCATCAGAGGACCGAATGATAAAGGCAGCTCCAGCCATAGGCCCTCTAACACTCCTATCAAAGCTGACAGTAGCATAATCCTGAGGAGTGGGCTCCCAAGAAACCAAAACTGGTGAGGCGCTCGAAGAGCCAAATCGGAGGCCCAGATCTCAGTCGATGCTACCATCATTCCCTGATACTCCATGTCCTGAACTCTAGCTCGCTCAACAATAAATCTAGTCGAGCAGGTATCAGATCTGAAGACCATAGCATTCTGAGTGATCCATAAATGATATGTTAGATAAGCTATAAAGCCTCGAGACACAATACCAGAAAGAAAGCGAAGGATGTGAAAGATGATGTCGGCCGCATCAACTTCCAAGTACATCATAAATCTGCAACCCACCGGAGCTCATACATGCCATGCAAAAGAACCTTTTAGACTACCGGAGGTATAGCATGAACCCAAGAAATTGGAAATGTTAAAAGAAAACACCCCGCAGCCAATACCCCGAGGCGGGGGCTTTGGTATTTTTTTTTTTTTTTTTCTTTAAAAACCCTAGCCAGCATTAATTGAGGAAGGAAGGCTCGGCTAAAGTAATATTAGGGAGTTCTTTCTTGATATAATTAACCTATATGTTATATACTTCCATGCTTTTTCTGGGAAAATATTAATTAGAAGCTGTTTTTTTAACAATTTTATGAAATAGAAACATGAAAATAATGCATCTACGTAATTAGATCCGTCCTTTAATTTTATGCAGGAGAAATACAACAATAACACACGCATCTCATGTCTCGTAATAGTAACGTGGTTTAGCAATTGCATTAATGGTTTGCATGTCACATCATATTGCACTACTTTGAAAATTTTAACTAATTATCTATACAAAAATATTGAAGAATATTCATTTATTAAATATAAAATGTTTAAACTAGTATTTGGGTTTCCATAAAGAATAATCTATTCGGATCTTGGACATGGGTGTATTGGATTGGTCAGACCCTTTAACCAAGGTCCACCCAATGCTCAGATGGGATTGAGATATATATTCATCCACGTGGTGCGGGATTTTTGGATCGTAACCACTATGACGGAGAGATTAAGCCGTTGTCGTCCTGTATTGAATATTTTTATGATAAAGTAATCGATTTTCGTGATTATATCAAAAAATGATAGTTATATTGATCCCCCCGCTCCATTTTTCTAGTAAAAAAAAAAATAATCTATATGATAAACTAAAATATTTTATTTTATTATTATTATTATTATTATTATTTTGACTATATTTTGATCTACAGCATGCATCAGAGATTTATAAAGTGCATGTAACAAGTTTGATGAAAGCATGAAATCATATGAATCATATTGTTAGGTTGCACTCGCAGAACCAGCGAACATATGGTCACGTTATTAGGAATTACGGATATAATAGCCACCATAAGCATTATAATGGCATTAATGGCTTGTGACGGATAAAGACCCAATAGTGACCGGTGGAAGTAAGGAAATGGAAACGTTCCAGATTGGATGCCCAACATGGCTGGACCGATGGATGAGTGATTTATTTAAGTAATTGGAGTTATGGGACAACCTTCATTCGCATAAATAACTTAACTCTATCGAGCCAGGATCTTTTACGATGCCTATTTTGTATTGCAGAGAACTGTGCATCCTTAGATAGCTACCATCCGTCTCATCTAAAGCTATAATATACCTTGCCATCCATCATATTTGGCACCTGATATTGTTTAATATTTTATTTACAGCATAATTTTTTTTAGATGAATGTTAGCGATTTATTTTAAAAATGAATGATGTGATAGCCATTCAGTGATGTGTAATCTCGTATGGTACAAAATAAACGTAACAAAAGATCTAGATTCATTGCATTGCAGTCTCAAAAAAGGGGTGTTGCTAATCTAGCTATTAATCTCTCTAACAATTTAATTAAAATACTATTCCCCAATTATTTTTCACTGTCATCCATAATAAAATTGTTATGGGTCCTGTGGGGCCCGGCTCTATTAAAAGAGCTTAGACCCTGTGGAGACGGAGGGTTTTCGTTTGAGCATAGGAGCGAACGAGCGACAGCGGAAAGATGGAAGCGGCGCCGAAATCAAGGGAGAAAAAAAAAAAATTATATTTTAATCATTTTTCATTGGATGGTGATTCAAAATTCGATCAAGATAAAATTTTAGAATGTTATTCACGGCAACGAACTTTACAAAGTGAACGATTCGAATTGCTGTGATTCCTCTTGTATAATCGGCAAATATTTGATTCTGATAAGATCTTTCCTGTTTTCTTTCTGTATTCTCAGTAATATATATATTTTATACTGAGATAATCATCATATGCTATTTGGAGAGCCTCTAGTTTACTAGAAAAAAAATCTTGCTATATCCATTATTTAATTATAGTGGAAGTTGATATGGTTCCAGGTCCCGTGATTTTTACCTTCACATTAGAAAGTTTTTCATATAAATTCGGTTTTCTTGTACTTGGTTTGATTTGTTTTTGCTGGATTGATATTGTTGAATTATTACCTGTTTCAATTAGTATACGGAGGTTAAAATTTATCCTAGATATAATTATTTGTGATCGTACTTTAACCCCAACAACTAGTATCAGAGCCTGGTTAGGCAGTAATTGTGCTAATTAAAATGGAGGATAAATCCAGTATGGTTAAATTAACTTCATCAAATTATTCCTTATGGAAGTTGATGATGGAAGATTTATTATATTACCGAGATCTGTTTGAGCCAATTAAATTGCAAGGAATAATGCTGTTGATCCCTAAAGTGATTTT
The DNA here is from genome assembly GCA_021397845.1 of Areca catechu. Classification (NCBI taxonomy): domain Eukaryota; kingdom Viridiplantae; phylum Streptophyta; class Magnoliopsida; order Arecales; family Arecaceae; genus Areca; species Areca catechu. The sequence continues at coordinate 24,014,405 of CM038046.1, read as the reverse complement.
GATGATAACAAAATATTTGAGCATACATTTGGTTATCTAATAACTCTTCAAATGATTGACAAGTTTTTGTAGGACAACTACATTGACACACTTTTTAATTCATACAATCTTTAATGTTTTGTGTTGAGTTGTAAAGTATTTAAAATCTTGTAAAGAAAAACCCTACAAAAAGTTTCCTATTAAAATCAGTTAAAGGGTTACTTCTAGTAGTCTTTCAAGCTTCAATTTTTTCTTGAATTTATTGTAAATAGTTCTTGAAGAGATCTTTAAAGCATGGGACAAGTGTTCTGGAAGTTTGAAGTTGATCTGGCTGAAGAACCACCTTCGAGTCGACTGGAAGGACAACCCAGCCGACTCTAGCACTGGCAATGAAGACAAGTTCTCTGGCACACAGATCCAGCCGACTGGCACCAAGGCCCAGCCGACTCGTCCAGAACAAGGTTGAGAACATTCTGAGCTTCTCAGGAATCCGAGCCGACTGGAATTAGATCTAGCCGACTTATCCAGAACTCAGTTGAGAATGGTCTGAAAGCCTTTGAGATTCCAGCCGACTGGAATTCAGCCCAGCCGACTCGTCCAGAGTAAGATATTTTCTCAGCTATGGAAGCTAGCCGACTGGCACTCAGCCCAGTCGACCCAAACTTCATCCGAGCCGACTCGAAGTTTGTCCGAGCCGACTGGAATGACGGGGTCACCTCCAATGGCTAGTTCCAGTTCTCAATTTTTGAATTCCAAAAGTGCTCCAATGGTAACCTGTCACCTCCCAACGGTCTACAACGTTCAAAATTAAGGGAAGGCAGTTAAAGTCTCTATAAATAAGGTATGAGAACATCCTTAAAGAAGCTAATGAATTATTGAGCATTTATTGAATACTTATTGAAGTGAAGTGGGAGAGCACTAGAGCTTTAAAGTCTGCCTTCAAGCCTGCAACAACTCTTACCAGAAGCTTGAAGTACTTTTTGAGAAAAGCAAGGAAGCCATTGAAGTACATTGAAGAGCATTCAGTCGATCTTCACTCGAGCTGCATTGGCAACCACCCAGACAACATAGTTTGTCTTTATTGTTGCTTTTTTATTCTATCATTTAGAATATCTGGGTTATTGGTGAGCCCTGCTGTAAAAACCAAATAGGTTACTTTGGTGAGTCTTTAAAACCAGAGTGTAGAGGTTTCTTTGGTGAGCCTATCTAAAAACCAAAGTGTAGAGGTTTTAGGTGAACCTGTAAAAACCTAGCTTGGATTTCTTTGGTGAGCCCGGTTTCAAAAACCAAAGTGTAGAGGTTGGGATTGTGAGCCTACAAAACAATCCGACTGTATTCCGATTTGGGGGATATAGTAGAAATCCTGAGTGGTGAACTTGGATAATGGACGTAGGAGCTGGGTTGCTCCGAACTACTATAAATCTGCTTTGTTTGTGTTGTATTTGTTTTATCTTTTAGCTTCTGCATTCATTCTCTGATTAACACAGCACCTAACCACTAATTAGAATTACTTGTGCACATACTTGCAAAAATTTTATAATTTCCAATTCACCCCCCTCTTGGGACTAAGCCACCTGGGCAACAAATGCCAAACAATGTGAAAGCTGATGAGTGGAAAAGGTTGAACAGGAAAGCCATGGCTACGATCAGATAATGAATTGATGTGAGTGTGATCCATAATGTTGCGACAAAAATGGATGCTTATCAAGTCTGGAAGAAGCTAGGAGATTTATATCAGCGAAAGAATGCACAAAATAAAGCCTACTTGATCAGAAGACTGGTGAACCTGAAGTTTAAAGATGGACAAAATGCTTCAGGGCACTTAAATAATTTCCAAGAGATCCTGAATCAATTGGCTACAATGAAGTTGCTTCTTGATAACAAGGTACAGGCATTGATCTTGCTGAGTTCCTTACCAGATAGCTGGGAGACGTTGGTGGTGACGCTGAGTAATTCCACTGCCAGTGATAAACTTACCCTAATTATGGTCAAGGATAGTATATTGAATGAAACAAACAGATGAAAGGAACAGGGTTTGACAGATACGAATTCTGAGGCACTAGTTACAGAGCAGAGGGGGAGAAGTAAAAATAGATCCTTCCATGGTAAAAGAGATGATGAGTCCCATGATAAAAATAACCATGGAAGATCCAGAGGCCGGTCAAAGTCTAGAAAAGATGTTACTTGTTACTATTGTAAAAGGCTAGGACATTTTCAGAGAGAGTGCAGAAAATACAAAAGGGATCAGGATAAAACTAATGGAAATAAAGAAAAGACACAGAGTACGACTGCAGTTGCATTTGATGATGAGGTCATGGTTGCATGTGATGATGCATGTATTAACCTCACATGTCAAGAACCCAGTTGGGTAATTGATTCAGCTGCTACATATCATGTTACATCTCGGAGAGATTTCTTCTCGTCCTACTCCAAAGGTGATTTTGGGCATGTTAGGATGGGAAATGATGCAGTAGCTAACATTATTGGCATGGGAGATGTTTGTTTGGAGACCAATACCGGATGTAGACTGTTGTTAAGAAATGTAAGGCATGTTCCTGATATATGATTACATTTGATTTCTGCATGTGTCATAGATGATGAGGACTACTCCAGTCACTTTGGCAAAGGAAAATAAAAACTCACCAAAGGTTCTCTGGTTATAGCAAAAGACAAGAAAGATGGCTTTTACAGATTGCAGGCTAAAGTACGCAGTGGAGTGGTGAATGCAGTTGAAGAAACCTCCATAGATGTGTGGCATCAGCGGCTTGGTCATCTGAGTAAGAAGGGACTTGAGACTCTATCCAGGCACAACCTGCTTTTTTTAAAAGGTACGTACCTGAGACCTTGCACTCACTGTTTACATGGCAAGCAGCATAAAGTTTCATTTCATAAGCTTCCCTTTCATAGAAGATCACATGTGCTAGTTTAGTTCACACTGATGTATGCTCTATGACCACAAAGACACTTGGTGGTGCATTTTATTTTGTCACCTTTATTGATGACCATTCTCGAAAGTTATGGGCCTTTGCTTTGAGATCTAAAGACCAAGTAATAGATGTCTTTAGAGAATTCCATGCCAATGTTTAAAGAGAAAAGAAGAAAATTGAAATGCATCTGAGCAGATAATGGTGGTGAATACCGAAATCCATTCGAGAGATACTGCAGACAACATGGCATTAGATTGGAGAAGACTATTCCCAAGACATCTCAACAAAATAGAGTGGCAGAGAGGATGAATTGCACCATTGTTGAAAGAATCTGGTGCATGCTTTCTCATTCAAAGTTACCTAGTTCTTTTTGGGGTGAAGCTATAAGGACTGCGGTTGATCTAATTAATCTTTCTCCTTCATATGTCCTTGATGGTGATATTCCTGAGAAGGTATGGACAAGAAAATCAATTTCCTATGATTATCTCAGAATATTTGGATGCAGGGCCTTTGTTCATATTCCAAAAGATGAGCGGTCAAAACTTGACAGCAAGTCAAAGGAGTATATCTTTCTTGGATATGGACGTGAGCAGTTTGGATACAGGCTATGGGATCCAGTAGAGAAGAAGCTGATTAGAAGTAGAGATGTAGTATTCTTTGAAGATCAAACCATTGAGGATGTGAAAAATGAAAATAAGTCAAAGTCTACTACATAATTATTTGTTGACCCTTCTCCTATATCTCAAGCCAGAGTAGATGATGATGGACAGGTTACAGAGGATGGTAATGCGATAGATGATGAGCTTATACATGGTGACAGTGCAACAGATGAGCATAGTGAGCAGGCTCCTACATAGCAAATGGTAGAATAGTACCTGAGAAGGTCTACCAGAGAGCGTCAATCTTCTCAAAAATACCCTCCACATGAGTATGTAATAGTGACTGATGGAGGAGAGCCAGAATGCATTCAGGAGGTTATGCCACATGTACAAAAAGAAAAGTGGTTTGAAGCCATGCAAGAAGAGATGAAATCCTTGTATGAGAACCACATATTTGATCTAGTGGAGCTGCCTAAGGGGAAGAAAACACTGAAGAACAAATGGGCATTCAGACTCAAGACAGAGGAGCACAGCTCACAACCAAGGTATAAAGCAAGACTGGTTGTGAAGGGCTTCAGTCAAAAGAAAAGTATTGACTTTGAAGAGATATTCTCACCCGTGATCAAGATGTCTTCGATCCGAGTTGTACTTAGCTTGGCAGCCAGTCTGAATTTGGAGATTGAGCAGCTTGATGTGAAGACAGCATTTCTTCATGGTGATCTTGAAGAGGAAATCTATATGGAGCAGCCAGAGGGGTTTATAGCTAAAGGCAAGGAAAACTTGATATACAGACTGAAAAAGAGCTTATATGGTTTGAAATAAGCTCCTCGACAGTAGTACAAGAAATTTGATTCCTTCATGATAGATCATGGATATGACAGAACCACTTCTGACCATTGTATTTTTGTAAAGAGGTTCGGTGATGATGATTTTATTATTCTCATGTTATATGTTGATGACATGCTGATTGTTGGTCACGATGCCAAGAGGATTCAGAGCTTGAAGACTGAATTGAACAAGTGCTTTGCTATGAAAGACTTGGGATCAGCGAAGCAGATACTTAGTATGAGGATTACTCGTGACAGGAAGAATAAGAAACTATGGCTATCCCAGGAGAAATACATAGAGAAGGTGTTAGAGCGGTTCCAGATGAGCAACTCCAAGCCGGTTAGCTCTCCACTTGCAGGTCACTTCAGATTGAGTTCCAAACAGTGCCCTACTAGTAAGGAAGAAAAGGAGAAAATGCAGAACATTCCCTATGCATCCGCAGTTGGTAGTTTGATATACACCATGGTATGTACTAGACCGGAAATTGCTCATGCTGTTAGTATCGTTAGTCGATTTCTCTCTAATCCTGGGAAGGAGCATTGGACTGCAGTGAAATGGATTCTCAGGTACCTCATAGGAACTTCTAGAATATGTATATACTTTGGTACAGATAAACCTGTATTAGATGAATATACAGATGCAGACATGGCAGGTGATGTTGATTCTAGAAAATCCACATCGGGATACTTGATGACCTTTTCAGGGAGAGATGTTTCGTGGCAGTCCAGACTGCAGAAATGTATTGCTCTGTCAAGTACAGAGGCAGAGTATATTGCAGTGACAGAAGCCAGCAAGGAGCTATTATGGATGAAAAAGTTTCTTGAAGAACTTGGTCTGAAGCAAGAAAAATTTATCCTGTATTGTGACAATCAGAGTGCAATTCATCTCAGCAAGAATTCGACTTTTCATTCGAGGTCGAAGCACATTGATGTGAGGTATCACTGGATACGAGACGCTTTGCAGATGAAGTTGCTACAGTTGAAAACGATTCATACAGATGATAATGCTTCAGATATGCTGACTAAGCCATTACCTGCAGAGAAGCTTGCAGCCTGCAGAACTAGTGTTGGTTTGCTGGTCCTCCCCACATGGGCGTGAGGGGGAGAATTATTATGGGTCCCACCCATGATGTGGGGCCCGGCTCTATTAAAAGAGCTTAGGGCCTGTGGAGACACGGAGGGTTTTCGTTTGAGCGTGGGAGCGAACGAGCGACAGCGGAAAGACGAAAGCGACACCGAAAATCGAGAGAGAGAAAAGAGAGGGATTTTATATTTTAATCATTCCAGCTCTTGATCGGACGATGATTCAAAACCCGATCAAGATGAAATTTTAGTATGTTGTTCACAACAGCGAGCTCTACAAAATGAACGGTTCGAATCACTGTGATTCCTCTCGTGTAATCGATAAATATTTGACTCCGATGAGATCTTTCCTGTTTTTTTCCTGTATCCTCAGTAATATTTATATTTTATATTGAGATGATCATCATATGCTGTTTGGAGAGCCTCTAGTTTGCTAGAGAGAAAAACTTGATGTATCCATTATTTAATTATAGTGAAAGTTGATCTGGTTCCAGGCCCCGTGGTTTTTACCTTCACATTGGAGGGTTTTCCATATAAATCTGGTTTTCTTGTGCTTGGTTTGATTTGCTTTTGCTGGATTGATATTGTTGAGTTATTACCTGTTTCAATTAGCACACGGGGGTTAAAATTTATCCTGGGTATAATTATTTGTGATCGTGCTTTAACCCCAACAAAAATTTCATAGAAATCCTGCACATTTCCAAATTCCAAATACAAGTTAGTTGTTTATGAACAGCAGCCCTCTTTCTTAGGGATGACAATTTTTACCGATCCGATGGGTATCCGACCCGACCCGATCATAATAGGACGGGTAAAACCCGACCCGTCTAATTTATAAACGAATATGTGTTATATTAAAAAAACCCGACTCGGGTTTGGATCGAGTACGGGTAGCAGTATGCCCCGACCTGAACCAGACTTGTTTTATATAAAAAAAAATTATGTTAATAAAATGTTTAAATAAATTGGATATGGGACGGATATACCCCACCCGACTCTATCCGACCCGTTTAGCTTTTAAATAAACTAAGTTTTATGAGTCCAGGTATACCCAACCCGACCCGATCTACACATGATTTTTTTATACCCAACCCGACCCGACCCGAGATGGGTATGGAACGGGTATGGAGCAGATAATTTTTTAGTGGGATGGGTATGGGTTTTAAGTGATCCGATCCAAACCCGACCCGTTGCCATCCCTACTCTTTCTGATTCTTCCTTATTAGATATTTATAATATGATATTATTATAATAGATGGTAACAAAGCATTTGTTATGTAATAGATATAACAAAATATCCTTACAACCCAAAATCTGCTTGCTTCTTAGTTTGAATATTTTCAAATTTCATTTGCTTTAATGACTAGGTTTCAAGCCTCTCTAACGCACCTCCACATGTTAAACAACGGCTATAGAATGATGATACTAAGCTTGGATCGAAGATAACGATCCCGATGGAACCCGATGCGGATTAAATCCTTTAGCAAAAATATTAGGCACTTGATCAAGAGAAAACACGAACTTGACATCAAAATATTTATGAACTATCTTTTCATGCATAAAATGATAATCAATTAATGCGTTCGGTCCGAGCATGGAACATAGGATTCTATATTCCTTTTGAAAAATTATAAGATATGCTCGAAGTTTGATATGTTTGTTTCAATCGGGTGCTCGAGATATTGAGATGTTTGATTGACGATGAAACTGATAATAGATCGGTAATATGAGAGATCATGATCCATACCTGGGCTAGAGTGAAGTCAAGTGTGCGTGGAGTAGCAAGTGAGCTGATGGGTCTAGAATCCAAGAAGCCAGTGAATTAATGAGGTCGAATGTATGTTTGAGTTTGATATAAGCCAGTGGCAGCTGCAGTATTTTTGAATCGATGAAATGGATGGCGATACTTAATTTGAAAGCTTGCTATGGATAAAGTCATGGTAGACCGATCGTAGCAAGTTAGAATAGAGAATGATTATTTGGCTATCATGCTCTTGTGGCTCCAACACTAAATTATAAAGAAAGTTTTTGATAATAAAATGGCACCCATTTGCATTCTTCTTCGATTAAATATTTATAACATAATATTCTTATAATAGGTCATAAAAAAAAATAATAAAAAATTATCACAACCTAAAATATGAATTATAATAAAAAGTTGTTGCGAACTAACTTTTTAGCATGGTTTGAATATTTTATTTTATTTTTATTTTTTGCTTACATGCCAGGTTCGTGCATGCCTCTCTAAACACACATAACGAGTGCCCAAGCATTTTCTCTGGCTTAAACAAATATCATGGGATAAAGGATAAAGATCACAAGGTGCATCCTGAAAGCTTGACTACTCAAGGGCATTTTGATTTATGATTAATTTTTAGATAGCTAATAAAAAAAATAGAATAAGAAAAAGGACAAAATTAGGTTTAAAATAAAATAAACAAAGAAACAAAGAGGGTAACCAAGTATCGATGCGGATGCCTCATTGCACTTCTACCTTAATATGCTGCTTTCTCTACCCTTGTCCCTTGATACCAAGCTTTTGCAAAGGAGACTCTTAAGTAAGAAGAGTTATGGTATAAATAGTTTGGATCAAGGTGCACTAACCATGTCGATAGCTAGATGATCTTTCGAAGGTTTGATGGACGACTCTTTTTCAGGTACCATGTCATCTGGAATCCAAGAGAGATGATGCATAAAATGGGTTGTATAAAATATTGCTTGAAAATCTATTTAAAAACAATGCCCAAACCAATTGCCAGGGCTAAAAATTCAAAACTTATTTCTCCTGTATCCATATTCATATTTATTCGAATGATGATTTAAATATGAGTATCGGCTAGATGTTAAAATTGACATCCATATTTATTCAAAATGGATACCGATAACAACAAGATATCGGTCGACATTTGTATATGATCAAAATGAAGTCAAAAGATCAATGGTAACAAAAATTAAAATTTACCTAAAAAGTTTGATCAGTTATATATACATTTCATGCTCTCGGACCGGCAAGCTAACAATCACCGCATTTTCAAGAGGGAATATTCTGTCGAAAAATTACCCTAAGATCAGATAATTACAGATTAATGTACTCTTTTAAAATTTCATGTCACACCACTGCTATTAGCTATTGAATAAATTGACCCCTCTCTCCTTGATGGTGGGTGGTAGCCTAGCGGCGGACCTGTGAGGATAGTGAGATGAAGGATGGTGATGCGAGAGATGGTTGACATAGGATATTTAGATCAAAGGGGAGAGATGTAGGGAAGTTTCCTTCTCAGGGAGGTGGATTCAATTTAGTAGGATCGGATCGAATCCCTGGTTACTAGATGTCTATGCAGATATTTGTATCTATATTCGAGTTTAGAAATTTTGGACCATCAATGGCCGGATTTATATTCGAATTATCTAAATCCGATTCGGCATGGATACATGTTCAGATCCAGTTTTATATATATATATATATATTATTTTCAATTTTAGCATTTTTTTTTTTTTTATCTCTCTAAAACTTTTTCTCTAAGAATGGAAATGATATGGAATGGCCTTTAGAAATGAAAGCCTAGAAATAGCATCCAAGTTTGGTGTAAGTTCGCATCAATCACCAGCAATTCAGGTAAGCTTCCATGCGATGGTAAGAGGTCAACCCAATTGCCATTGGGGTGGGTCACTGCGTGATATTTAAGGACAAGAATAGGACAGAGGTACGATCACCGGATGCCATGCGCAATACGGTGACTTGAAAGTGAACCTTGTGAGTGATTGCTACCCTGGTTTAGTTCATTGGATATATGGAAGCAGTGCGAAGGTTTATATATATATATATATGCTACCCTGGTTTAGTTCATTGGATATATGGAAGCAGTGCGAAGGTTTATATATATATATATATATATATATATATATATATATATATATAATATCTATGTGCATCAAAAAATAAAAATATATAAAATATTAATAAAAATATCCGATAAGGTAGTTTACAAAATAGTTTAAATTTGATTGGCCATAAATTTTGCTATCTAATATACAATATTATTAACTTTCCTTGAGACGTGTCAAGAAAGCAAAGAAGCCATTCTTAAAAAGTCATATGATGATGGATGACAGGTATCAAAATAGGTAGGTTTTTTTTGTACCCATCTAATCACTGTTAACGAGTCTTAAGATTTCAATAGCATGGATCACTTTCTAGGAGCATGTTACTTGCCCAATTGAGTTAAAATATCAGCTTCTAAAGTGTTCATTAGTCATCGCGTTGGATCATATCACAAATTCATGTTCTGTTAGATATGAAGCAAGGTTTCTATCAACCGGGATACCATCTTAGCGATAAATTCAAGAACTATTTCATGGAGCCCATGACAAGTTGAATTAGGTGAAAGATCAGAATTTTCCTTTTTTGTATTTTCGTTCTCTAACCAGCATCTTAGTGATGTCAGGTTGACGTACTCATCTATAGATGAAGAAAGATTGTGAAAATCTAAGCATCTTGCATCGAACGTGTTGGGATGTGCGCAGCGGATTGAACCGAATTAGGCTTCCAATTAATTCATGTTTACTCACTTTAGCAATTTACCAATCACACAGGCAGATATCAAATCAGAAGGAAAGACGAGATTTAACATGGTTCGGTAAATTTGCCTACATCCACACAGAGGAAGGAGCAATCCACTATAACCTGCCTCCAAAATTGGGTACAAAAGAAGTACAAATATCCCAATAATAATTGCAGAATAATCACAAAGAGGCAAACAAATCGAAAGAAAAAAAGAAAACAAGAGAGATCACAGAAGACAAGGCCTCTAACCTCGTAAAATCCTGTCATGGATTCTGTGTTATTTTATTTGCTCTCTGGATCATCTTCAATATTTTTCTGGACATTCTGCAGCTCTCTGTTGCATCGCAGAAAAATATTTCGGCATCTTGTGTCGCAGGACGACACAATTCGAAGATTGAAGTATGGTACCTACGCTAATATGCTTCCCATCCAAACAACCACGCTTCTCGACTCCAGCGAGGTATAAGGTTGGCTTGACGAGGAAATCAATGGCAAAAGCACAGGGATTCGATGTTGGAATCAGTGGTGGTGCTTGAAGGAGTTGGGGTGCTCCTAAATAGAGGCGGAGGCCAGCAAAATCGTACCATCCAGCGGCCTCTAGGTCTCAGACTCCCACGGGAGTCGAAGACGACCAAGACTTCTATCAGGATACACACAACTATCATGTCATCAACATATAATAACAAATAACAAAAGGACCCGTCTGAAAGCTGCTGATGATACACACAACTATCATATGGAGATCTATCAAATTCATGGTCAACCATAAACTTATCAAATTTGCAGTACCATTATCTTGGAGACTGCTTCAAACCATATAAAGACCTTTTGAGCAAGCATACATGATCTTCTCTATCCGAAGCCTTAAAACCAGGTGGCTATTGCATATAAATCTGCTCCTCCAAGTCACCATGTAGAAAAGCTGTATTGACATCCAGCTGTTCTAACTCCAAATTCTGAGAAGCAACTAAAGCAAGGAACACACGAATAGAAAAGTATTTAACCACAGAAGAAAATACCTCCTTATAATCAATACCCTCTCTTTGACCGTAACCCTTAGCCACCAACCTTGCCTTATATTTCAAATCCTGAGGAGTATCTCCTTCCTTCTTCTTGAAGATCCATTTGCAGCCAATTTTCTTCTTGCCCTTAGGTAATCTGACTAATTCCCAAGTCTGATTCTTTTCCAAAGACTGAAGCTCTTCTACCATAGCCATGGTCCATTGCTCAGCCTGTGAACTACCAATTGCTTCTTGAAATGTGGTTGGCTCATCACCTATAGTGTCTGCAATATTCAGAGCATAATATACTAACTCGGCACAAGCAGAATCCTCAAAACCATACATTTGAGGTGCTCTGATATGTCGCCTAGTTCTTCGAGTAGCAATACTATCATCTTGAACTTGACCACGTACAATAACCTCCTCCTGAGTCTGTAACTCTGGATCTGTCTGCTGATGCTGTTCATTCTGAATATCACCTGTAGGCTGCAATTGCTGTGATCTAACAGTCTGATTAATATTAACAACAGTCCTATCCTACTGATCCTGAACCTGATCTCCCGGTGAAGAACTTGGCTATAGCTACCGTGAAAGAGTGGTTGACTCATCAAAAGTCACATCCTTGCTGACTAGAAAACCCTGGATCCGGACTCTGTGCACCATAATCTGTAGCCCTTCACCCCATATGCATATCCAAGAAATATGCATTTCTTAGCCCTGGGATTCAGCTTTCCATCTTTGACATGTGCATATGCTGAACACCCAAATACTCTAAGAACTAAATAGTCTACAGGTCTACCTGTCCACATTTTATCCGGAGTCTTCATATTCAATGTAGATGCTGGAGATTGATTTATAATAAAGCAAGCTGTATGTGCAGCCTCTGCCCAGAAATCTCTACTCAATCCAAAACTTGATAGCATAGATCTGACTCTTTCCAGTAGTGTGCGATTCATGCATTCCGCCACACCATTTTGCTGAGGAGTATATACAGTGGTTCTATGCTTAACAATGCACTCTGACTTGCAAAAGTCATTAAACTCTTTAGAACAAAATTCCAATCCATTGTCAGTCCGGAAGGTTTTTACCTTCCTCTCGGTTTGCCTCTCAACCATTGCCTTCCACCCTTTAAAAGTGTGAAACACATCACTTTTATTTTTGATAGTATAAATCCAGACTTTGCGGGAGTAATCATCAATCAAAGTGAGCAAATATCTAGATCCACCGTTGAATGTAACTGGGGCAGGTCCCCATAGGTCAGAATGAATGTAATCCAATATACCTGCTGTCCTGTGCACGCTTGAAGTAAAGTTGACTCTGTGTTGTTTTCCAAATATGCAATGCTCACAGAATCCAAGTGCACCAACTTTCTAACCTCCTAGCAGACCACATCTACTCAGCTCCTGTAAACCTTTATCTGACATATGGCCCAATCTTTGAGGCCATAACTGTGTCAATTGAACAATAGAGGAATGTGCTGAAGAAGCCACACCAACCACTGTAGTGCCATCCAAATAATAAAGAGTGCCACTCAATTTACCTCTTAACAAAGTCAATGTACCTTTACTAATTGTGATAGATCCTCTACCCCATCTGCCCTCAAAACCTGCAATATCAAGAGCATTTATCATGAGAACATTTCTTTTCAATTGGGGAACATATCTGACATCATCCAAAGTCACTACAGTATTTGCATGATATTTGATCTGAACTGTACCAATTCCTTCCACTTTACAGATGGCGTCATCTTCAAGAAGAACAGAGCCTCCATCACAGGATCTAAAAAAGGTGAACCATTCTTTATGGGGTATCACGTAGAAAGATGCTCCAGAGTCCACGATCCAGGTATCAGCCTGACTGACACTGCATGCAGCTGTAAATACTGCATCATCTGCAACACTGCTGTGATCTGCTGAAGTAACTGCAACTGATGCCGAATCTGAGATTGTTCCTTTTTCTTTCTATTCCTTCTCTTTCTTGGACTGTAGAAGTATGCACTCATTTTTCCAATGGCCTAACTTCTTGCAGTAATAGCAAACTCTAGGTCTTTTAGACCTAGACTTTGATCTTGTCTTGGACTTGTTTCTACCTTGTCCACCTGTTCTTTGCTCATCTCTACCTCTGACAGTAAGTCCTTGTGCCAGATTTGGAGATTGATGCTCCAACTGTGCTTTCAACCTGAGCTTATTGGATAACAAAGTGGATTCAACCTCATCGAGACTTATAGTCTCTTGTCCATAGAGCATGGTAGTAGTAATATTTTCATAGGACTTAGGCAAAGAATAAATCAGGATCAAAGCCTTGTCTTCCTCATCAACATTAACTCCAATATTCGCCAAATCGAGCAGGAGCTTATTATAATCATCCAAGCGATCCTTGAGTAAGGTCCCTTCCGTCATACAAAATGTGTGTAGCTTGCCCTTCAAATACAGCCTATTTGTAAGAGATTTTGGTATATACAGCCTATTTTGGTATATACAGTGTATAATTTTTCCCATACACTTTTAGCTGTAACAAGATCCACCACATTGCGGAGAACTTTATCACTCAGTCCCGAAAACAGAGTCCCAAGTGCTCTCTCATTCATCTCCTCTTTTGCAACCTCTGTATCACCTGGAATTGCATCCATACCTTTGAAGGCTATTGACACGCCCTCCTTGACCAGCAGATATTTCATTCTCACCTTCCATAGTGCAAAATCACCTGTTCCATCAAATATCGCCACCTCATGCCTAGAGGTAATAGAATGAAAAATAATTACCTCAAGAGCCGTAGAAGAACTTGGTTGCCCGTCAGATGTCATCCCAGTGCTCTGATACCAATTGTTGGGATGTGCGCAGCGGATTGAACTGATTTAGGCTTCCAATTAATTTCTGTTTACTCACTTTAGCAATTTACCAATCACACATGTAAATATCAAATCAGAAGGAAAGACGAGATTTAACGTGGTTCAGCAAATTTGCTTACATCCACACATAGGAAGGAGCAATCCACTATAACCTGCCCCCAAAATTGGGTACAAAAGAAATACAAATATCCCAATAACAATTGCAGATTAATCACAAAGAGGTAAATAAATCGAAAGGAAAGAAGAAAACATGAGAGATCACAGAATACCAGGCCTTTAGCCTTGCCTAATCCTATCATGGATTCTCTATTATTGGATCGTCTTCAATATTTTTCTGGACCTTCTGCAGCTCTCTGTTGCGTCTCAGAAAAATATTTCAGCATCTTGTGTCGCAGGGTGATACAATTCGAAGATTGAAGTATGGTACCCATGCTAATCCGCTTCCCGTCCAAACAACCATGCTTCTCGACTCCGATGAGGTATAAGGTTGGCTTAACGAGGAAATCAATGGAAAAAGCACGGGGATTCGACATTGGAATCAGTGGTGGTGCTTGAAGGAGTTAGGGTGCTCCTAAATAGAGGCGGAGGCCAGCAAAATCGTACCATCCAGCGGCCTCTAGGTCTCGGACTCCCACGGGAGTCGAAGACGACCAAGACTTTTATCGGCAAACGGACCCGGACTCGGATTCGAGACTTCAAGTTTCTATCTTTCACGTGCAAACCTTCTTTCACGGTGTTTGGGAGAAAAATAGGTAACAGAACGTTACCCAATAGAATAGGAGCATGCAGGAATAGCTACACCGAGTTTAACCCCCTATCCCATTTACTTACAAAAAAAAAATACTCATTAGGACTTAGGATGCAAAATAACTCAGGATGCAAAATAATTGATGATAATTAATATTAAAACATTATTACCAATCGATTCACGGCTCGGTATATGAGATATTATTTATTCTGATTCAAAAATTTCATCATTTTATTCTTTCAATTTCAATTCAAAATATATCCTATAAAAAAAAAAATTTAAAAAAAAATCAGAGTTCTCTTTGACACATTATCTATAAAGAATTAATGAGCCCTTCCATCATAATTATTGCCGCCAAGATCGCCGTGGCCCGTAGCTATCAGTGATGTCGGACTGCCGGCCGGTCTTCCCGGAGGTCTTCGGTACCTGTAAGGAAAGGAACGTTAGAGGCCCGGGTCGGGGATTCTGGCGGGGGAACTCCGACGGTTAAGTCAGCGACGATCCAGGGGAACAGATCCTCCTGGTCGAGCCCCTCTTAATGGACTCCACTCGAAGAGGAGTGAATGATGTGAGAGTGAGGTGAAAGTGAGTTAGGAGGAGGATGACGGCGGAGCTAGAGGGAATCTCTGCTTAGCCACCTCCCCTTTTTCCCTTGATGGTGGTGGTGGCACCTCGCCCTTCTGGTTGAGCTCACACCAGTGCTGTGTTATTTTTTTCATGTTACCTCCCCTTCGGGGGCGTCGATCGTTCTTTGTAGTTGAGACGATCGTTCATGCGGTGACGTCCGTGCCATGGATGGGACGTGTCTCCTGACATACAGCAGGGGAAGCTTCTATTTGTTATGACATTCTCTTTGGCTGCACCATTCCTGACAGGGCCTTGATCGGGGGGCCGCCGCCCCCGGGATCCGTGCCCTTCGACCGATCTCCCTTTCCGGTAGTACAGGCGGCATGGCATCCCGGTCCGGGGGCTTCTCGCCCTTCTCTTCTGGCGTGAGTGGCAGCAGCAGGCAATTATTGTGGCATGATGGGCATTGCTTCGTAGCCCCCGGGAGGCTCGCCAACGTCTTGAAAGGGAAGGCACCGTTCCTCAAGTGATTGGCGCCCTAGCCGAGGTGGTGGCCGAGTTGGAGAACAATGCTGAGCTCCGCCGGGCCCGACCTCGAAGTGACCCCACAGGCGGAGGAGGGCCGAGCTCGACTCCGGACCGCGGGGCTCGACCTCGAGGGCCCGGCTTGGCGAAGGAGGGCGGCGCGCGACCCTAGATGGAAGGGCACGACCTCGAAGGGGCTCTATGTGGTGGAGGAGGACTGAGCTCAACTCCGAACCACGGTATCCGGCTTCGGGGGGTCCGATCTGGAAGGTCGCTCGGCTCCGACCTAGGCGCCCCGGCCTCGGAGGGGGGCCAACCTGATGGAGGACGATGCTCGACCTCGGCGGGCAGATCGGCGAGGGAGCATCCACCGTGGTAGCATACATGGACACGGTATTCAACGGGTGTCCCACGTCAGCGTTCTTGCTACATCAATAATATATGCAAGGAAATTATTATTTTATAACTAGAGCATGCTGAAATCATTTCATCATCTTCCCAATATGGCATCATATGCATGTACATTAAAAAAATAAAAAACTTTTACACACATAAACGGCTGTGGTAGTTTGGTGGGAAGCTTTAATAATCCCGCCGTCATCATCCATGGAGACGAAGAAAATAAAGTATTCCCAAGGCTTTACCTACCATGTGCACACAACTTCCTCCACTGCTCTCCAGGGCACTTATTGGAAATAATTAAGGCCACTTTAGACCATTATAATAGTGTGATCAACGTTTTGATTTCTATTAAGGACAAAATTGGACATATTTTAGTATGTACTTTATTTTGAATCCTTTTTTTTTTTTTCTAAGTAAAAGGCATCGTTCGATGAAGTTAAATTTGATGGAAGAATATTGTGAGGTTCCTTTCATCATAGCTGGATTTGATGATTCGATGGACTATCCAAATTCCAGAGTCAAAATTTGATAAATATAAAGTTATTCATGTTTTAATGTACATAGATCATGATCTATAGGATGAATGTTTGATTTTTGTATATATTATGCATCTTACTATACCAATGTCTTAGCTATCATTTATTTTTGTCCAAACTTGATGTAAATATTAAAGAATATCAAAATACATAAATTTTAATTTCTAGGAACTTGTAGTATTGATCATGTCAAATGTTTAGATTCTCAATTTGAAGAGTTCATCATTGATTCTAAAATTGTTAGCAAAAATGGAAAAAAGAGTTTTAGACTTAGATGGATAAAAAGAATATCGGTTCTTCCTCCGGTCAATTTTAATTAGGTTTAGAAAATTGATCAGATCCAACATGCTCAAAACCCGGCCCTGACCATGACAAAAATCATGTTGAGTTGGATCGATCAAGCTAAATGACCCAACTCAAAATCAGGTTTACAATAATCATTAGAAAGTATTTAAATAATTATTAAAATAATTCTAAATGGGAACAAAGAAAATTATTTTAATGATTATTAATAAATGTAATAATAATTATTAAAATCAGATTTAGTTATTTTAACAACAAAAACAAATGAATTGGTCAAATATACAAATCATGATGCACACTTGTTGTGCAATCTTTGTCTTTCATTATACAAAGCAAAGGTAAACGGTAGCATGGAAGTCATGGTCACATGTCATATAATTATAAGGATGTTACATACTTCGAATTATTTTACATTATTTTTGGTATTGCACTAATTTAAATTTTTAATTGATAATTTATAATGAAAACTTTTATAGTTTTTATTACCATAAAGAGTTTAAACAAGTTGTGATACATTGCCATGAAATTAAATAAATTTTATTTCAAGAAAAAAAAAGTAAACAATAATTATTATGATAATACGATGTTTTAGAATAATTTATTATAACTTGTTATGATGATATGTCAGATCTTGAGCTTAAGCAAAAATAATACAAAAATTATGAAGATAAAATTATTTATTATTATTAAGTTGCACGATTATCAAATATATTGTTGTGGCCAAATTACTCTTCTCTGAAACTTTGTCAATGGCTGAAGGTCTCTCGGCCGTCTCCATTGGATGTATGATCTCAGCACAATATCTGACATTTCCTGCCCCGTTTGATGCAGCTTTAGATGCATTGATCAAGGGTTGTGGGCATTTTGTTCAAACTCTAACATTTTTAAGTAATTTTGATTTTGCTTGCCATCTATATTTTGGAATTCACAGCTCAAGGTCCTCTACCATCTTTTTTAATTCTTTTATTTTTCAAAGAATCAATGTTTAAAATTGTACACAATTTATTCGGGTGGAGAAAATGTATGCAATTCATTTTTAATTATTGCATTCTCTACCCAAAGAAAATTTCAATTATTGTATCAATCTCCATTACATCATTGTAAAAGTATATAAGGATCAAGTATATGGTGATATGATCCAATAAAAAAATAAAAAAACTTTTTTGGATGTATTCACATCAGGATCATTGGTTGAATCATCTGCTTTATCAAAATATATATATACATATAAAAAAATATAGAAAAATCTTAAAAGTAGGGTTTACGTCTTCTTTCCTTCCATTGATGGTTATAAAATTCAGGTACATAACCTTATTTATAATGATAAAATTTGTCCTTACATAATTTGGATTAGATTTCTCTTCTAAATATTATAGGATTCATTTTTCTAAAATAGACATGATTAGTAAAAATAAAATTAAAAAACTAAAGTTTTTTGGAAGGTAAATCACAATTTTTACACCAATTTTACTTCCTATCACTTTACTAAATTTTTCTTTAATTAAGTTTAAATTTTTCCTTTAATTTTTTTTTAATTTGATCGATCCATTTCAAAATCTAAATAATTAAATTTAGACCTAGTTACTAGTGATGTAATCCTCCTTTGGGAGGAGGGCACTACATCATATATCTTGAAAGACTATTATTTTTTTTTTTTAAAAAAAAAAAACCATCTCAAACAAACTTTCCATAATCAAGATATGGTCACTTGAAATTTAGGTCTCAACTTAACTTTTTGATACGATGAATCTCACTGCCAAATTATATTTAGTTCTATTCATAGTGATCAAAATACATTACATTAAGTTTGGTATTTCTTCTATATAATAATAATCCAATTTTATATATATATATAGCCCATTTGGTACGGCCTTGTTCTTCATTTTTGTTTTCAAAAACAATAAATATATAATATCATATCTTTAAAAAAATTATAAGGGCTTTTGATGGTAAAATATTTATGCTTTCCCCTGTTCCCCAACAATAATTTTTATATGCTGTTTTTTTTATTCGCAGGGAACAGAAATAAAACAAACAATACCAATATCTTATAAAAAAAAATACCAAATACCAAACAGGCTGCACCCGGAGAAGAGAAAAATATATAAAATTAAATTTATGATACTAATTTAGTAAAAATACATCTATATAAATTATAAAAAATATATATGGATAAAATAGTTTATATATTAAATTATATACTACATCACCAATCAGATCGGTATTGATCTTTCATCATAAAATTTATGGACATCTTCGTTTGAGAAATATGATATGCACATCTCATGTTCAAGATATGGTATTATAGTTGATTTAAAAAAAAATTAAATTAATTTTTAGAATTTAGATGTAAATGGATAAATTTTTAAAAAAAAACTAATCCTGAATGGGTTTTTTTTGATATTTAGATGAAACTGAAATGATATGCTAACTATTTAATGGATAAGGATTGAATCGTGTTTGTTATCGTCCTGGGATGGGCCCGCCCGGTTTTTTATTTATTTATTGAAAAAAAATATAAACCGTGGCACCCGTCAAAGTTGCCACGATCGCAAGCCTCACAGCTCCGGACGGAAGCAACATGCCACGACGAAGAAGTTAAACCAAACAAATAGTTTGAAGTTTGAATTTTCATAGAAAACTTTGCTTATGATCTATATTTGTCACCGGATAGGAAATTATTATAATATATAAATATAATGGAGTGCAGGTGGTGGGAGGCAACATGGGCCCCGCACACCGGAACCATCGCATGGAAGCCGTGGATCAAGATCGACGTCCCCATCCCACCCAGCTTTGTGGCCTTATCATCGATCGTGCCATCCTCATCATCCATTTATCCAACGGTTTAGAAGTACGGTCCTATCGTTGACTCGATTAAATCTAAAATTAAAATTTTAAAAAAATATATGATCTATATCGAATATTGCCTGGTAGTATGAAATTCGATAAAAAAGTTATATTAAAAAATTTACCCCTCTCTTCTTTTATTTCATCAAAATAAAAAATTAAAAAAAAAAAAATGGATCAGATCTGTCTGGCCTAAGCGGAGGGTGACTTTATCCGGAAAAAGGCTTAAAATTATCTACCGCTTTCTAGGTCTTGATCGAGACGTCAGGTGCAGACTTTGATGGATGGTGGTTGAAGGGAAAGATGACGGTGGGTGGAGGTGCACTGCACCTGCGGTGCGGATAAGATGGGTTTCTATGGTACCCTTGCTTCCATCACTATCAGCATAGCCTTTATATATATATATATACAATTTTTTAATTTTTTAAATTTGTTTTTCTTTTTTCTTGACCTTTTTGTCAGATGATGTTGTTAATTCGGGACCATCACTCCATGACAAATGGAGGAATAGTTGATGAGTTGGATTTATCATTCATCGTGAAATCTTTACAACTTTAGAGATGGTTAAATTAAGTTATGAAGGCACATTCTATGGCGCAAATTGTGCTTGTACTGCACTTTAGATTTTTTTTTTTTTTTTTCACAGGATAATATTGTGATTATGTGTTATTCCGCGGTTTATTTGGTTTGATTTGAGAGGTTTTATTTGAAAATAATAATTATATTATCATTTTGTAATATTATATAAAACAAAATTAGATTTATATCTTGATAATTTATTATTATTGTAAAACCGAGTAATAAAGTATTGTAAGGTGATTATTAAAGACAAACAGCTATAATTAAATCATCAATCATCTAATTTCAACTTATCATCTGCCTTGAACTGTTTGTCATATTTGTATGATTATGAGATATATGTATTGTAAGTTGGTAATGAATGCCATAATTTTGGCTGTTTTTTTGTCTAAGATAAAATCATTCCAAAAATCGTATGCTGTTTTTCTTATAATTTTGTTAAATTGCATTGGCAGGAAATGATATCCTTGAATTAAGATTAAAACATGGAAAGAATTTATGATTATGGTTATTTTATTTATCTATATACTCCAATTGCTCTATAATTAAACCGAAACAATTCTTTTTCTATTAAAATTAGATCTAAACTTCCTTTTTCCTTTTTTTTTAAACAAAAAAAGATAAGGGAAATCTGTACATTCTATAATTATCCAAAACCAAATTTTAGAGTACTAAGTCAAATATATTCCTTTAGGACAAGCCTAATTGAAATATTCTATAATATTTAGTTATTTTCCTTTTGAAAGTAGATCTCAATTGTCAGAATGTTTGAGATATAATACAATTATTTTTTAGCCTATAATGATCGTTCACCACCACTTGGTTTGAACATGGGAACTCTTACTTTAAAATATAGGTGCCAACAAGTTGTGTTGCTAGCTGTAGATGAGGTTGGACATGATTCGCATCATAAAAATCTTTATTAACAATTTTTTTTTTTTTTTTCATTCAGTCTTTTTATCTGTATCCCACCATCAATGTTTCATCTAAATCACATATATTATTACTCTCAATTGCTTATGAATTAAGCAATAAATGATAACCAAATCACTAAATTTTGGGTTTCTAGGTATAACCATGGAATAAATCAAACAAGTGCACTTTTATCTATTCTTATACAAGCCCATGCCTTTACAAGCTAAAACCTCTTCTCTAACATATATCAATTAATAGCTTAATAAATACTAGTATAGAAATTAAGATCAAATTCTACATACTTAGAATTTTAGTTCTTTGTACCAACAAAGTTAGCTTGAGCCATCAAAAGCCTATAGTTGAAGCTGGCCCATCATTTTTATTAAACTTCTTGACCGATTGTTTAGTTGAGTACCATTTTATCTTTAGTCCCCATACATTTAGTACTCTCTCTCTCTCTCTCTCTCTCTCTCTCTTAATATATATATATATATATATATATATATATATATATAGAAAGATGTAGTTTTTTCTGAATGAATTTAAAGTCAAATCCGACTGTTACGGCCGTAATGATGACGTGGCCGGTCTCAGATTCCGACAGGTATGATCGAGCCGCGTGGAGGTTTCTTCGGCCGAGTCAGCCTCGGCTCCCACGCTATCGAGGTCGAGCTCGGCCCTTTCCCCCCCGGCTACCTCGCAAGGTGATATCCCGAGACGTTACCACCCTCGTCGAAGTCGAGTTCGGTCCGGGTCCATTCCTACCACCTCGCCAGGTGTCCACCCAGGAGGGGTCCATCTCGGCCGAGGTCGGTGTCTCCCCCGCTCCCTCGCCAGGTAGCGCCCATAGACGGTCCCACCAAGGCCGAGGTCGAGCCGGGCTCCTTCGCTCCTTCGCCAGGTGGCCCCCGGAGACGGGACCACCTTGATTAAAGTCGAGTGCTCTCCTGCCACCTCGCCAGGTGTCCACCCGGGAGGGGTCCACCTCGGTCGAGGTCGGCTGCTCCCCTGCTCCCTCGCCAGGTGGCGCCCAGAGACGGTCCCACCAATGCCGAGGTCGAGCCGGGCCCCTTCGCTAGGTGGCCCCCGGAGACGGGACCACCTCGACCGAAGCCGAGCGCTCTCCTGCCACCTCGCCAGGTGTCCACCCAGGAGGGGTCCACCTCGGCCGAGGTCGGCTGCTCCCCAGCTCCCTCGCCAGGTGGCGCCCAGAGACGGTCCCACCAATGCCGAGGTCGAGCCGGGCCCCTTCGCTCCTTCCCCAGGTGGCCCCCGGAGACGGGTCCACCTCGACCGAAGCCGAACGCCCTTCTGTCGCTCCGCCAGGTGTCCACCCGGGAGGGGTCCACCTCGGCCGAGGTCAGGCCGCCCGTACAGAGAAGGTCCCAAAGAGCGGAGGCGCAGGTTCCGAGGTTGGCCCTCGAGCCGTGCGCACCACAGATGGTACCCCGTACGGATGGCGGCGGCATGCGAAACATCACTTACGTCGGCCTGGCAGGTACCGCAGTAGAAAGACACGGTTCTGGCAAAACAGGGCCCGTCAACGGACAGCGCCGGCACCTAGGAAGGGGAGCGCCCACACCGGGTCGAGGTCTGACCAGCCGCCCTGCCGACGCCCCCCTCCTTTACCCTTTTCCCGTTGGGTTCGGCACCCAAGGTCAGAAAGCCGCTTGGCCCTCAAAACCAGAAGGGGAAAGAGAAAATGATGGAAAGGGGGCAACGAGAGCGACAAGGGGAGCCCCCCAAAAGTGAAAAACAGGCAGGCGGCGGGAGGAGATAAAAGGAAGGAAGAGGAGGCGACCAGGTAAGGTGGGACGAGTAAGAAACAGAGGCTGAAGGCTCCGCTCCGAGAGTGAGATCCAGGGCCCCGAGAGGGGATCGCTTGGCGTGAGCTCGGTAAGGAGATCCAGCCGGGTTTCTGGTCCCTCTGGCACCTTTTTTGCTAGTAAATTCTCTGAGTCTGGGACTCCTTCGGGGGCCCGTCCCGGAGAATCTGTTCCTTCTCGTCGCCTACTAACTTGACCATCGGAGCTCCCTCGCCGGGATCCCCGGCCAGGGTCTTCTGACCTTGCCTTGCAGGTTCGCTCCTTCGCCAGGAGGCCCCAGGAGTGAGGCGGTATGGTAGGATCGGCGGTTCCGAGGCACGGGCGCGGCGGCGAGATCGGCAACAGATTGGCGCGCCAGGTAGGGGGGCAGGACAACACCCCCTAGCGGGAGCCAGCTTTCTGCAGGCACGGTGCTCTCCGGCAATGGTGGTCACTCGAGGGCGTGAGGCATCCACCAGCCGTGTGGGGGAGGTTCCCTCCCCTCAAGGGGCCCACAGCCCGGAGAGGGAGCTCCCGGCTCCCCCTTCTATTCCGCTACCGCCGACCTCGGCAAACGGGCCCCTCGCGGCCGTCATCCAGCAGCTGCAGACTTTGACCTCGGCGGTCCGGCAGCTTCAACATCAGCAGCGGTCCCTGGTCACGCAGCCGCAGCCGGGGACCCCCGTGGCCCGGGCGCGGGGCCGCGTGGGAGCCTGCGCTCCATTCAGGGCAAGCCATCCCACCCGAGGGCGGTCTCCAACCCCCGCGGGAGCCACCAAGCTCCCACAAAAAAAAACTACTCCGGTTCGGCGGATCACGAGAGTCGATCCCCGGCCGATGAAGCCGAGACGGCGCATCGCAGCAAGCGACGCCGAGGCATGACTTCGCGTCGAGACCGATCGGCACCCCCTTCGCCAGCGGCCTCGGTGGAAGACTCCACTGACGAGGCCATCAGGCGTCAGGCCGAGAGGCGCCTGGAGGAGCACGAGCGCAAGTTGGCGAAGTTCGCCCGCCGATTTGCCGACCTGCAGAACTCATCGGCAGACCCGGCGGGCTACGACTCCCGTCCTCCCTTCTCTGAAGAAATCCAGGCGGAACCAATCCCGAGCCGGTTCCGTATGCCGCAGGTGGATCCCTACGATGGGACCACTGACCCTCTGGACCATCTGGAGAGCTACAAGGCTTTCATGAGGGTCCAGGGGGCCACGGACGCCCTTTTGTGCATCGCCTTCCCCGCTACCCTCCAGAATGCCGCTCGAGTCTGGTTCACCCGCCTCGAGCCCGGATCTATTTGCTCCTTCCACCAGCTGGAAGGAAAGTTTGTGGCGCACTTCGACGCTTGTCGGAAGGTGCCAAGAGAGGTGGATAGCCTCTTCTCCATCCGCCAGCAGGACCAGGAGCTGCTACGGGACTACATCACCCGGTTCAAGACCGCAGCCCTGGAAATCTACAGCTTGGATGAGCCCGTCGCCATGCTGGCTTTGAAACGCGGGCTCAAGACGTCCCGCCTGACCTACTCCCTGGACAAAAAGCCTCCCAGGATGTACTCCGAGCTCCTCCTCCGCGCCCACAAGTACATCCGAGCGGAGGAGGCCGACCGCACCCATCGAGAGCTGGACGGGAAGACTCCGAAGAGGCCGTCCCCGAGGGATTTTCCAGGAGCTCGGAAGCCCGGGCCACCAGCCGACCCTCACCCAAACCCGAGGTCGAAGGGCGAGGCCACTCCGGAGCGGAGGTTCACCCCTCTCCTCGCCCCTCGAACGAAGATCCTCATGGAAATTGAGGGCGAGCACTACCTCCACCGACCTCCTCCTCAGAACCCAAGAGGTATCCGAGACAAGTCAAAGTACTGCCAGTTCCACCGCGAGCACGGTCATGACACGGAGGAGTGTCGCAACCTGAAACGGGAGATCGAGGAGCTGATCAAGAGGGGCTACCTCAGGAAGTTCGTCAGGAACGAGGTACCCGCGGAGGGGCAGCCGCTCGCGGCCTTACCACCGGTTCCTGCAATCGATAACCGCCTGACGGAGAAGCCGGTGGGCATGATCTCACTTGGGGTCGGGCGGGCGGCGAAGAGAGCCCGAGAAGTCGAGAACCCGGAGAATGTAATCCCTCCTGAGGAGGGGAAGGAAAACAAGAATGTAAACAATGCTGCCGTGGTGGTCGAGATGACCATCGCGAAGCATTCTATACATCGAATCATGGTAGATAGTGGAAGCTCGGCTGACGTGCTTTTTTACGATGCTTTCTCCCGGATGAATTTGTCCCATGATCAGTTGAGACCAGTGCATACCCCCCTGGTAGGCTTTACCGGGGACTCCGTGGGGGTCGAAGGGGAGATTACTCTCCCGGTCACCGCCGGATCCCCACCTCGGCAAACGACCGTCCTGATGACATTTACCGTCGTCAGGCTCCCTTCGCCTTACAACGCGATTCTCGGGCATCCCGGGCTCAACCAACTGGACACCATGATTTCCACGAAGAGGTTGTTGGTGCAGTTCCCCACGTCTTCCGAGCTCGGGGTGATGAAGGGGACGACCCAGCCGATCCCGCATTGCCTCCAGACGGTCCCGGGCGCCCGGGGCGCGGAGCTCGGCCCCGACGTTGACGACCTCGACCTAAGGGAGAAGGAACCCAGGGGGGGGCCCGTAGAGCGCCTGCTGACTTATCCCCTTTGTTCGGACCCGCTGAAGACGGTGCAGGTCAGGGCGCAACTCCCAGAAGAAGAACGGACCCGCTTGCTGGAGTTCCTCTGCGCGAACGCAGACGTGTTCGCCTGGTCAGCGACCGACATGCCGGGCATTCCCCCCGAGGTCATCACGCACAGGCTAAACATGGATCCGAGCTACCGCCCAGTCGGCCAGAAGAAGAGGAGCTTCGCCATGGAGAGACAGAGGGCCATCAACGAGGAGGTGGAGAAACTCCTCGCCGTCGGCTTTGTGCGGGAAGTCCAATATCCCAATTGGCTAGCGAACGTGGTCATGGTAAGGAAGAGAAGTGGTAAGTGGAGGATCTGTGTGGACTACACCGACCTCAACCGAGCATGCCCGAAGGACAGTTTCCCTCTCCCAAAGATCGACCAGCTGGTCGACACCACGTCAGGGCATCGCCTCCTGTCATTCATGGACGCCTTCTCGAGATACATCCAGATCCGAATGAACCCGGAGGACGAGGAGCACACCGCCTTCATCATCGACCGTGGAACTTTTTGCTACAGGATGATGCCGTTCGGCCTTAAGAACGCCGGGGCCACGTACCAGCGTCTGGTCAACAGGATCTTCAAGGACCAGATCGGCCGCAACATGCAAGTGTACGTGGACGATATGCTGGTAATGAGCAAACCCGATTCGGACCACGTAGCTGACCTGGCGAAGACATTCGGCAACCTCCGACGTCATCAGATGAAGCTGAACCCTGCGAAGTGTGCCTTCGGCGTCTCCGTCGGGAAGTTCCTAGGATTCATGGTGACCCAAAGAGGAATTGAAGCCAACCCGGAGAAGGTCCAGGCCATCCTGGACATGGAGCAGCCCGCCTCCAAGAAGCAAGTGCAGCAACTCACCGGCCGGGTTGCGGCCCTCAGCCGCTTCATCTCCAGGTCGACCGATTGCTGCCGTCCCTTTTTCAAGGTGCTGAGAAAGATGAACGACTTCGCCTGGACCGAGGAATGCCAGGAGGCCTTTGAAGAGCTGAAAAAGACGCTCGCATCGCCACCGCTACTTTCCCGGCCCGAGGAGGGGGAGGAGCTCATCCTTTACCTGGCGGTCACCCCGAAAGCCGTCAGTTCGGTCCTAGTTCGGACCGACGACCAAGGAGTCCAGCGGCCGGTGTACTATACCAGCAAACTTCTCCGCGACGCGGAGCTCAGGTATTCTCGGCCCGAGAAGCTCGTTTTTGTGTTAATAGTGTCTGCTCAGCGTCTTAGGCCCTATTTCCAAGCGCATCCCATCGCCGTCCTGACGGATCAGCCGCTGAAAGCGGTGCTCAGCCGACCCGACACCTCGGGGCGATTGGCAAAGTGGGCACTGAAGCTCAGCGAGTTCGACATCGCGTACAGGCCCAGGTCGGCCATGAAAGCACAGGTGCTAGCCGACTTCTTGGTCGAATGCGCGGGATTAGGCAAGGAGCCCGAGGAGGATCCCTTGCACCGGCAGTTGAAAGCGGGCCCCGAGGGGCCTGAAGAGGATGCATGGATCCTCCACGTAGATGGAGCCTCGAACTCTAGCGGGAGTGGAGCCGGACTCATTCTTGCCAACAGCGATAGGGTCATCGCCGAATGCGCGCTCCGTTTCCAGTTCGCCGCGATAAACAATCAGGCGGAGTATGAGACGCTCCTCGCCGGGCTGAGGGTCTCCCGCGAGCTGGGCGTGATTAACCTTAAGGCCTTCACTGACACCCAGCTCGTGGCAGGACAGGTCTCCGGGGAGTATGCCGCGCACAACCCCCAAATGGCGAAATACTTGGAGCTCGTCAAGGCGGGCACGGCCGGTTTCCGGTGCTTCAACATCTTCCACATCCCCCGCAAGGAGAATGCCCGTGCGGACACTCTTTCCCGGCTGGCGACCCTGCCGGACTCGATGCTGGGTCGCGCTCACGTGGAGCACCTTAAGGCCCCAAGCCACGAGACCCTAGTGGAGGTCCATCAGGTCAGCCGTGAGCCTAGCTGGATGGACAAGTACGCCGAATACATAACTAGCGGCACCTTGCCAGAGGACCGCGAGGCGGCCCGCCTCATCAGAAAGAAGGCCGTGTGGTTCGTCCTGATGGATGGGCAGTTGTATCGAAGATCCTTCTCCTACCCCCTCCTTAAATGCGTAGGACCCGCGGAAGCCAGACTCGTGCTCCAGGAGATTTACGAGGGCGTCTGTAGGAACCACGTGGGGGGCAGAGCGTTGGCCTACAAGGCCCTTCATCAGGGCTACTTTTGGGAGACGATGAAGGAAGATGCCGCTGATTTTGTGAGGAGGTGCGATCGGTGCCAGCGTCATGCCACGGTGCAACGGCAGCCCTCCAACCCAATCTCCCAGCTTTCAGCTCCGTGGCCATTCGCCCAATGGGGGATGGACCTTCTGGGCCCATTCCCGCCGGTGTCTGGACAGCGAAAATTCTTGATCGTGGCCATCGACTACTTCACGAAGTGGGTCGAGGCCGAACCTTTAGCACGGATCACCGGGGCAAACGTCGCCAAGTTCTTCTGGAAGTCGATCGTTTGCCGCTTCGGCCTCCCCCACACCGTGGTCACTCATAACGGGCGCCAGTTCGACTGCCGGGAATTTGAAGAGTTCTGCGGCGACCTCGGCATCAGGCATCGCTTCACCTCGGTGGCGCATCCTCAGACCAACGAAGAGGCCGAGGTCACAAACAGGACCATTTTGCAGGGCCTCCGCACGCGGCTGGACCAGGCCAAGGGCAGATGGGCCGAGGAGCTCCCCAGCGTTCTTTGGGCGTACCATACCACCCCGAGGACGGCGACCGACGAGACCCCGTTCAACCTCATCTTTGGAGCCGAAGCGGTCATCCCGATCGAGCTCAGCCTACCCACACTGCGTGTGGAGCAATATGACGAGACAGAGAACCCCACCAGAATGATGCTCAACCTTGACCTTCTTGAAGAGACGAGGGACAAGGCCCGAGTTCGGATGGCGGCGTATAGGCAGCGGGTGGCCAGGTATTACAACTCCCGAGTGCGGCCGAAGTCCTTTCGTCCCGGAGATCTGGTCCTCCGGCGCGCTGAAGCTTCTCAGCCACGGGAGTGCGGCAAGCTCTCACCAAACTGGGAAGGCCCGTACCGGGTAGCAAAAGCCCTCCCCCACGGCGCCTACTACCTGGAGGAATTGGGAGGGGCCAGGTTTCCCCGGACGTGGAACGCCTCGAACCTAAGAATGTATTATCAGTAATGTAAGGTTCCCCACTCATGCAATAAAGTTTCTTTGCTTCAAACGCTCTTTCTCACCTCGTAGGGAAACCGGCGCATGGCCCTGGGTTCGGCACACCCGATCGTGGTCGAAGGCCGAAGGAAGCGAGAAGTCCCGGGCTTCGGTTTGGAAGGCGGGGCAGAACCCAGTTCGCCCACGCGAGCACGGAGAACAGCTCGGCAAGCCGCGCAAGGCTTGAGAAAGCCTGCGGCCCCAGGGATCAGTCCGGAAGTCTCGGGATTCGGTCTGGAAGGCGGGGCAGAACCCAGTTCGCCCATGCGAGCACAGAGAACAGCACGGCAAGCCGCGCAAGGCTTGAGAAAGCCTGCGGCCCCAGGGATCAGTCCGGAAGTCCCGGGCTTCGGTCTGGAAGGCGGGGCAGAACCCAGTTCGCCCATGCAAGCACGGAGAACAGCTCGGCAAGCCACGCAAGGCTTGAGAAAGCCTGCGGCCCCGGGGTTCAGTCCGGAAGTCCCGGGCTTCGGTCTGGAAGGCGGGGCAGAACCCAGTTCGCCCACGCGAGCACGGAGAACAGCTCGGCAAGCCGCGCAAGGCTTGAGAAAGCCTGCGGCCCCGGGGTTCAGTCCGGAAGTCCCGGGCTTCGGTCTGGAAGGCTAGGCAGAACCCAGTTCGCCCACGTGAACACGAAGGCAAGCCCAAAGAAGGACCCGCTCGAGGCCTACTCTGATGCCACCCGGTCTGGAATGTCCCAGACTTTGATCTGAGAGCCGGATGGGACCAGGTCCACCCTCGTCCCGGCACTCCACCACATCAACATCTTAGAAAGAAAGAAGAGAAGAAAGAAAAGCAAAAGAGAAGGCGAGTCTGAGACATGGCCAAACTGAATTTTCATTGATGAAATAGAGGAAAGTACAAACTGGGAGTCCCGACAGGCCGGGAGTCCCAAAAAAAAAAAAGGGAGAACAAATCAAGAAGAAAAAGAACCACAGATCAGTTCGGCGCGGTGGCGGGGTCCTCGGCCGGGGTCGCAGGCTCCACTCCCTCGCCGTCGGCGGCTGCTGGCTCGGGGGGTTGCTCCGGGGCTTCGGCCGTATCACCCACCGGGGGCGCAGCTGTGGCAACGACCGCGCCGAAAGCCCTTCGGTCGGGTCCTTGCCTCCTACCTCCGAGCACCACCCCACTGAGGTCAAGCCCGGGGTAGAAGGACCCCACCTTCTCCCGGCACATCCGGAACCCCTTCAGGAAGGAGTCCACGACGGCCTCCCGGACCTCCGAGATGTACTCGTCGGAGGCCCGGAATTTCGGGACGGCTTCCTGCGCCTCCCGCTTCGCGGCCTCCAGGAGCCCGTTGACGTAGGTGCTCCGCTCTTTCGCCGCACTCGCCTCCCGTCTGGCCTCTTCCAGCTGGCGCTCCAGCCACTGAGAATGGGCCCGAAGGCGAGCCTTCTCGGCCGCGTCCTCTTCCGCGCGGTGCTGGTGAGAGTTCCTCTCCTCGGACAGAGAGGTCTCCAGTTCCTTGTTTCGCTCCTCGGCGCGCGCCAGGTCCGCCTGGAGGGTCTGGTTGTTCGCTCGCAGCTCGACCCCCTTCTCCATGAGGTCTTGGACGTCGGCCGCGAGCTTGCCGAGCTTCTATTCCTTCTCGGCATCTTTCTTCGTGTACCCTGCGAGGAAGTTCCTCAGCAGGAGCACGTCGTTCCCGATCTGCACAGCAAAATAGTCGGGTTAGTATAAAAGCTAACCGAGGCCAAAGAAGACAAAGGAGCCTGAGTTTGGACTTACCATGAAGAGCTGCGGGAGGATCCCGAGCAGGGCGTCGGCGTAGTCCCTGCCGCCTCAAGATCGGCGGTCCCGCGCGGTGGAGGCATACTCCATCACTTTCTCCGCGAGCCCCTTGTCGCGGATCACTGAGCAGCGGTTGGTGATCACCGGTGGCAGCGCCGTTAGGTCGGCTGCGGTGGCGACTGCCCCTCCAGCAAGAATCGTCGTCGACGGTGCGGCAGAGGTCGCGGGCTGCGCTGTCGGAGCCGCGGCAACGACGGGGCCGGCGCTGGGCGGAGCTGCTGGTGGTGGAGCCCCCTCGTCGGCGGCACCGCCGGGTCTGACGGCGGGCGCATCAATGGCCCCACCCCGAGGTAGTCTGGGCGGGGGAGCAGCGGCCACCGGACTGGGTACAGTCGCTGGCACGACCTCCTGGCTCGCCTCTGTGCGAGCCCTCTTCGTCGCGGGCTCATCCACCTCGACGACGTCCCTCTGGGCCGCGCCCTCCAGGAGGTTCTCTAGCGAAAATTTCATGCCTGCAATGCAAAAAAAAAGAAGGTCAGTTAGCTCGGCTAAAAAGGAGAAAGAATACAGAAGTCAAGGGAGGACCGAATCTCACCCGGCTCGTGGATGGGACTGATCCCGGCCTCAAACAGATTCTGCTCCGAGAGCAGAACCTCGAGCGCCGGGACCACATCGCTCAGGAGCAGGGAGTAGGCCTCTTGGTCCGCTGACTCGACCTGGGAGTTCCGGTTTGGAGACCGGTCTGATTCGCTCCAGGCCCAGTCGACATCCTCGACCGAGGCAAAGAAGAACCGGTTCTTCCAGCCCTTGATAGAAGAAGGGAGGTCGAACCGGAGACACCTGGGCCGGGGCGAGATGTACCACCAGCCGTCGTCGGTGGAGTACCTCTTCAGGGTAAACAAAGCCCTGAAAAGGGAAAAATGGGCAACAAACCTGTGGAAGTGACAAAAAATAATAAAAGAAATGATGACCCGGATGGCATTGGGAGCCAACTGGGCCGGCACGAGACGGAAGTGACTAAGGAAAGAAAGGAAGAAGGGGTGTAGAGGAAATCGAAGACCCCCGAGAAGGAAGTCTTCGTAGAAGGCTATG
Source organism: Areca catechu (assembly GCA_021397845.1). Classification (NCBI taxonomy): domain Eukaryota; kingdom Viridiplantae; phylum Streptophyta; class Magnoliopsida; order Arecales; family Arecaceae; genus Areca; species Areca catechu. The sequence goes on along the minus strand of CM038046.1, from coordinate 23,982,600 downwards.
CGGCCGGGGCCACTCATGGTGACGCGATCCCCGGGCCACGGAACAAGCAGACGGATTGATCCCGGGATGCCGTAGACCTCCCGGATCAAAGAGAGGTCGCCTTCGGTCATTGTGGAAGCATGACCGGAGGGACCGGCAGAAAGAGAAGGAGGAAGAGAGAGAAGTGGAAGAGCAGAAGCGACAGGAGGAGACCGGACACCCCTGGGGATGCCAATGGTGATCCCCCCAGGTTGCAGTCGCCTGCGGGTCTCCTCCGAGATTACTTCCTCCTCCGAGGAGGAAGAAGACGGAGTCCTCGGTCGGGACGGACCGGCCTCGTCCGGATTAGAGGAAACATGGCGACGGCGCGCCATGACGAAGAAGAAGGCAAGAAGGATTCGAGGCGGAAGAAGAGGGGAACCAGGAGGAAAATGAAGGCACTCACCGAAAATGCACTGTACGAACGCGGGGCAATGGAAATTAGCCTGTAGCAAACCGCCCACGAAGCAAGGGAAAAGGCCTCATTCCGGAAAGCTCCCTCCTTTTCAAACTCAATCGACAGCGACCGTACCCATCATTCCGCTCCGAGCCATTGGATGGTCGCCGCGTGGACGCACGCCCGACACCGACGCCTCGTTAGCAGGGAAACGGCCTCTGCTTCGAAACGACGCATTTATTACAAGCAAGTGGGCGACGCGTGGCGGCCTCCTATAGGGCTTCGGGCGCACCGAGAAACGGCGACGAGGATCGCGGCAGTTATGATGCAAGATCTTCGCCTCCCCACATCATATCTGCATTTAATCCCGACGTTCCGTTCTACGACGTCCCAACGGAACGGCGGATTGGGGGGCAACTGTTACGGCCGTAATGATGACGTGGCCAGTCTCAGATTCCGACAGGTAATCGAGCCGCGTGGAGGTTTCTTCGGCCGAGTCAGCCTCGGCTCCCACGCTACCGAGGTCGAGCTCAGCCCTTTCCCCCCCGGCTACCTCGCCAGGTGATATCCCGAGACGTTACCACCCTCGCCGAAGTCGAGTTCGGTCCGGGTCCACTCCTGCCACCTCGCCAGGTGTCCACCCAAGAGGGGTCCACCTCGGTCGAGGTCGGCTGCTCCCCCGCTCCCTCGCCAGGTGGCGCCCATAGACGGTCCCACCAAGGCCGAGGTCGAGCCGGGCTCCTTCGCTCCTTCGCCAGGTGGCCCCCGGAGACGGGACCACCTCGACCGAAGCCGAGCGCTCTCCTGCCACCTCGCCAGGTGTCCACCCGGGAGGGGTCCACCTCGGCCGAGGTCGGCTGCTCCCCCGCTCCCTTGCCAGGTGGCACCCAGAGACGGTCCCACCAATGCCGAGGTCGAGCCGGGCCCCTTCGCTCCTTCGCCAGGTGGCCCCCGGAGACGGGACCACCTCGACCGAAGCCGAGCGCTCTCCTGCCACCTCGCCAGGTGTCCACCCGGGAGGGATCCACCTCAGCCGAGGTCGGCTGCTCCCTCGCTCCCTCGCCAGGTGGCGCCCAGAGACGGTCCCACCAATGCCGAGGTCGAGCCGGGCCCCTTCGCTCCTTCGCCAGGTGGCCCCCGGAGACGGGTCCACCTCGACCGAAGCCGAACGCCCTTCTGCCGCTCCGCCAGGTGTCCACCCGGGAGGGGTCCACCTCGGCCGAGGTCAGGCCGCCCATACAGAGAAGGTCCCAAAGAGCGGAGGCGCAGGTTCCGAGGTTGGCCCTCGAGCCGTGCGCACCACAGACGGCGCCCCGTGCGGATGGCGGCGGCACGCGAAACATCACTTACGTTGGCCCGGCATGTACCGCAGTAGAAAGACGCGGTTCTGGCAAAACAGGGCCCGTCAACGGACAGCGCCGGCACCTAGGAAGGGGAGCGCCCACACCGGGCCCGAGGTCTGACCTGCCGCCCTGCCGGCGCCCCCCTCCTTTATCCTTTCCCCGCTGGGTTCGGCACCCAAGGTCAGAAAGCCGCCTGGCCCTCAAAACCAAAAGGGGAAAGAGAAAAGGATGGAAAGGGGGCGACGAGAGCGACAAGGGGAGCCCCCCAAGAGCGGAAAACAGGCAGGCGGCGGGAGGAGATAAAAGGAAGGAAGAGGAGGCGACCAGGTAAGGTGGGACGAGTAAGAAACAAAGGCTGAAGGCTCCGCTCCGAGAGTGAGATCCAGGGCCTCGAGAGGGGATCGCTTGGCGTGAGCTCGGCAAGGAGATCCAGCCGAGTTTCTGGTCCCTCTGGCACCTTTTTTGCTAGTAAATTCTCTGAGTCTGGGACTCCTTCGGGGCCCGTCCCGAAAAATCTGTTCCTTCTCACCGCCTACTAACTTGACCGTCGGAGCTCCCTCGCCGGGATCCCCGGCCAGGGTCTTCTGACCTTGCCTTGCAGGTTCGCTCCTTCGCCAGGAGGCCCCAGGAGCGAAGCGGTCTGGTAGGATCGACGGTTCCGAGGCACGGGCGCGGCGGCGAGATCGGCAACACCGACCATATCAAAACTATATAATAGAAGTCCTCTATCGATGATTTAAGTTGTTGAATATGATCTATTATATTAAAACTATTTACATATAAAAAATTATATGATTTAAAAATTTATAATTTATATATCAAATGATCAAAAATATAATTAATTTTATTTTATTTAGGCTGTCCAATTTTTAACTATTTGATCATAGACTAAAAATTTCTAAATCATATAATTTTTAATATGTAAGTAATTTTGATATAATAAATCATATTTATTGAGATGAATCATCAATATAAAATCTTTGTTATAAAATTTTGGTCTAACCAGTTTTTAGTTTTAAATATATTAAAAAATTAAGTTCATATATATATAATATGAAAGGATCAACGCACTCAATATTTATTATAGCCCTGTTCTTATTTCACTATAATTAAAAATTTCATACTAAAATGTCATTGGAATCAAGATGCAAGGTTAAAACATCAAACTGAGCATTTGACTGCCAACTACAAAATATAGGATTTCATATCTAGATGTTTATACCATTAGTGCAAAATTAAATTTTACTCACAAACAGACCATCCAACTCTAGCTTTATATACATCAAAGAGTAAATCTAACTATTTAATATAATACATTCATTTTATCCCAAAAATAATAATAATAACTACCATTTCACATCCAATTTAACTAGATGACTTTTCCTATCCTTCTCGATTTTTTTGATTTTTTTTTTTCCGGGGTGGGGGGTTGTAAATTCTCGACCCTTCCAGATTATTTGTCACCAAGTCGAAGCTGCGACTCAGCTTCGTGTTGAATGCTTGTTGGCTTACCCGAGTGCCGACCACCGACAGGTAAGTCTACCGTAGCCGTCTAATTTCCCAGCCTCTAGCCTCGGAGGTCCGAAGCACAAGGCTCGGATCTGGGTCACCTTCTCTCGGCCTATAAATGCTACCCATGATCTCTTGCCAACTCGCGCGTCTCATCCTTTTCAGGTCGCTAAATTGACAGATATTTTGCGGAAATTTCGGGAAGGTAAAAATTTTATGTCCGGTTAATATTATCTCAGCAAATTTACTGGATTTGTTGTTGTCTGTTCGATGTCCGATCTGTTCTCCAAAGGCTAAAACTACTGCTAGATCTGATCAATTTGAGCCAGATCTCTACACTAGAAGAGGGATTTAACGTGGTAGATCTTGGAAAATCTTAAATGGTTTGGTCGCATGATGCTGTAGGATTTATTCTTAGATTTTTTTAAGGTTTTAAAGATTTGGAAGACTGGTTCTTGGATGAGACTCCGTGTGTTTTAGATCAGATCTGAGATCATGGAATAAATCTATGGATTCGCGAGTTGTGGAAATGTTTTGTTAGATTAAGAATCATGGTCTTAGTCATGGTCGTGTTCTTAGTTGCAGTTGATGTGTTTGGGTTTTTTCATCAAATAACAAAATATTCGTAGATCTGCAAAATAATGATTATGTTTTGCTTGGACTCTCTCTGTTTTCGGAATTAGTTCTTTGATTTATGCTGTTATTTGCGTTTTTGGAGGCTGCTTACAGTTTACAGTTTCTTTGGTTATCTAGTTTGATAAGGATTATGTTCTGCTTAGCCTGTTTCAATTTTGAGGAATTAGTGGTCTGATTTATGCTGTTATTGTGTTTTTGGAGGCTGTTTACTGTTTATAATATGCTTGGTTATTTAGTTTCATTTGAGGGAATTTTGGTTGGTTGTCTAGTTGTTTAATTTTAGTTTAGAATAGTTTCTCTGTTTTAAGTGGACTAACATAACTAAATAGTTGCTGTGATTAGATATTTGGAATAGTTTCTCTGTTTATACTGTTTGTTTTGATCTGATCATAGTGATGGGACTGTGGGCATGAATTTATTCTTATTTCTTTGGCTATATGTCTAGTTAAACAATTTGGGTTGTTATCTTTTGATCAATGGTTCAAACTATGTGCATCTATAGAATGAATTCATTTTTCCTTTGAAGTGCATGTTTGATCAGAAACATAATTCATTGTCTTAGATCTGTTCTACATTCAATTTGTTCGTTCCCCTTGGCACGAAGTGCATCACCTCTTAACAGGGCAATTGGTTGGTTATAGACATATCTTAACAATGTTTGTTTGTAATTTGGTCTGTTTGGCCTTTTGCATGCTGAACCTAAACCTTCCATCATCAATTATTGTGCTTTCTGTTTGGTAAATGCACTCTGCAGTTTTATGGTTAATCTGAAATTAATGCATCTTATCAAATTTCTCTTTGGAATTGTCTTACATGTGATAGGTGCATGGCAATATCTTTGATTTTTTTTCGACATAATTATAAATGCTAATCTTAGTTTGCATTGTAATTTTCTTTTATCTCTGAAGGCTCTGATGCATCATAGTATGTCCCTTCTCTTGATCAAATTAAATATTGTAGTTTGCAAGCAGATTTATCATAAGTCAGTTCTTTACTTGTGCATGTTAAAAACTCCTGGATGTTGTTGCCTACATGGGCGTTGTACTTGCATTGCATATAGAATTGGTGTCAAGAAAAGCAAAATATAAAGTTTAGGTGCAAGTCATGTGTTATTCGTGGAACTTTGAGGAACTGTGGTGTTATTTGACATGGTTATACTTTTGGCGGGCCAACGAGGTGTCGTGGAGGTTCTTGACTGTTTTAAAATTATGCATCTAGAATAGCTTTAACAGCATTCAATTTTCTCTTAAGCTTTTATTTTGCATCGCCTGCTAAATTATTCTCCCTTCTTGTTCCATTTGATAGAAAAAGTTGCCGAGTATCTAAAGACCAATGAGCACCATGGCAATATCATCCGGGGCAGCAGCAAGGTCCACACTCAACCCAAATGCCCCGCTTTTTATCCCGGCAGCATTTCAGCAGGTGGAGGATTTCTCCCCGGAGTGGTGGGAGCTGGTGAAGACAACCACATGGTTCCGCGACCACTGGTTCCATCTGCACCAGGAGCAAGAAACTTTCGATGGTGATGATGATGAGGATGTTGCAAATCTGCTTCCAGAATCCTTCGATCTTGGCATCGCAGATGAGTTGTCCATTCTCGAGGCAGAGTTTGAAGCTGGAGTTTACTTTCAACCTGTGGGTGCTGAAGAACCATTTTCTGGTATTCAGAAGGAAGAGAAGCCAAAGCCTGGTAGGCAATTCTGTTTCATGAAATGCACTGTAACATCTTCAAGTCTATATGCAGCCATATGTGATTACTAGAGTCTTTATCTATTTCTATAATTGTTGACTTGGATGGTAGGATTTAATACTTGTGATAATGTTCTTGGAGATTGCTGCAGTGGCACTGAGTGGCATGTTTAGTTATCTGGAGGAAGGGATTGATTTAACTGAAACGATGAGGAGCCTGAGCTTGAAATCTCCTAAGAATGGCAGGGCTAGACCTGCTGTGGAACCGGCCAGGTTTCGGGAGAAGCCATTGCAATGCATGAGCCCGAAGCGCAGCACTCATCGCATCATTCAGCAGCCCCGTTGAGAACTCGTGGTCGTGGTTGCCGCCGCCGTGTCGTGGAGGGAAGCAGTTCATGTCCAACTTTCAATGTACTTGTGTATAGATCTAAAATGCAGCTCTAGTGTTGTCCAGTTCTTGTTCAGGCACTGTTTCATCTAATTAGCTCTGAGAAACAAAAAAGAGAAGAAAGAGTGATGTAACAAAGAAAAAAAGATGTTGTAGTTCAGTTCAGAAAACCCCATCATATGCACAGCGTTTGTTGAATATTTTTCCTTTGCTGCCACTACCCATGAAATTGTCTTTGAAAGAAGCCCGGGGTGCGTGCTGGAGTTTTCTTTATGCTCTTTTTTTTTAAAAAAAATAATAATAAATTTCCCATTCCTTTAGGCTAAATTAAGAAGACTACTGAAATATGAAAAGGTTATAATATTGCTACATTATCCATCATTTTGGACTTATAGGTGCATTTGGTTCGGAATGAATCAAAAGGGGAATTGGGGTGGTCATATTCTTTTCGAGGTATGTATTTGATTGGGCGTTGAAATTGGTATCAGAATGAATTTGAATATTTGTATGGAATAATTATTGGATTTAGAAAGATATTGGAGTTATATATATATATAGATTATGGCTAGAATGAAAATTATTTATTTTTATTTTTAATTAAGAGTTCAATTTCTTTTGACCAAAAATATGCGTTTCTTTATCTATTTGTCATCTATTTATCGAAAAAGTTATTTAGAATAGATGTTTAATGATCAACCTTTTTCTTTTTTTTCTTTTTCTTTTTTTTACGTGCAATTTGGATTGCATGGTGATTGTTCTCGAATGAACGTAGCCTCGTGCTAGAGGGGCAGGGAACATAAAGGGGCCGACTTTATATTATCTAAGAATCTTGCCAGTTCTCTTGGAGATTCAGATAGAAATCTCAGAAATCTCTTCTCTTCATCTGTTCCCCGTTTATTCCTCAGGTTATTATCATAACGAAGGATTTTAGCTCTCTCTCTGTTCCCCGTTTATTCCTCAGGTTATTATCATAACGAAGGATTTTAGCTCTCTCTCACCAATTTCTCTAACAAATCATAGAATTTGTTGGGATTTGATATGTGCAGCGGATTAAACCAATTTAGATCTTCAAATAATTTCTATTTACTCGTTTAAGCAATTAACCAATCACAACACAGGCAGATATCAAATCAAAAGAATACGAGATTTACGTGATTTGGCAAAATATTGTCTACGTCCACCAAGAGAAAATAATAATCCACTATAATCTGATCCAAATATGGGTACAAAAAAAATACAAATATCCAGATAACAAATGCCATATTAAAAACAAAGAGACATGATAAATAAACAAAAGATGATGAAAGAAGTACGAGAAAAATCCCAAATACCAGGCCTCTAGCTTTTCCTAGTGCCTGAATCGAAGAAGAAATCTTTCTGAAATTTCTCTGAATTTTTTTCTCTCTCTGTCTCTCTCTGTCTATGTGTATCAAAGACCGCAAGCTCTCTGTGGTTAAATAATCATCTGAAACGGCATCCAAAACAGACCTAAAATGAGTCCAGAAAGTCCAAAACACTCCCAAGCCATCAGATCAAAGAACAAGAGTCCAGATTGCGCCAAAAACTGCACCAAATCAAGCCCCAAAGAGGTCAGATCCATCTCAGCCATCCGATCGCGCCATCGGATGGTCAGGATCAAACGAAATCCCGTAGACTACTCAAACACCTCGCGAAACGCACGGAAAACCGCGTGGAAAATGTGGGGAAACGCCCCAAGAGTTAGCCGCAGCCGCTTGGGTCGGGCCCACGCGCGCCCGCGCGCGCTGCGCGTGGGCCTGGACCGCGCGCGCGCCTGCGCGTTGGGCCGAGCGCCCGCCCACACCGCGCGTCGCGCGTGGGTCAGGGTTCGTGGGTCTTCGTGGCTGCTTCGTGAGAGCAAGTTTTTACAGGAGCAAACACGTAACAATCCTCCTCCTTGCGACCAAAAATAAATGCCTCTATCAAATATGGATTATAAAGCCTCCTCCTCATCAAAAGACCCCGAAGGGGATTACCAAGTACTCAAACCAATCAAGTTCTGAAATGTCCTGAACTTGACTACTGGAATTGGTTTAGTGAGCATATCAGCCGGATTATTAGCAGTGCAAATTTTTTGAAGTTGAATATCACAATCCTCTACCAAATCTCTGATAAAGTGATACCTGACATCAACATGCTTAGTGCGCTCATGATACATCTGATCTCTGACGAGATGTAATGCACTCTGACTGTCACAGTGAATAACCAAAGAATTCTGCTTGAGACCCAAATCTTGTACTAAACCTCTTAGCCAGATTGCTTCCTTTGCTGCCTCTGTCAAAGCCATATACTCTGCCTCTGTAGTAGACAAAGTAACTGTAGATTGCAAAGTAGCCTTCCAGCTAATTGCACAACCAGAGAGAGTAAATACATATGAGGTCAATGACCTCCTCCTATCCAAGTCATAAGCATAATCTGAATCACAGAATCCTGTAACAGTGCAACCACTCTGTTCGGAGAATACCAATCCCAAATCAGAAGTACCTTTCAAATATCGAAGAATCCATTTCATAGCTGACCAGTGAGCTTTTCCAAGCTTGTCCATATATCTGCTCACTATACTAATTACCTGTGAAATATCAGGACGAGTGCAGACCATTGCATACATGATACTGCCAACTGCACTTGCATAAGGTACTTTAGACATATACTTCTCCTCATCAACAGTCTGAGAAGAATCCCTAGCAGATAAACGAAAGTGACTGGCAAAGGGCGTAGTGACTGGCTTAGCTGTAGACATACAAAATTTTTCCAAGACTTTCATAATATAACTGTGCTGAGTAACAAATAATCTACATAATTGCCTGTCACGAATGATCTCCATTCCAAGTATTTTCTTTGCCGGTCCAAGGTCCTTCATCTCAAATGCAGTGCTAAGTTCAGCTTTCAGCTTCTGGATGACTGACATATCCCTGGCTGCAATCATCATGTCATCAACATATAATAATAAATAACAAAAGGACCCGTCTGAAAGCTGCTGATGATACATGCAACTATCATATGGAGATCTATCAAATTCATGGTCAACCATAAACTTATCAAATTTACAATACCATTGTCTTGGAGACTGCTTCAAACCATATAAAGACCTTTTGAGCAAGCATACATGATCTTCTCTATCCGGAGCCTCAAAACTAGGTGGCTGTTGCATATAAATCTACTCCTCCAAGTCACCATGTAAAAAAGCTGTCTTGACATCCAGCTGTTCTAACTCCAAATTCTGAGAAGCAACTAAAGCAAGGAACACACGAATAGAAGAGTGTTTAACTACAGGAAAAAATACCTCCTTGTAATCAATACCCTCTCGTTGACTGTAACCCTTAACCACCAACCTTGCCTTATATTTCAAATCTTGAGGAGTAGCTCCTTCCTTCTTCTTGAAGATCCATTTGCAGCCAATTTTCTTTTTGCTCTTAGATAATCTGACTAATTCCCAAGTCTGATTCTTTTCCAAAGACTGAAGCTCTTCTACCATAGCCATGGTCCATTGCTCAGCCTGTGAACTACCAATTACTTCTTGAAATGTGGTCGGCTCATCACCTATAGTGTCTGCAATATTCAGAGCATAATATACTAACTCAGCACAAGCAGAATCCTCAAAACCATACCTTTGAGGTGCTCTGATATTTCGCCTGGATCTTCGAGTGGCAATACTATCATCTTGACCTTGTCCAATAACCTCTTCCTGAGTCTGTATCTCTGAATCTGTCTGCTGATACTGTTCATTCTAAATATCACCAGTAGGCTGCAACTGCTGTGATCTAACAGTCTGATAATATCAACAACAGTCCTATCCTGCTCACCCTGAACCTGTTCTCCCTGTGAAGAACTTGGCTGTTGCCGCCTTGAAGGAGTGGATGACTCATTAAAAGTCACATCCCTGCTGACTAGAAAACTTTGGGATCTGGGCTCGATGTACCATAATCTGTAGCCCTTCACCCCATATGCATATCCAAGAAATATGCATTTCTTAGCCCTGTGATTCAGCTTTCCATCTTTGACATGTGCATATGCTGAACACCCAAATACTCTAAGAACTTAATAGCCTGCAGGTCTTCCTGTCCACATCTCTTCCGGAGTCTTCATATTCAAAACAGATGCTGGAGAGCGATTTATTATAAAGCAGGCTGTATGTGCAGCCTCTGCTCAGAAGTCTCTACTCAATCCAGAACTTGACAACATAGATCTGACTCTTTCCAATAGTATGCGATTCATACATTCTGCAACACCATTTTGCTGAGGAGTATACGCTGTGGTTCTATGCCTGACAATGCCCTCTGACTTGCAAAAGTCATTAAACTCTGTAGAACAGAATTCCAATCCATTGTCAGTCCGGAAGGTTTTCACCTTCATCTCAGTTTGCCTCTCGACCAAAGCCTTCCATCCTTTAAAAGTGTGAAACACATCACTTTTATTTTTGATTGTATAAATCCAGACTTTACGATAATAGTCATCAATCAAAGAGAGCAAATACCTAGACCACCCTTGGATGTAATTAGGGTAGGTCCCCATAGGACAGAATGTATGTAATCCACTATACCTGCTGTCCTGTGCACGCCTGTAGTAAAGCTGACTCTGTGTTATTTTTCAAATATGCAATGCTCACAGAATCCAAGTGCACCAACTTTTTGACCTCCTAGCAGACCACGTCTGCTCAGCACCTGTAAACCTTTATCTGACATGTGGCCCAATATTTGATGCCATAACTGTGTCAATTGAACAATAGAGGAATGTGCTGAAGAAGCCTCACCAACCACTGTAGTGCCATCTAAATAGTAAAGAGTGCCACTCAATTTACCTCTTAACAAAGATAATGTACCTTTACTAATTGTAATAGATTTTCTATCTCATCTACCCTCAAAACCTGCAATATCAAGAGCATTTACAGAGAGAAGATTTATTTTCAATTGGGGAATATATCTGACATCATCCAAAGTCACCACAGTATTTGCATGAGATTTGATCTGAACTATACCAATTCCTTCCACTTTACAGATGGCGTCATCCCCAAAAAGAATAGAGCCTCCATCATGGGATCTAAAAGAAGTGAACCATTCTTTATGGGGTGTCATGTGAAAAGATGCTCCAGAGTCCACGATCTAGGTATCAGGCTGACTGATACTGCAAGCAGCTGTAAATACTGCATCATCTGCAACACTACTATGATCTGCAGAAGAAACTGCTACTGATGCCGAATCTGAGATTATTCCTTTATTTTTCTGTTCCTTCTCTTTCATGGACTGTAGAAGTCTACACTCATTTTTTCAGTGGCCTGGCTTCTTACAGTAATGACAGATACCAGGTCTTTTAGACTTAGACTTTGATCTAGTCTTGGACTTATTTCTACCTTGTCTAGCTGTTCTTTGCTCATCTCTACCTCTAACAGTAAGTCCTTGTGCTGGATTTGGAGCCTGATGCTCCAATTGTACTTTCAACCTAAGCTCATTGGATAACAAAGTGGCTTCAACCTCATTGAGACTTATAGTCTATCTTCCATAGAGCATGGTAGTAGTAATATTTTCATAGGACTTAGGCAAAGAATAAATCAAGATCAAAGCCTTGTCTTCCTCATCAACATTAACACCAATATTTGCCAAATCAAGCAAGAGCTTATTATAATCATCCAAGTGATCCTTGAGTGAGATCCTTTCTACCATACGAAATGTGTGAAGCTTGCCTCTCAAATACAGTCTATTAGTGAGAGATTTTACCATATACAAAGTATCCAATTTTTTTCATACACTTTTAGCTGTATCAAGTTTCACTACATTACGGAGGACTTTATCACTCAATCCCGAAAACAAAGACCCAAGTGCTCTTTCATTCATCTCCTCTTTTGCAGCCTCTGTATCACCTGGAATTGCATCAATTCCTTTGAGAGCTGTTGCAATGCCCTCCTTTACCAACAGATATCTCATTCTCACCTTCCATTGTGCAAAATCACATGTACTATCAAATATCGCTACCTCATGCCTAGAGATAGTGGAATGAAAAATAACTGCCTCAGGAGCCGGAGAAGAACTTGGTTGCCCGTCAGATGCCATCCCTTTGCTCTGATACCAATTGTTGGGATGTGTGCAGCGAATTAAACCAATTTAGGCCTCCAAATGATTCCTATTTACTCACTTAGGCAATTAACCAATCACAACATAGGCAGATATCAAATCAAAAGAAGACGAGATTTACGTGGTTCGGCAAAATATTGCCTACATCCACCAAGAGGAAAGGAGTAATCCACTATAATCTGACCCAAATCTGGATACAAAAGGAATACAAATATCCAGATAACAAATGCCATATTAAAAACAAAGAGACATGATAAATAAACAAAAGAGGATGAAAGAAGTACGAGAAAAATCCCAAATACCAGGTCTCTAGCTTTTCCTGGTGCCCGGATCGAAGAAGAAATCTTTCTAAAATTTCTCTGAATTTTTTCTCTCTTTCTCTCTCTGTCTGTGTGTATCAAAGACCGCAGGCTTTCTATAGTTAAATAACTATCTGAAACGGCATCCAAAACAGACCTAAAATGAGTCCAGAAAGTCCAAAATACTCCCAAGCCATCAGATCAAAGAACAAGAGTCCAGATCGCGCCAAAAACAGTGCCAGATCAAGCCCAAAGAGGTCAGATCCATCTTAGCTGTCCGATCGCGCCATCGGACGGTCAGGATTAAAAAAAATCCCGTGGACCACTCAAACACCGCGTGAAATGCACGGGAAATCGCGTGGGAAACGCGGGAAAACGTCCCAAGGGTCAGTCGCAGCTGCCTGGACCGGGCCCGGGCGCTGGGCCGAGCGCCTGCCCATGCCGCGCGTCATGCGTGGGTCGGGGTTCATGGGTCTTCGTGGCTGCTTCGTAGGAGCGGGTTTTTACGGGAGCAAACACGTAACAGAATTTATGAATGCTTTCCCTACCTTTCACCATCTCATTAAATTGGTGCCAAAATTCATAGGTAATTCAGGCAACGGAGGTAGCCATGACAGCCTAAATTACCTTTGGGCATGAAAAATACTTTATCGGTCGTGGTTTAAGCTCAGGTAAGCAAAGCACTGCTACCATAGCATATATTAGCAAGATTTCTCATATGTCAATTGCTCCATGAGCCCTATTCTAAAGGGCCTCATGCAAGTCTTGTCCTTCCAAAAACCTTCTACTAAACTGGTTTGCATTGAAAAGAAGAAAATTGTGCTCCATAGTCCAAAGTAGTTGAGATGTCTTATCTCCATTGCATTCCACCCACCAGTCCTGATGTTGATTTTCTTAGCATTGCTGAAACTTGCATTCTGAGGTTAGCTGCCACAAGTTCTCAAGGAAATAATACCCAAAGCATCCATATATTTTATCAGAATCTGTAGCTAACAACCACCTTCACAAATTGTGGATCATCCAACTTTAGGTATGGGACACCGACCGACAGCTTTCCGCAGATGTAATCTAACTTAAGATATTTCATGATGTTGCACTCCAAAAAGAGACATCCCATGCAGTATGAACCCACATCTACTTTACCTCCAAAGGAACATGCTTAGAGCTTTTTACAGCTAAAAAGCTTTTGACAATATGTCTATCAAGCGTTCCATTGGAGGGCAAACTGCTGCATTTTAAGTGTCCTTAGGTTGTCACCCTTCTTTATTCAACTCCATCACTAGTACTTTTTCCGCAGACCCATCTCTAAGATCTGGTGATGGTGATTGATCCTCCGACATGAAGGATGATCAATCTCCAACTTTAATTTAGCACAACTAAAATTGTTGGACAAAGGACTTATGATACAGAAGAATCACAATACTTGCTATGAATCTATCTTTAATGAAAGTAGAGATCTTAGAATATTGTTTTAGAAACTTAATATTCTTCATTATTTTATTTTAATATTCAAGTCTAGCTAGTTGAAAAATCCTTTCTTCTCCGTAACCATCTTTGTTCCTCGCCGCTAGTTATTGAAATACTTAGGACAGTCAAAGAAAGAATGCTGTGTGCATTTTTCAAGCAAGTTTCGGGCGTTGGTCCTCATTTATTTATGAACTCATGGTCATATTTGTTATAGAATTATGTTTATGATTTAATATGGTCAAAAGAATCATAGATAAAAATTGGGTGAGTCAACCCAAACCCGGCTCGAAATTGGATCAATAGTTAGAGTTTGGACTGAGATATAGGGCAACCCGATCTAACTCGAACCCAAACCCTGTAAATATATATAATATACCAGTTTGGTTTAACCAAGTTGCTTATACTAGCTTTAACAAACACCTCAGCTTAAAAAATTAAGGCTGGATTTGGATAGAAGAGCTTGCCAATTTCTGCCATTCTTCCAAATAATAGAAAAGTTTTTTTTGGACTACTGAGATTCCTTTATTTTTTTTGAAATATTTTATTTTTTGATTCACTTATTGTATTTTACTAGATTGACTTAATATATCTGGATTATCACGAAAAAAAAAAAAAAAAATGTTCAGGCAAGATTTGTACCATACAAAAAAATAGAACAAGATGTCGAGAGCTCTTAATCAATTCAATTGCTTTTCAGTGAAAAGCTTATGAGTCACCCATGACTCACGGAGCTCTTAAAACCCCCACCCCACAAAGCTATATATAAATTACACCTTGGTCATGTATAACCATTATATATGAATTACGGATCATGTAGAACACCTTGGTCAACCAAGGAAACCACCCATAATTTCCCAAATTTGGAAAGAAAAGATTGAAGGCAGCACATTGAGAACAAGGATTGCAATGGTGATCCAATAAGCAAATAAGCCAAATCCTCAATTTATAACAATAATTTTTTTTTAAATATTAACAATGATGATCCAGCTATAAATTTTAATATGAATTTTTCTCGTTTGAGGTAAAACAAAAAGTTCCATGAGAAAATGGGCAAAAAGAAAGAAAGAAAGACAACAGATTATAATATTGAAGAACAACAACAGTTCCGAATTCACAGTCATAGAACTATTCAAGCTAGGCAGGCTTGTAAGTCTTCTCCACGATTTTCCTGAACTCTGCATGAAAGAAATGGGGAAGCATTAGAAATATGTTTTTGAGACCTTTTGCCTTCTAAAGATCACATCATACACACCCTCTTGATTGTTCCAAAGTGCTGCAGCTTGAGCATTGAGAGGTGACTCATTGTTTGGTTCTGAAATCATTGTAACCACATAAGTATTGTAAAACCACATAGCTTAAAAAGAAATTGATTACTTAAGAAATCAATATTACCTCCCAAAAGACTCTGAATTGAGAGCAGTACGGTTCTCACATCATATGCAGATGACCATTTATCCTGAAAGGCCCATGAACATCATCATAGTCCAAATTGGTAATTTCTTGGCAGACATAAAAAATGAGTAGATCATGTTCTAAGCAAAGAAACATTGAAGATAACAGTGATGAAACACAATATGATTCTATGTATACCTGAAGAATATCCAAACAGATGCCTCCATTGAGATCGACATTAGGGTGGAAGCAGACACTCTCAAACTTCACCTTTGGAGGCTTGAAAGGATAATCATTAGGAAAGGAGAGGGAGAGCCTGTAGACCATTCCCTCATAGACAGTGTCTTTGGTCCCAGTGATGGTTCCTTTCCAGCAGAAGATGTTGTCTCCCTCTGGAAAAGCTGATATGCCAGGATCTCCACACATCTGAAGACCAAGAAGGCAATGAGATCATTATTGCATAAGACATCAAAAGATACCAGGTTGCAGAGATTGGCAAGTAACACACTAAGAGAATTCTGAACAGAGCTCTAACTAAACTATAATTTGAAGGGAGGGGGAGGGGGAGCAAAAAGTTATCTTATTCTCACCATTAAAGCCATCAGTTCTGACTGCAGCCTGTTTGCATGTATTAAACAGCAGAAAAAAGTAAGTGCACAATAGATAGGAGATAACAGAACAGGAAGGAGTAGATGAAATATGAAAATTTATTCTCTCTTGCTAGAAGAACTATATCAGAAAGTTTAGATAAATAGATAGATAGATAGATCAAATAGATAGATAGATAGATAGATAGATAGATAGATAGAGAGGGAGAGAGAGAGGAAACACTATCATCGTTAATAAACCAAAGACTACAGTGTTTCAGAACAATTCAATAGAATTATCAACTATTCTAAACAAGATTAGATGATATTGGAAGAAAAGTACAAAAGATCTATGCTAGAAGAACTATATCAGATTTGCTGCAAGAATTAGTCTAGAAACCCTTCTATCCATAGCCCCAAAGCCTAAGAGGGGATCTGGGATAAATTCTTCAGGAACCATAAATAAGAAAGAATTGCCGATGGATCTAATAAAATTCTTCTTCGGTGAAGCAGCTCATGAATTCTTGTAAAAAATAAATATACAAAACCAGATATCCCAGCAAGATTAAGCAAAGAAAAAGAGAGAGAGAAAAAAAAAACTAAGGATACATATAAAAATTCAGAAAGCTTCCAAAATCCATACATGTAAAACAGATTACTTCGTTCTTTTTTAAAAAAATTTGTGGGGGAAATCAACCTTCAAATGGACTAAGGGGATAAAAAGCCCATACACCCATTAAAAAGAAGAAGAAGAAGAAGAAAGAACCAAAAGATGATGACCTCTTCATCAAGAGTTTTTGATAGAAAAGGAATAGATTATAAAAAAGAAACAAGAAATAAAACGTTATAATTCTGGAAAAAAAAAGATCAAAAACTTTTTAGACGGGGCAAGAAGAAAAGATGAAGACCTCTTCAAGACAGACTGGCCATCAGGTCCCTTTGCAACGGGCAGAGGCTCTTTGGCAGCGGCAGGAGCCGTCGCAGGAGGAGTATTGTGGATGTTATCTTGGACATCTTGGTTCTCCCTCGGCATCTTTGCTCGCTTCCTCCTGTTTCAGAGCTGAGATAGTTCTGATCCACAAGATGAAGAACTACCAAGAAAGAGAGAGAAGCTGGGTTTTTCGTTGGCTTGAGGAAGAAGAAGAGACCACAGGAGGAAATGAGAGAGCGATAGAAGGGAAGAAACGAGTGAGGATGGACAAGGTGGTTCCTCTGGTGGGCTTCTTAAACGCGTCTCACCCGCAGGATGCAAGTCCTTCACTCCTTCCGGAGAATTTGAAAATTTTCGACCGTTGGAAGGTTGGGGTGGGGGGGGGGGGGTGCGGGGGTGGGCGGAGCACGCAACGTCTCCCTAACGGCTAGTTTATGAATTACAAGCCGTAGCTGTGCAAATGCGAGGTTTCGACCGCTGATTGAACCACGGTATCAGGTAACCATTTGCACAAAATAAAAAATTTAAAATTGAGTGACAAAGAAAATGCAGTACTTCGTTTGGTTGGACAAATTGGTATTACATGATATAAATGATAAGTAGAGATATTTGAAAAATTAGTCATTTCATTAAAAAAATATGCAACCATGTAGGTGACTTGTATCACATCCCGAATCTAACATTGAAATCGGCTATACAATCGGCCATACAAATCCTAGATATCATCATAGAGCTCATGCTAATTCTAAATACACAAGATTCTTGTCACTTATCAAAATTAAAATTTAATATAATTAACTAAATATCATTAAAATAATTTAATAATAACTAAATAATCAACTCATTCAACTTAAGATCACTAAATAATTAACTTGTTCATTACATGGATATCAGAAATAGAACTAACTAAACAAAGATTCTGATACTCAGTCTCATGCTCGTTCCAATTTATGCTATATATCCTGCGATTCTAAAAAAAATAAAGTAAAGAGTAAGCTTTACGGCCTAGTAAGGATTTCTATACAATTTTACCCATCATTATATGAATCAATAATAATAATAATGAATTATGTATCATAAATATCATGTCATGCATCCAAAATAGCTCAATTATCATAAAACTATTTCATATCTAGTTTGATCAAAAATCCTTCTTTAGGGTTTGGACTAAACACAATCATGCTCAGCCCATTATGGCATATCTCAAATTGACCATGTACTATCCATCTATAGCCAGGCTAACCCATGGACTATCTATCTATGGCTTGGCTATTCTACGTACTATCCACTCGTGGCTCAGCTATTTCATGTATTATCAGCCCGTGGCTCGACTGTCTTATGTACTATCCGTCCATGACCGGCTATCCATGTGTTATCCATCCATGGCTTGACTATCCCATGTATTATCAGCTCGTGGCTCAACTATTCTCGGTGTGGTATGGTTAGTCCAAAATATTCTTTTATTAATTATCAGTTTAACCAAATCTCTACAGATTGTCAAATCATATTTAATTCAAGATTTTTCAAATCGATATCGTTTTCCAAAGTATCCAAATATAATTAAAAAATATATAGTATCAAGCCAACAAATATAATTATCTATTATCAAAATAAAAATAGTATATAAATACTAATACATGTCCATGAATAAAACTATGCTGCATAAAGTACTAGTGATTATGTACAAAAATCCTTACCTCTCTAAGGATAACCCAAATATACCCGATATCAGTCTGTACCCGAAGCTTGCTCAATACCCTTCTTCTTAGAAAGCTATTTCTCTATAATAATAATTTTTAATATAAATAAATAATTATATAGTAATTATAAATCCAAAACCTTTTATCCAAATTTTATCAGTGGTTCACCTGCTAATGATATCTTTACTTTATAAATTTTCAAAGAGAGGAGTTTTTCAATCTCCCCTTCAATATTTATTTTTTTTCTTTTTCGCCTTTTTTCTCTCTTATCTTTCTCTCTCATCTTCCTCCTCTTCTCTCTCCTTTTCTTTCTCTTCTCTTTCTTCTTTTTTTTCTTTTCTTTTTCTTTTTCTTCATTTTCTTTTTCCTTTTCTTTCCTTTTGATTTCCTTCTCTTTTTATTTTTCTTTTCTTTTCCTCTTCTTCTTCTCTTTTTCTTTCCCTCTCCTTTTCTTCTTCTCTATTTCTTCCCCTCTCCTCTTCTTCTCTATCGAACAAGGGGTTTTTCTTTTCTTTTTCCTTTTTTCTTTTCTTCTCTTCTCTTCCTTTTCTCTTATTCTCTCTTCTTCCTCTCTTTCCTCCCCCTCTTCTTTTCTTCTACTTGACCGAACATAGAGAATCTTCCTTTTTTCCCTCCTCTTCTCCTCCCCTCTTCTTCTCTTTTCTTCCTCTCTCCCCTTCTCTTGCTCCGTCGAATAGGGAGATCTTCCATTTTTTTTCTTTTCTTTTATTTTCTTCTCCTCTCTCTTTCTTTGCTTCTCCTCCCATCTTCTCTTTTCTTCCCCTCACTCCTTCTTCGGCTTGGCCGAAACAGGGGAGGTCCTCCCCTTCCCTCGTTCTCCAGGTCTCCAACGGCTCGATTCTTAGGTATGGTTCCTTTCTTCCCTTTTTTCATGAATTACTTCAGTAATTGTCGATCGGAAGCCTAGGAAAAGAGAGAGATAGGGAGAAAAAGGGGTCGGAGCTCACCTCGTCCTTCAGCAATGCCAACTTCGGTGGTAGGTGGTTCGGGTGTGGCAAAGAGAGGGAGGAGGGGTCTTTTTATAGGTTTAGGATGCTAGGGTTTGGCTGCCCCCTTTCCTTCCTTTCGACGGAGTCAGAGGAGAGGAAAACTCTCGACGGGAGTCTTCCTTCCTATCACTCATTTTCTTCCTATTTTTTTTCCTTTTTGGATATTACAATTTTCTTCTTTAAAATAATTTCATCATCGAAATTAACGTACCTAAAGTTCGAAATTAACGTACCTAAGAGATCATAAGGGATTGCAGTGATCCGGTGGATCTCTGATGCTCGACTTTTACCTATTGATACATCAAATATTGAGCCACATACTGTGCTATACCATTCTTCATACTAGGCCACCAAAAGTTTTCTTTTAAATCTCGGTATATCTTTATACCTCTTGGGTGCATCGTATAAGCTGAACTTTGCATCTCCTTCAGAATCTCATTCTTTAATTCTAGAACCTTAGAAATACATAATCTACTACCGAATCTCAAGGTATCATCCATATATATACAGAATTTAGACTGAACACCAGGCTCCACTTTTCCTTAATCCTCTGTAGCTTTAGATCCTCCTTTTAAGTTAATTTAATTCTTTCAATCAGGATATGCTATACCATAAGATTAGCTAGTTAAATTTCAAGATCATGTAACTGTACTTCAATCTTAGATCTCTCCAAACCTAATATGATATGTTTCTGATTAGTAAGTAAAGATACCAATTTACTCGAAAATTTCTTGCCTAAAGCATCTGCTATAATATTTGCCTTTCCTAGATGATAATTGATGGTCAGATCATAATCTTTTAGCAACTCAAACATCTTCTTTATCTTAAGCTCAACTCCTTTCGAGTAAAAATATATTTTAAGCTTTTATGATCTATAAAAATTTCGCAATGGCTACCATACAAATAATATCTCCATATTTTTAAATCAAAAATCACAGTCACTAGTTCCAAATCATGGGTAAGATAGTTCAACTCATATGGCTTTAACTGCCTAGAGGCATAGGTTATCACCTTCCCATTTTGATTAGGACATATCCAATACCTCTACGAGATGAATCGCTATATATAATGAAATCTCCTATTTTGATAGGGACAGTTAGCACTGGGGCTGTTACCAATTATCTTTTCAATTCTTGAAAACTTTGCTCACATTCATCTATCCATTCAAATTTTATTCATTTTCAGGTCAAGTAGGTTAGAAGCATGGTAATAAGAGAGAATCCTTTCATAAATCTTCGATAATAACATGCTATTTCCAAGAAACTATGAAGTTCAGATATATTAGTGGGTCTTTCCTATTTACTACTGCCTCCACTTTCTTTGGATCTATGAAAACATCTTTCTTAGAGATAACATGTCCAAGAAAAGAGATTCTGTCCAACCAAAACTCATACTTTTATAACTTGCCATACAACTTCTCTTCCTTGAGTGTTTGTAATACTATTCTTAGGTATTCTTCACGTGCTTGTAGGTTTTTTGAATAAATTAGTATGTCACCAATGAACACCACTACAAACTGATCCAGGTAGGGCCTGCGTATCCAATTTATGAGGTCCATGAAAGCTACAAGTGCATTCGTCAGACCGAAGGGTATGACCAGGAACTCATAATGTCCATATCTGGTTCTAAAGGCTATCTTAGGCACATCCTCGATCCTTATCTTTAATTGATGGTAGCTGGAACAAAGATTAATTTTTGAAAATACTTGTACCCCTTGTAATTGATCGAATAGATCATCAATCCTCGATAAAGGTTATTTATTCCATACGGTTACCTTGTTTAACTCCGATAGTCTATATAAAGCTGAAAATTACCATCCTTCTTCATAAATAATACCTGAGCATCCCAGGAAGACACGCTAGGTCTGATAAATCATTTATCTAGCAACTCTTGTAATTGCTCCTTGAGCTTTTTCAATTCAGTCGGAGCTATCATGTATGGAGCTTTGGAGATGGCTCTAGTGCCAGGTATGAGATCAATAGAGAACTCGATTTTCCTATCAGGAGGTATGATGGGGACATCGACTAGCCTAGAATATGAAGCAGCCCCGATCAAACCTGAAGCCCAGCCCAGAACTTGAAGCCCAGCTCAGAACCTGAAGCCCAGCTCAGCCTAAAACCTAAAGCCATCCAACCAAGAAGCCAGCTTAGAACCTGAAGCCAACCTAGCCCAAACCCTGGGGCCTAAGATCCTGAAGTTAATGAGCACACATCTCGGAGCAGCACGAATCCTGAAGCATATCCAAATGAAGATAATGTAATTTTTTTATGAGTGTACGAGGGATTGGGATATTAGGATTTGATTCGGTTCTCTAGTTTGATTATTTGTTTTTAGAATTTATTTTATCCCTAGGTGGATTAGTTCATTTTTTTTAAAATAAGTAGTTTGAATTTGTTAGGGATATCTGCTCAAGATATCGGATATCTTAGATTAGTCTATTTAAGATATTTAGTTATTCAAAATAAAGCGAAGCAAAGAAGAAAATTATTTGAAAAATCATCTGGATGTGTCCCGACTCCTCCCCCTCCTCTCCTTCTTTTTCCCTGCTCTTATCTCTTCTGGTTCTTCCCACTCTTGAACTCTCTTTCTTCTTCTGCTACTTTTTTTCCTTCTTCCGCTACTTTTTTTCCTTCTTCCTCTGAAACTTCCCTGTTCTTCTTTATTCCCTGCTATTATCAAACCAACGATAAACAGAACCACTACCCATCACCAGCCTTTCCGCCAATCGACCATTGCCGGCTGAGATACCGGCAAGCAGCCTTCCCTGTCGTTCTTCCACTCCGTCGGCCTCTCCTATGATCGGGAGCGCATTGCTATCCTCTCCTTCCACAGCACCGAGAGCAGCCCCAATCCCACGGCCATCGTCCAAACCCACACCTCCGTCAGACTCCATCTCAGGTCGGAATCGGCCCCTGCTACTGTGACTCCCGCAACCACCGCCCAGCCGGACCCCTATGCACAGATCTCCACACAATGCCTCTCATCCAGAAAAATCCCGTGTAGATCCGCGTGACGCGACCGGAACCGCCTGCATCCTCCAGTCCCTCCACGACACCGATCGATCCTGCCTCTGCCCGTCTCCTTGGCTCAAGACCATGCCGGCATCCCTGCCCTGCTGCCAAAGTGGCGGACACCCTGCCCGATCTCTCTGTGCCGTAGATCCACGCGACCACCGGCCACCGATGAAACCCGTCCGAGCCCAATGCAACCCACCGGAACCACCTGCTCCTCTCACTGTCACTGCCGCTCACCGGAACAGGGCCTTGCTGTCATTCCCCCGACCGCCGTCCTCTTCCCCAGCCCCGTCGTCGATGACTCCACTGGACTTCCACAGCCGGAGCTTTCACACACCCGTCAAAGCATGGAGAAGAGCCCCCGCACGATCGTGAACGCAAATGCGATGTTTGAGGCCGAGTTCTCCTCTTGCACGATCCTCAGAGCAAAGCCGGCTAGCCAGTGCCGACTTTAGAAAAAGCAGAGAAAAAAAGAAAATCGTGAGAAAAAAAAGTGAAAAAAAAATGAAAAAAAAGAGAGAAAAATATGAAAAAAAGGGGTTTCATTTGAATAAAAATTAGGAAAAAATAATTGAATTTTGGTTTAACCTAACCTAGGGTCGTTTCTTAACGATCAACGATCCAATCCCTGGAATAAATCTTGATCGGGGTCTGTCCCGCACCAACTTGGTATCAGAGCAAGTTTAGGTTATGTTAGGTTATCTAATTTTATTTTAAAATTTCAGTCTACAGAGGATGCATCGAGAGCCAATTTTCTGAAGCCTGACTCAAAGGAGTTGAGTTCTCCCCACCTCAGGAAAAATGATGGGAACATCGACTAGCCCAGAATCTAAAGCAGCCCAGATCAAACCTGAAGCCCAGCCCAGAACCTGAAACCCAGTCCAGCCTAAAACCTGAAGCCAGTCCAACCCAGAAGCCAGCCTAGAACCTGAAGCCAACCCACCCAAACCCTGGGGCCCAAGATCCTGGAGTCGATGAGCACGCATCCCGGAGCAACACGAATCCCAGAGCATATCCAAATGAAGATAATGTAATTTTTTTATGGATGTACGAGGGATTGGGATATTAGGATTTGATTCGGTTATCTAGTTTGATTATTTAATTTTAGGATTTATTTTATCCCTAGTTGGATTAGTTTGTTTTTTTTAAAATAAGTAGTTTGAATTTGTTAGGAATATCTAATCAGGATATCGAATATCTTAGATTAGTCTATTTAAGATGTTTAGCTATTCAAAATAAAGCGAAGCGAAGAAGAAAATTATTTGAGAAATCGTCTGGGTGTGTCCCGACTCCTCTCCCTCCTCTCCTTCTTCTTTTCCCCTGCTCTTCTCTCTTCTGGTTCTTCCCTCTCCTGAACTCTCTTTCTTCTTCTCCTTCTACTTTCTCTCCTTCTTCCTCTAAAACTTCTCTGTTCTTCTTTATTCCCTGCTATTATCAAACCAACGATAAATAGAACCACTGCCCGTCACCAACCTTTCCGCCAATCGACCATTGCCTCCATTGCCGGCTGAGATACCAGCAAGCGGCCTTCCCTATCGTTCTTCCACTCCGTCAGCCTCTCCTGTGATCGGGAGCGCATTGCCATCGTCTCCTTCCACAGCACCGAGAGTAGCCCCAATCCCATGGCCGTCGTCCAAACCCACACCTCTGTCAGACTCCACCTCAGGCCGGAATCGGCCCCTGCTACCGTGACTACTACAACAACCGCCCAGCCGGACCCCTGTGCACAGATCTCCATGCAACACCTCTCATCCAGAAAAATCTCGTGCAGATCCGTGCGACGTGATCGGAACCGCCTGCATCCTCCGGTCCGTCCGCAGCATCGATCGGTCCCGCCTCTGCCCGTCTCCTCGGCTCAAGACCATGCCGGCATCCCTACCCTGCTGCCAAAGCGGCGGATGCCCTGCCCGATCTCTCTGTGCCACAGATCCATGCGACCGCTGGCCACCGGTGAAACCTATCCGAGCCCAATGCAACCCATCGAAACCACCTGCTCTTCTCACTATCACCGTCGCTCGCCAGAATAGGGCCTTGCTGCCATTCCCCCTGGCCGCTGTCCTCTTCCCCAGCCCCATCGCCGACGACTCCACCAGATTTCCACAGCTGGAGCTTTCGCATGCCCGTCAAAGCATGGAGATTGAAGAGCCCCTGCACGATCATGAACGCAAATGTGACATTCGGGGCCGAGTTCTCCTCTTGCATGGTCCTCAAAGCAAAGCCGGCTAGCCAGTGCCAACTTTAGAAAAAGCAGAGAAAAAAGAAAACTGTGAGAAAAAAAAAGAGAGAAAAAAGGGGTTTTATTTAGATAAAAATTGGAAAAAAATAATTGAATTTTGGTTTAACCTAGCCTAGGGTCATTTCATAATGACCAACGATCCAATCCCTGGAATAAATCTTGATCGAGGTCATACCGCGCCAAGGTAATCCTGGTAGGTCATCTGGGAGGATCTCTAGAAACTCTATTATAATAAGAATGTCTTCTAATTTGAGCTCTTATTGTTGCGTATCTATCACTGCTACTAGGAACCCTTCATAACCATTTTTAAGGAGTCATTTGGCATTAAAAGCTGAGATCATCCTCTATTAAGAGGTTAACCTGCTATCCACAAAGTCGAACTTCGGTTGGCCAGGGATCCAAAATTTTACTATCTTCTCAAAGCAGTTGATGGAAGCATGATATGTCGCTAACCAATCCATCCCAAGAATTATATCAAAGTCTTTCATTTCTAGGATTATCAAATCCGCTTCCATCTCCCTACCTTCAATGTTCAATTTGTAATCCTTACAGATTAAGTTAACTAGAATGACATCTCTACTTGGTGTAGAAACATAGAGATCGATTTCTAGAGATATCGAAGTCAACTCATTATTTTCTCTAACCAGTTTAGCTGATATAAAAGAATGTGTATCACCGGCATCAAATAGAACATAAATACTACTAGAAAATAACCTAATCATATCTATCACTATCGAATTAGAAGCATTGACATCCTATTGTGTGAGTGCATATACCTATCCCTAGGTTCTTGGCTTATGCTATCCTCCTCCTTGTTGTTGTCCTTCTTGAGGTATTTGATTAGTAGATGTTTTTGAGAAGCTTGAGGTGCTTGGTGCTGTAGCTCTTGACCACTTCAACACATAGCAACCTTTAACCTCCTTGCCGCATTTATAATATTTCTCTCTTGACCATGTGCAGTCTCGTTTATGATGAAGCCCACTATACTTATGACACTTGACATCATCCATTTATCGAGTCTTATCATTTGGAGTAATATTGTCAAGTTTCCTAGTCTTTGAACCTGGGTTTTAATTATGTTGACCTTAATGTTCTTCGGCTCTGGATCTCTTCTTCAAAGCTTTTTCCCTTTCTACTTGAGCAATGTCCAAATCTCTTTCTATTGTTAATACTTTGTTAATGACCTCCTTATAAGTAGGCAGTTCAAAAGCAGTCACTTGTTGGATTCGCCCTTTAAGTCCATTTTCAAATTTTTTAGCCTGGACCCCCTCATTCGCTATCAGTGTCAAAGCATATTTAGATAGTTTTCAAACTTTGTAACATACTGGACAACTGTCATACTACCCTGCTCCATGCGTTCTAACTCTCGAAATTTTTAAATTTGAATACTCTAAAAAAAGTACCTCTCATAGAAGAATCTCCTGAAACCTCTCCAAGTAAAAGGTATATCATTTGATCCTAACTTTCCAAGCTCCATATCCCACCAAGCGACTGCCTTATCTTATAACATAAAGATAGCAAAACTAACTTTTTCCTCTATTAGGCATCTTAAGGCCTAGAACACTTTTTCTATCACTTTCAACCAACCCTTGGCCTCCATAGGATCAGAAGTTTCCTTGAATACCGGTGGAGCATACTTCTTGAAATCTATCAAGGTTGCTTGTCTCTCTTGTTGGCCTCAACTCTCGGCTGTCATTGAAAATCCCTTGTTGCTGTTACTGCTACACAAATTATTGTTGTTGATGCATG
Organism: Areca catechu; assembly: GCA_021397845.1. Taxonomy (NCBI): domain Eukaryota; kingdom Viridiplantae; phylum Streptophyta; class Magnoliopsida; order Arecales; family Arecaceae; genus Areca; species Areca catechu. The sequence goes on along the minus strand of CM038046.1, from coordinate 23,956,152 downwards.
AGTTATTGTTACTATTATTGTGCCTCTACTATCCTTATCATATCAATCCTAGCAGTGGCTTGTTATTATACCAGTAATTGTATAAAGCTAAAAAGGCCCTCTTGGTCCCTAAGCTAAACTCCAGGTCCACCCGAGGTTCACATTTCTACTGTTCCAATCTCTAGGATGTTCTCCATGAGATTGTGCAATGGTTCTCATCGGTGCACACCACTACCTGATAAGATCTCAACATCTTCTTGCTGGTTTGAGGGCTTCCAAGCATTTGAGCCATCCATGAATCTTGTGGGCCTCCTATCATATTCACGTCCGCCTTCACTGCCATAGGATCTTATACCAATCATTATTAGTGTTTATATATCACCTAAGTATACATGAATATATTATGTTATCTTGTCCCAATCTAATGATCGACCCACTCTCTCTCCATGAACTTGCATCCTATGATAATACAATCTAAGCTCTGATACCACTCTGTTATGCCCCGAATCCAGTACTTAGATCGGCTACGCAATCGACTGTACAAATCTTAGGTATCATCCTAGAGGTCATGCTACGCCTAAGTTGTTGGGAAATGTGTCCCAAAGCCAATTTTTACTGTAGACAGTTGTACATTTGAAGTAATTGTATATGAATTATATTATTGAATAAAATATTTATTCTGGTAGTTCATCACTATTTCATCTTTCTGTAATGAGTTCTTGAGTGATGAAGTCCTTAGGACTATTTGTATGTGATATAGAGAGGATATATCATATAGTCCTAAAATTGTTCGCGACCAAATGATACACTTATTTCAGAATGATAGTATATCAAGTATAGGTCGTTGTGTGCCATAGTCGTTGGTTGTCCTCTTAACCAAGGAGTGTGGAGACACTGGTATGGCATGTAGATGTTGTGTTTGACATTTCATCGAACGTGACCCGTCTGTACTTTTTTTGCCTAGAGTTTTGATATGGACGTAGTTATCCCTCAGACATGAGATCGTCATGGTAGCTTGCGAGCAACTCACTGTACTTTGGTGCTGAACTATCTGGATTTCTAATCCAGGGATGGAAGGTTTCTGGGTACAGTTAAGTACTCGTGTAGCAGTGATTGGATCAAGAAGGGATTGACCCCTCCAAAGTGTTTGGAGCAGATATCTTACTGTGTTTCAATTTAGCAAAACCTTGGCCAGGGTAATCTCTATAAAGTGTTACAGGACTTGTGAGGTTGAGACATATTGTTGATGGACTTTATGGGTTGGGCAGTTTAACCCTAAGTCTTCCTGAGCATTGAGGTCAAAGGGATTAATTACAAGATTTCCATATCTCCTGGTTCTTGATTGTTGCTCTGCAACTTCGACCTATCCGGACGTCGGGTGTCATTGCTAGATGGCGATTTTGACTGGTATTGAAAATGTCCCAGTGCTACCGGCTTAATGTTCGAACCTATGGGGTCACACACCATAAGGATTTCTACTTGATCTAGTGATCGAAGAATGATTGGGAATCGTTCGTGGACTCACAAAGGAAAAATATTTTTCTTTATCCAAGTGTCGACACTTGATATTCTTGAAAGTGTCGACACTTGTGTAGGTGTCGACACTTGTTGATTTCGCAAGTGTAGATACTTGATGTCATAAAAGGTTATGATATAAAATTTTCACTAATAATTGGTGATGCATGGAGGTGAATTAAGTAATGTGATTACTTGATGGCCTAATTTGATTGAGCTATAAAAAATCTGGAACGAATCAAATAGGATTTGGTTCAAAATAGGTTTGGGTCCAATTGGGTTGAACCCAATATATGCACACTTGACCCAATTGATTTCAGTTATGAACTGAAATTAATTGAGACATTAATCTGAATTTAAATAAGTTTAAATTCAGTTTTGGGGAGTTATGTAACTTCCCATGACCATAACTCTCCATAACTACCCATTACCACTCCATCATCACCCATAACTCCCCACTCTCCCTCTCCCTCTCCACTGACAAAATGGGCTGAAATGGGAGGATGAAAATAAGAGAGAATTCAGCAAAGAAATGCTGGAAAAATCAAAAGGGAAGAAAGGGAAGAAACTAGGAAAGGTTCTAGTTTTGTATGGGTGTGAGGTTTTTGGAAAAGAGTGTGCATATTTGTACCTAGTGATCTAGGTCTAGGGATTGAGTGTTTGAGAAGGGTTTCAACAACTCATTCTCCACCTCTTGAGTTTCTTCATTCATTCAAAGTGTCCGGCATCGAAAGAAGAAAAGGAGTTCTGATCAAATCATTCCACAACAAGCTAGCACTTGGAGTGAAAGTAGATTTTGAAAGAGCCCTGGTGTGAACCACCTGTAGAGGCTGGACACGTGTGCGGCTAAGCAGAGTTCTTCTACCTCCTCCTGGATCTTTCGCAGTGGAGAGTGTCTCCACTTCATACGAGGTATGGTTTTATATATATAGATATGTTGCTTTGAAATGTTCATAGCATGAGTTCATGATTTCATAGTTTATATTAATCATTCATGCAAGATCTTGGGCTAAGTAGCATAGAAAAGTTTTAAAAGCATGCTTAGATTAAATATTAATCTTCTCGATCATGCTTCCGATGCGTGTTATTTTGAAAAAGTTTTAAAATAGAAAGTATGTTCGCTACTAGTTTTCCTTTTATAAGTATATAAGATTCTCATCGTTTATTGAAATTAAAATTTAATATAATTAACCAAGTACCATTGAAATAATTTAATAATAACTAAATAATCAACTCGTTCAACTTATGATCACTAAATGATCAACTTGTTCATTACATGGGTATCAAAAATATGACTAACTAAACAAACAAAGATCCTGGTACTCAGTCTCATACTCATCTCAAACCATGCTATGCATCCAATAACTCTGAAAAAAATAAAGAAATAGAGAGTGAGCTTTATAGCCAAGTAAGGATTTTCATATAATTTCATCCATCATTATATGAATCAAAATTAATAAGAAAAATAACAATAATAAACCATGCATTATAAATATCATCTCATGCATCCAAAATAGCTCAATTATTATAAAACTATTTTATATCCAGTTTGATCAAAAATCCTTCTTTAGGGTTTGGACTAATCATAGTCACGCTCAGTCCATAATGGCATATCTCAAATCGACCATGTACTATCCGTCCGTGGCTAGGCTAAGCCACGTACTATCTATCCCACGTACTATCTATCCGTGGCTCGGCTATTTTATGTACTATCCATCCGTGACAGCTATTCTACGTATTATCAGTCCGTGGCTCAGCTATACCACGTACTATCCATCCATAACCGGTTATTTATGTATTATCCATATGTGACTTGGCTATCCCATGTATTATTAGCTCATGGTTCAACTATTCTCGGTGTGACATGGCTAGTCCAAAATATTCTTTTATTAATTATCGATTTAACCAAATCTCTATATGATTGTCAAATTATATTTAATTCAAGATTTTCTAAATCGGTATATTTTTCAAAGTATCCAAACATAATATAAGGAATATGATAGTATCAAGATGGCAAATACAATTACCCATTATTAAAATATAAACAATGTATAATACTAACACATGCCCATGCTCATGTCCATGAATAAAATTATGCCGCATAAAGTATATATATATCAATGATCATGTACAAAAATTCTCACCCCCTAGAGATAATCTAAATACACCCGCTATCAATGTATACCTGGAGCTCGCTCAATGCCCTTCTGCTTAGAAGGCTATTCCCTTATAATAATAATTTTTAAATAAATAAATAATTCTATAGTAATTATAAATTCAAAATTTTTTACCTGAATCTTATTAGTAGTCTACCCATTGATACCCTTACTTCACAAATTCTCAAAGAGAGGAGCTTTTAGATCTCTTCTTTCAATATTTATTTTATTTTTTATTCTCCTCTTTCTCTCTCTCCTTTCTCTCTTTTTTCTCTCTCTCATCTTTCTATCTCCTCTTCTCATCTTCCTCCTCTTTTCTCTTTTCTCTCTTCTCCCATTTTTTCTTTTCTTTCTTTCTTCTTTTCTTTCTTTCTTTTTTTTCTTTTCTTTCTTTCTTTTTTTCTTTTTTTTCTTTCCTTTTCTTTTTTTTCTTTTTTGTTTTCCGCTTCTTTTCTTCTCTCATCTTCTTCTTCTCTTTTTCTTCCCTCTTCTCTTCTTCTTCTCCACTGAAGAGGGGATCTTCTCTTCTTTTTTCCTCTTTTCTTTTTCTTTTTTCTTTTCTTCTCTTCTCTTCCTCTTCTCTTCTTCTCCTCTCTTCTTCCTCTCTTTCCTCTCCCTCTCCTCTTCTTCTACTCGGCTGAATAGGGAGAATCTTCCTTTTTTCTCCCTCTTATTCTTCTCTTCTTCTCCCCTCTTCTTCTCTTTCTTTCCCTATCCCCTTCTCTTGCTCTGCCGAAGAGAGAGATCTTCCCTTTTTTTTATTTTCTTGTCTTTTCTTCTCCTCTCTCCTTTCTTCTCGTCCCCTCTTTTCTTTAGGTGGTTCGGGTGGTAGGTGGTTCGGGTGTGGCAAAGAGAGGGAGGAGGGCCTTTTTATAAGTTTAGGATGCTAGGATTTGGTTGTCCCCTTTCCTTTCTTTCGATGAAGTCAGAGGAGAGAAAAACTCTCGATAGGAGTCTTCCTTCCCATCGCTCTTTTCCTTCTTCTTTTTTTTTCTTTTGGGTATTACAACTTGTACTGGACATTTGGGCATCCTTTTGCTATATTAAACACTACAGTTTATCTATTAAAATCTTATCTCAGCATATACACTCTATGTAAAGTCTTGGATCAAAGATACATGCAGATGGCTTGGAATAGAAGATATTTATAGAATAACGTTGTGATATAAATTTGGATAGCTACATGCCTACGTATTATATAAATCAAATGATGGAAGAAAAGTATATAAAAAATTCAATAAGGATGGCTTTTCTTCTTCCTTGGATAGAATCGGTTTTCATAATAAAATATGGTATCAATTATGCCTTTTGACAAAAGAAAAAAAAAGAAAACTATGCAATGTTTATTGGTACAAGAATAGAAAAGATGTTTAGGGCAACATGTCAAATGTCAAAATCTAATTCAGTCCATATGAATGTATACTCATTTACCATGCATCTACTCTTTCCATCTAGACCACTGAGACCTGCTACCTTCTATAAGGAGAGGTGGTCGAAAATCAAAACCTTGCCTTCTACAAAGAGAGGTGGTTAAAAGTGGATTAAGAGAAGGTGACTAAGGCAGAGAGCATGGATGGAAGTGTGCCTCCAATCCATCCAAAAACTTAGTCGAGACTGGATCAATGAATTTGTTTTAGGCTTAATTGTTTAAAAAATTATGTATTTTTTTGCCCTTTTAAACATTCATTTTTTCAAACAGATATGTATACTTTATAATTTATTATAATGTTGGCCTATCATCAACCAACATCCAACTTTATCATTAAACTATAGATATAAAAATGACATGTAAAATAACAAATAAGATGGAAATGATGTGAAATAAATAAAATAAAATTTATTTATCATCTTCTTTTTTTCCAAACCCCTCTACTTCTCCTGGTCCCTCCCAACGCTCTCCATCTCCATCTCTCTCCTTCAAATCCCTCACCATCTCCTCCTCCCTCGCCTCTCCTTTATTGCCACCTCTCACTCTTTTCATCGATTCCACCTGTAGCAGCGAACCAAAGAAAAAAAAATAGAGTCGACAGAAAGCAATGGCCAAAAAAAAGAATTCCATCCTTAGAAGGGCATAGGACCTCATAGCTCTCTTTATCTCTCCCATTGCCATGGTGAAGAAATCTATCAGTTATTCTTCAAAATGCCTAAAAGATTCAAGCCCCGCAAGTATTAGAACTTCACCTACAGCAAAAAGTACAAGTTCTTCCCTTCCAGCACTCTCGTTCACGATCTTCGCACTCTCTCTCTAAAAAGAGCTGCTTCTTATATCTTCTATGTGGTGGGAATGACACCGAGTCCATTGTTAAAGAAAACATTGGAGATAAATGGAAGATATTATCACCATATACTAATGAAATTAGACAAGAGCCATTCAAGCTCTTAGAGCTAGGGGAAGAGGATGAACCATCATCTATTAATCCGAGAATAGAGAAGTTTGTAGAGAGATTATACTAGGGATGAGGATTTAGAGGTATGGGTTAATAATGCATTATATAGACATGCTTAATAATTCTTAATTTTTTTGTATATTTTGCATTTTCCCTCTATTCTTTTCATTAGTTTTGGTTATCCTTTTCTCTACAAGTGGTTTTTTAATATGTCGGGCTGCAAAGAAGTGTCACATATTTATGCTGTTTGTGTAATATCCCGAAAAAAAAATGAGGATGAAGACTCCTGATGGGAGTCTTCTCCTTCTCTGAATCGGAATCTAGGCAAATTGAACCTAGGGTTTCTGGCTATAAGAAGGGATCATACCCCTTCCATGAATCCCCATCACCGGAATAATCCATAAAAAAAAAGAGGGAAGAAAATTCTTATCTCAGTTCTCTAATGCCACCATCGTTATTGGACCCGGACTGGGACCAGAGGTCGCATCACTGTGGATCGCAGTCCCGATAATCTTTTTCCGATGAGATCCTCTAGATTTTTGGAGAGGGAGATGGGAAACGTAGGAAGTTTTGTTCGGCCAACCGGAGAAGAAAATGAGAGGGGAAGGAAAGAGAAGAAGAAGAGGAGAGCGGAAGAATAAGAGAAGAAGAGGAGGAGAGAATAAGAGAAAAGGAAAGGGAAAAAGAAAAAAGAAAAAAAAAAAAAAGGAAAAGGGAAAAAGTCAAAAAGAAAAGAAAAAGAAAAGAAAAAGAAAGAAAAAAGAAAGAAGAGAAAGAAGAGGAGAGAGAAAGAAGAGAGAGAGAGGAGAGAGAAAGAAGAGAGAGAAAAAAAGAGAGAATAAGAGGGGAGAGAGAGAGAAAGAGGAGAGAGAAGAAGAAGAGGAAGAGGAGGAGAGAAAGAAGAAAGAGAAAGAGGAGACAAGGTGAGAGGAAGGGGAGAGAGAAGGAGAGAGGAAGGGGAGAGAAGAGGAGAGAGAAAAGGAAGAAAAGGAAAGAGAAAAGAAAGAATAAGTTAAATAAATAATTAATTAAATTGAGAGTTCTAAAAGTTTCTCTTTCAAAGAATTTGTGAAGTTAGGGTATTGTGGATCGATTGCTAAAAAAATTCGGATAGAAGATTTTGGATTTATAATTACTATAAAATTATTGATATTAAGAATATTCCTATAGGAAGACAACTTTCTGGGTAGAGGACATCGAGCAAATTTTATAGTACTTATATCGGAATCTGAGTACATATTGGTATCGGATGCATTTAGTCTGTCACCACTAAAAGTAAGGATTTCTGGACATGATCATCAATTTTATAAATATATTTTATATGGTATGATTTTGATCCTCAGACATGAGTATTGGCATGCATGATTATTTATGCATTATATATTTTAATTTTTCATGATAGACAATTATGATTGCTGGTACTGTTATTTATATTTTTTATATGATATATTCTTATCAGACATGACTATTTGGATGGTTTGAATTGTGATATTGATTATTGTAAATCTTGAAAAGAGTATGTTTGAAAATATATCTGAGATGTGATAAAGTATTAATCAAGATAATAAGATGTTTGGACTAGCCACGCCACGGGCAAAACCATGGTTATTAAGATTGCCAGTCACAGGTTAGAGTGTGATACCAAGGTTGCTAGTCACAGGCTGGAGTGTAACAATAAGATTGACAGTCACAGGCTGGAGTGTAACAATAAGATTGTCGGTCACAGGCTAGAGTGTGACAATAAGCTTGCTGGTCATAGGCTGAAGTGTGACACTGAGATTGCCAGTCATAGGTGGAGCATAATCATAGTTAGTCCAGAACTCTAAAAAAGAGGGATAGCCAAATTGAAATATAAAAATAACATGATTTTACCAAAAATTTTGTTATACATGGTCATTAAGTTATTTTGATTGCATGATATGATATACTATTATTTTTCTATTATTTTCAAACTGCATTATTATTGGTGTGACTGACTGTATGGAATCCTTACTGGGCTATAAAGCTCACTATCTACTTCTCTATTTTTCTTCCAGAATGCAGGATGCATAGCAAGAGTCGAGTCGGGTATGAAATCGAGTACCAGAATTTTAGATTGTTTAGTTAATTCTATTTTTAATACCCATGTAATAAACAAGTTGATTATTTAGTGGTTATGACTTGAACGAATTGATTATTCAGTTATTATTAAATTATTTGATGGTATTTGGTTAATTAATGTGATTTTTGGAAATAATAAGAATCTTGTGTACTTAGGCTTAGCATAATCTCTAGGATGATACCTAGAGTTTATGCGCCTGGTTGCGTAATCAATTCTGGTACTAGGTTCAGGGTACGATAGTTTGAGTTGTTTCAAATGATTTATCTTGTTTTATTCTGTTATTTATAAGTTATAATTACGTTGTGAAATATTATAAGTTAATGTGAGTAGATAGTGTTATGCATGGCTTAGTTTTCACTTAGTACAAAAAAAAAAAAAAAAAGAAAAGAAAAGAAAAGAAAAGAAAAAAGAGCATTCCCTATCATGCTTTCATTATTATTTTTTTTTCACTTCCATCATTTCCAATCTATGCTTTTCTTTTTTAGAGTAGATTGTCAACAGCGGTACCAGAATAGAATGAAATGGAAAAGTTTCCTTGAAAGGACAAGGTTAGTAGTACGCAGAGGAGATTGCAAAGTTTCCTTTTCTCATATTGCCTAGTTTTAAACAATGCTTGGATTTCTCCGTGAGCCTCTCTCTCTCTCTCTCTCTACCCATACTTAAGTTCAGTTTTTTATAATTTATTATGTTTTATATTTTATATGAACTAACAAAATGCCTACACAAGAGGGCAGAGCAACGATTACATGCAATAAGGGGTGAAAAAGAACAAACCTGCCGTTAAACAAATGTCTCCAAAAATTTATAATAATTATGTTTTAAAACCACTATAAATCATTATGTTAATAATAACATTAGATAAAAATTACTATTTATTTATAATAACAAATAATACTTTCATGTTTAATACTTGAACCAATGCCATTATCAAACATAACTATGATAGTTAATGGCATAATATCCATCACAATGCATTTTTGCATGCGCAGCAATGGTTCTTTATTGGTTGTTGTATACATCAAAAAAGAATCTGGAATTATTATAGTAGTTTTTCCTTTTTTGAGCTACTAAACATAACAAACTTATACCCAATTAAGAATATTTGAAACCTTTTCATAGTCAAATGAATAAAGCAATTTACAGTGTTGTGCGTAACATCTAAAATATATTAACATAAAATGTTTCATTCAAATCATATAAATGGTGATTGATCTGTTTTATAATTCAAAGCATTCAGTATTTTGAAAATATCGCACAATACTCCCACTTGCTAATCTCCTTGAACAAAAATAAGTAAATATAAATATCCATGCTCAATGAACCACATTAACTAACATCTATCATTTAAAAAAAAAAAAAAATCATTCATTAGGATATCTTCGGCATAAGCAAAAGGTATCTTACACTTCCATATATAGATCCAAAAAGGCAGACCATAGTCCCAATTTATTTAGGCCAGCAAAATACAAACCCGACCTAACCTAACTCAATTTTAAAACCCAAACGATGTAAAATATAGAGGCTCTCACCATCTCCAATGGGTTGCATGCAGGAGTTGCGCTTATACCATCATCAATTGTACCAGAGCATCAGAGACTTCGATTGGCCAACTTTTGCATGAAATATTTATTTATATTACAAATGTTATGAACGTATCCTCACTTCTAAAAGAAAAAGAAAAAGAAAAAGATGATTAATGAATTAAAAAAACTGCAATCAAAAAATACCAAACGAAAACTAAAAATATTATCTTTTAAGATAAACATTTGACAATAAAACTAATAAATCTGGCCAAAGAAACCCACATCCAAAATTTTCCTCTCAAATTAGGTTTGCTCTGTTTGACTCGGAGCAACATTTTGACTTAGGCTGGATTGTGAGTCCTGATTTCTCAACGGGTAATTGTAATTTGATCGACTTAATACGCCCACAAAGAATATTGGTTAGGCTCTGATTGGCTCAGTTCTGCAAATAGACATTCTCTGGCTGTCACTAATTTGGAGACGGCAGAGCAAGCAATACAGAAACGAAGCAACAAGTTTAGAAACAGTGGAAGCACCACTTAAAACAAAAGCATGAAACATCAGATTCGCTACAGTAATTTGGAGTAACAAGTTTTACAGTAATCATGGTTCACAGAGGCAAGGATGGATTAAACTTCAATCAATGGCGACCAATGACTCTTGATATTCTTTCAAAGAAGATAGGAAACATGGTCATGCTGAAAATTATATCTTCCTTCATCCAATCTAGAGCTATCCTCTCTAGCATCCCTAGTGAAGAAACATGGTACATCAACTCACCTTCTTGATCTACATGTCTTATCCATGTTAGGCTGAAAGCATAGCCTGCAAGTAAATCATTCCAGTAAATAAGATTGACACAATACTGGCATAATTACCCATATTCAGACAGACATAATCAAGTCAAATTTAAGAATGAAATCAAATAAACCAGATAACCAACACATTCTATGTCTATGCCATTTTAGGTTTTAAATTTTGTTTCTAATTACAAAAATTAATGGACGTAAAAAATCATTTAAAAAATTGAGACTGCAACTAACAGAGTCATTCAAGTCAGGTAGCACAAGTGGGTAACACACGGGTTATAGATACTCAATATGCCATGTAAGCGTCAGATAACATATTCAGTCCAGGCTCCTTCATGATGGTATCAGAATACTCTGTTTACTTTCAGTTCGTTTTGACAACTTACAAAGGCAATAAGCATGGTGGATGAGTTTACCAATAAATGCAACAGAATTTGCTGAACTAATGCTCCACTTGCTAGTCCTCAGCCATGATGGGCGAGCTTCAATATGTCTCGTAGGAAACTTGTGAAAAAATAAAAACCTCAATGCAAATTGAATTCTCTATTTAGCCCCTAACCTTTTCCCCAGACTAGAGCTTCTCTACCCTCCAATCTACCAGGAAGAAAGTTTGGCAAAATTATAAATTGTCTATGCAAGGCCTGGTTTGACATAAAATTAAAGATTAAAATAGGTCGATAGGGAGAGACCAAGTTATACAATTCCTTAAGGTCATCTTCACAGGCAGAAAACAATAATGAGCTCTTACACATGCCAAAACGAGTGCTAACCATAGTTCATGGTCCAATAGGATTTGAGGATAACCAAGGTAAGCTCTCACACAGTACTAAAGCATGTCACATGAAGAAAACAGAAAACAGCAGTAAATTCAATTAGTTTGCCTTACTGAGAAAGTCCATGATTTCAGGCCATAACAATAAAAAGAAGCTGAACAGCTCAGATGAAATCACAACTCACATTATTTAGTCCCCTGATGAAGCTATATGGAACAAAAGCTAGGACATGCCATCTTTACCTACTATAGTAATTGTGAATCTGAATTTTGCAGCAAGATTTGAGAACATGGTTTCAATACAAGCCTGGACTGAGATGTTTCAGTTTTTCTTCAGTTTTGGTTTCCACTTCTGCTGGTTACTTTCAAAAACTAACAAATGGATGCCTTGTATATGTATATATATGCATGCATGGAAGAATGCATGCACACGTGCATATGTATGCATGTTTACCCAAAAAAAGGAAAACTAAAAAGCTAAGCAAGAAAAGTAAATTATTAAAATTTTGATGACATATTAGACACCATTCTAAAGTTGTTCAAACACAGTTTCAATTGTTTTTATCTGAATTGTGATGTGAAATGCCAAAACAGAAAATAGAAAATCTGCAAAAATATTTAAATTTGAACAAAAATGCGCAAAATTATATTAGAGTAATGCATATCTCTCAAGTACAAATAAAATAGTCAAAAGAACCCGATAATACACATGTATTATCACAAGTTATAGTCATGAATATCAATCAAATGGAACGACATAATACAATAAGGTCTTAAATATCAAATATCAACTCACAAAATTACTAAGATATAGATAATTAATAATACTGCTGTAGAAATTGCTTCACTAGTAGGCAGAACTTGTTTTGCATCGAAAACAGATAGTCATCTCTAAGTACTTGTTTGGTATGGAAAAAACGAAAGTCATCTTCAAACCTAACCCTAGTTCTCTTATCATCTTCAAAAACTAGAAATAGCATTAAGAAAAGTAACTTTCTTTGCTACAAATTTATTTGTTTCCAAAATTTGGAGATTTCAAGTAACACAATAAGATCATATTTTTGTGCAATCTTGAAACATAAGCAATTCATGTTTGATTTTTTTTTTTTTTTTTATAATAAAAAAATGAAAGAAAATAATCTTTGATTTTCTATTTTCTGAACAATAGCTTATTCTCAAGATTTGGTAACTCCAATGAAATTTAAGATAGCTTTACACACTTAACTGCTGAAGAAATGGAATGGTTGTAAACTTCTCTTTCTTATAAATATCATGTAACCCAAAATCCAAATGCTTCAATCCTCTTAGAACTCACAAGACTAATGAATTTGATTATGCAAAAATGCTTCCCAAAGGCTCCTCTACCACCCACAAGCAAATCTCTCCCTTTTGCTGTTAAAAGATAAAAGGCCTTGTGTACATCAATTTGGCCTAATTTTATTGGAATCAGCCAAAAATACACCAAAATCCCAAGACTGGGTTTGGTTTCATTTTAGCTTTTTACTAAAAACCAACCAGCTTTGGTCACAAGTTTCCCTTGCATCTTCCAAAACACTGCAGGAAAGGCATTGGTAATTACAACCTTGTTCAATGACCAAACTCATGCAGTGCTTTTGTATCTCCAGGGCCTCTTCTCAGGGTCATTCATCACAATTAGACGTTCAAACTGGTTGTTTCAGGTGAGCACAGCATCATACATACCTAACCTATTTTAATATTTAACCCTTGAATTTAACCTGTGAGATAAGCAATACTAAGGTATAAAAATTGACAGCTGAATTTAGGAAAGATTCACGCATGTCCATTTCCTCTAGATTTTTTCGGTTGGAAGAAGCTCAGAAGTGCACGAGTCCACTTCCTTCAGCTGTCCAGGCAAGGGTACTTTGGCCCACCCCCCAGCCAAAGTCAGTTCAGAAACTTTTTGGGAAGTGAAGACTTGATATCCATGTTTTGCCTCTCAGTACCATCAAACCAAACATGTGGAATTGGCAACCTCCGCTGGAATAAAGTTGAGAGCAAATTAAATGGAACCTTGTCATATCCTAGTAGGGAGGAAAAATGAGGTGGGTGCTTCTGCCATATTAGAGAGGAAGCAAATGATGACAACAAGTTAACAAACTCTCCTGTTAGAATGCAATGTTTTGAGTTGACATTTGTGATTAAAAATATTGAGAAATTTCAGGGTGGATTCATATTATTACACAGAAAAGAGAGTGCATGGATGTTAAACTTTCATGAAAGAGGGGCTTCATGCAGAACATCATGTATATTCTTCAAGTAATTTCCTCCTAATGTGGTATTCTTTTCATATTTACACTTCTCGAGCTAAGATTATGGTCTCCTATGGGTGGGGGAAGGGAATAGACAGTTGTTATCTAAATTCTAACATAACAAAGCATTGAACATGGGGTTCAAGTGAAGAGAATTACTTCCTGATGGAGATATATTAAACATGAAAGGATGTGTAATCATGTAAGTTGAGAAGATATATTAAACACGAAAGATGTGTAATCATGTAAGTTGAGAATGGTTTTGTGGAATGAAGACAGATGAATATGGGTCTCAATCAAAATGCAAATCATGCATCTTTGAAACAGAGGCCAGAACAGAATTTAAATGGCATAGAGTGAGCACATCAGATTGGCAGATAATGCACTGGAAGCACAGATGAACTAATAACCAACAGACAGATAGCATAAGTGCATGACATTTCAACTGCAAAATCAATAAGAGTTTGGAACAGACAGCTAGCATGATATTTCCCAGTTGCCTCCCATAAAATCTACATACTTAACTACATAAAGAGATAAATAGATATATAACAAACTGCTACTGGAAACATGTAAATACAAGCATGCATACATAGAAACGGTGTTTGTGCATGTCGAACACACTCATATGGGGTGATACCCCAATTATATTATGTCTTGCATGTGTAGTTCTCAAGTTACAGTTACTCTACATCATATATGACATAAGAGACTGGGAGTATGGAATCAAATCAAGAAAATTACTTTTAAAGGAGAAATAGTAATGTGAAAGAACAGTTATTTAGGTGCTACTCTAGAACAGATATAGATGAGGTTCCATGCAAGTGCCTCTCTCCATGGTTCGTGTTTGGGGGAAGGTTTCAGGTTCAACCCCAGAAAGTGGCACTTCCACTATTATTGTCTGAAAAAATGGAGCATATGTCAAAACAAGATGTAAATCATTCATCCTTGAAGCATAAATTAGTAGAGATAAGCAAAACAATAAAGCAAGCATATCTGATAGCAAATGGTGCACTACAATGATGGATGAATTGAAAACCACTATGCAATGGCAAAAACTGATGTCATGTAAAATTAATAGGTCTGTGATTTACAGAGAGCAAAAGAATTGATTATACGACTCAATATTGTACAATTACCACTAATTTGGTGAACAACTGAAAATGTTAGCCCTTCAGTTTGACTGTCTATCGAAAATTCCATGCCAACTAAGAACTGAATAAGCATCTGAAACACACAATCTTTCTGACCTTTTCCTGCTGCATCTCCTAGATATAATAGAATACAAAAGTTAAAATTTTGCAGACAGGCCATAGAATACTGTTATGAATTTCAGTAAATCAGACATACCTGAAGGGGCCAAGTTTATTCTGCAGCAGTCTGGCTGCAAACTTTCATTACCATGGTCAAAATCAAAACCAAGATGCCAGCAATTTTGATGATTAAGCATGAATACAGTATATTTTAAAAACATTACCAGATAATATGCTATTGCATGAATACAGTTCACTTACCAAAATCTGCTCCCCTTGATAGCTACCATAAGGAACAATAGCTGCCTCTTCATCTTGGATTTCACTTTCCTTGGTGCATGAGTTTTGCTTCTTTTTTGGTGGTGTTCTGAATTTCTCTCTTGATAGGACTCTAGGATTTGTTTTAGGAGACTTCAGCAGTGCAATGTCATTAACATCATTCTTCCGTGACAAAAGATCCTGAAGCCTCCCAACTTCATTAGAGAGCTCATTTTCTGTCAAGAAAAATAAATACTTAACTAGACAAGCATGGAAATGGGATTCTATGAAAAATACATTAGTGCATCCTGGGCTATTACCATGTTTCACTAGATATATTGCACATAAAGAAACAAAAAATCTAGATAAGTATTGAACACAGGTCCTATTATAGATGAAGAATCTCTTTTTTCCATTTTGATTTATTAGAAACCTGCATCATTCCTAGGAACATGGGGAAAAAAAAAGATTCATTCACCCTATAAACACATAAACACCAAATCGAGTACAATCTAAAATGCAAGCAAGAATCACAAACAAGGAAAAGGGCACTTGTTCCTCACTTTTCTGGCTCTCTTCGAGAAGAAGCTTTTCGCACTGAGCATATTGCTCGTGCATAGAAGATCTGCAGCAGAGTATACATACTTTAGTATTTCAAAAATACTTCCACAGTAAATATTAAGCTAGACATATGGAAGCTGTCAATCCATCAAGTCATACATTTCTGCACGCAGTTCGTCATTTTGATTCTTCAATTCTTCTATCAAATCCTCCGTAGCTGCAATAGATTTCAGTATCAGGCATTGAACTAGTACACGATGTTTTACCATTTAGAAATCAAGTGCATTTTTAAAAAACAAAAAAAGAGATAGAACATTCTCACAGGCCACAAAATATCATAGGTAAATGCGAAATCTTTCAGCAAGGTCTCTATCAGAATTAGTGAAGTTGTGGGGTTAGGGAGGGAAAAGTACCCGATTGATAGTTACTTATGTCAGAATCTCTTTTACGACTGCACTCCTCATCAAGTAACTTCCTTTTCTAAACACATCGAGCTCAAATCATAAACATACCAACCAAATCACCATAATCTCCAGTAACCCAAGAATGGGATCCGAGATGAACAGCAAAATACCTTCAAATTCTTGTACTTCTCATATATCTCCGAGTTGAGCCGCTCCATCTGCATCAGAAATCAAAGATTAACTACAAACCAGTACACTTCTAGCTATACCATCCACTGAAACACGATTAGGACAAATAGAGCAAGAGGAAATGAAGTGAAAGATATGAGATTAGAAGATCAGTGTCAAATTTGTTAGCAAATCTGAAAATTGAGCTACGGAGCCTCGTTTTGGGAAAACCCTAGAGTTCACAACGCATCGATGCGAGGAGAACGCGAGGAAACGATATCAGATTGCAGAAATACAAGGCTGCAAAGGGTACGAGAGATGGGGGAAAGGAGTGTCCAGAGAAAGTGAAGGGGGAAGAGAGAGAAAAAACCTGGGAGCGATGAGAGGGTACCGAGGGATGGGGGAAGGCGTGCGAGAGTTGCGGGAATGGAGATTTTGAAATGGACGGAGGAGAAATTTGAAAAGGCGAATGAGGAGGGCTGAAGCGATCGTGGCGGGCAGACGACCGGAGGAAGCGAGGGTTCCAACAAACTTTTGGAATAATTTTGGGGGGTGTTTGGTCCGCGACCGAGATCGGGCGGAAGCGTAATCGGAATTAGAAGCGCCACGCCTCCCAGCATGTTTGATTCATGATTAAAATCGAAATAGGGATACATAGTTTTTATTTTTATTGTTTTATTTATTTAAAAATAAAAATCAGAATCAATTTAATTTTTATTTTAAAAAAATTTTAAAACTTTAAAATTTTAATTATTTTCATCTATTTTTTTATATTTTTATTTTATTTAATGTTTTAAATTTTATTTTATTTTATAAAAACTTAATTTCTAGTATCTTTTTGTTAAGGACGGTAAAATATGATTCCACCTGCTAACCTGATCCATGTTCAACCTGTTTTAAATAAGTTTGGGTTGAGCTTAGACAGGTTCGAATTATAAACGAATCAACCCATTTATTAAATAGATCGGATTCATTTTTAAAATTTTCAACTTATCTAATTTGTTTAACCTGTTTATTTTTTAATTAAATTATTATATATCATTTCAATTTAAGATTTAAGTGGGATTTTTTTCGTAGCTTCCATCCGGTTTCAAATTCAAACTATGTCTGTCAATCTATCATGATGTTAGATGATTTGATAGATCATGGACCTCATGCAGAGGTCCACAAATAATGGTTTTGGTCATTGGAAAATCAAAACTTCTCCAAGCTTCGCTTAAGTCCTCTGGTCAATCGGTCCTCCCGACTCCCACAATCCCACCTCCCTTCTCCTCCTCTCTCCAGGCTAAGCTCGTGGTTCTTCGGCAGAGGAGAGGTGGTCAACAGAGATGCTGGTGGAACTGAAGATGACGAGAAGGATAAGGATGGATAGGGCAAGGGAGAGGGGGTCGTCGAGGAAGATTGGGGCGACCACGATGAAGTGAAGGATGGTAAAGGTAGAGAGGAGGGCGGCGAGGAGTACGGAGGTGACCGAAAAGCTTTTCACACTTTTTTCGATGCTCTAGCCAATCTTAGAGAGCTTCTTGGGACCAAAGACCAGCGCGATGATGCCAACAATGACGATGAGCTCGAGAATGTCGAGGCCGAAGAGACAACAACACCTAAGGCCCTTAGATGCACACCGTCGGCTAGCCTACCCCCAACCATGGCATTGCCACTGTTGGTGAAGACAAAGCTGGAGGCACATGTCACGTCCCGAATCCAGCACCAGAATCGGTTACGCGACCGGCCGCATAAGCCCTAGGTTTTATCCTAGAGATCATGCAAGGCCTAATCTTCAATTCAACATCTAAATAGTGGTAAGGAACAAATTTCACTAATTATTTATTGATTCCAAGAATTTTTATAAAATTCAACAAAAATTTAATATAAACTCAAAGATCAACACCTAAAACCTAGCTCCTCACTGACTGGTTCCAAAGTCCAATTGATTTTCCGAATCTGTAACAAAAATATAGAAAAACACGGGATGAGCTATACAGGCTCAGTAAGTTATCAACACCTCCAGTATATATACACAAATATGCCATTATTAAATAGCAAGCACAAACACACCATACAATAAGATGTCCATCAATATAATAATATATATATATATATATATATCCAGCAATATGATGCAAATATGTATACTTAATCTCAACCGACACCAACACGACTATGGATGGCCAACCATTTACTTTACTCTCCTAGTCCCTTTGACTATGACCATGATCGGTCCATGGCTCGCCCCACAAGAGACTAAATCCTAACTCACATACCGAAACTGGTCATGCGCCAGTGATCGCCCCACTGGAGGCCCACAAGGAAAACTAGCTCTGAGTATCATACGAGAAATATGCATCCTCTACATGTGCCTGCCATGCATGACTAAAATAAGGCAACTAGCTCCTGACTCACATACCGCTCATCGGTCATGTGCCAGCGATTGCCCCGCTGGAGGCCCACAAGGAGACTAGGTCCTCGTATGATCATAGTCGAACTAGAGAGCGACAACACCAACACAATGCATGCAACCCAATGCAATCCAAAGCAATCCAATACAATCCAATGCAAATTAAAATATATTATATATAACATATTTGATATATAATATCAGAGGTCAAGATAACTTACCGAAAATGATCCACCAACAAGTACAATTCAAACCTAGATATGATATTCCAAGGACAACGACGATCTTGACCAACAATTTAAATATATAATTAATTTCTATTTTATAAAACTAAAATGGAAACTAAATTATCATGGACACTCTCATCAATCCAATTCTAATCCTTGTCCGAATTTTACCTTTCCTCCCTCTTCTCTTTCTCTCCTCTCTCTTTCATCTCTTTCTCTCTCCTCTCTCTCCTCTCCACTTAACATAGGGTCCTTCCTTCTTTTTTTTTTCTTTTCTTTTCTTTTATTCTTGTTTTTTTTCCTCACGGAATAAAGCCCCCCCCCTTTTTTTTCTCGTTCTCTTCTTGTCTCCTTCGTCTCCACCGAACTCCCCCCCTCTCTCTTCTTCCTCACCCACGATGGCGAGGGACACTGCAGGAGAGACACCAGCGCAACTCCAGCCACCGGAAATCACCCCGGCAACGAACTCTCATGTAAAATCCTTTTTTTTTTCTCGATTCGTCTCCCGAACTCCTGTCGCTTCCCTAGGCTCAACTGAGCGGATCCATCCCTCTCAACGAAGCCGACCCACCCCGGCAACCAAACCGACCCACCTCTCCTCAAAGGAAGGCCGAAGGGGAAGGGGACTGGCAGCAATTGTAATGATCGCCCGGCCCTCCACCGAAAATCCCAAGGAATACGAGACGAACCCCCCTGTCCTCCACCTATCGCCTCAGCTCACATCCATGCCCAAGAGGAGATGAAGAAAAGGAACTTACTCGCGAAGTTGGCATCGAGGTTCGGCAACCACCGGAGGAAAGGCGAGCTTCGAATCGGCCGAGGCACACGAGGGACCATCTCTTATAAGGAAGAATCCCCTCTGACTCCTCCACCGACCGATCCTAACTCCCTGATGCCCATCCATCGTAATCTCCGGCGATCTCAATGGGAGGATAAACAGGGGCTCCGTCCCCTATTCTCATCTTCTTCTTTTTTTTTCTGGGTTTCGGATGAAGTCGGCAAGGGCTGCCGACTTCAACCCACAAGGCCCAAAACACGGGTCTTTACACAACAAGAGAGGCACGGGAAAGGGGGGGCTAGCTAGGAGTTGAGATACAATTAAAGACATAGGGCAATGAGCCATCTCCATCTCTCCTTTTTCCTTAACTGGTTTCGCCTTTGAGGCGGTGAAGGAAGCAAGAGCAGAGATTGCGGAGGTCAAAAGCAACAATGACGATGAGGAAGAAGGTTGGACGATTGTGGTAGGTTTCTCTCTGCTTTCTTTTTTTTAACTAGGTCATAAATGGGTTAAGTTTTTATTTTTATTTTTTAATTAAATTATAAACATATCATAAACAGGTTAGGTAGGGTAATCTATTTAACAAGCAGATCAGGTTTGCATTCTAAAACCTAACATGTTTAATAAACATATTAGGTTCAGATTGAATCTTTTTTGACCCGATCCAATTGCCACCCTTTCTTTTCACTTATAAAATCTAAATCCATAAAACCATATTTTAAAATTTTAAACTTATTTATTAATTATTTTAATTTTTTAAATATTAATGTTGATTATTAATATTTCAAATTTTATTATTTCAATATTATATTTTATCATTTATTTTTATTAAATTTATCTATTTTAATTAAAATTATCTTATTTAATTTTTAAGTATTTTTTATTTTATTTTAATTTTTATTTAAATTATATTTTTTATCTTATTTTATTTTTTTATCTTTTATTTTATATTTTCATTAATATTTTTGATTTAATATTTTAATTAATATTTTTTATTTATTTAACCTTTAGAATTTATTTATTTAAACTTAAACTCATGTTTCCCTGTTCTCTTTCACTCCCAACCAAACCCTCTACTCCTCCCTTTTTGATAACTCTATTAAAGTGTGTGGAGAAGACGAAGCAGATTTCTGATGACCTCATCAAACGACCTTCGCTGTTACAATCGCTCCAATGTCGACAAGTCCAATGCTACAATCATTCCAATGTCGATGTCCAATCCTCAGCTTTTCCACCACCGCATTGTCGACGTCCACCTATCATGCTGCCTTCCTCTTCATGGCCCTCATCTCCCTTGCTATCTTCTTCCCCCAGATCCCACCACCCCCACCATGATCCATGCCCTCGCTGCTCTCATCGCTGACATGATCCCAACCCTCACCACTATCCTCATTGTTGCCTCCAACTCATCTCCCCTCTTGCCACTATCGATGCCATCTTGCCACTATCGATGCCACCACCTGGCTCTCCTCCCTCTCTCGCCATCACCGTGGGCTCCTCTCCCCTTCTCGTCACTGGCGCCACCCTCACCACTCTCGTCATCGATGCCCACCTCCTCTTCTCATCATCTTTGCCCTCTCCTCCTCTCTGAATGAAATTTGAATTCATGGAGAGAGGCCTGATTGGATTTGAAGGGGATAGGCTATTCCTATTCTACTCGAGAATCGAAATGGAAATGAGATTCTTCCAAACCAAATAGTTGAAACAGGAGTCATTCATTTTCTTTAATAATAATAAGCTCGGGTCCGATTTTTCGTCCAACAGACCATTTGAAGATCTAGAGGGGAAGCTTTCTTTTCTTTCTTTTTCATGAGAGATAGAGAGAGGAAAATAATGGGAGACTTATAAAATTCAGAAGTATTTTGGATGTATCATCCAAGATTAAAATTATTTCTAATTGCTAAGCATAAAAGTATAAATGTGTGATCATATAGACAAGCATCAACTCACCGAGAGAGCTTTTATTTCCTACCATGATTAAAGCTTTTTATAGCAATATCATTGCCACTTTATTTTAAATGACACAAAGAAGGTGAAAGAAATATAATATGATTGTTAAAATTTGCCTTGGTTTTGTTAGAATTTTTTTGAATATGTATTAAGTATATATATAGCATGTACAAGAACAAAAATATTAAAACACCAATTTAAACTCAAAATTTAAATTTAAGTTTTAATAATTAAAAAAATGGAAAATAAATAGGAAAATATTACAATAAATATTTGAATTTAAAACTCGAAACTAAAATTTTAAATTAAGAGAATTTATGATACGTTATTATTCCCTGGAAGTTGAATATTTGGTTAAGTGAAGCTTGGACTACAAAAAACGAACACAGTTGGAGTAAAATCTTTAGTAAAGATGTCAATAACTTTATCGGTAGAAAAGATTAATTTAATATCTAAAAGCTTTTAACCTATCAATTATTGAACATAATGATAATTGATTTCAATATATTTAGTTCTTGCATAGAAAATTGGATTGAAGGCAAGAGAGATGCAGAAATATTATTGCACCAGATTAAAAGAATCGAATGCAGAGGAATATATAATTCATGTAATAAGAACATAACCATTATATGATCAGCATCAAATTGGGCAAGATATCAATACTCTACTTTAGTAGATGATTGAGTAACTATTGTTTACTTTTTAGTACTCGAAGAAATAGGGATACATTCGAGAGACACAAAAATCACTTGTAGAACATTTATCAATAAGGTGCCAGCCCAATCATACTTAACAATATTTAATGGACCAGTCATAGCTTAAGCCCAAAAGTGATGGTACCTTTAAGAAATCAAAGTATACATTTGACTATTTCCATATAGGCCTCTATTGGATGTCATAAAAATTGACAAATATAATTGATTGAGAAAGCTATATCTGGCCATGTTGAGATTACATATTAAAGGGCTCCAACAATACTCTAATAAAATAAAGGATCATCAAAATGAGGGCTATCCATATGGCCCAGTTTTTTAGTAGAGCAAGAACTTGAACATGATTTTGCATCTAAACATGTTGGTGCATGTAACAAGTCTATAATATATTTGGATTATTGTAGAAAAGTTTTTTCACTCGATTGATCCACTTGAATGCCAAGAAAGTATGAAAATAAGCCCATATCCTTCATCTTAAATGAATGACAAGTTCCACAATAAGCTCGTGAAGAGCAATATTATTATTGCTAGTAAAAATAATATTATCAACATAAAGAAGATGATATAACATAATGCTCCCATGATGATATATAAATAGTGAATGATTGGATTGTGAAATGATAAACCCCAACTTCAAAAGTTTTGAGTGAACTTTTCATACCAAGTGATGTGGTAGGATCGCTGACGTGGAGTCCCGAGTTGGATCCAGTTGGCGGCCGTGCTAGCAAATATTGCCATGCCAACCCTCTCTTCGAGCTCCTCCATCAGGTGGCTCCCTCGAGGTCGAGCCCACCTCGGCTGAAATCGAGCTCTCTCTCTCTCTTCGAGCTCCTCCATCGGGCGGCTCTCCCGAGGTCGAGCCCGCCTCGACCGAAGTTGAGCTCCCTCTCTTCAAGCTCCTCTACCAGGTGGCTCCCCCGAGATCGAGCCCTCCTCGGCCAAAGTCGAGCTCCCTCTCTTCGAGCTCCTCCGCCGGGCGACTCCCCCGAGGTCGAGCCCATCTCGATCGAAGTTGAGCTCCCTCTCTTCGAGCTCCTCATCGGGCGGCTCCCCCGAGGTCGAGCCCACCTAAACTGAAGTTGAGCTCCCTCCCCTCGAGCCTAGTGCCCTTCGATGGAAAGATCTTCCAACTCGAGGCTGTCCCACTGGCCAAGGCTGACTGCATCCTAAAAGCCCCCAGGGCAGAGAAGAAGGAAACGCCACTACATCCTTTGGACGGTGGCACCCTGCCCAAGGCCTATGAAGGGGAAGCGTGCCAACCTATAGAAGAGCATCTCCCTAGAGCACCAAGATCTCTTCCATCATTGTTTTCATCGATTAGGAAAGAGTGCTCCAATCGAGGCACTGCATTCTCCAACCGACTGTTCGCACCACCCAGAAGAAGAAAGCCATGCCAGGGGATTCAATCCTAGGAGCGGCTATCCCCGGATTGAGGCTTTGCCTAATTTTTTCAAGCATAGCAACCTACCAGGAAGTCAAAATCCATGACATAACTCCCTACCATGAAGAGAGAGGGCACCGGGGCACGACCCACGGGGCACTATGGGTCGTTGACCTTCAAGCACCCCCAGAAGGGAGAGAACCCAAGGTGGGTAACGGAGAGGATTCACGATCTAAAAAGGATGTCCTAAGGGCCTTCGAAGGAGGTAAGAAAAAATAGGTAGAGGGGGAGCAAGCAAGTCAGAGCACTCTGAGGCTACTGGAGAACTCATTAAAAGAGTCTTGACGAACATAGCCACCATTGCTTGAGCCCTCCTTCTCCGCTACAACTCCCATTCTACTCTTTCCTTAAAAACTCCTCCGTGCAGGAGACCGAACAGGGATCCACAGAGGAGAATCTGTTCCACTAGATCATCCACTAACTTGATCATCGGAGTGCCCCCACCGGGATCCCTAGCCCGGGTCTCCTTTCTTTTGCAGGTCCGGGTACGCGTGCTGAATTCCAAATAAGGGGCTGATGTCCAGCACCATGCTAGAGCTGCAAGCCATGGCGGTATAGGTGGCAACACCAAGCATGAGTCACTTTTCATGCCAAACATGAGGAGTTTTCTAAAGTCCGTAGATTAATTTGTGCATCTAACAAACATGCGTAAATTTTTTGATGGGCCAATATAATCAGGAGGTTGAGACATAAATACCATTTTTTGAATGTCTCCATGTGAAAAAGCACACCCTACATCATGTCGATGGAGAGGTTAACTGTAAGTCAAAGCTATTATGATAATAGTTCTGACTGTAGTATGCTTAAATACGAGGATGAATGTCTTAATAAAATCAACTCCAAGTTATTGGTGAAAGCCTTTAGCAAATAAGCAAACTTTATATTTATTGATGGATCTATCCGAGTTGCATTTGATTCGAAATATCCACTTGCAACCTATTAATAGTTAGAGCAGAAAAAGATATATATATATATATATATATATATATATATATATATATATATATATATATATATATATATATATATATATATATATATATGTGTGTGTGTGTGTGTGTGTGTGTGTGTGTATTAGTATATATATATTTGAAATACTTAAAAATAAATTTTTTTCATGGTGTGTGTCAAAATAAATTTGGTGCGGCAACAAAAGTGCTACAGTATAAGATTGAAAATCTGGCATGGGAGGTGGATAGAACCACTGCCCTAAAGGAGATTCGGTCTCTTTCTCATGAAAAGACTAATTGGACCATCACTCTCCTCCAAGGTATAACCTGGAAGCCAGAACTCCAACGCTCGTCAGTGGCACGATCTCAAACAGATGTCGATCAGCTCATCTTCAACCCAAAAATTTAAAGTGGAAAAAGATTAGAGAGAGAAAGATTTTAAATTTAGAATGGAAGAATATCAGAGAGGAAGAGAGGGAGAGAACAAGAGCTTGAGATGTTGGATGCCTTGAAGGGCTAGGGTAAAGGCCTATTTATAAGTTCAAAACTCCAGAGAAAATCTCTAAAATGTTTTCAAACTAGCCATTATGGCCGTTACAAATTTAATTATAAAATTAATTAAATAATTAAAATAAAAAATGGTTAATATGTTATAGCCATTTTGGCATTTAAATGAGAGAAAAAAATTAATGGAGAATGACCGAATGGCTGCACGTGGAGCACGTGCCTATGCTCGCACGGGGTTCGGTCAAGGGTCACAGACATGGGAGTTTTGAAACTCCTATGAAAAGCCAATAATCCTCCATAAATTTCAAAACTCATAAAATATTTAAATTTGATTAATAATTAAATTTTTAGACTTTTACTGTGCTTAGTACAAGTACCTTCTAAGTTTGAACCTATATTTAGTATAAAATACATATAGTATGAAGATAAGCTGATTATAATGCAGGGTAGCGCTATCTAGGCCATGCGCTTATCTTGATTTTCATGAGAGTTACTAGGGATTTATCCTAATTTTCTAGTCATGGCCTCACGACTACTCTCACTAAGATAGATCCTCCAAGGATATGTGCAATAGAATTATACTTCACTGAACTCATAATCTTAGATCTATTAAGAGCGATGCTCAATCTAACCATCATAATATAGCACCACACTATAGGGATGGGAAGAAGATAGACTCCTAAAAATGACACTTCCGGATATTATCTCAAAGATCGTTTCCCTTTGAACCTTAACCATGGGATTCCATGATGGTAGTGATCCATTCTGGTGACTAATATATAGGTTTAAGCTTCATCCCCCTCGATATCTCAAATATCGCAGTCTTTGAAAGGTCTTTAGTCAAAAGATATGCCAGACTATGTTTTGATCTTATAAACTATAGTGATGTTACATATTTTATTTTATTTTTTATAGTTTTATACCCGATCAAGATATGATTATTCATCTTTTTATTAGTTGTCTGTTGATTTAACAAATTAATTAGAGCTCTACAATCATAATTTAAAGAAATTTTTGAAATTTTTAGTGGAAGAATTTTTGTCATTTATTAAATCACTTAGCCATTATGCTTCATTACATGTAGTATCAAGAACTGTTAGCTCAGATTTTTATGTGCTTCTAGTGATTATTATTTATTTACAAGAGTTCCAAGATACTGTAGCTCCTCCTAACAAGAAGAGATATTCTATGGTGGACTTAACATCTAATTTATCTATTACCCAATTGGCTCACTACATCCTTCAAATACTTCTGGATAACCAGAGTATACTAGAGAGTAATCTAAGGTTCCTTTAAGATATCTAAAGATTCTTTCTAGAACTTTTCAATGATCTTTACTAGGATTACTAGTATACCTATTTAGTCTGCCTATTGCAAAGCTATATCTGGATGGGTTCTATTTGAAATATATAATAAGGATCCTATCCTTTGAGAATATCCTAATTGGTTAATAAGTTCTCCTAGATTTTTAATTAAGTGAGAGCTATAATCATAGTGGATCGAGATAGAATTTAAATTAAAATATTCAAATTTTTTAAGCATTTTCTTTATTAAGTTGCTAAGCTTATTGCTATTCTACTATCTATTCTTTCAAGCTTCATTCCTAGAATTACATCAGCTTCTCTTAAATCCTTCATATCTAAATTATTTGATAAATAGCTTTTAGTTTCTTGGATTATATTCATTTATATTCCGAATAGTAATATATAATCTACTTATAGGCATAGTATTATATAATCAATACCTATCTTTTATAATATACATATTTATCATATTCATTTATTTTAAAGTTATTATTTAAGATAATTTTATCAAACTTAATGTGCCATTATCTAGGAGCATATTTTAAATCATAAAGAGATTTGATTAGTCTACATACTTTATGTTCTTGTCCTTTTACTTCAAATCCTTGAGGTTAGTTTATATAGATTTTTTCTTCTAATTCTCCATTTAAGAATACCATTTTTACATCCATTTGGTGAATTATTAATTTATGAATTGAAGCTAAGGCTATCAAAGTTTTTAGGATAGTTATTCTCGCTCCAGGAGCATAGGTATCAAAGTAATCTTTATATTTCTTTTAATTAAATTCTTTTACTATTAACCTAGCTTTATACCTTTTTATTATTCTATCTAGCCTTAATTTTCTTTTAAAAATCTATTTTATTCCTATAGATTTATTTCCAGGAGGTAAATTAGTTAAAATCCAAGTTTTATTTTCTAAGATTGATTGAATTTTACTATCTATGACTTCCTTCCAATATGATGATTTTGATGATGATATTGTCTCATCATATACAGAAGGTTCATCTTCTACTAAGAATGTGAAGAAGTCTTCACTAAAATCTTTTTCAATTCTTTTTCTTTTGCTTCTTCTTAGTTCAGGTTCAATTTCTAATTCTGATTCTATGGCTCTAAAGAAGATGATTCATGTTCTAGGGGTCTAGAGATTCTAGACTTAAAAGAAAATATGCATTCAAAGAAAGAAGCATTTATGGTTTCTAAGATTAAGTTATCAGTTAAATCATTAATCTCTAATTTTATAACTAATAATCTATAGGCGTTACTATTTTGGGCATAGTCTATAAATACAGTATCTATAGTCTTAGATCCTAGTTTTTTCTTTTTGAATTTAGGGATATTAACCTTGGCAAGGCACCCCCATACTTTGAGAAAGTCTAGGTTAGGAGTCCTCCCTTTCCAAAGTTTATAAGGAATTTTGTCACTATCTTTAACAGGTATCCTATTTAAAATAAAGCAAGAAGATAGAGGAGCTTCCCCCCATAAATTCTCGGATAAGCCAGAACTGATGAGCATAGCATCTACCATATCTATGAGGGTAAGATTTTTACACTCAGCTACACCATTAGACTATGAAGAGTACGGAGCAGTCATTTGATGAATTATATCATGTTCTTGATAGAACTGAAAAATTCATTCGAGGTATACTCCCCTCCTCTATCAGATCTAAGGATTTTAATATTTTTTTCTTGTTGATTTTCTACTTCACTCTTATAAATTTTAAACTTGTTGAATCTTTTTTTTAGATTTAATTAGGTAATAGTAATAATATCTAGAAAAATCATCTATAAATGTCACTATATACCTATTACTACCACGGGTCATAGTCTTGATAGAGTCACATACATCACTATGTATTAATTTTAAAATTGAAATTTTTTTTTAACTGATTTGAATGATTTTCTTGGTTGTTTGGATTCAACACATATTTCATATTTAGATAAATCTAGATTTGATTTAGGAATTAGTTTTAATTCCATCATATGTTTAACCTTTTTCAAGTATACATGACCCAACCTGTCATGCCACAGATTTTGTTTAGACTCATTTACAAAATAAATTTGATTTTTAGCTATACTAATAAAATGATTTATTATATTCAGTTTGAATAAGCCTTCACTTATATATTTTTTTTCTATGAAAACATTATTCTTAGTTATTATAACTTTATTACAATCAAGGATAATTTTGTATCCCCTCTAAACTAGCTGAGACCCGCCAACAAGGTTCTTCTTAAGATCTGGAACATATAGCACATCTCTCAGGGTGAGAATTTTTTATGATGTCATCTTTAGGTTGACTTGATCTTGTTCCATGACCCTAGCAGCTGTGTTGTTTTCTAGGATCACACCTCTTCCACTTGAGTCCTGAAAAGCAGTAAACCAGAAGCGATCAAAATAAATATAAACATTAGCTCCTGAATCCAACCACCAATCAAGGTTGGAAGAAGTAACATTAATTTCAGAATTCAAGCTTACTAACTTAAAGATGGAGCCTTCTGGACCTTTAACTACATGAACTTGGGGTCTGGAGGAAGCAGAAGGTTTGCAAAGAGGCACCTTCTTTCAATAAAAGTAGTCTCTTGCAAGATGATTTATAATCCCGTACATAAAATAGAATCTTTTACTTGGACCTTGCTGGATTTAGTGTTATGAGCTTTAAAGGTTTTATCCTTGGATTTGAACTTGTTTGGATTAGGATGGTAGGGTTAGTTTGATTAGTATTGATAGTTTGGTTGAAATCTAGGTCTTGATTTTGGTTTAGTGTTGTTATCGATTTGGTATTATTGAGTTAGGTTAGTTTGGATACTAGAAATTCTTGTTTATTGGATTTTAGACTTATATTGGTCTTCTATCCTGCTTGAGTTTAGAAGTTGAGCTAGGATTAATTATCCTTGCCTTTGGAGCTAACTTTTAACAAAACCATTTCAAGAAGGAGGCATTTTATCTAAAAGGCTAAAGACCTTAAATCCTTCAGAAAATTTTCTCCATTGGCTTGGAATTTTCTAAGGTACTCTTGAAATTAATGAAGCTAGTCATTGATGAATTTGTCTTTTACCATATTAAATATAAGGAATGATGCGATGTCGAATCGTTCAACCCCAGCATCATCAAGGCCATATTCAGATCTAGGGTATTCCATAATTCTTTCATACTCTTAGCTGACAGATAAATATTATAGAGTGAGTCGGACAGGGCAATAAGGATTCTACATTTACATAGGTATCCTCTTCTGGGATCGTTGGTGTAGTTAAACTAGAGAAATAGGCAGATTGGTCAATCATTGACCAAAGTTCTAAGGTGGTTAGCCAAAATTTTATTTGGCTTTGCCACCTCCTAAAATGGGATCCATCAAATGTTTTAGATTTAGACTAATGATGTCATCCCTAAGGGTTGCCATTGGATCCAAGTCAGGTTCAAAAAGGAACATCTGGAACATAAAAGTAATTTTGTTAAGGATTTGTTTAAATAATCTAAACATTTTTTTGGATATATGTTTCTAAAAATGTCTTCTAGTTTTTTTAAAATTAAAGTTTTATTAAAATGATTACTAGTATGATCGGACATGTGGTTTGTTAAGATTTTTAATTAAGTTATTTATCTCTAAATCCTAAAGATTTTGGTTAATTTGTTTGTATAGTCTTTTAAAAGTTAATTTGCATGCTACAGTATAGATTCAGGAGGATCTTCAATTAATTTTATATAATATAATTAATTTTGTTCAACACAAAAGAAACAGATATTATGCTATAAATGAAAAAAAGTTATATTAAATATATATATATATATATGAAATATGCAAGGCAAATAAACTATAATTAAGTATAAATAATTATATTTATATATATGCACTATAAACTACAAATCTTCTTTAGACTGTTAATAGTTAGAGTAGGAAAAGATATATATGTGTGTGTATTTGTATATATATTTGAAATATTTTAAAAAAAATTTCATGGTGTGTGTCAGAATAACTTTGGTGTGACAAAATTTCAAAAGCACTACAGTATAAGAATGGAAATCTGGCCTGGAAGGTGAATATAATCATTGTTTTAAAGGAGATTTCGTCTCCTTCTCGTGCAAAGACTAATTGGACCACACGCTCTCCTCCAATGTACAATCCGAAAGCCAGAACTCTAATGCCCGTCGGTGGCACGATCTCGAACGAACGTCGATCAGCTCGTCTTCAGTCCAAAAATTTAAAGTGAAAAAAGATTGGAGAGAGAAATATTTTAAAATTAGAATAGAAAAATATCAGAGAGGGAGAGAGAGAGAGCTTGAGATGTTGGATGCCTTGAAGGACTGGGATAAAGACCTATTTATTGGCTCAAAATTTCAGAAAAAATTTTCAAAATATCCTCAAACTAACCGTTAGGACCATTACAAATTTAATTATAAATTTAATTAAATAATTAAAATGAAAAATGGTTGATACATTATAGCCATTTTGGCATTCAAACGAGAGAAAAAAAAATAATGGAGAATGACCGAATGGCCGCGCGTGGAGCACGTGCCTGCACTCATGCGGGCATTCGGTCAGGGGTCATGAACATGGGGAGTTTTGAAACTCCTGTGAAAAGGGATGAGAGTCCAAGTTTGTTGATTTTGAAAGTTATAAATTCAAGATCCATTACATGTCTTCACTCTGGGCTTTTTGAGGCTTGTGTATAACATGTTGGTTTAATATGATAGGACTTGGTAAAGGTAGTTGGGTGAAAGTGATAGGTATAGTATAATATTTTAAGTTTGGAGATACTGGATTAAGATCAGGTGGTCATAAGATGGATGCGCTGTGGTAGGCTAGTTGGTTGATTGGCATGGGAAGTGAGTTTGACGATGGGCGGTGGCAGTGGTATGGGTTTAATTAGTATGTTTATGTTATCATGTGATGTATAACTGAACTGGATGTTGTTGCCTTAGAAGAATTTTAAGATCGGTGTACTATACTTGCAAAGTGATCTAAGAATGTATCATTATTAGTAGTCCAAATAGTGTTGGTATGTGTGGGAGCTGAGGTAACCACATAGAAAGAAAATCAAGAGCAGAAGTGAGGTTGTGAAAAATTAATTAAGATGATGATATAGGTGAAAAGAGAAAAATATGTTCATAAAAAATGTCATGACGTGATATATATATTATATTTTTTTTCTTTCACTAAATTAAGATATCTATACCCTTTGTGAATAGTGTTATATTCTATGAAATAAGATTTAATGGATCAAAATTTAAGTTTATTAAGCTTGTACCGTCGAAGCCAAGAAAAACATAAACAATTGAAAGCTCGTAAATAAGAATAATTGAAAGATTTTTGAAAAACATCTCACATGGAAAAATTTTAAAATGAGAAATAATAAGCATTCAATTTATCAACTATACTACAATAGAAAATGCTTCTAACTAGAATTTAGGAGGAAGATATGCATGAGCAAGAAGCATAAGTCTGGTTTCAACTATGTGACATGTTTTCTTTCAACAATACAATTTTATTTCAAAGTATGGGGACAAAAAAATTGGCACCTTATATCATGTAAAGATAAAAAACGCTTAAAAGTATTATTTTTGAATTCATCACCCCCATTAAAACTGAAAATTTTAATTTTAGTATTGAATAAATTTTCAACTTGTGGTTTAAAAAAGAGAAAATATCAAAGAAATTAGATTGTAACGCATAGGAAACAATCATGTATAGCATGAAAAATTATCAACGAATAATATATAATAAGAAAAGTTTGAGCATGAAAGAGTAGCGGAAGGTTTATAAACATCACAATATATTATTTCTAAAGGGCTTTACAAAACTGAAATAGGTAAATAGACTAGCAATGTTTTACATTTTTCAAATTGGCAAGACAAACATAAAATTTGTCTTGACTTATTTGAAATTAAAAGAGATGACAAAATAGAGATTTGAATATCACGAGATGGATGGCCAAGATGATGTTGCCAAAGATCAGTGGAGATGCAATGGCTAACATGGGTAGCTGGTGAGTGATGTTGAATATCTTTTGTAGCAAAGTGGAAAGGATAAAGTCCAATTTCAGTCATCCCATGGTACAACATCTAGAATCTTGTCCTTGACAACAAAATTAGATTCATTAAACAAAAAATGGTGGTTATTATCATGAGAGAAAAGGTTTATAGATAAGATATTTGTAGAGGCTCGAGGACATTGAAGAATATTGGATGAGTAAAAATCATTTTTATAACTAATGATGGAAGATGAACCAACATGACAAATGGACAAATCTTGTTTACTACCAACTTGGACACTATCAGAACCACCATATTTTAATAAAATATATAACTTGTTGAGATCGGCAGTGATATGGTGAGTATCTCCAATATCATAATATTAAGTATTGTCATCAATGAGTGAGGAAGTAGAAGCTATAGCTATAAGTTTCTTTGGAAGATGAGAATCTTGATATGTATAGTTCATGTGATGGTAGCAATCAATGGCAATGTGTCCAACCTTATTATAGATTTGATAGGTTGAGTAAGTCGATTGTAAAGAGTGACCACATGAAGAAAATTAACAAAAATGCTCATTATGAGAGGGGAGGATGCAACTTGAAGGATGATTGGAGAATCGGTTATTGTTATGATGTCTCTTCTTTGAGATTGATTTCCTCGTATATTAATAAAGTATGAAATTCTTCAAGAGAAAAAGAACAAGTGCGAGCATGAATCCAAATTAAGAAAAGAGTGTTAAAATTAGAAAAAAAAGCAACTTATCTTATATCATTTCCTAGAACAATATACTTTATCTTAATCATATTAAAAGTATTACTGCAGTCATACTAAAAGTCACATATTATTATATATGATGATTCTATACTCTATTAAAAGGCCTCTAGGATCATAATTTCAAGAAAAATAATTTTTTTCTTTCTCTTAACATGGCATTAGAGCATCCCCTCCCTCCTTTATCCTATCTATTGCCCAACCCCCTTCCCCCCACCTCTATCGCCCACCCTCCTCTCTTATTCTAGCTACCTTTCACACGATCCAAGCTCATGAAAAAAAAAGAAAAGAAAAAGAAGAAGAACACAAGGGAAGACCACCACCGCCCCTGGTGTCTCCTCCCTGCTCACCATCATCGAAGCTTCCCACCTGTGATTTCCTCTCCCTGCTCACCTCATACGCCAACACCCGCAGTCACTGTCATGCCTGCACTCTACAATAAATCCTTATCGAACTCTCAACACATCTTCTTTCCCAGTTTACTTGCTTCTCTATTGAGATGCTGCCGGTCATAATTGATCAAGAAATCATTAAGATTTTGACTCCCCTCTATTGGCTCCACTGATCCCTACCTATCTTTAGTCATGCCAGACCTTCTTGGAACTCCAATAAACTAGAGAGGCTCCGTCTCTACCTTCTCTTGCTTGGACTCCCTCTTTAGTGCCGACCTTCACTATGGCAACTGCACCTCTTGCACGATGTTGTTGGCCATGGCCTCCTTGTCATGCTTGGCATTTGCCCCAGTGAGCTCCATCGCATCATCAACCACCCCATGACCCTCGCCCACTGTAGTTGCACCCTCGCCCAATTTGACTTCCACTGCGAACCCATCAAGGAAACTGCCATCACCATCATCTCCATCTCTGCTCCCCTTGACCTCCACTCGAATCCCCTCTCCATCAAGGAAACCGCCATCACCCACCCTCGGAGCCTTGGAATCGTCAATCGTCCCGCTGGCTTCTCTAATGGGATAAGGTCCTTCTCTCAGGTGCTCCTCATGGACAGAAACCTGCAAGAAAATCCAGGCTGGGGTATCGACAGGGACACACCAACACTCAAGTGAGTTGGGTCATCTGGGTAATAGTCAAAGCTATAGAGGATAATGGTGATAGAGCCATAAAAATGAGCATGTGAGCATGTGGTAGCTTGCCTCTTACCTTGGCCGGAGGTCCCTCTTACCTATAAAAAAGATATCATTGTGGGACAGGGTCTGAAGTCATGGTAGAGTGATCCCCTACGAGGGGCGCAGATTTGGCGAAGCACTACGGGATAAGGCCTGAAATCCTGGTAGAGTACTCTTTTGCAAGGTGTGCAGGTTCAATGGAGATGACAACACCACATGCCCGGGTCACTGTTAGGGCTCCTAGTCATGGTGCAGGGATCCGACAGGCCATACACGCCCTACCAGGGAGTTTACTAGGGATGGCGACACCATGCACCTGAGTCATCATCAGGGATCCCAGTCATGGCATAGGAATCTAGCGGGCCATACATGCCCCACCGGAGGTTGCAGCTTTTTCAAACCCGTCACCCACCATGGTTCAGGGGAAAGGTTCTCCTGGACCTGTGACCTGGCCTGGCCAGAAACCCAACTTGGCTATCTTGACCTGTGAAACTCTGGTAGGCCTATAAGGCTCTAGTCGATCTAGAAGCTCTGCTCGGCTTGAAAGCTCTGCTTAGCCTGAAAGCTCTAGTTGGCTTGGAGGCTCTACTCGGCTTGGAAGCTTTGCTCGACCTGGGAGCTCTAGTTGGCCTGGAGGCTCTACTTGGCCTAGGAACTCTACTCGACCTGGGAGCTCTGCTTAGCCTATGAGGTCCTACCCGGCCCTTGTGTTCGGTGGTAGTGGATGGAGAACTCCAAGTGCTCCATGTGGGTGATGGGAGCCATGCACCACATGGACGAGGAGGAACGAGGCACTTGTTATAAATTGTACTCTTCCAATTTTAGTGGAATAGCTGACCTCTAGGGTCCTTTGAACATTGCTGGTACCCTTTCTTGAGGCATGGGTGGATAAAGTATTATGCAGCCTTCCCTTGGAGTTCCCATGGATGCATGACCTGTGGAGAAGGCCAGGTGGACGACAACAACGATGGCCATAGTTATCGCTTGGAGTTTGTCCCCGAGGTGCCGGATGATGCCCCAAGCCTTGCAAGCATGGCCCTTGGTGCACAGCACATGGGTGATGAAGACGGTCTAGCCTAGGGACATGTCGGCGATATAGCATAGGAGAGGTTGTTAGTCAGAGGCTATAATAGATGGTGGTGGTAATCACAACGCTGGCATGGGAGCCGAGGCGGGCATGTCGGAGGCTCTGAACTGGCCATGGAGCATGCTAAAGGCACCAAGCTAGTCATAGAGCATGTCGAAAGCTATCGTGGATGTCGGAGAGGGTTGCCATTCCAGTTAGAGGTGATCGAAATGCCAGAGAGATCGGCATCGTAGATCATGTCAAGCTACCGTGGACATGTCATGGGCCGTGCCGAGTTGACGTGGGCATGTCGGGGTGGCCATGGATGCCGGAGGCTTTCATGGACGCCAGAGGCCATCATGGATGCCAAACGGTGGTAAGGCTTGTGATCCTCATGAAGAGAAGCACATTGAGGAGAAAACTCTATCCCCGTTGAGAAGGGAGGGGAGCCATGGCTTTCATCCTCTTCTCTACGGATGTCTCTGTGAAGAAGGGAGTCATATGGGAGAGAGGAAGCACTTAATAACTCTTAGATTGAGGTGGAAGAGGAGATGGCTGACCCCAGAGAGTGGTAAAGAAGACCTTTATAGGAGTTTGAGTCTACCCATTCCTTTGGATGTTCCTCTTACTTTGTCCAGCCAAATAGAATTATTGGTGCCACCCATCTCAATATGTCCATTTAACTATCTTAAGATATTACTGTTGCATGGTTGACCGAATATACCTGTAGCTTTGTCAGGGTCAAATAGATCTATTGCTTTGCAAGGGCTGAATATATCTATTAATATTGCTATAACGGATGCCCCCACTCCTTGAGTCCAAAATGCTGCTAATTTTGACTTTTGCTATTTTGGATAAAGGGAGTAGTGTTACCTATTTGGTCTCGAGCTATAGCAAACTTTGTACTGACTACAAGGAGCTGATCATTGAATGGCGCCTGACTTATCGAAAGTTGACCATAGCACTTTAAGAGCCTATCGATGAGGATGAAGGCATAGAGTCACGGCTATCTTCACTATGACTGATTGCTTGCTGATCAAATAGAAGATAATGGTGTTGAGACTCGCTTGTCTGTACTTCGATCAATGGCTAGTTGCCTAGATGAGAGATGGTGCTGTAGAGTTATGATGTTGGTACTTTGGTCGACTCCTCATCGGTCAGATAGAAGGCGATGCTGTAGAGAATTCTATTTTGGAAGATAGTACTATGAAGCATCTCACCAATACTTCGGACGATCCAACATCAGCTAGATAAAGGTCGGTGCTATAGAGCATTCCATCTTGGAAGATGATGCCGTGGAGCATCTCGCTGGTACTTCGATCAACTCCTCGTTGACCGGATAGAAGGTGGTACTATAGAACATTCCATCTTAGAAGACGGTGCTATGGAGTATCTTGCCAACACTTCAGATGACCCAATATCGGCTGGATGGAGGGTGGTGCTGTAGAGCATTCTATCTTGAAAGACGATTTTGTGGAGCATCTTGCCGGTACTTTGATCAACTCCTTGTTAGCCAGATAGAAGGCAATGCTGTAAAGCATTCCATCTTGGAAGACGGTTCTATGAAGCTACTCGCCAAGACTTTGGATAATCCAATATCAATCGGATAGAGGGTGGTGCTATAGAGCATTCCATCTTAAAAGATGGTGCTGTGGAGCATCTCGCCAATACTTCAGATGACCCAATATCGACCGAATAAAGGGCGATGTTGTAGAGCATTCTATCTTGGAAGATGGTGATGTGGAGCATCTCACCAGTATTTTGATCAACCTCTCTTCGACCAGATAGAAGGCAGTGCTATAGAGCATTTCATCTTGGAAGATGGTGCTGTAGAGCTACTTGCCAATACTTCGATTGACTCCTCATCGGCCGAATAGAAGGTAGTGTTATAGAGCATTCCATCTTGGAAAATAGTGTTGTGGAGCTACTCGCCAAAACTTTGAACGACCCAATGTTGGCCAGATAGAGGGCGACACTGTAGAGCATTCCATCTTGGAAGATGGTGTTGTGGAGCATCTTGTCAGTACTTCGATTGACTCCTCGTCGATCGAATAGGAGGTGGTGTTGCCCGTCCATGGGTTATGTAGCCACTAGTGATTCAGCTTTCTAGCTTAGTCATTGTATCAAGGGGGCTTCAATCTATCTAATGGAAGAAGCTGGTGTTGAACTCCTCGAAGTTCTCAGTGCAGATCACTCACCTCCTTGCTAAGTGCCTCATATGGGTGATGATAATTATACATCACGTGGGTGAGCGATGGGAGCCATGCATCACATTAACGAGGAGTCCATGAATTATGTTAGCGAGGAGGCGACAATCGTTGAAGAGCTTGGCGAGGAGGTGCATGCTCTAAAAGAGGGGGTTGGCCTCACAAATAATGCCAAACTGGTCATGGGCGCCGAGAAGGTCAGGACATCTAGTTGGGCTTCATGGGTCATCCTATAGTGATGGGGCTTCGGTGGTGTCAGGTGCAAGGAGAGTGAGGTTGGTGAGATGTGCAGCTTGGGTGCACACAAGATAGGGCACATGATTGACAAGGCCAAGCTCACAGCACCTCTAAAGGCCCTTATAGAAGGCATGGATGTTGCCAAAGTTGCCTCCTAGGGACAATGACCTAGTTAGGGATCTTCTAGTTGAATCACAAGCTCTAACTGACAGAGGTGCGGCCATAATGAGCTCTTGCTAACGAGGGAGTGCCATTGT
This sequence comes from Areca catechu, assembly GCA_021397845.1. Taxonomy (NCBI): domain Eukaryota; kingdom Viridiplantae; phylum Streptophyta; class Magnoliopsida; order Arecales; family Arecaceae; genus Areca; species Areca catechu. The sequence goes on along the minus strand of CM038046.1, from coordinate 23,918,100 downwards.
GAGTGTGAGCAGAGATGAGGCCTGGAAAGCTCTGATGGGTAGAGGCTTGGCCTCACGAGCTCCAGCAGGCGGAGGTGAGGCCATCATAAACTCAGGTTGGTGGAGGAATGGCCATCGCAAGCTTTGCTAGCGAAGACATACGGGCTGTGGCAGTCATTATTGGTGGTGACACAGCAACCCTCCCTAAGAGGCATAGTGAGCTCCATTCCACAGTATTGCATGGTGTGCATAGAGTGATGGAATCTCTATTCCACTATATTGTCTTCTTGTAGGTTTTTGAAGAGGATGTAGAAGTGCCAGCATCAAGCAGCCTCCTTTAAGAAACTTCATGAGCGATGAGCGATGGTGAGCCCTTGGAGTTCTAGTAGACTATAACAAGACTTGATGAGCTCTGACGGGCTATGGTAAGCTCTGGTGGGTTGTGGCAAGACTTGACGAGCTTCGGTGGGCTGTAGCACTTGCCGTTGATCATGATGCAAAAGTTCTCCCTGAGGGACTACAATATAGTTTTATATTGTAAAGATAATGAGGGAAGAGAATTATCTATTAGGCTTTAGTTACATGGATAATTAAGAATATGTGACTTCCCTGAGAAAGCAAACAAGTAAAATTAAATTCATTGATCACGATTATTAAGGGATGATAAAGTTCTGCTACATGAGGTGACGAGAGCTCCATTCATAGGAAAATGCATGGAGTTGGGTCCAACTGGAAAGTACCATGAAGATGGCAGGTGTTTGAAAAGACCACAGACACGAACCCCTTTCTCAATTATCATTAAATTTTTTTAGAAATTTGTGTAGCAAGCCACCCATGGCTTTGGCATTAGTTTGGATCTTCCCTACCATTCCATAGAGACACCATCGACATTCCCTCCATTGGTTTCGGTACATTCTCTGCCTGATCTCATGAAAGATCGAAGATGGCAACTGTGCCATTATGGAGGATGGTTAACGGTGAGATTCCTTTGAAATATGATATGAAAGTAGAAGGTAGAACTGGCAGCGACGCGATAGCACATTGGAAGGTGGCATCTCCTGGAGGTGATCCCGTCTCTGGCTTGCCACTTGCCGCCATGCCGAAGGTGATGATGTTCCTTTGTACCTCAAGATATTTCTTCATGATCACTCCTTAGATCTCTGAGAGGGAGCTCTTATGCTCCCAGTCTACCCCCCAGGCTCAGAGATGGCTACTGTTGTTCTACTGATTGAAGAGTTTTGATCTCTAGTCTTTGCCACGATCCTCTCAGCTCCTAAATCTTTTCTCCTATCTGGCATGCCAATTTGTTACTACCAGATCACCCACCCCCGGAGCCTTGGAATTGCCGGTCGTCACACTAGCTTCTTTGATGGGGTAAGGTCTTTCTCCTGGGTGCTCCTCATAAATAGAAACCTGCAAGAAAACCCAAGCCAGGGATACTTATGAGGATACTTCGATGCTCAAGTTAGTTGGATCATATGGGCAATAGCCGGAGCTATAGAGGATAATGGTAAGAGAGCCAAAAAAATGAGCATGTGATCATGTGGTAGCTTGCCTCTTACCTTGGTCGGAGGTTCCTTTTACCTATAGAGAAGATATCACCATGGGACAGGGTCTGAAGTCACAGTAGAGCGCTCCCCTGCAAGGGGCGCAAGTTTGGCAGAGCACTATGGGACAATGCCTGAAACCCTAGTAGAGCACTCTTCTACAAGGTGCATAGGTTCGACGGGGATGGCGACACCACGCACCCGGGTCGCTGTCAGGGCTCCTAGTCGTAGTGCAAGGATCCGGTGGGTCGTACATGCCCTGTCAGGGAGTTTGATGGGAATGGTGACACTATGCACCCGGGTCGCTATTAGGGATCCACTCATGATGCAGGAGTCTGGCGAGCCATACATGCCCCACTAGAGGTTGTAGCTTTTTAGGACCCGACACCCGCCATGGCTCGTGGGAGAGGTTCTCTTGGAACTGCGACCTGGCTTGGCCTGAAGTCCAACCTGGCTATCTTGACCTGTGAGACTTTAGTAGGCCTATAAGGCTCTAGTCACCTAGAAGCTCTGCTCGGCCTGGAAGCTCTAATCGGCCTGGAGGTTCTACTTGGTCTAGGAGCTCTGCTGGACCTGTGAGCTCTGCTCAGCCTGTGAGGTCCTACCTAGCCCTTGTGTTTGGTGGTAGTGGACAGAGGACTCCAGGTGCCCCATGTGGGTGACGGGAGCCATGCACCACATGGACGAAGAGGAATGAGGCACTTGTTACAAACTGTACTCTTCCAATTTTGGTGGAATAGCTGACCTCCAGGATCCTTTGAACATTGCCGGTACCCTTTCTTGAGGCGTGGGAGGATGAAGTATTCTGCAGCCTTCCCTTGGAGTTCCCATGGATGCACAACCTGTGGAGAAGGCCACGGTGGATGACAGTAGCAATGGCCATAGTTAGCACTTGGAGTTTGTCCCCAGGGTGCCGGACGATGCCCCAAGCCTTGCAAGTGTGGCCCCTAGTGCACAACACATGGGTGATGGAGATGGTCCAGCCCATGGACATGTCGACGATGCAGCATAGGAGACGTTGTTAGCTAGAGGCCATCATGGATGGTGGTGGTGGTCATCACACCAATGTGGGAGCCGAAGCGGGCATGCTAGAGGTGCCAAACTGGCCATGGAGCATGCCAGAGGTGCCGAGCTAGTCATAGAGCATGCCGAAGGCCATTGTGGATGCTGGAGAGGGTTGCCATTCTTGATACAGGAGGTCGGGATGCCAGAGATATTGGCCTCGTAGATCATGTCGAGCTACCATGGACATGTCATGGACCGTGTCAAGTTATCGTGGGCATGCTGGAGGTGGCCATGGACATCGAAGGCTTTTATGGATGCCAGAGGCCATCATGGATGGTGGATGGTGGTAAGGCTCGTGATCCTCATGAAGAGCAGCACGTTAAGGGAAAAACTCCGTTCTCGTTAAGAAGAAAGGGAAGCCATGGCTTTTGTCCTCTTCTCTACGGATGGCTTTATGAAGAAGGGAGTCATGTGGGAGAGAGGAAGCACTCAATAGCTCTTGGATCAAGGTAGAGAGGAGATGGCTGACCCTAGAGAGTGGTGAAGAGGACCTTTACTTGAGTTCAGGTCCTCCCAATTTTTTGGATGTTCCTCTTACCTTGTTTGGTCGAATAGAATTGCTGGTGCCACCCATCTCAATACATCCATTTAACTATCTTAAGATGTTACCGTTGCATGTTTGATTGAATACACCTGTAGCTTTGCTAGTGCCTAACATATATGTTGCTTTGCCAGGGCTTGATAGATCTATTATTATTGCTATAACAGATGCCCCTATTCCTTGAGTTCAAAATGCTTCTAATTTTGACTTTTGCTATTTTGGATAAATGGAGTAGCATTACCTATTCAATCTCGAACTATAGCAGATTTTGTACTGATTGCAATGAGTCATCATTGAATGGAGTCTGACTTGTTAGAAGTCGATCGTAGGACTTTAAGAGCCTATCGATGAGGATGAAGGCATAGAGTTGCGGCTATATTCACTATGACTGATTGCTTGCTGATTAGATAGAAGATAGTGGTGCTGAGACTCGCTTGTCTATACTTTAATCGATGACTAGTTGGCCGGATGAGAGTCGGTGCTATAGAGTGATGATGCTGGTACTTCGATAGACTCCTCATCAGTCATATAGAAGGCGGTACTATAGAGCGTTCCATCTTGGAAGATGGTGCTGTGAAGCATCTTGTCAATACTTTAGATGACCCAATATCGGTCGGATAGAGGGCGGTGCTGTAGAGTATTCCATCTTGGAAGATGGTGCTAGGAAGCATCTCGTCGGTACTTTGGTTGACTCCTTATTGATTGAATAGAAGGTGGTGCTATAAATTATTCCATCTTGGAAGATGGTGCCGTGGAGTATCTCGCCAATACTTCAGACGATCCAATATTGGCCAGATAGAGGACAGCATTGTAGAGCATTCCATCTTAGAAGATGGTGCTGTAGAGTGTCTCGCTGGTACTTCGATCAACTCCTCATCGATCGGATAGAAGGCAGTGCTGTAGAGCATTCCATCTTGGAAGACGGTACTATAGAGCTACTCGCCAATACTTCAGATGATCCAACATCGGTCGGATAGAGGGTAGCGCTATAGAGTATTCCATCTTGGAAGACAGTGCTGTAGAGCATCTCACCAATACTTCAAAGGATCCAATGTCAACCAGATAGAGGGTGGCACTATAGAGCATTCTATCTTGGAAGACAGTATTGTGGAGTGTCTTGCTAGTACTTCGATCAACTCCTCATTGGCCGGATAGAAGGCAGTGCCATAGAGCATTTCGTCTTAGAGGATGGTGCTATGGAGCTACTCACCAATACTTCGATCGACTCCTCATCAACCAAATAGAAGGCGGTGTTGCAGAGCATTCCATCTTGGAAGATGGTGCTATGAAGTAACTCTCTAATATTTCAGACAATTCAATGTCAGTCAGATAGAGGGTGGCACTGTAGAGCATTCCATCTTGAATGACGGTGCTGTAGAGTGTCTTGCCAGTACTTCGATCTATTCCTCATCAATCAGATAGAAGTGGTGATGCCCATCGACGGGTTATGTAGCCACTGGTAATTCAGCTTTCTAGCTTAGTCATCATATCAAGAGAGCTTCAATCTGCCCCGTGGAAGAGGCTGGTGTTGAACTCCTCAAAGCTCTCAGTGCAGATCACTCACCTCCTCGCTGGTGCCTCACATGGGTGATGATAATCATACATCATGTGGGTGAGCGATGGGAGCCATGCATCACATTGATGAGGAGGCCATGCATTATGTTAGCGAGGAGGCGACAATCATTGAATAGCTTGGTGAGGAGGTGCATGCTCCAGAAGAGGGGGTTGGCCTCATAGGTAATGCCAAACTAGTCATGGGCGCCAAGGAGGTTGGGACGTCTAGTTGGGTTTCATGGGTCATCCTGCAGCGATAGGGCTTTGGCAGAGTCAGGTACAAGTCGAGTGAGGTTGGTGAGATGTGCGGCTTGGGTGCATACAAAATAGGGTACCCGATTGACAAGGCCAAGATCATGATATCTCCTAAGGCCCTTGTAGAAGGCATGGATGTTGCTAAAGTTGGCCCCCATGGACAATGACTCAGTTAGGGACATTCCAATTGAATCACAAGCTTTGGCTTGCTGAGGTGCGGCCATCATGAGCTCCTGCTAGTGAGGGAGTGCTGTTGCGAGTGTGGGTGGAGGTGAGGCCTGGAAAGCTCCGATGGGCGGAGGCTTGGCCTTGCGAGCTCCAGGAGGTAAAGGTGAGGCCATTGCGAACTCTAGCTGGTGGAGGAATGGCCATCGCAAGCTCCTACAAGCGAAGACATATCATGTCAGGCTTTGGCGATCATTATTGGTGGTGACACGGAAGCCCTCCCTAAGAGGCATAGTGAGCTCCATTCCACAGTATTGCATGATGCGCATGGAGTGACAGAATCTCCATTCCATTATATTATCTTCTTGTTAGTTTTTGAAGAGGATGTAAAAGAGCCGGCATCAAGCAGCCTCCTCCAAGAAACTTCACGAGCTTCAAGTGGTAGCAAGCCATCGTGAGTTCTAGCAACTGTGGCAAGACTTGATAAGCTCTAGCGGGTTGTGGTAAGCTCTGGTGGGTTATGGCAAGACTTGATGAGCTCCAGTGGGCTGTAGCACTTGCCATTTATTGTGATGCAAAAGTTCTCCCTAAGGGACTGCAATACGATTTTATATTATAAAGATAATGAGGGAAGAGAATTATCAATTAGGCTCAAGTTACATGGATAATTAAGAATATGTTACTTCCCTCAAAAAGTAATCAAGTAAAATTAAATTCATTGATCACGATTATTAAGGGAGGATAAGGTTCTATTGCATGAGGTGACGAGAGCTTCATTCATAGGGAAATGCATGGAGTTGGGTCAGCTGGAAAGTATCATGAAGAGTGGCAGGTGTTTGAAAAGACCACGGACATGAACCCCTTTCTTAATTATCATTATAACTTGTTTAGAAATCCATGCAGCTAGCCAGCCATGGCTTTGGCATTGGTTTGGATCTTCCCTGCCATTCAACAGAGACATTATTGACATTCCCTTTCTCCACCGGCTTTGGTACATTCTCTACCTGATCTCAAGGAAGATCGGAGATGGCAATTGTGCCATTGTAGATGATGGTTAACAATGCCATTCCTTTGGAATCCAATATGAAAATAGAAGGTAGAACCAGTAGTGACACGATAGCACATTGGAAGGTGCATCTCCTGGAGGTGATCCCATCTCCGGCTTGCCACTTGCCGCTTGCCGCCATGTCAAAGGTGATGACGCTCCTTCGTAACTCAGGATCTTTCTTCGAGATCACTCCTTGGAGCCCTAAGAGGGAGCTCTTGTGCTCCCAGTCTGCTCCCTAGGCTCGGAGATAGCTACCTTTGTTCTACTGGTTGAAGAGCTCTGATCTCTAATCTTTGCCACGATCCTCTCAGCTCCTGAATCTTTTTTCTTATCTGGTACGACAATCTATTACTACCAAATCACCTACCCCCGGAGCCTTGGAATTCCAGTCATCTTGTTGGCTTCTTCGATGGGGTAAGGTCCTTCTCTCAGGCGCTCCTTATGGATGGAAACCTGCAAGAAAACCTGGACCTAGGGTACCGACGAGGACACTCCGATGCTTAAGTCAGTTAGATCATCTGGGCAATAACCGGAGCAATGGAGGATAATGGTGAGAGTCAGAAAAATAAGCATGTGAGCATGTGATAGCTTGCCTCTTATCTTGGCCGAAGGTCTCTCTTACCTATAGAGAAGATATCACCATGGGACAAGGTCTGAAGTCATGGCAGAGCGCTCCCCTCTAAGGGGGCAAGTCTGGCAGAGCACTATAGGACAAGGCCTAAAACAATGGTAGAGCACTCTTCTACGAGGTGTATAGGTTCGGTAGGGATGGGGACACCACACGCCCAGGTTGTTGGCAGGGCTTTCAATCATGGCGCAGCGACCCGATGGGCTATATATGCCTCTCTAGGGAGTTCGACGGGGATGGCGACACCACCCACCCGAGTCACTATCAGGGATCCCAGTCATGGTGTAGGAATCTGGCAGGCCGTACATGCCCTGCTGGAGGTTGTAGCTTTTTGGACCCATCACCCGCCATGGCTTGCAGGAGAGGTTCTCCTGGACCTGCGGCCTAACCTGGTCTGGAATCTAACTCGGCTGTCATGACTTGTGAGACTCTAGTAGGCTTGTGATGCTCTAGTCGGCCTGGAAGCTCTACTCGACCTGGGAGCTCTAGTCGGCCTAGAGGCTTTGCTCGACCTGGGAGCTCTGCTCGGCCTAGGAGCTATAGTCGGCCTAAGACTCTACTCAACCTAGGAGCTCTGCTCGACCTGGGAGCTATGCTCGACCTGTGAGGTCCTACCTGGCCCTTGTGTTCGATGGTAGTGAATGGAGGACTCCAGGTGCCCCATGTGGGTGATGGGAGCCATGCACTATATGGACGAGGAGGAACGAGGCACTTGTTACAAACTGTACTCTTCCAATTTTGGTGGAATAGCTTACCTCTAGGGTCTGATGCGAGACGGGATCCTAACATGATGCATGATAATATGTAATGGATGGGCATGAAGAAAATCAGATTAAAATAAACAAATATTTTTCAATTTTTGTTATGGTTTGATTTCCAAAACTAGCCTAGGTTAGGTTAGGGTTTCATGCAATAGTTAGTTTCCTACCCATATGCAAAGAACCATCAAAGAAACAAAGAACTACATGATCCTAGGTCTAAGAAGGCCTATTAGGTGCATGTTCAATCTTCAAAAAAATAGACAAAGAAAGAAGGAAATTGGACTGAACTTACCAGGTAATGATGTCTTGATGCCATAGATGAGATCACTCCACTCGGATCGGTGCCTAGATGGCCCGGTCACTTTCTCGCGATTCCGTCGACTTTTTTTAGCTTCGTTCTAGGGCAAGGAAGATGTCATTTAGAGGGCATGGTACTGAAGGGATCTTGTAAACGTCAAGGGTTTGTTAGGAAGCAAATAAGAAAATAATAGTATGATTTTATGGTTTGAAAGAAGGAAGAATCAGGGTTTTGCTGAAGCTGGCGGCCTGGGATGGAAGAAGAACTCCTTTGCTGGGGACGGCTAAGGCTTCCTTCCTTGGGCGTGTTAGGGCTTGATTTAAGAGTGCTTTGGGTGGCTAGGGCTTGGTAGAATTAGGGTATACTAGTATCACTCGCACTCTCTTCAAAGAAAAACACAATAATACAAGCTAGAAAAATAATTCACCAGAGTTTATTTCATAAATAAGAGATGATTACAAGAGGAGGAGGGGTGGGATATTTATAGATGTTCCCATGCCCTCTCCTTGTTAGAATAGGTTTATAAAATTTGCTTAAGAATAGGAGTACATAATGTGAATAGGAAAAGGATTACAAGGTTGAATAAAATTAAAACTTGAATCCTAAAAGGAAGTGGACTCCTTTCCTCCTTTGACTTGGTCAAGGAGCGCCTTGGGTTTGGTCAAAGGGCCCCCTCTTGGGCTTGGATGCCTAATTGTGTTGGGCTTGGATGTTTGGGCAGCAAAGGCATCCTCCAAATGGGCTTGGGCGGCCTCTAATGGGCTTGGCACAAGGCTTGGCACATGGGCTGAATTTGGACTGGAGAATATTTCCTGGTGGTGCCTGGAATCTTCATATGTGGGGGGCTTCATGGGCTTGGACTTGCTTTGCTCTGGGAGGGCCTAGTGAAGGCTTGGCTGGTGATCTTCCTCTTGTAAAAACTGGACTTGTACTGGACTAATACTAGCACAAACTTACAGGACTCAACTGTACTGGACTGAGGTTGAGACAACTCAACTTATTACAGGACTCAATTAAGAAACTTTATTAGAGGACTTAGCCAAAATTGACCAACACATGATTTAAAGAACAAAATCAAGCTTAAAGTCCATGTCTAATCTGATGTTCCCATTAGGGTCCTTTGAACATGCTGGTACCCTTTCTTGAGGCATGGGTAGATGAAGTATTCTGTAGCCTTCCCTTGGAATTCCCATGGATGCATGACTTGTGGAGAAGGCCATGGTGGATGACAGTAGTGATGGCCGCAAGTTACCACTTGGAGTTTGTCCCCAGGGTGCCGGATGGTGCCCTAAGCCTTGCGAGCATGGCCCCTGGTGCATAGCACATGGATGATGGAGACAGTCTAGCCCAGGGACATATCGGTGATGTGGCATAAAAGAGGTTGTTAGCCGAAGGCCATCATGGATGGTGGTGGTGGTCACGACACCGGCATGGGAGCCGAGGTGAGCATGCCAAAGGCACTGAACTAGCCATGGAGCATGCCGCCAAGCTAGTCGTAGAGCATGCCAAAGGCTGTCATGGATGTTGGAGAGGGTTGCCGTTTCGGACAGAGGTGGTCGGGATGCTAGAGAGATCGGCCTCGTAGATCATGTCGAGCTGCCGTGGACATGTCACGGGCTATGCTAAGTTGCCGTGGGCATGCCGGAGGTGGTGTGGATGTCGAAGGCTTTCATGGATGCCGGAGGCCATCATGGATGGTGGACGGTGGTAAGGCTCATGATCCTCGTGAAGAGCGGCATGTTGAAGAGAAAACTCTATTCCCGTTAATGGAGGGGAGCCATGGCTTTCGTCGTCTTCTCTATGGATGTCTTTGTGAAGAAGGGAGTCATGTGGGAGAGAGGAATCACTTAATAGCTCTTGGACCGAGGTGGAAGAGGAGATGGCTTATCCTAGAGAGTGGTGAAGAGGACCTTTAAAGGAGTTTGAGTCCATCCATTCCTTTAGATGTTTCTCTTACCTTGTTTGGCTAAATAGAATTACTGGTGCCACCCATCTCAATACATGTATTTAACTATCTTAAGATGTTATCATTGCATGGTTGACTGAATAGACCTATAGCTTTGCCAAGGTCAAATAGATCTATAACAATCATCATCACCATCTCTGCTCTGCTTGACCTCCACTCAGATCCCCTCTCCATCCTCCTCTCCTTCCTCTCAAGCCTCTAGTTCCCTATCAACTAGATCTGCCATGCCAATCGCTTTTGCCATCGTCAGATTCGCTAGAACCTCTTGCCATTATTGCCTTTTACCTCGTCGGATGCTGAGAAACTTGTAGGGAAAGGAGAGTGGCCAGAAATGAAGAAGACCAATCCCTCCTCCCTCGTTTAATGAGGTCTAGGGCTTTTGTAGACCGCACAAGTCAAAAAAGAAAAAAAAAAGAAAGGAAAGGAAAAAAAGAAAAAAGAAAAGAAAAGAAACAAACAAAGAAAAAGACAAAACAAGTCCAACTATCTTGAAGCTCTTTTCTATTGTGGAGTAGTAATTTTTTATTTTGCTCATGGATCATGTCTGGAAAATTGTACAGGTACCTAAAATAATTATTGGTCGAAAAAAATTTCATCGGACTTCCGATCGGTGTTGGCTTCAAAGAGGAATCCAGCGCTTCCACCCCCCTTCGGCATCTATTTAAAGTGGCGAAGCCCTTGTGAAATCCTTCACCACCATCCACTAGCCATCACTGGAGAAAGACCTTCCCCTTACTCATCTTCTTCTTCCAAAGTTCTAAATAAGTCCATCAAATTCAGCCCGACAATCACTGAGAAAGACAAGGAGGTAAGGCTTCGATCCAACTTCCTCCTCCTCTCCCCTTCCTTCCTGTGGCCCTAGACATCGTCGCCAGCCACCGATTCCATCAAAAAATCCAAGAAGATCAAATCCCTTATTTTCCTAGGCTCTTCTTTCTCTTTTCAGCCATCGGCGCTGCTACCCTTCACTCCAAACCCTGGGTAGGGTTGCCCAACCTCCCTTTGACCACTCCCAGCCATAGCCACACCGGCCATGGTCTCCAATCAAGAAAATCGAATAAGGACCACAGGGTCCTTTGTTCCAGTAAGAAGAGAATCAGGAAAGAAAAGAAGAGAAGAAAAAGAGAAAGAAAAAGAAGAAAATAAAGAAAATAAATTTTCTCTTTTCCTCTTTCCTCTCTCTTCCCTCTCTCCATTTCTCTCTCTAAAATCTTCTCTCTAAAAAGTTTCTCTCTCCTAGGGATTAAGGAGGTTATGAAAGTAGAATCAAGGAATTGGTGGATGGATCTTTGATGAATCTTGGTAGAGGGTTTTAGATCGATAATTGTTACATCATGAAATTTATTTATTAATATTAAAATTGATTTTGTAGAAAATAATTTTTTGGGAGGAGGATCTTTAATGAAAGTAGAATCAAGGGATTGGTGGATGGATCTTTGATGAACCTTGGTAGATAGGGCTGGAACTGGGCCAGGCTAGATTGGTAAATCAAATAAAGGTTCACCGTCATGGCTTTTGAGGTGCACGAATATCTCCAAACTCTAACATCCTGGCTCCCGTGGAAGGGGAGTGCTATGGACATAACACGCTCGCCCAGCACTTCTCCCAAGGCTCGGGAGACTGTCACTAGATCCCAATCTTTGCACTAATGCTAGAATAGATCCAAGATCCTTATCACATTTGATACCTCAATACTAATGAAAGTCAGCCACCAACTTAGGGATAGGTTAGCCATCCATGGATCAAGAATAAGGTTGGTTGACCGTCCATCCCCTATGATCCATCTAGTCTGGGCGATCACCTTCGAGGCTCGAGCACAAATCTCACACCACATGGTCAAGTTGCCATAACTAGCAAGAACCTCATATGTAGTAGACCACATATCATACCTGGCCTTCATCATCAAGCTTTATAGGTTATCCAGACCTAGGACTAATCTAGCTACATGATGAGCAATTATGGCATTCCTCCTTGAAATCATAGACCGTATGCTAAGGCCTCCCTCCCTAAGGGGTTGGCAAGCCATATCCCAAGCCAAGAGGTGAAGGCCATCTCCTTCAGGTCGAGAACCCCACAAAAATCTTCAGAAATGCTGCTCCATCTTGATCACCAAGGTTTTTGACAAAATGTCATTTGAGAGGAGGTAAATAGGCATAGGGCTTAGGACAGACCTCACCAAAGTAACCCTACCCATTATAGATAAAGCACGAGCCTACCATCCTCCAGGCAGTCCTGAATCTCCCTCTCCATATGGTCATAGTCTGCTCTCCAAAGTTTGTCACCAATGATTGAAACTCCTAAGTATCGCATGATCCCAGTGTACTCAATGATCCTAAGTCTATCCCTAATCATCTATCAGAGGCATCCCGGTGTTCGCATACTGAAGTATACATCATACTTGAAAAGATTCACCTACTGGCCTGAATCTAAGCAATAATCCAAAATTTTTTTGAATCCCTCAATAGTCCAAATTGTGGCTCTACCCACCAGCAGATAATCATCTACAAATAAAAGGTACGAGATGGACTGGGCTCTGGGTGCTGGAATATAAGAATCTATATCCAATCCTCGGGATGCAGCATGCAAGGCTCGCGACAAGGCATCAACACAAATAATGAAAGATAAGGAAAAAGAGGGCAACCTTAGCTGGCCATATAATACAAGAAGTCTGATGGTGTTTCGTTGATGAAATGGCGAAGGAAGGACTACTAATGCATGACATAATCCAAGTGACCCACCGTGGATGGAAGCTGAACTCCACTAGGGCCTTCTCCAATAAACTCCAACTTATACGGTCACAAGCTCGCTCCATATCAAGCTTGATTGCCATAAAATTGTGATGTATAGAGGCTCGATGAAGATCATGCATCAACTCCTGGGCAATGAGAACATTATCAAAGATACTACATCCATCAACAAATGCTCCCTGATAGGGCAGATAAGTCGAAGAAGGAAAGGCTTTATCCTAATGACCATCAACTTTACATAAATTTTATATAAGGTAGTGCACAAGCTGATGGGTTTATAGTATCTTGGCTCAGAAGCATCTAACCTCTTTGGAATCAAGGTAATGAAGGTCAACTTCCAGAAGCCTGGCATTTGTCTATGAGCAAAGCCTAGATAGCCGCCATGACCTTAAGCTAAATGACAGGCCAGTACTGTCTGAACAAGAGGGGAGGGAAACCATTCAGCCTAGGAGCTTTATCCTTAGCAGGGACCACACAACTCTCTGAATATCATCTGCTAGCACCTATTGAAGAAGCTCTTGATTTTCCTGCTCAATAACCTAGCAACTAGGAGGATGAGGCATGAATAGCCTGTTCCCCCCATGGTCATCATCCACCTCGATCTGAAAAAGTGCACAACCTCCTATCTGATCGCATCCTCCTCAGATATCCATTGTCTCTCAGAATTTTGAAAGGTTCGGATTTGATTCCTATGCCTGCAAACAAGCATAGTCTGGTGAAAGAACTTTGTATTTCTATTCTCGATTCACTGGACTCTAAATTTCTATCTTCAAAATATTTCCTACTGTCTAAGAAGAGAGAGATGCTCAGAAATTTGGTAATGAAGTTCATACAACATCTGCTTCGATAGACCACCCTCTTGCTTGTCCCACTCTTGAAGCTCAGAGATAGACCCCTCCACCTCCTTAAGTCATTGGAAAATGTTGCCTACCTCCATCCTATTCCAGTGAAGTCCTAGTTAGTTCAAGCCGGTGGGTCACTCGATATCTGGCATTTCCTTTCATGGACAACTTTCATACCTCCCTTACAATCTTCCAAGAGCAGGGATAGGACAACCAAAACTTTTCAATTAGGAAGGGACTCTGATAAGAGGGGGAGGGTTGGAGGTCAACAAAAAAGGGCGATGGTCAGAGGCAATCCTCGTAAGATGGCAAACAAGCTGAGTAGGTTGCCATTAGATCTAACTGGTTATCATAAATACACGATCAATCCGTTCCCATATTATGGCCCCTCCACTTCGATTATTATACCAAGTGAAACTCGGGCCAGCAAAATCAAGGTTCACTAGGCTATTAGTATGTATAAACTCTTTGAACTCCTTGGACCTTGTATCCTCCATGAATGGCAATCCTCCCATCTTTTCCTCAAACCTATCTATGCAATTGAAATCATTAACTACAATAGTGGGAAGTCCTTGATCAATCATAGCAGTCATCTCCTGCCATAGAACTCTCCTAGCCCTAAAATCAGTACTAGTATACACAGTTGACAAGAGCCAAAAAAATTATTGGATTCAGAAATAATAATAGCAACTTGCTGAGGACATCGGTAGAAGAGATCCACGGTGGCAATACCAATCTTCCATATGACAATAATTCCTCTTGATAAACCTTGGGAATGCACCGCATAGAAGCCCCAGCTTGGTGGAAATTGGTAATGAATATGATCCAAGCTCAAGCCCAAAAGCCTCGTTTCTATTAGAACACACAATTCTGGTTGATGCAACTGCACAAGTATGAAAAGTTAGAAAAAGGAGGGCTTGCCAGCCCCCCTGACATTCCAAAATAGCAATTTCATCAAGTTAACATTATAGACTGTCAGTGGGCACCCTAGCCACCCCACTGGACTCCCCCTCCATGTTCCCCACCACTTTAGCATTTCCAACAACTAGGAGGGCAGCCTTTAAATGGTTGTCACCTCCTTATGGTACAAATTTAATTTCTCTATAGTAGTCCATCCACTCCCTAACTGATCGCAAGCATGACCATCCCCAGGAGCACCCTCTTTAATCAATGAAAGCTCAGCACCACAGGGCAGTGCTAATGAAATAGCCTGGCCACCCTCCAATGCTCAGCCATGATTGTTGTTATTGGGCAATTGTGCCATGGGCACTGGCATGCTGCCAGTCTCAACAACCTCCCAACCTTGTCCACCCCCTCCAGATCCATTGCACAACCCTAATCTCCATCGTCCGAGTTTGCTTAAGAACCCAAATCGTTGCTCATCAAAGAGGGGACCCTCTCCTTAGCTGTCTCAACCCTATTGGTCATAACAGTAGCTCCAGCCTTCACCCCCTCATAGACTGACCACATGAGATTCAATGAGTCCACCTTAGTGGCCGCCAAGTTAAAACCTCTGGTGCTAACCACCATTGGTGGCAACACCCTCCCACTCAGTGGACCATCACCATTACTCCCTCTAACTTCCTTCCCCTGAATGCCAGAAGATGACAAAGAAGGTGGACTTACTAGTTCAGCTAATTTAGCAGGCTTCAAGGTGGGAGGTTTTGGAGGGCTACGGGCCTATTTTAGAGAAGAATAGCCTTGGTCAGACATCACCAATTCCTGGAGGTTGGGCTCCTCTAACTAGCCCAAATCCATTACATCATTAGGCCAAGGGCTCTGAAGCTTGACTTGGTCCCTAGCACCACCCCTACCGCATTGACTCATCCTAGCAAAGCATCCCTAGACCAATCCATTGGCGACCAGTGATGGGCAACCTTGGATGATTTTTGCCACCTGTTGGAGTCAGGAGGGGAGCCTGGTGAGCTCGAATGAGGCAGCGGTGATTTCGGATCGAGGGAAGATGAGTTAGGCTCTGACGAGTTTGGCTCCTTTCTCGCCTTCGCCACAACCCTAGGCATCTGTGATTGTCGAATTTGAGATGTGACTAGCCACAGACTGAGTCTTGGCTGACCCCTTCCATCACCACCCGCCACTGGGTCACCTTTGTCTTCTACTGTCATTGGAGACTGATCGTTCACACCATTAGAAACAACATTCTCTAGTTGAATGGAGTAGTCACCGGTATCGGAGGACTAATTCCCCTTAAGGAAATTGGCATCCATCATCGGAGTGGCCCAAGTGACCACACTAGAATCACATGAAAGGGAGGTTTTTATATACGAAGAATTGCCAAAATGTACCTTTCTTTTGCCTCACCAGAACTTCGAGCTTCAGTGGCTTCCCGACGTCGATCTCCACCTGGATTCATGCATAACCAGTCTTCTGTAGCAAATCAATGGAATCATCCATGGCAAGTGGTTTCCCGGCCTCTGCCACGATGGCCAAGATGACGGAGGGCACCCAGAACTCCAAAGGTAAGGTCGGAAGCCTGAGCCACACCACCGCTCTATTGATCGTTTTCCTCCCGGCACAAAATATGGTTCCCAACTCCCAAGCCTCCATCGCCAACAACTGCTCGATGACGAACTAGGGGCCATCCTTGAGGACCACATCATAGTCACCCTCTGACCTAAACCAGAGAAAAATATGGTCCTCTGCAAGAGAGAAATTTTCTAGATCGTAGTCGAATTTGGATTTCATCTTTACTTCCTTAGCCACCCAATCTATTGGCACTTTCTTGTCTAAACTCCTAACAAAGACAGTGACATTTTCCTATTAACTCCGAGAGTCCTCCATCATTGCTTTCGGAATCTCCAATACCTTGAAGAAAAACCATAGCAAATCATCAATCTCTTCCTCTGTGATCCTGTGGGATGTCCAAGATAGCTGCTTCGGCTTGCCCCTGGACTACCCTCAGCCATGATCGCCGGTCCTCTCCAGGTTTCGATGACCCCCGACCATCGCCACTTTCTAGGCCACCCTGCTTTTCCATCCATAAACCTCACAACCATCGCACAACACCCGTTCGACAGAAAGGCTCGTTTATATTGCATGGATTTTAAAGCAAGCACCACCGAGCAAACCCATATAAATAGCTTAAAAAAAAAAAAATCGCCATTTAAACTTCCCTGGCTAGCTACTACAAACCTCCCACCTGATTAATAATACATTTATATTCTTTAAATACAACTCTTATATATTATTTAATAAAAACCCTAGCTATCATTTAAGCTTCGGCATCCAGTAGCTCCCAGCAACCCATTTGATTGGGAAGCTTTCCTATCCAAGCATCCCTCTTGGTAGAGACTTCTCGGGATAGCAAAAATAAAAAAAAAAATTAAAACAAATGAAACAAATTGATAGGTAAGATTCCACATCCCCCCTCCTCCCCCCGCCCGCTCCAAGCACCCCACCTGGTTGGAAAGTTTTCCAAATCATCCGATCGACAGAGACTTCTCGGGATAGAAAAAATATAAGGAAAAATAAGGAGAAAACGAAGGAAAAGTAAAATAAATTGGAAGGTAAGGCTTTTTCCCTCGTAGATTTTCTTTTTTAAATGCATAGGATTGATATTTATACTGTTTAAACTCTTATAATGTAAATACCAACCCAAAACCCTTACCATCGACAGAGCTTCCTTATTCGGCCGCCGTTCCATGATCCCACTCGATTGATACTCACGAGGACGAAGGAAAAATCGGTGGAATCATAGAGAGGAAAGAGAGAGATGTGGAGATCTAAAGCGGCTAGGGTTTTCCTTCTCCGATCCTCCTCCATTCGAGGGCCTCCTTGTCCGTTGCTTTACCAATTCCCATCCAAAACCCTAACCCAAATCCCGCCTCCAACCCCGTCTCCATCCAAATGGATTGTCCCCACCAGCTCGCACCCCCAAAACCCTAGATTCTTCTCATCCGGCAGCGAAGTGCCGTCCCGAGAGAAGGATGGAAAAAGCTACACCTTTGATTTTGTAGAGTCCGGTGAGGCCGCAGTCGATCAAAATCCGGTTTTTGGCGGTGAATCCGAAACTTTGCCGCTGGATTCCAATGCTGGCCTGGTTTTGGGGGAATCGGGAAGTTCTTCGTTGGATTTTGGTGAGGTCAAGGAGATTGGCGAGGTTGAAGGAGAGAGCAGCCTGAGTTCTTTGTGGGAAGAAAGTGTCCGTGGTGACGATTCCGCTGATATTTTTACGCCGGAGGATGCAGTTGGAGAAGCTGAAGATGAGGTTGCCAAGATCGACATCGAGCAAGTCGAGAAGGTTCAATCTCTTCTCCAAAGTACTTCGCAAGAGCAATTAAAATCGAGCTTAGACTGCATGGATTTGAGTCTGAGCGAAGGCTTTGTAACCAGGGTTCTTCAAACTCCACTTGTTTCAGCAGAAAATTTGGTTGGTTTCTTCGGATGGGCTTCGAGGAATGATAACTCGGTGAAAAGTTCGAGGAATGTGGAGCTCCTTGTCAATGGAGTTAGCAGTTGTGCTGAGCTTAGCAAGATGGAAGCTTACATGTTGTGGGATTTTGTTAAGGAGATTGGATGTGAGAGAGGATTCCTAAATACCGAAACTCTTAACCAGTTGATCGCCATTTTCTGGAAGCTGGGGAAAGCCAGAGCTGGTCTGGAGGTTTTCAACAAGTTTGATGAGTTCGGCTGTAGTCCTGATGCTAACACTTACTACTTTACAATCAAAGCTCTTGGCAAGCGGTGCATGTTTGATACTGCTTGGCCTGTTTGTCAGAGGATGCTCAGTTCAGGAAGCCTTCCTGATGGCCAGAAGGTTGGTAAGATCATTACTTTCTTCTGCAGGGGAAAGAAGGCAAAAGAGGCACACTTGGTTTATTTGAAGGCAAAAGAGAATAAGATATATCCACCAAGATCTTGCTTGGAAGTTTTGGTTGGTGGCCTATCTAGAAATGATGAAACTGTTCTTATAGCTCTGGAGTTACTAGAGAACTACTCAGGGGAATCTCTCAAGTATGCAAATAGACCTTTTGCTTCAGTTGTTCAGGGCTTGTGTAGGACTAAAAATCTGCATGAAGCAAAGGAATTGTTAATGAGAATGGTTGATTCCGGGCCTGCACCTGGAAATGCTGTGTTCAATTATGTTATTACTGCACTGTCTAAAGAAGGTGAAATGGAGGATGCGATAGCTTTGACGAAAGTAATGGACAGTAGAGGTCTGAGGCCAGATGTCTATACATACAGTGTCATCATGAGTGGCTTTGCAAAGGGTGGCCTGATGGATGAGGCCTATAAGATCTTCTGTGAAGCCAAAAAAATTCATCCTAAGATGAGTCCTGTCACTTACCACATACTTATTCGTGGTTATTGCAAGATGGAGGAGTTTGGGAAGGCCCTTGAATGCTTGAAGGAGATGAAGGAAGATGGGCTACAGCCAAACACGGATGAGTATAGTAAAATGATACAGTCGTTGTGCCTCAGGGCTTTAGATTGGCGCACGGCAGAGAAGCTTTTGGAAGAGATGAAGGAGAGCAGTTTGTACCTTAAAGGGATTACACGCAGCCTTATAACAGCCACTAAAGAACTAGAGGAGGAGGAGATTCAGTCAAAAGGGGCAAGCATTCAAGCATGACTTGTCATGGGATGGTCTAGGTTATTATGAACCGAGGCAGTTGGAGTTCAATCCTGCTCTTATTCCTTTTTCAAGCTGAGATAGAGTTATACCTGTTTTGGTAAAATACAAAATCAATCTTTGGGCTGGAATTAAAAGTACTGAGCTCCTTAGAATTATCTTTTCTTTGGGATTTATTATGTTCCAAATGTTTTCTTCTATATTCCAACAACAGATGCATCCAAACATTGTTTTATTTTCTTTCCAAATTCAGAAATTGCTGTTTTTTATTCACTTTTTTTGTGCATTATTGGCTTAAGTAGTAATTAAAACATATTTATGATTGCATGAACACTTAAAGACACTTTATGCTTAGCATCAAACATCTAGAAGCCTGAAACAGGCTTACTTTGACTTCATTGCTGCAATGCTCTAAAAGATTTGCAAGAGAATGATTGAGCTTGCTAATGATGTTGATATTTCAGTGGCTGTGCCAGCCAGAGGTCTTCAAACAACTACTGAGGTAATCAGGTTTTCATTTTCTTTTTTTCTTAAGCTTCCAAAACATCTGCTTTAGTGTAAGTATTTGTGATTTCTGAGTTCCTCTTGAATAGAAATGCCCTATTTTTTTTTATTCAGAGATTGGCTTCTAACAGATGATGAGTTGGATCCTTTGTATGATTGCTCTTGGATGAACCACACGTGATTAGTACGGTATATAATCATTTGAAAAAGTAACTCCCAAATATGCCCTTCAGACTATCATTTTACAGTTCTATGAATATGCTGACGATATATCCAGGTGTGGACAATGAATCCCCTAAGTTCATCTGGGAAGAATGTTGAAAATTCTATGAAATTTCTAGATTATTCAATCCTAAGTGCATATCTTTTTGATGATGTTGGCGCCATAAGTATTCATTTCTGAATAAAATGCAATTAATTTTTTTCCCCTCCCTTTTAGGAGTGTAAAGTACCAACATTTATGTATTAAGAATACCACTTAAAAATACTAGATTCTTTACAAATACTCTAGCATGGTTGTTCATGTCTAGTTTACAGGACTTGAAGTGCATTATCTCTATGATCCTGCCAAGAAGGCTGTTCAAGAAAAGCCTGCTACCAACAATCAAAAGTTAAATTATATTAAAGCTCAAACGTATGGCCATTTAAGAGAAAATATTTTTAGCTAATGCTAATTATAAAGGTGACATGCATTTTCTTTAACTTAGATGCTTTAAAAATAGAATTCTTATGAAAATCTCTAGAAAATTTGCATTTTAATCTAATTTCTCTTGTTGCAGCATTTCTGATCATTGTTCAGTACCTAGAAATGATATCTGTAACTTATGCATCTACCTATTTCTGATTCATTTATGTGTTGCACTTATGTGGGTCCAAGTTTCTTTGCCCAGCCGAATTGAACAAGTGTACCCAAAAAAAAAAAAAAAGAATGAAGACATTTTGGTATACTAGTAAAAAATTATGCGCAAATGCAGTGCATCAAAGGAGCTATTACAACCAAAAGTTATAATTATTCATAATTTACAAGGTGTAAGTCGCCAGGCTGAGAACCCCCATAAAAAATTTTGAAAGTATTGCTTTAGCCTAGTCACCAAGATTTTGGACAATATGGCATTTGAAAGGAGATGTATAGGTATAGAGCTCAGTACCAACCTTACCAAAATAATCTTGCCCATTATAGAAAGAGCACAGGCCTGCCATCCCTCCAAGTAATCCTAAATCACTTGCTCTATATGACCGCAATATGTCCTTCTAAGCCTGCCATCAAGGATGGGAATCTTATGTACTGCAATATCTCTGTGTGCTCGATAATTCCAAGTCTGTCTCTGATCATGTATCAAAGGTGACTAGGTGTTTTTTGACTAAAATGTATAGCAAACTTGAAGAGATTCATCTTTTGGCCTGAATCCAAATAATAATCTTCTAAAATCTTCCTGAATCCAACGACACTCCATATTGTGGCTCTCCCTATCGATAGGTAATTATCTGTAAATAGTAAGTGCGAGATGGGCTGGGCTCTAGGGATTAGAAAATAAGGATCTAAGACTAGCCTCCCGGATGCAGCATGCAATACTCATAACAAGGTATCAATACAAATATGAAGAGGTAAGGGAACAGAGGATAACCTTACTGTAAGCTAGCCGTAGAGTAAAAGAAGTTTGACGAAGTTCCATTTATAATAATAGCAAAGGATGGATTGCTAATATAAGCCATGATCCAGCCATTCCAATGAGGGTAGAAGCCGAAATATGTCAAAGCCTTTTCTAGAAAGCTCTAACTCATATGATCATAAGTACGCTCCATATCCAGTTTGATTGTCATGAGACTACGATAAACAGAAGAAGTACGACAAAGATCATGCATAAATTCTTGCACAATGAAGATATTATCAGAGATACTATATCCATCAACAAAAGCCCCTACTCATGACAAATAAGACAAGGGAGGAGAGGCTTCATCCTGATGACCTAAGCTTTGCACAAATCCTGAACTAGGTTGTACATAGATTGATTGGTCTAAAATGACCCAGCTCAGAAGTACCCTGCCGCTTTGGTATCAAAGTGATAAAGGTGCTCTTTCGAGCTCTAGCATCTAGCCATAGACGAAGAAATCCTGTACAATCGCCATCACCTTAAACTGAATAATGGATTAATATCATCTAAAAAAAAGAGGAGGAAAGCCATTCTATCTAGAGGCTTTGTCCTCAACCAATGTCCAAATAACTTTCCAAATCTCTTCCACAGAGATAGGCTGAAGGAGCACTTGACTCTCCTGCTCAGACACCACTGCACTAGGAGAGGGAGGCATAAACAAGTTGGTCCCCTAAAGGACATCATCCACCTGGATTTGAAGAAGTGCACAATCTCCTGTCTAATCTCATCATCCTCAGAAACCCACTACCCCTCGAAGTTTTGCAGTGCCCGAATCTGGTTTCTATATCTGTGAACAATTGTAGCATGATAAAAGAATCTTGTATTTTTATCCCTCTCTCGGACTTACTAGATTCTGGACTTCTGCCTTCAAAAGATTTCCTGCAATCTTAGAAAAGAATGATGCTTGGCAATCTGATGATAAAGCTCAAACAAATCATGTTCAAAAAGACCACCTTCATGCTCCTCTCGCTCCTGGAGTGCTGAGATAGACTCCTCAACCATCTCAAGTTACCGAAAGATATCGCCTACCTCCATCCTGTTCCACTGAAGTAGTCATCTCCTAGTCAACTCGAGCCTGCGCATCACCTAATAACAAGCATTGTCTCTCATTGGTAGGCTCTACACCTCTCTCATAATTTTTCAAGAAAGGGGATAGGATAACCAAAACTTCTCAAATTAGAAAGGACTCCAATAAGTGGGAAAGGAGTCAGTAGTCAACAATAATAGTCGATGATAAGATGTAATCCTCAATTTCTAAAACCTTGCCAGCCCTTTCAACATTCTAAAACCATAACTTCATAGCAGTCAACGGTGATGGGAGCTATCAATGGACTGTCCAGCAGCCCCACTGGATTCTCTCCCTGTCCTCCCCACTTCCTTAGAGTAAGTCTTTGTGCATCACACGTGGTGCAGGAAATCCAATGTGGCCCACATCGCTGTTTTTTATTCGTCCACATGTATCCTATTTGGCTTGATGGGACGGGGCATATAAGAGGTTAAAAGTTGAGCGTGACGTTCATTAATTGCCGTTCAGCTTTTTTAAAATTTTTTTGTGCAGACCAAAATATCCTTTCCCTCCAGCCTACTTTTTTTCACGATCTTGCTTGGATTTTGGTGAATCTAAAATATTGTTCCTAGTACTTCTAGTTAAATATTTCAGTCTGAAACATGCTCTGATTTTGGTCTAAGGAATCAGTCAGAGGTTGAAGAAAGAATCTTCCTCGCTCTGAAATGTACTTTGAGAGACCTATCGTAGGAATCAACTTTCGAATGTTAATATAAGCTTCTTCCTCGCTCCGAAAAAGTGCTCTATTTTGGTCCGAGATTGGAATAAGCCATCGAAGACTTTTTCTATAACTTTAAGATAAAATGTCATCTCCAATAAAAAGTAAACTAAGCCTTCATAGAATCTTATTTAGTTTTTTTATAGTTTATTTATTACACAAACTGTTTTGGTAGTTAGAGAAAGTTAATGATGTAGGAAACCATATAATACTTCTTTAGCATCCATGAAATTTTATGATACTCTAAGAGTCATAACTCAGTCCACAGGTGATAGGTATTTCTGGTAGGAGGAGATAATAAATATTGTTTCATATTTTCTGTATGGATATCGTAGTTTTATAACTAAGGTATCGTAGTTTTTGAACTGGAATGTCGTAATACTGTTTCATCATATTATTATCATCCTTTTGTATCCGTAGCATGTTATGACATTGTAAGAGTCATAACTCAGTCCATAAATGATAGGTTCTCCTAGTAGTAGGGGTTAATATATTTAGTTTCATGTTTTATGATCGGGTATCATAATCTTTTAACATAATGTCGTAACTTCTGAACTAGGATGTCGTTCCTTGAAAACTCTTTTTTTAAAAATATTTTTTTTTCTGATTTTTTATCATAATCGAACAATCTTATTCAAGCCAATGCATGATTGAAATGCTCTATGATGGAGGATAAAAGCCTTCATTTTTTATTTTGTAACGAGTTATTTGTGTTTCGAAATTTTTGATACTGAAGTTTTCTCAGAAGTATTTTATTACAATATAAGTGTTATATATCAGCAATACATACTAAAATACTTATATTATGGAGGATCAAAATATCCGAGTTATGATTGTGTGCAGAGATGTCATAGTTTTTTAACTAGGATATCATAATTTTTGAATTGGAATGTCGTAATACTATTTCAGCATATATTTGTGATCATTTTGCATCCGTAGCATGTTATGACATCCTAAAAGTCATATCTCAGTCTACAAGTGATAGGTTCTCATGGTAGTAGAGGTTAATATATTTAGTTTCATGTTTTATAATCGGGTATCATAATCTTTTAACTAGAATGTCGTAACTTCTAAACTAGGGTGTCATTCCTTGAAAATTATTTTTTTAGAAATATTTTTTTTTCCTGGTCTTTTTATCATAATCTAACAATCTTATTCAAGCCAATGCACGGTTGAAATGTCCTATGATGGAGGACAAAAGCCTTCATTTTCTATTTGTACCAAGTTGTTCATGTTTCGAAGTTTTTGATACTAAAATTTTCTCATAAGCATTTTATTACAATGTGGGTGTCATATATCAGCAACGCATACTGAAACACTTATGTTATGAAGGATCAAAACATCCAGTTTAATATTTTCTGCATAGATATCGTAGTTTTATAACTAGGATGTCGTAGTTTTGAACTAGGATGTCGTAATACTGTTTCAGCATATTATTATCATCCTTTTGTACCTGTAGCATGTTATGATATCCTAGAAGTCATAACTCAGTCCACAAGTGATAGGTTCTCCTGGTAGCAGGGGTTAATATATTTAGTTTTATATTTTATGATAGGGTGTTATAATCTTTTAATTAGGATATCGTAACTTCTGAACTAGGATGTCATAAGTTCAAATATTTTTTTTAGAAATATTTAGTTTTATGCCCATATTATCATATTGTCGTGTCATATTCTATCCAATGCATAACACATTATTTATTATGCTATAGATAAAATGTCATCTAAAATTATGTATATCAATATTTATGATTTTTTTTTGTAGATATTTCTACATATAGCATTGAAATTAAAAATATGGAAAAAAATTGAAGATGATCATTTGGATGAGGTTGCTGGTATTGTTCACAAGAATACACATTCTTCTATCACCCTGAATACAAAGAACGAGTCTGTTAATCCTGAAATTGGAATGGAGTTCAATTCTGCAAATGATGTATATAATTTTTACAATATATATGCATGAAGAGTAGGTTTTGAAATCACAACAGTGTATAGTATGTCTAATAACAACAAAGAAATATGCTTCAAGCACCTGGTATGTTGGAGGCAAGGAAAATCTTGAAAAATTGATAACTCCATGAATCCTAAGGATACTAGCAAAATTGATTGTAAGGTTTCGATAAAAGCAAGACTAAATTCTAAAAATGGTAAGTGGATATTGGATGATGTTTTTCTAGAATATAATCGTTAGCTGTCTATATCATCAACTGGTTATCTACGGTCCCATAGGAGAATCAACACACCAGAAAAGGTAAAGATCAATAATTTACATGCCATGAATATTTCCACAACTCAAATATACTCTATCATGACTAGAAGGAAAGGGGGTAGAATATAATTAGATTTCACAGAGAAGGATGCACATAATTTCATCTATCAGGAATGTCAGAGTCAGCTAAAAAGAGATTCACAGTCAATAGTAATCCATTTCACATAAATACAAGTAAAAAATCTAATTGTTTTTATACTTTGGACCGAATGGTAATGAACAGCTCAGGTTTGTCTTTCGGATCTATCCTAGGTCAAGATTGGTAAGCACTTATTTTAGTGATGTACTGATCTTAGACTCAACCTATTTGATAAATATATATCAAATGCCTTTTTGTCCATTTATCAGAGTCAACCATCATGGATAGTCCACATTACTTGTTTGCGTATTGTTATCAGATGAGAGGACTAAGATATTTAAATGGATATTTCAAACATGACTAGATGCAAATGGTGGTCAACCATCTAATGCCATCATAACTGATCAAGATAAGGCAATCGAGGCTGCTGTTAGGGATTTTTTTTTCAATGCACAACATAGATTTTGTCTTTAGCATATATTGAAGAAGATTCCTGAAAAGATTAGCCATATTTGCACTGCAAATCCTAAATTTTTGGTTGAGTTTGAAGATGCAATATATGATTCAGTTACTATAGTATCTTTCAAGGAAAGATGGGCACATTTAATGAAGAAGTATGAAGAATGCAAGGCTGTAAATTGGTTAAATGATATTTATCAATGTCTGGATAAATGGGTTTCAGTTCACCATAAGGATACATTTTTTGCATGTTTGTAAGTCATTATGATTGATTAATATTCATGTTTATAAATTTTCAACAAACTTTATATCTTTAATGCTTCTATTTTTTGAATATTTATGAACATGAATGTCAATTTTATAAAGGAACGAGAGCATCAATCACTTCTTTGATGGGTTTATAAACTTGAAGACTATACTCAAGAAATTCATCGATAAGTATGAAGATGTCTTGGAGAAAAGATATGAAGCAGAAAATGAGGAAGATAATAAAATGTTGCAAACAAATGCTTTCCTAAAGATATCCTCTCCTTTTGAGAAGCAAGTAACAGGAAAATATACAAGGCGCATATTCAAATAATTTCAGAATGAGATCCTTGAAATGACTACATCAAATGCTAAATTAGTTAAAAAAGTTGACAACTGTGATGTATATTTTGTTAAATCATTTGAAAGAATTGAGTTGATGGAATGAAGGAGAATATAAAAAATTATGTGGTTTCATATGACAAAACTTTAGAGGATGTTCAATGCCAGTATGGATCCTTTCAGTACAAAGGTTACTTGTATAGGCATGCCTTATTGATTCTTTATTAAAGCGACATATTTCATATCTCGGATAAGTACTTCTTGAATAGATGGTGCAATGACATGAAATACCAATTCGACGATCTTGAATGTAATACTCAATTTTGCAATAAAAGTACACGAAAATCATGGTACGCAGTCAAGAAATTATTTAAATTTAGATATCTTATTTTATGTTTACATAAACCTATCATATATCATGAAGTCTTAATATAAAGTTATATTTTATTGATCATAGATATGCTTTGATGAGTCATCAGATGATGAAGCTTGTAGAGATAGCATCAATGTCTAAAGATACATTTAATTTAATGATGGAAGATCTTACACCATTATTTAAAAGAGCTGTAGATGCTAACTGTGTAGTTAAGCAAAGCATAAAACTTTTAATCCAAGATCTTGACTAATTTACTATGAAAAGTCGTCTAAAAGATAATAGCATTAAGAATGGAGTCGAGAAAAAGTCAAAGAGATCAAGAAAAAATATGGATAAAACTTTCATTGATACTCCCGTGCAAAATGAAAGAAGAGATAGTACAAGTAAGAGGCAGACTTTCCATAATGTAATGAAAGTACCAAAATAAGTAATTGAACCTACTGTATCATCTTCTGATCATTTTTTAGACGAATTTGATGCTTATGTATGCAGTCAACTAATACAGGAGAGGATATAAAATACTAAATTTTCATATAGTCCGGTATATATTTATATTATTCAGAGAAATTTAAAATAGGATGTATTGGACATGTGATTGAATATATTTATTTCAAATGTGAATTTTAGTACTGCTTTAAATGTCCAAAGACTAAAACAGGGATAACAAAATTATGACACCCCTTGATATAATGGATGACATTCATTTACAAAATTAGAATATTCCAGCATGAAATAAGAAAGTAAAGTAAATAACTACTCCTAATAGGAATTCTCATCATCCATGTTCTGAATAATGACTCCCACGGTATCATAAAATTATCATAGATGCTACAAGATTACTCAAAATAGCCAAAATAGTATTTCAACACTCCAGTATAAAAACTATGACATCCTAGTTCAAAAACCACGACACCCTTACACAAAATATAAAATAAAACTTTCTAACCCCTTCTACCATAGTACATGTCATCCATGGCTTGGTTTATGACTCCCAGAATATCAAAAGTTGCCATGGATGCTATAAAATTAATCAAATAGTTTGAAACAGTATTACGACATCCAAGTTTATAAACTACGATATCCTAGTTAGAAAACTACGACATCCATACAGAAAATATAAAATCAAAGTTTCTAACCCCTTCTACCTATAATATATATCATCCGTTGCTTGGTTTATGACTTCCAAAGTATCAAAAATTACTATGGATGCTATAAAATTAATTAAATAGCCTGAAATAGTATTATAATATTAAAGTTCATAAACTACGACACTCTAGTTAGAAAACTACAACACTCACATAAAAAATATAAAATCAAAGTTTCTAACCCCTTCTACCTGTAATACATGTCACAGTGGCTTAGTTTATGACTCCCGGAGTGTTAAAAATTATCATGGATGCTATAAGATTAATCAAATAACCCGAAATAGTATTATAACATCTAAGTTCATAAATTATGACATCCTAGTTAGAAAACTATGATACCCATGCAAAAAATGCAAAATCAAAGTTTTCAACATCTTTTACCTGTAATACATGTCATCTGTTGATTTGAATGAATTACAGAATTTTTTTTGAGAATGATGCTTAAAATATAAATATCAATTGACTTACAAATCTCTATAACATGTTACAAAAGTGCATGAATCGAAGAGAAAAAGTACATTAAACAAAATTTACTTTTACATGCTAAATTTTAACAGCACTATCAATCTTCTGATTCAGGTTCTCTTAATAATCTTGCTGCTAACTAGCATCAGTAGACACTTATATCTTTTTTTGTGAAATCCCAACTATCAGGCTTATCTCTGCGAGCAAGGAATTTCATGTATTTCAAGCAATACAATCTGTAGTCTAGTGATCCTGTATGTTAGAAAGAGCATTTAGCAATCTCCAACATAGACCAATTCTTCATCTCAACATTATCATAGAATATATAAAACATTGGCTTGAGTATCTTATACCACTTCTTGCATTCATTTTGTACCTGGAATTGCATTTTATTGAGTTCAGATGCATCAATACCTTTGTTTGCATATCAACTGCAACCAGGTGCTAGTGAAAATTGTCTGAGTTAATAATGGTAAACAAAAACTGAAATTCCTTCTTATCTTGATCACTGACTTCATCAAATATTATAGTCATGGCTGTTCCAGCAAGTTCTTGAAATAGTGATACTGATGTCAGGCACATGCCGGAGGTCATTACAAGTGCAATTATACACTTATGATATATTTTCGGATGTTCTATCTAGTTATTTCTAATGAACTCCTGTTCGGCATCAATTATCTAGCAATGCAATATGAACTGATTAATTATAAGTAACATGATTTCATACAATTATGAAAATCAATATAAGAATTATTAAAAAATATATCATAACATACATAAAGAATAAGAACAAAACAAAGTAATACTCTATTACTTACATCATCAACTATCATGTTATTGTTTAGTAGATTGAAAATATTTTTCCTTGTCATAGTAACTCCAAATTTATTGGTATAGATGATCTCTCTGAAATTAATAAATATAAAGGATATTATACATTTTCGACCATAAAGTAGTATACATAATAGAAAAAATAGATATAGCTTACGAGTTGATCTTTTCTTTTAAAAAGGTTTTGAACAAATTTTCATTATTTTCAAATTGAAGATTCAAATTTGATTCATCAGACTGAGATGTGCCCACTATTTTCGTCTTTTTTTGGGTTGGCCTATTTCAAAAGCAGAATCTGCTATCATTTGTGAGGCCCTTCGCAGCCTAGGTTGATTTTTTACCCTCTTGATAAGTGAAGGAACTAAAGATTTTTCTTTTCCTCCTCAGCATCCTCACTCACAGGGGTGTCCTTCAATTTTTTCTCTATCCTATGTTCAGCCTCGTCACAAGGGTGTCATAAACTTTTTCCTCCATCATAGGTTGATCGTGCCCCATGACTTCCACCTCATCCTCAATATCATCTCCCTCTGCCCCTTTGTGCCCTTCTTTATTGGCATTGCTATCTTTGTTTACCAATGAACTGAGGGTTTCAACTATGACAAGGCTCTTTATATCTTCTACTTCATTCTTCAACTGTGCACAGCTTACACAACTATTTTCAGGTTTCAGGGATGCTACTATTTCTTTAGTGATAAACCATCGTTCCGTTATCATAGGCTCAATATCTCCCTCCACCTGCAAGCCAAGAATAATAATAAAATAACT
Source organism: Areca catechu (assembly GCA_021397845.1). NCBI lineage: Eukaryota > Viridiplantae > Streptophyta > Magnoliopsida > Arecales > Arecaceae > Areca > Areca catechu. The sequence goes on along the minus strand of CM038046.1, from coordinate 23,888,195 downwards.
TTATATTAATGATAATAATATATTGTTCATTACGTTTATGAAATAATGGATTATCTTATCAACTCATGAGGCTGCAAGTTCGTAAGCTAAAAATTCTATGTCTTCAACTGGCTGTCATACCACTTTAACAGCCTAGATAGCTTATTTGGATGTGCTGGGGCTCTTAAGGTACTATGCTCGATGAACCAAACATGTACATAATAATCATGTACTTTAAAGATATGCAAGATTTAAAATAAATGTAATTACACATTTGCTGCATATTTATGATCATTACCACCAGAGTAGCTGAACATTCATACAGGATTGGATGCCTCCTAACCTTGTCACTTCTCTTGGTTTGGACTGGCTCCTCAAATCTCAAGCAACAAGCAATATCTGGGAGAGCCATAACAGTCAACTCCTTTATTATAGAAGCCTAGTCGATTTATCCCAGCTAAGATAAATCATTTAAGTAAGGGATGATATATCTTGGACAAGCTTGATTTGATTTTGGAAACAAGAACATTGCAAACATGTATACAATTCAAAGGCTTACGGTGTCCTCGACATCCTCTTGTATGTTTGATGAATGAAGTTTGCTATCAACTTCTCTAGTCCCTAATTCTGAAGATTTAATTCTCTACCAAATCTTCAGAATAACCTTCCCTATTTATCTTGGCCTTCCATTGCAATCTTGTTTCTATGGCATGGCAAATATAAAATCAGGGCTACATTTTCGATGCTAAATGTAAGTTCCTTGTCATAAAAAATAAACTTATCACCTCCCTTGTAACATCTAATAATTTCAGCTAGGAGTCACTCATTGACTACGAACGGCTGCATGTCAACAAACGCACCAAAAGGAATCTTTAGAATGATTTCTAAATGAAGACTAAAAAACCCATCTTTTATGCTTTTTCAATGTACATTGCTAGCTTGCAATAATTTTTAAATAATTACGAAGCCTTCACTCTAGGCAGCCAAACTATTGCAAGATCACCTGAAATATAAGTAAAAAATAAATGTAAGTTGTTAAACAATAAATTCTAACTAACTATTATAAAAAATATAAACCATCTCAGCATAAAAATGTATAGGGTGTCATAATATTTAAAGTAGGATGTCATGAATCTTGAACTAGGATGTCATAATCCTGTTTTGGACTTAATTACTCTTGATTCTTTTCACACAAGCTTATTTGACATGGGAGGTGTCATCATGAAATTGTAAGAGTTTTAATTCAGACCACAGGTGATATGTATTATAGGCAGAAGAGATTAGAAACTTTGATTTTATATTTTCTGTAAGGGTATTGTAGTTTTTTAACTAGGGTATCATAGTTTTTGTATTGGGATATCGTAATACTGTTTCAGCTATTTTAAGTAATCTTATAACATCCATGATAATTTTTTGACACTCTGAAAGTCATAAACCAAGCCACAGATAACATGCATTATATATACAGGGAATTAGAAACTTATATTTTATACTTTTTGCAAGGGTTTCGTAGTTTTTTAACTGAGGTATCGTAGTTTTTATACTGAAATGTCGTGATACTATTTTGGCTATTTTGATTAATCTTATAGCATCCGTGATAATTTTTAACACTCTGAAAGTCATAAATCAAGCGACATGTATTAAAGGTATAATGGATTATAAACTTTTATTTTATAATTTTTACATGGATGTCGTAGTTTTTTTATGAGAATATCATAATTTTTAAACTGAGATATTGTAAAACTGTTTTGGCCATTTTGAGTAATCTTGTAGCATCCGTGACAATTTTATGATACTCTAGAAGTCATAAACCAAGCCATGGATGACATATATTAGAGATAGAAGGGATTAGAAACTTTTATTTTATAATTTCTGCAAGGGTGTCGTAGTTTTTTAACTAGACTATCATAGTTTTTATACTGGGATATTGTAATACTGTTTATGCCATTTTTATTAATTTTATAGCATCCATGATAATTTTTGATACTCTGGAAGTCATAAACCAAGCTACGGATGATATGTATTAGAGATAAAAGGGGTTACAAACTTTTATTTTATAATTTCTGTATGAGTGTCGTAGTTTTTTTACAAGGATGTCATAGTTTTTAAACTAGAATGTCGTAAAACTGTTTCGACCATTTTGAATAATCTTATAGCATTCATGGCAATTTTATAATACTCTGGAAATCATAAACCAAATCACAGATGATATGTATTACAAGTAGAAGGGGTTAGAAACTTTTATTTTATAATTTATGCATGGGTGTCGTAGTTTTTTAACTAAGGTATCGTAGGTTTTAAATTAGGATGTCGTAATACTGTTTCAGCCATTTTGAGTAATCTTATTGCATTTGGAATATTTTTATAATACTCTGGGAGTCATAAATCAAGCCACGTATGACATGTATTAGAGGTAGAAGGGGTTAAAAAATTTTATTTTATAATTTATGCATAGGTATCATAATTTTTTAACTAGGATATCATAGATTTTTAACTGGAATGTCGTAATACTGTTTCAATCATTTGAATAATTTTATAGCATCCGTGGCATTTTTATGACATTCTAGGAGTCATAAACTAAGCCACGGATGACATGCATTATAGGTAAAAGAGGTTACAAACTTTTATTTTATAATTTATGCATAGGTATCGTAGTTTTTTAACTAGAGTGTCGTAGTTTTTAAACTAGGATGTCATAAAACTGTTTCGGTCATTTTGAATAATCTTATAACATCCGTGGCAATTTTATCACACTCTGGAAGTTATACACTAAGCCACAGATGACATGTATTAGAGGTAGAAAAAGTTAGAAATTTTTATTTTACAATTTTTGCATGAATGTCATAATTTTTTAACTAGAATGTCGTAGTTTTTGAACTTAGATATTGTAAATTCTGAGCTACGGTGTCATGAAACTGTGCATGGTATTATAATTTTATACTATGAAGATTTAATATTTTTAAAAATATATTATAACATCCCCCTATTCTGCATGAATGCCATAATTTTTTAACTAGAATGTCGTAGTTTTTGAACTTGGGTATTGTAAATTCTGAGCTTCGGTGTCAAGAAACTATGCATGGTATCATAATTTTATACTATGAAGATTTAATATTTTTAAAAATATATTGTAACATCCCTTTATAGAGATACATTTTAAAAATTTGTATTAAAATATATAATTTTTTTTACCTATTTCTGGTTCTATATCTTCTTTTGGGACGGATCTTAAGGGGGTCTCATCCTCTCCTGAATAAACAATAAATGTAGTGCTTCCTTCCTCCATCTGCATTTCCTTCTTGCGGTGTTTTTGTGTTCATCGTCGCGTTGAAAGATAGCCATTTTTCTTCATTGACTCAAGATTTTGAACACGTATCTTTCGTGGTATACTCGAAAACTTCCAGCTCACCAACGGATACTCAACCACCAAAGAGAAAAAAAACCAAAAAATGAAAGGAAAACTGGGGGTTTCGTTCTGATATTGGTGGGTAGGCAAAAACAATAGAAGGAACTCTTGGATATCACTTTGCTCCTAGATTTCTAGATTTTTTTTCTATTTGCAAAAGAAGAACCATTTTTCAGATCAGAAGCAGATATCTTCTTCCAGAAAATAAGAGGGCAAAAAGATCATTTTTTATGTTTGAAATGACTGTAGATGCGGCGATGCTCAGATAACGTAATTCCAAAGATAAGGACTGCTGTTCCATCCCATCAAGCCAGTTAGGATACACGTGGACCAATAAAAAATAGTGATACGAGCCACATTGAATTTCCTACACCGCGTGAGGTGCACAAAGACTTACTCCACTTCCTTAACTCTACCGATGGCTTGGAGGGCCGATTTTAAATGGCCCGTGACCTCCGTAAGGCTTAAATCAGCCCCCTCGACTCTAGAAACTTCCATAGGCACCTTCGTATTAAGAATCACCCCACTTATACCTAAGGCTACAAATGGATCGGGTTAACCCGTGACCCGACCCGTTTAGACCCGATCCAATTCATTTTTATGGACCCGTAGATCTGAATCGGATCCTAAAATTAGAACCGTTCTATTTTTCAAGTCGAATCTGGATTTACTGAATTTGAACCCGATCCGACCTAACTCGAATATACTAATACTAGTATGATTGTATCTATTTGAATCTTTAAATTATAATTTAAAATTTATATGAAACTTATTTTTAACATAAAAATAAATTTATAATTATTTTTATATCTTAATTTATTTTAAAAATAATATTATTTATTATCTATTTTATGATTAATAATAATTATCTATGTAATAATTAAAATATGATATTTTATCCGGATCATATTTAAATCTAATTTTTTTAAAATTAAAATTAAATTATTTATGGATCCGAATCAATCCAAATGATCCATTACATTAAAAATTTTAATTATAAATCTAATCCAATCCAAACTAATTTTTTAATAAATTAGATCTCTATCTAATATTAAGATCCAATTAAAAAATTAGATCAGATCGGATTACTCGGGATCCGATCCGAACCCATCCATTCGCAGAGCTAGGCGTCCCCCTATCACCTTGGACTCCTGCCTCGGACCCCTCGAGCCCACAGGCCATCGAAGAAGGCACACCGGATCCCAATTTCCCTTTCTCACCTTGGATTCCCCCCATCGGTAGCACTACGCCGGCGCCGGACTCCAACCCAAACCACTCCACCTCCCCTGAACCAGCCCCTCCACCTCGGCCGACTCCAGAATCTCCGACCACCGTCTTCGACTACTTGCTGCTATGTTCCGTCGCGGAGAGAATGCCAGATCTCCGGGAGGTTGGGGCCGAACCACCAGCGACACTCCCCATGCACGGTGAGGGAGCTTCACTCGCCGATTGATCAGACATCCCAATCCCCCTTCCACGCCCCTAAGCTCTGGGCGAAGCTTGAAGCGCTCCATTCCCACTCCCAGTAGATGCAGTGGGTTCCGTTGAACAGGGGCCGCCGACTCCCACCTGAAGGGCTTTGGGTGGACTTCTGGCCCTCTTCAAATTGGGCCCGGCCGGATCCACCAACACCAGCTCGGGTGGGCTAGCCTCAACAGGTAAGCCCACTTCCATATATCCTCCCGTGGGCCGGCATGAATGCCAACCCAGACTCAGCAAGCAGCCCGTCAGAATTGGCTCGCTCCAGAAAAGGCTCCTCCGACCGTTTCGCCGGTGACGACGGCGAGCCACCTTGCTAGGTTTCAGCCAACCGTCCGAGTCGGGGGGGGGGGGGGGGGGGAGCCCGATGAACTCGGTTGCCGCCGCAGCGAACCAGGCCTGGAAGAGGACGAGTTTGGCGCGGATGAGTCAGGGTTGACTCAGATTCCTTCCTCGTCTTCATTGCAACCCTATGATCACGGCGGCTGCCAGATCCGGCAGGTGACGAGCCACGGGCCGAGCCTCGGTCGACCCCCATCAGCATCCTCCGAACCCAGATCTCCCTTACCTTTCACAACCATAGGAGTTGAAGCACCCGGACCCTGGTCACCACCACCATCAGCCGCAATGTCTTCCGATTGGGGTGGGCAGTCACTGTTATCCGAAGTGGGATCGATTTGGGAGAAGTGGCAACCTTCATCGGAATGACCCACCCGGCCGCATTGGTAGCAGGCCGATGGGAGATTCTTATAGATGAAAGGTTGTCAGAACACGCCTTTCTTCCCTTTCACCGAGAAGCCCGGCTTTAATGGCTTACCAGAATCGATCTCTGCCCGGATCCGAGCATACCCTATCTTCCGAAGCAGGTCAGTGAAATCATCGGTGGCCGGTGGCCCGCCGGCCTCCGTCGCAATGGCCAGGATGGTGGAAGACAACCAAAACTCTATGGAAAGACCGAGTAATCTCAGCCACACCACAGCCTTCCGAACTTGTCGGCTCCGGGAAAAAGCTGCACCACAGTCCACAGCCACTTTGCAATATCGTGCGTCCCTCCTTTTTTTTTTTTATATATATATATATATATATATATAACAAAGGGAGAAGGGCCCTTCAGGCCTATCCCGCCAGATATGCGGTTCAGGCCATACGTTTCACGGATTTTTCCATCGGTGAGTATGTCGATACGATATCATATATTTTTTTTATTTTTTGATGAGTACGTTAATCTGATATTATTGAAACGTCATATATTTTATATATTTTTTTTATTTTTTAGTAAGTACGTTAGTCTGATACTACTGAGATGTCGGAGTAGAGTACTCTTCTACCATCTCGATCAAGTATATTACTGAAACACCATACGTTTTACGTACTCTTCCCATCTTTCGATAAGTAAGATGGTCTGATACTATTGAGATGCCGGAATAGAGTACTCTCCTACCATCTCGGTCAGGTATTTCAAAAAAAATTTATGTATTTAATTGAATCATCCACGAGTTCATGACTCGAACATGGGATTTATGTCAACTTCCGGATCTTAGCGACGTGTGTTCCTTTGAATGGACCAAAATGCTCGTGTCTACAATTTTGTGCTATTATATATTGAGGGATTCTATGCTGCCATACTTAATGATTGGCTACAAAATATTTATTTGCCTTAAGGTTTGTTGCATCAAAGTGCATTCCATATAACTTATATGAAGTGACTTACGACTTCTTCATTATTTGAAATATCTGTGAATATAGTGTCACTCGTATACCATTACTAAGAAAACAAATCTTACTTTAAAAAGTGAAGTTATTTTCGGTCTAGAAGTGTTGATCGCCCAACATATCCCTGTACATTGTAGACTTTGTAGTGAGCTATGGTAAATCAGAAAGAAGGTAATTATAATTCCTATGTATGTATGCATGTATATTAAGCATGAAATGTGTCCCCATCTTTATGCAATAAATAAAATAATGAATTCACATTTGGCTAGAAGGGAGGAAAGTACAATGTACAATATATAAAAAGACACCATGAAATGCTAAAAAGCAACATGTAATCCTAATAATTTCCATAAGAAACTAAGAACATCAATCAAATACTTTAACTGCCTATAATTAATGAAAGGACTCCTGATTCATAATATGGCTTGAATAACTTGTGGAAGTGCTTAGGCCAGGTCAAGGGATACTTCCAGTATTAAACATCAACAAGATTTTTAGCTTGTAATTGTTATTTTTCTTCAGAAACAGCATATCATTGTTATTAATCTGACAGATTGTCATCACTAAAATTACCGTAGACATTACAAAATTGGAGAACAAACTGCTGGGCAACCCTTGCACATGGATACAACAATAATATCTCTACAAGGAGGAAAATTAAAAGGAAATTTTACAAAATATATAATGAATAAAATGGACAATGGGCTTCTTGCTTACATTATACAAGCATTACAAAGCAAATCATCTACTGACCCATCTCTTTTCCCTGCCTGAGGTTAATATGAGCTCTTATCAGCGGTTCGATATTACCGTCCAATACAGAATTTACATCAGGCAGTTGGATGCCAGTTCTCGTATCTTGGACCAATTTCTGTGGATGAAACAGGTAGCTCCTTGTTTCGATGTTCCACTCATTCACAACCGCATCCCTCTTAATTCTGTTTGGTTCCAACACGCCCTGATCCATTGCAAGAACAAGAAGTTTTGCTTTCAAGCGGTTCATAGCCTTAATCCTATTTGCAAAGTAACTCCTTTCACCTGCACAAAAAAAGAGTGTGCCTGATGGGAATGGTAACTAAACTTTGTAGCCACTGAAAAGAATAATGGTCCAACAGCAGCCATTTCAACTAATGGAAGTCAAATATGAACATATAGATATACTGTCCTTGGGGGTGATTAGCCAGAGTTTGCATGACTGATAGCTGTTAATTATGTTAATGGCTTGAAAAATTTACATAAGTAGAAATAATGACAATTAAGATTTTCGGTACAGGACTCGACCTTACTCTATGCTGAAAATAGCATTCATCTCATTTGGAATGACACATTTTTTAAATTCAATTAACTTTGCTCTTCTGCCAAAATCAGCTGCAAATTCCTCATCACTAACTTGCAGCTATTCTTGAATCTTTTTGAGTTTCTCAACTTCAATGGCTAACCAGAACTATTGCATTTATATAGATCAAAACGTTTGCAATCCAATAACATCATTTATGAGATGGTCTAAAATTCATTTATCGGCTCCACCCCTCTGCAAGATTAATCCCTTTACAAGCTCTTGAATTCAAGAAAAACCCCACTGTGCTACCAACTCCAAATAAATTCCTAATCACCGTTCCATCTAGGTTAAAATCTACGCACGGACATCGGATCCATTAAACAGGTCTAAATTTGTTTTTCATTGTCACAATCTCACAATTCTCTAACACTGGATTACATGAGCAGGAAGCTGTGCAGATACTTTACATCTTATATTTGCACTGCAAGCCTCACCACCAACTCATTTTATACATATTTTGCCATCATCATCCTTTTTAAGAGATCAGACATGCCCCTTGGTTGAAAGGAAGGCTTCCACCAGTTTGTTGTCTTAGAAGCAGAAGGTCAGGGATGACATCCAACATGGTAGCAGAGGTTTAATCACCAATGTAGAAGTATGCTGTTTGGCAGGCATGATAAATAAAGTGGGTCGAAGAGCAGAGAGGTGAGGTGGCAGCCTGATCATCATGGTGAATGTTTTAGAATGATGGGATTCTATTCATGGAATTCCATCGTAAATGCAAGCATGAGGCAGAGGCTTAGTTGAAGAATTGGGAGGAGCAAGCAAGGGTGCAGGTTCGGGGAAGCAGATTCAGGGAGTGCTTAGGAAGTGGGTTCAGGTTCCAGATTCAGGGAGTTTCCAAAGCAGATTTGGTAGAAGGTTCGTGCTAGTAAGGGCAAAGGATTTCTGGGGTGCCTTTAGAATCCCTATCTCACTGTCCTCACAAGCTTCCACCCCAACTTGAAATCCCTCATTTTTTTCATGGTAGAGTATATTAAATGGTTATATAGACAGAAGAGAACAAGAGAGAAAATAGCATTCTTTTCTTGGGAAAGAAAAGGAATTGGAGGAGTTTAAGAGAAGGGATACGGGTCAGAAAAGAACATGGATAAAGCGGAGAGAGGAATATGTCCAATAGCGAAGATGGGAAATTGGGCATCCCCTCCTCGAATCTCTATTCTTTTGCAGAGAAAATGAGAAAGGTAAGGAGCTTCTTCCCTTGTTCCCAGATCAATACACTTTTTTTCTATAATATGCTTTCTATCTACTTTATGCTCCATTCTTGTATTGTGTTAAAGACTGGACTATCTACAAAAGAAGAGGGGGATGAGGGTTGTTATAGGAGGAAGAAGGGAAGAGTTGAACTGTGGAACAATAAGATAGAGGGAAGAAGGGGAGGAGGCCAGCAAGCACTCAAGTCTCAGCACGTGGAAGAAAGAGAAAGATAAAGATACAAGAAGATGAAAAAATATATGGAAAGGTCAATAGCTCTGGGTGGCTGGACAATATGGGCAAGCCCTTTATCAAGCCCAAACTAGTTTATCTTATATTCATTTTTTCACAAGTTTATCAGTTTGCTTATCTGGTCTTATGAATTTTGAAGGTAGAAATGAACAATTGTAAAAGAGGAATCATATCCGCATAGCATCTGAGAAGGTGTAGAGAGAGGCTTATGGTTCCGATCCCACCAGTTCACCTAGAATATATGAGTACTAAAAGATTGAGTTTCAGATTCTGACAAAAGTCATCTCTAAAAAAGGAGGATATTGAGATTTTCAATTTCCTTGAAAAGGATGAGAGTTATACCATTCAGATTTCATCTACGTGGGGAGATCAAACTACTGAAAGTGTGCAGACTACTTACGGAGGTTAAAATCTAAAATATGAACTCTCTCTCTCAACTCATTTTGTACACATGGGGCATATGCCATCTAAATGTAAATGCACCAGAAGTCACGTTAGTATACTACCAACAAGAAAATTAATTTTCCACATTCAGGAATCTAATTCTAATTTTGCTCAAAGCATTTAAAAGAGTTCTCATAACATTTCTATGAGGGAAAACACTTAGCATATATTCTAGTTCTGATGAATAATGAAAACTTTTTAAGATCATAAGCCTTTTTTTCCAGTTAAGTTCCCTTGTTAGCACAGGGCATGGCATCTAGTAGCCAGTGCAGCACATGCCATAATGCACAAACCAAAGAAGGAAATAGAGAGGATTTTTTGTCCCAACATTAAGTCGTACTGATCCATACTAAACAGACACAAATCAATATAGGCTAGAATGTGCAATGCTTAGTACCAATCCAATCTTAGGTGCCAATACTGGACTGCCATAGACCGAGACTTGAAGCCATTTAAATGTCTAACAAGATGCCTTATATCTTACATCCATCAAGTCCATATTTTAGATTGTCCTTGAGATCTTCCATAATGGTGGTGATAGTGGGCAATTTTTTCTTACCAAAACATCTTAGTCTAAGAATATCTACAATATATCACGGTCCTCGTGCACTAAATTAACTAATGAAGGCCTCTATCCAAATAGTTTTCATATATCTCAATCAGGTGAAAAGTTTCGTTTTTCACTTCTTGAACTATATTTGAAAATTCTAATAATTGAGAACTCTTAAAAGCAAAACCAATCTAGAGAAGCTCAGCATTATTATGTAAGAAGTTGAGATCTTTCTGGTATAAGAGAAATGAAGTCAATGTAAACAAACAGAAAACAAATATTTTGTGCATTGGACTAATAATGTGTACATCAAGTTTCATCTAGATGGCTAGTACCTGAGCTTTGGACAGTTATGCCACTTGGGAGATGATGAATGCAGACTGCATGCTCTGCTCGGTAACCAGACTGGTTTTCTCTTTGAGATGGGGAAGAAGAGATTTTTAAATCAATGTCATCGATGTGCATATCAAGAGCTCTATCGAGGCAAAGAGGGATCACGTCCACTGCAGCTGAGCATGTCTGCAAACTTTTGGCTCAGAAGATCTGTTGTAACTTGAATGAACAAATCTAATCTACACATCAATTTTCATTTTCAAGTACTTGCAGTTTACTTAAACCTTTAGGCTATTCACTGGAAGAAGCTTCAGAACTGTAGGAACGGAAAATTAAGAGAACAAAATGGTACAATCATGTTGGCCAACAATGTGAAGGGTACATATATCTTAGCATGAAAAGCAAAGGAGGGGTTTCACTGTATGATTGTTCTCCATGATAGTTGATGACAAATTAAAAGTTATAAACCAGGCCATATTTATATGAATAGACCATCGTTGCTATTCATGTCCATTCTTTATAGTCTTTTATTTGTGTGTGTGTGTGGATCTTTTAAGGGGCTTTTTATATTTGAGTTGGAGTAACTCAAGGGAGACAATTACCTCACGAATATTTGATCCATCAATAGATGTACAGATCATTCTATGCATACCTTTCTCTCCAGAAAGGTAGCCAAAAAAGTATTCTGATTCAAACTCAATTGTTGCCAATCTGATACCATTACTACTGCAAGAACACTTCTCAACGATCCTTCCCTCACAACCATGTTTTTCAGCCCATCTACTGTACATGCTCAAAAGCTTCTTTGCCCATACCTGGAATCAAAAGTTCACAAGACATTTCAGGTAAACAAGCATAACAAATTACCAATAACTGCATCATAAACAGAAAACTGCTTAACCAGGCAAATGCTTCAATGGCTATCAAAGGAAAACAAAGAAAAATGCAAACTTGCATTACAAATATTTAGATATTAAAATAACTTTTGGTAACCATAATAATTTTCCTCTCTGTGCAACAAATTTTATCTTTTGGTTCTAGGTTCTGCATGGCATTATATCATCTTTTATATATGATGCCATGTTTTGGAATTTGTGGGCTTCTTAAATTCCAAACCCAGGTTTGAACCTCTAGATATCAAGCCTTGACCATGAGCATTTCTGTTTCCATGGATCTGTCAAACTTAGTTATTTCCATTCTAATTTTGTTAAGTAACATAGATGTTAATAATCCTAGAGCCTGGGCTTTTATATTTTATCACCAAGCAAATTGAACACTCATAAATGCATAATAGAGCCTGTTAGCTCACTTAATCAGTTTAAAAGTTAAATCGAATATTTTAGTCTGCACTAGTTGTTGACCATCTAAGCTAGTCTCTTGTTTTAAGTTTGAGCTCTGGATCCTAGATGGTGTTCAGGCAGCTTACAAGCATGCAAAATAAAACATAGATTAGGAATTGGAGAGGATTTGGGAAAGAACAATTGAGATTGCCTTACCGTGATATTTTGGGATAATTTCTTTGATCATATTCCCTCAGCATCATTTTAGTTTTCGAAATGGGCCCTCGGAAGTAGAAGTACTAAGCTGTTCAAATAAAGAACTCTTTTTCCACATTTCTTTGGATCCGTCTCAAAGAGCTTCAGCGAGATTTCTCTCAATGTATCTAAACAGAATATTTCAAGGAGTTCAATCAGTTATCAGAGATAAATCTTCTGGAGCACTTATATTATATATTATTTTCTGTGAGGTTATCAGGCTCAGGTTAAGCAAATGACATTTAAAATTTCTTTTGCATTATTTCGGTTGGAGACAAGTTAAAAGTATATTTGAAATAAAGATTCCTTGATTTTTATAGGTGAAGAGAGCTCCCACCAACAAAAGGCTAGGCCGTTGAGCTGTAGAGGGAGAAGCTTTGAAACAAGTATTTTGGCTTCTTGAGATTAGAGGACCAAGGAATTTTTATTGGCAACTGATAATGGTTAACTGGGAAGGGATGGGGAATGGAAAAAGAACCCCTTGCAGAGGGACAGAAGTGTGTTCCTAGTCATCTCTTGGTGTCTGATTTAAGCAGCATGGCATGTATGCTGAAAAGTAAAGAGAAACATTTTCTATGAAATGAAGTTGGAGATATGCATGGTGAGGATTGATGTTATGCGTGATGGAGACTATCTGTGAGGTTGAGTTGAAGTGCATATTTGAAGGAGCACATGTAGCTATATTTTTTTGGAGGTTAAGAAACCAAGATGGCTTGAGGTGGTGTCATAATGCTAGTGCTTGCAACTAAGAACTTTTGTAGTCTGTTAGCATGAAATCACTACACATAGACATGACTCTCCTTTTGGTCTGGGGAGACGAGTCATACCTCTGGCATAGGAAGAAGGAGATTGCATTTTGGAAATAGAAGTAGAGTGACATAATCTCCCTTTAAAGAACCTTTTTCCAATCATTTACCTATTTGCTTTAATATAGGCAATCATAAAAAATTCTAAAAAACAGGGGATATGATGGTTGTCAGACTGAAGCAAACAGCACAAATGACTCAAAAACTAAGTATCAACATATTCACTCTTACAACCATGTTTCGGTCAACATGGATGAGTAGTGTTGGAGATAGGAGGATGGCAAAGCAAAACAACCTTTCAATGTTTGGTGACCACTCTTGTGGACTTTTAAAAGCAATATGAGCCTATGGAAAAAGGATCTAGAATTCAGCATCATCAGAAAAGGGATGGGGCCTCATTTCAAAATGTATGCTGGGCAATGAGAAGCCCATCTCCTTGAAGCGTCAACTTGGTGTAGGTTCGTATCTTAGTCTCTCACAATATAGTCGGAGTGGAATTCTACAATTCTCAGATGAAAACCAAGAAAGCTTTAGCCTCCTTGATAAGCTAGATAACATAAGCTTAAATGACAGAAATAGGTTGCTCTTGTTTTGTTCAATAAGATTACTGGTGTAAAGAGACATGCTCATTTTCTCCTTAAAAATGAGAGAAACCATAGCACGTTGGAATAATCATGGTAGATTAGTTCAGTTCCAGGAGTCCTTAATTCATGGTATGGATGTTGAAACTTGGAATGTGCTTGGCTTTCTCTTTCATGGGTGGACATACTTTACAATTCATGAACCATGTTGGAATCATCTAATGGTTGAATATGTGACGCTATAACATCTCTGTGTTACCATTCAACAAATAAACACAACACCTCAATGAGCATCATGCAGAATTACTTTACAAGATTTTCCAACTTATTTTGGATCAGCAGCATCAACTTAACAAATCCTTATATGACATGTCTTCCTCCAAAAGCTCAAACCTTTACCCCATAGATTGTTTCATGTCATTTTTGTTTGTCCTTATTTTAAGTTACTTCATAAAAACCTTCTAAATAGTGTCCCTATAGCAATGGTTCCTACATGTTATCTACCAGAGCAGATCTCTCTCGTGCTCTTTTCCTGATGCAAAAACAACTTTATCAATGTTCAAAAACCTGCAGAAAAACAGAACACGTGCTAAGGACTCATTAGTAGCTAGTATCAGGCCTACAAAACACTGTTGTCTTAGTTTTAATGGCATAAGGCAATCACCCTACACATTCCATCTATACACATTGAATATTTTGTCGTCAAACTCTTCATTTCTCAATACAACAAATTCTGATAACAAACAGAAGAATTTGTATTTGTATTCTGGGAATTTAACAAACAATATAGCAACAAGCAGACAAATAATTGGGAATGGTGCAGAATGGCTAATCCAGATATCTGTCAGCATTTTCTCTACCTTCACCCTGTACTAACACACCTTGAAGATTCCAGTGTTATCCATAATGAATAATTTGGCTGATAGGCTGATCCTAAGATATAAAATCTTAATCTCCAAGCACCTATTTAAGTGATTAAAGACACAATACAGTGCTCTGATGCCTAAGATCCAGCAACATCTGTATCAACTTGGATCTTGAACCCTATTATCACAACCATTCAGTCAAGCAAAAAGAGTACCTTGAAAAACACATCTTGGCTTTTGAATAATATCCCCATCAAATTCTCTATTTGTATCAAAGCAAATTCAAGTTTGACTGATCATGACCAGGTTTTGCCCTTCTATTTTTGACTTCAACAGCATTCTCCATAATACCCATGTAGCATTTGCACTTTGCATCACTTACATGGCTCGGTCAAGAAAAAGATTAATATCTCATAAAAAGATAGGCAGTGGTGATCAGATAGGGTTTAGAAGATATTAGAGAAAAAAACTAAGGGTAGCACAACCGATTAGAATTTCAAATCCTATAAATGCCTGTACCTTGATCTTCGAAATGAACAATTATTGAGAATGGAAAGAGAGAGAACCCAGTGCAGAGTTCAATAAGTACAAAATTCTTAATGTACCATGTTAAGGTTGTTACAAGAAAACAAAAAGATCTATTGAAATTAAAGGCCAAAGGGACCTTTAAACAGACTTTGCATAAATATGTTGTTCAAGTGGAACAGCATAAATATGTTGTTCAAGTGGAACAACATAAGTTAAGTTGCTCTCTATCTTAATTCTAATACTCCCCCTCAAGTTGGAGCGTGTACATCAACTAAGCCCAACTTGGAACATATAGTTAAAAAATTGAATGGAGTTGAGAGCTTTGGTGAAGATGTCTATGAGCTGATGTGCTGAACTCGTAAAGAGTGTTTTAATTTTACAACTCAAAAAAGCTTCTTAAATAAAATGACAGTCCACCTCCATTTGCTTAGTCCGCTCGTAAAAGACTGGGTTACTAGTAATATAAATTGCTACTTGATTGTCACAATAAATATCCATTGACTTTATATAGATAAACCACAAATCCTCCAAAAAGAACTTAAACTACATCATCTTATAGACAGTATGGGCCATTGCTCTGTACTCTACCTCTGCACTTGATCTAGCCATCACATTTTGCTTGTTGCTTCTTCATGTGACTAAGTTTCCTCCAATATAAGTATAATAGCCAGAGATAGAGCTCTTATCCTTCACGGATCCTGCATAATCTGCATCAGAATATGCCTCGATGTCAAGATATCTAGATTTCTTGAAGAGTAGTCTTTTTCTTGGAGTCTTTTATATAATGAAAAATTTTGGCAGCTGCTTCCCAATGTCCTTTCTTTGACTTGTGCATATACTAGCTAACCAGCTCAACTACAAAGAAAATATCTGATCACGTAACAATGGGGTATGTTAGTCTTCTAACCAGTCAATGGTACCGAGCTGGATCTGAAAAATCCTCATTATGTTCAGAGGGATTGTTGTGACTGCCAACCATTAGAGTGCTGATAGGTTTACATCCAAGAAGTTCGATCTCTGCTAGCAGATCAAGTACATATTTTCATTGAAAAAGACTAACCCTATCAGAATAGTAAGCAATATGAAGACCTAAGAAGTACCTTGCTTGCCACGATTTTTGATAACAAGTGAGATTCAATATGTGGTTTGATTTCAGCAATGCCTTCTGTATCATCACCGATGAGGAGAATATTATCTGCATAAAGAACAAGTACAAGTATACAACAGTTTCCCGTGAACTTTTTCTGACAAAGAGTGATCAAGCTATGATCATCTGAGCCCTATATTGGCAACAACCTCTTTGAACTTGTCAAATCAAGCAGGACTCTATTTCAAACTATAATCTTTTTGAGCTTGTATAGCCGATACTTCTCCTGAGCAACATACTCTAGTGGTTACTCCATATAGACATTCTCAAGAAGATCACTGTAGAGAAACCGTTCTTGACATCTATCTAAATAATAAGCCAATCTCGGTTAACAACAATAGAGAATACAATCCGAATAGAATTCATTAGAGCCACAAGAAAAAAGATCTCACAATAATCAATTTTGCAAATCTGAGTAAATCCCTTGGCAACTAGATGAGCCTTGTACCAATCAATAGATCCATCCGGTATGTATTAGATAGTAAACATCCATTTGCAGTCAACAAGCTGAACCCCACAAGAGAGGGCAGAAGCTTCTAAGTACCATGACTGATAAAGCATTCATTTTGTCATCCATAATAACTTTCCAAGTTGGATCGGACAGTACTTCAGAATAAGTCCCTGAAATAGATAGATAATATAGACAAGGCAAAATGATGGAAAGATGGGTTGAAATGGTCCAAGAAGATATAATCAGCAATAGAATATATGGTACATGTACATTTTACCCTTGCAGAGAGCAACAAGAAGATCAAGGTCAAATACCTTGGGATCTAAAACTGGTGCTAGAGAATGCAGACTGGGATGAACATGAGTTATGGATTTCTGGTGGTACTAATAAACCTACAAAATAGGAAAAACTGTTGGTAGTATTTCTGGAGGCTGCTCAGGATCCAAGGAACATTGTATAGGAACGGACCCGGTGTTGGTAGAGGAGGTCTAGACAATGAAGTCTCAGAAGGAGAAAAGAATGGGACAGACTCAAAAAAAGTAACATCAGCATAAACAAAATGTTGGACTATAGAAACATAACACCTATACCCCTTTTGTATATGGAAGAAATCCAAGAAAATATGCTTAATAGGTTGAGGAGAGAGTTTATCAAATCCAGGACCGGACAAGTAAACAAAGTAGACACCGCCAAACACCCAAGGAGTTAGTGGAAACGGAGGTCTTTCAGGATAAATACAAGAGAATGATGTCTGACCCATCAAGAACGAAAGATGAAAGATGATTAATGAGATAGTAGGCAATAAGAATAGCATCCCCCAATATAGTTTAGGCACATGCATATGAAATATCAGGGTATGAGCTATATTCAGAAGGATATGATTCATACGTTCAACTATCCCATTCTATTGAGAAGTATATACGTAAGAAGTCTGATGAATAATCCATGAAAAGCACAAAACTATTTAAACAATGAGCTTATAAATTCTAAGACATTATTAATGTAAAGAGCCTTAATGGACACAGAAATTTGAGTATACAAAAATCTTTGAATACACAGAATATATCAGACCAACTCCGAAAAAGATAGATCCAAGTGGCTCGAAAACAATCATCAATAAAGGCAACAAAGTAGCGAAACTGAAAACGGGATGATATAGGACTTGGATCCTAGACATCAGAATGTATAAGCTCACAAAGATTAGTATACCAACAATTGACACTAGAAGAAAAGGAAGCACGATGGTGCTTGCCAAACTCATAAGCAGCGCATGGCAAAGAGAACAATCTAAAAGGAGCAAAAATAAATTGACTCAACGACGAGAATGCAAGATAGCTGAGTCTACAATGCTAGAGAGATCTAAATCTTGAGTAGCGAGAGTAGCAACAACAGTAGCAGACTCCACATCTAGATAGTAGAAATCTCACAATTCATACCCGCCATTAATCTACTTTTCAATTTGAAGATCTTGAAGAATACAGTAGGAAGGAAAAAAATAACTGAATAATCCAAAAAACGAGTGAGGTGACTTATAAATAAAAGACTAACAGGCAAGGTTTGCGGTACCGTTCCATACTGCCTGGTACAGGACGTACCGTACTGTACCAGCCAAGAGCCGGTATGATTCATCTATAAAAAACGGTTTGGAGTGCCGGACCGTTGAAAAAATAAAAAAAAATTATATTCCGTACCAGTATGTACCGCCTAGTTCAGCCCAGTTTGGGCTCGGTTCGGCCTGGTTCGGATCCAATTCGTACTCGATTCAAATCAAACAATTTTTTCATGGATAGGAAAGAAATTTTTTTAACATTTTGTAGGCCCAGTACGGGGTCCAGTACGGTATGGTACCATACTGTATCATACTGGTCGGTGACTGATACGAGATCCGGTACCGATTCGATATTCCTTGCTACTAGAAAAATTAGAAATATATAGAACTCTGTTAAGAGGTAAAGAAGAAAAGGTAATCACTTTTCCTTCTTCCAGAATAGGAGAGAAGAAGCTATCAGCAATAGATATAGGACGAAGAGTGGAAGAAAGGGACAGTGAAAAATAAAAACCGGTTACCTATCATATGGATGGAGGCATCAGAGTCTATAAGCCACGACTTACCATGGACAGCAGCTGAGGCAGATCCAAAAGATAAGGATGCAAGAAATAAAGAGGCATTTGGTTGTAATAACCCATCATACTCCATCTTAGTAAGTGTAATAACATTGCTCATGGAGTCAGAAACAAGAACAGTACTAGTAGGAGCAATAGTGGCAGTACTAGTTGGAGCAACAATATCTGGTTTATCAATTTTTTGTCAGCAACGTTCAAAAGGATGGTCAGTACGAATGTGGTAAAGACATGGAGGAAAATTGTGACCACAGCCTCGACCACATCCTCCACAAACAGCATGAGCAAACTAATCAATAGGTATAGGAGAAAATTCAAAAGTAGCAGCGATCGTAGACACTCAAAGCACACGAGTAAGAACACTAGTCAATGATGGGATAGTAAAGTCAGACAAGAGAGATTATCGAATATGACTGACTATCATCCAATCCAGAGAGAAACGTAGCTACAAGAAATTATTCACATTGTTGCTTCAAGCCAGTTACATCAGTAGTAATAAGATAATAAACAATCAGTTTATCCCACTTTCCTTTAAGTACTGTAAAGTAGTCATTGACAGAGTGCCCATCTTGTCGAAAAATGAAAATCTACTTATAGAAGGAATAAACATGGTTAATATTCTTTTCATGTCTGTACATCTCCTTAAGAGCATCCTACATGTCTTTCACTGTAAAGAGGAACATAATATTTGTATTGACAGAGAGTTTACAGCTATTCAAAAGCCAAATAATAATTGCATAATTATCGTCCTGCTACTTGTCCATAGTTATAGTAGCTGTCTTACTATCAGAGTACTTAAAGGAAGAGAAGACATTAGGAGGGGCATCGGTAAGATATTTCAACTTGTATTGAGAACCAACAAAGAAATGGAAGGCCTGAGCCCAGAAGACATAATTAGTACCATTTAACTTGATTGTGGTGCCCAAAGAAATGGACTTATGAGCTTCCGAAAATGACACCATATAGAGTCGAGGATAATAATGATAACAATACAGGAAAGAGAGATCCGGATCATAGCATTGATGAAAGGAAGATTAAGAGAATCCCTTACATATATGTGAAGGTATAGAGAAGACAGCAACAACCTTTTGTATTTAGAAGAAGGTTGGCGACACATCTATGGAGGCTGAATATAATTCCTAGTCCAAAACAGATCAAGATCAGCACCTTAGGCAGCAGCCCTAGAAACTAGGCTTTGGTCCTTGCTTGGATGTATGTATGAGAGAAAGAGGCAAAAGAAGAGGCAGTAAAGAGCAGCAAAAAGATTTTAGAGAGGAAAAGGAGGAGAAGAGAAATAAAGGAAAAGAAGGGAGGGAAACAAAAGGTGGCGGCTAGGGTTTTTTTTGTGTGGGACAGCAGCAAGAGGAAGAGAGGGAGGGGAAAAGAAAAAAGAGGAAAAGAAGGGAGTGAAACAAGAGGTGACAGCTAAGTTTTTTTTTTTGTGTGGGATGGTAGCAAGAGGAAGGGAGGGGGCGGTACCAAGAGGAAGGGAGGGGGCTGCAGCAAGAGAAAAGGTTTTGAAGAGAGAGAAGTCGGTGGCAAGAGGGAGGGAGAGGTTGTTGGTGGTGGCAAGAGAAAGGGAGGACAGTGGTTGGCAGCAAGAGGAAGGAGGGACCTGGCAGCAGTACAAGCAAGGATGGGGGGGTGGGCGGCGACTAGGGTTGTGGAGGGAAGGGAGGTGCAGCAACAACGATGTATTGCTCTGATACCATGTTGCAAGAAAGAAAAGATCTATTGAAATTAAAAGCCAAAGGAGCCTTAAAATAGACTTACATGAGTATGTTGTTCAAGTGAAACAACAAAAATTAAATCACTCTCCATCCTATTCTAACAAAGGTAAAAATGAAGAATTAGAAAAATTATTATATTCAAGTTGGTCAATGGACCAGCCTGTCTTTCATTATGCAATATTATTGAAGCATCTTTTTAGAGTTGGCATGTAAAGACAGAAGAAAATTCTGCGCTTGCATACAACTAAATGTATTATTGTGTAAAAGGGGAAAAAATAAGGAAAATCTGGATTCCATGCATCAGATAATGTTTTATATTGAAAGAGAAATGGTTGAAGAAATCAAAACTTGGAAGACATTCATGGACTAGGACATTAAATCAATGATATAACAACATAAAGCTAAAACTTTATGAACAAAATCTAGCTTTCTAATTTTACATTGAAGGCAAAAATAATATTTAAACCTCAGAGGTAATGCCTTCTGGTCCAGCTTTGATGATCACACAAGCTCCCTCCTTGTCATATGGACCACCGAGAAGCTTTGAAATCTCATAACGATCCAGGAATTTGCTGACATCTACAGAGGCTTTGTATGCCTCTTGAAAAAGCTGGTGGTTTATGACATCCATTTCCGCCAGCTGGGTGATCAATTTTGCGTCTTCAATCTGTGCACAGTAGAATTATTCAATGTAACAATTAAGATGGCAACTGCTTTTACCACACAGAAAAATATATACTAAAGAACTTGAGAAGGAGAAAATAGATGCCAGTGAACAACAAATAGGGTTCTTGAAATGAAATGAGCTGAAACATCAGCAATTACAATATGAATATGAGTAGCATGGTGTGTGATAGATAAATAACAGATGGGTTTATCCGATCTTTAGAAAGAAAACTGGACATAATACAAACAGATACATAAATGGCCTGAAACATAGTTTCACACTTTCACTCATACAATTAAAAGTTTCCTTCTTGACCAATTCTATTTTCATTTGTTCAATTAAAAGGTTGTAATTAGCCAAGTTGTAAGCCCTGAAAAGAAAGGTTATAAGCTGAAAATTTTGCACACTTAATTACTAATTCAGCAGAGATAATGTCACGCAAATCATTCTTATTTATGGACAAGCCAATAAATTCTTATGGACTAGCATTATTCCAGTCTTTCTAGCACAGCACCTTGTGTCGTAGATCTTTGAGATCATTAACCACTTTGATCGCATCAGCTAAGTCTGCAAGAGATTCATTAGATCTAGCCAGGTCATCCCACAGATCATAATCCCGAAGCACTTGTTCCTGCTTGATTCGTCTTGCTTCTTCACATTCTAAAGCTGTTGGTGCTATCATCTCAGCACGACTAACTACATCTTCAATTTTCTTTTTTAGAGAGTACAAACCTGCACAAAATTTAAAAAGGATACCATTTGTCAGTTTAATAAGATATAACAATAATTAACTAATCAGGAAATTGGGTAAAAATAATAGTTTCATCTGCGAGCTAAACCAGCTATCAAGCATTGCTAAACCAACTATCAAACATTGCTTTTCAAATTGCTATGATTCATTTCTACTAAACATTGTAAAAAAATTAGTAAATTTTGTTGCCTCGATCACCTCTCAGAAATAATCCAAGTATTTTCTTTACCCTCTCTTTCACTTTTTCTACCCCTTAATTTGAATTCAAGATATCTCCTCTTTAACCTGTCTATAGCATATTTTATTCAGAATAGAACCATCTAAAACAATTGTCTTATCATACTACCCATTGGTGATGCTGTAGATATTGGATGCTATACTTTCTTCCTTCTCTCTCTATTACTCCATCTTTTGTTCATCCACCAAAATAACTTGAACATAATTTGATCATGATGGATGACCAACTTTTGATCTATAAAAGATTCAATTTACTAATTTTATTCTCATGGTGAATTTATATATTCTATTCCATGCATAATTTTAGATGTTTCTATGAAGTATACATGTGCAATTGAGGATGAGCACTGCATAATGTAACTGCCACACAATACAAATCAGATTTTGAGCAGGTGTGCTTCTAAAGAGTAATAAAACCATATTATGATTGTTTTCTTTGATCCTTTGGAATTTTCTGGTTTATCTGAGTTACACCAGGAGAGAATAAAGTAATCTAACCAAATAAAGTGTTTCCTTAGCATTGGCCAAAAGAGTCGACAATCCTTCAATGTTGTCTGCGATGGCTTAGTAGAGTTTGTTAGATTAAAGACATCAGCATCATACCATACATCATTGTTCTTTCATATGAGCGACAAACAATCTACCCTTCAGTACATCAATAGAAACTTAGTTATACGTTGGACAAACACATTTTCTTCTTGCGAAAGATTTAATAAGCCAATTTATCAGCATTTTTCATGATTCTCCATCATTTCTTTCAGATTGTCCATCTTTAACAATTTGACACCCTATAAACATTTCTTTGGACCTTAGGACTTCTGGTAAGAGTTAACCCAATGCTTTTATTTGAAACAAGGAAATTGCACTGGCTCCCAGTCCAAATCCATGTCCAGATGTAACAACATGTTTCTTTCCCTGGTAGTGGGAATTGGACATACAAACAGAACGGTGACTCACAAAGACATCGGGATCACGAGAACCATTACTTACCGTTACACTCCAAAAATAACTATGATGTATATTTTTTTCATTCCATCGTAGAAATTGATTAAAAAAAATACATAAATTTTGCACCAAAAGAAGACATTTGCCGAGCTATAACAAAAGCAACAATTTAATGCTGCCACGGCCGATTTCCACCCATTGCTCACATGAACTCAGAAGCCCATTAAAAACAACAATTTTTCGGCTTACAGACAAAATTTCAGGTAAGAAACCACAATTCACTTGGAACGAAACTTCGAGTTATAATCAGGAAGAAAAAGAAGATGACAAAAAGAAAGGGAGACAAGAAAGGGAAAGGATAAGTGAGAAACGAACCGATCTCTTTGTAAACCTTGCCGTTCCTGCTCTCCATGGAATGGGAAGCCCGGATGACCGAGAAGAAGAGATGGGAACGCCCCGAGACTAACCATCGCGGCCAAAAGGAGGTGGCTTTTCCGACCGAGCCGGAACCCACCGGCGTTATCGTCATGAGAGGGTGGCGATTAGAGCGCCGGAGAGGTACAACGATGAGCTTTGGTCCGTCGGAGGGGGAGAAATTTTAGTCCCATATCGCATCGTGAGGTGCCAGTTTGGGAAGCCTGGAATGTCGATGCCCACACGCGTCTCGTCCGCGAACGTGCGGTCTAGCAAGAAGGAGTGCGGTGTTTTGAGCCCACTACCCCAGGCCCCAACTTTCCTTTTTGTTTTGTTTTTTTTGTTTTTTTTTCTGAATAGGAAATAGAAGGGAAAAACCTACTTATGTTAAGGCTTTGTACTCAGAGCCTCTCCCTTGGAGAGGAGCGCCATCATTAACATGTATGGCCTTTTGGTCATACTAGATTGATTTTTTTTAATTTTTTAATATCTAGATTTATATAATGTAAAATATAGTAAGCAATGTACTAAGATTTTATTTGGGACTGCTGTTGCTAGTAAATATTTTGAAAAATTTGGAAGTAAAATATTTATAAAAAAATTATTTATTATTTGATAACCATATTTATACAGTACTTTGAAATATTAATATATATTTAGTAACTAAAATAAAAAATACTTTTGATATAATAAGATGATAATAAAAAGTATTGCATAATATTACATAGTAGACAATAAAACAATATAATATTATAAATATTACACATTATATTATATATTATATTATATTATATTATATTATATTATATTATATTATATTATTATTATATTATAATATACTAGTGGATTATAATCTAATAAAGATTATAATATAACGGATTATACTATATTATTACAGCATAATATTATATTATTCTATAACAATACTATAATATATTATACTATATATTTACAATATAAATATTATTATATATTCAAATATTATTATTACATGATATAATATTATTATATTTATAATATAACATAATATAATGGATTATAATCTAATCTAATAATAGATTATAATATAACATAATATAATATAATAATTAATTATTATTATATTAGATTATATTTTTATAATATAATAATATTATAATAGATTATATTATATGTATATAATATATCATAATATTAATTTATTATTATTATATTTATAGTATAATAATATAATATGATATAATATAAAATATAATTATGATATTTATTGATGGATATTTTGATCATTAGAAAAATTAAATTAAATAGAGAAAGTACTTTTTGGGAAAGTTCTAAAATGGAGCTTTGTCATTAAACCTTCAAAATTAAGTTTTTTTCAATAATTCTTTTCAAATTTTTGACAAAGTCAAAATAACTTTCTGGATTTTTATCAAATACCATTATTCAATTTAAAAAAATTTTGGAGAGCCAAAAAAATGTTTTATAGTACTCCAAAAATTTAATCAAATGAGATCCATGCCTAGAATGATAGTGATACGAGTCAAAGCTTTGTTGCCTCCTTGATTTGCATTATTCCATTATACTTTTCCATTCATTTTTAACTTGTGTCTCAATCTCCACTGTCATTCACAACCAAATGAATTCAAAATATTGAAGACACATCACTGATTTATAACCTCAAACCTCTTTAAGATTTACTACTAGTTGTCTTAGTTGGCAGACATATTTATGGATTTTTTTTTTATCTTAGCACAATCACGAATATAACATTCTATTTCCTATTATAAGACTCTAAAAATATGAGTTAATCGTAATGCAATCACTTAAATTGAGTAAGCTGATTTGCCCCCTTTTTTGAAGTAGTCACAAATCACCATACATAAAAACACTTAAATGATTCATTAGCCATATTCAATACTTTTGGCTAAGATAACCCATGGCAACCCTAGCTATTGTCATCAGTTCACCCATCACCAACCTCCAGCAGTGGGGAGTAAGTGCATCAATCTTCTCCGGTAAGAACTGAGAGTTTTTTGGAACCGCTTCTACTTTGATGACCTGCAAAAAGTTCCTGATAAGGGATTATCGATGGGGACACTCCAATGCTCAAGTTAGTGATAAGAAAATGTGAGGCTATAGTAACTAGAACTAAGAGCCTGTGGTAGTTAAGTGACTATGTGAGTAGTCATGTAGGGATGTTCAGGGCGTACCTGGGCCAGAGGTGCCTCTTATTTATAGGGTTACGTGGTGTAATAGAATGTTATTATGGGAGTGTCAAACTTTGACAGGCCTAATAAACTTGGCTGAGGTAACGAGATCCTGTTCTCTAGTACATCAAGTTAAGGAACCTTTTTTGTCATGATATCGAAGTTTGTTAGGATCATATTTGCAATAATTTGTGCCAAGCTAGCTATAATTGACTAAATTGCTAGCTACCCTGGTGATGCAATCGCAAGGTGGGAAGGAGGACGTATGCCAAGCTAGCTATAATTGGTCGAACCACCAGGTTGATACGACTGACTAGTTTGCAGAGCACAAAAGGAGTTGGCTAGATGATTGCAATCATTTCCTTCTACTTTACTCCGAGTTGACTAGTCGGCCAGATAAAATTAGCCCACTTATGGGCTCTACTTCTAGTTGATAATGGGTGGTGGGCTAGTCGACCTTAGCATCCCAAACACAACCATTGGCACCGTCGCATCAGGCGAAACATCATAATATGCCACGGATGGTGGCACATCTGGTGGCACATCTGGTGGCCCAAGAGATTTCCAAGTCCATGTTAGCGGTTGCCACATCAGATGCCCCCCACTCCCGAGTTTAGAAAGCTTTGTTTCTTTGTTTTCTTCTAAACGATGGGAGTAGTCAAGCTCCGGACTGACATGGGTCCCATCCAAATATTAGCAAACTCATGGGGTGAGATATTACTAGCTATCTGGGTGATCCTATTTGTGAGAGAGGGAGAGTGTTGATATGGCGCACCCAGGGGGTCACTTTTTATTTCTCTTAGGAAGCGGTTCGCACATCTTCTCTTGAGCAATGGCCAGTTGCCACATGTCCCATGAGCGAAGGTTCAAAATGATTTGTTCATGCTTCCCAAGATCAGGCATTAAAGGAAGTAGGGGAGGTTCGAAGTGTTGTGATGCTTGCAATGGGATGCATGCCACATGTCAAAATCTGGGAGGATACTTCGTGGTGAGTGAAATATGAACCATTGGGACCTCCAATTTAAAATGGATCTCTGGCATCGTTTTGGGGGTTTTTCCTTCATTGATTTGTAGAGAAGGTCTTAAACCCTAACTTACTTCTGGAAGTCCTCCTTTCTGCAGGTTGGTCTTCTTCTCTTTCTATTATTCACTTTTCATCTCCATCCTCTTTAGGGTTTCTTTAGAGTTCTCCAATCAGGGCCATGTGGAATGGCTTTGGTCTTTCAAGATCCTTTGTTCCATTAGGGCTTCACTTCCCTTTCTCCTTTTAGCATCATGAGTTTATCCGAGGGTGAAGATCACCTAGTGGACCAGGTTCCGGATCTTTTGGGTCCACAAGAACCCTATTTGTATAGGCCTAACCCTTCGGCCATGAGGAGGATGAGTCTCCCCTTAGGATAGTATGGCGAACTAGTAGATTTGCTCTAGTCTCGGCCCCTATGTCGGTCTTGGCTCCCATGCCAATTTGGGCTAGTGCTGGTCCGGTAAGTATAGCATCATTGGTGTCTACACCAACCATCATTCACCTTTGAAGAATGTTTGGAATTCTAGGTCACATAAGGATGAGTGCCCTTGGTCCAAATGATAGGGTGAACTCTAGTCCGAAAGGGGGGATAGCCATATATGAGGCATTCCTCTAGGCAAGCCTTTGCCTACCTTTTCATCCCTTTATCCTTTACTACTTGATCGATATCGCCTTGTTCCTGCTTAGTTAACTCCAAATTCTTTTAGGACCGTCTATTCTTTCTTGGTTCTCTACCATTTCTATGGGATTGTCTCAAGAATTTCTCTATTTAGGTTGATACGAAATGCCACCGACAGAGAAAGGGTGGTAGTTCATAACCTACCTCCAGGGGATTGTTTGTTTTGATCTACCTTCTTCTATCAAGAGATGGAAAAGCATATTTTTCTTTGTCTTTCTCAAAGGGATAAACTGGGCTTCGAGTGACCCGGACAAGTCCCCCAACTAGGGCTATAAAGTGGAGCCTACCAACAAGGAGGTCTATGAGCAACTCCTTAACTCAAAGATTCCGGAAGAGAAAAAATTATTGTCAAAACATAACTTGTGTAATACCAAAATCAGTTCGGTGCAAGTCTTAAGTGAGAGTTATTATATTTCTTCTCGGTTAGGTTGCTTACAACTAAATAAATTTTTCATCTGGTTATTATACAAACATGAAGTTCTTAATGAAAGATATCAAGAATGCTGGCCGAAAGAGGAGTGCCAACCAGAAACCTAGAAAGGCGACTGAGAAGAGGCCACCATAGATTGCCTGTGACCCCATCTACTACCATGCTATCCCGGGGGTACCCCTATGCCCCTCATGGAGAGGGCTCCCACAGCCGTCAATATAAAGGTGGGGGAGATCTCATCACCATTGCCACTTGCTCCGAAGGCATCTCACATTCGACCATAAAGCCTGCCTGCTCGATTGGTACCCTATCTAGCAATAGGGATTAGTTTGCTAGGCTCTCCGATTCAAGTTGGGCCATCTTTCCCTAGGGAGGCTTCTCTGAATAAGGACAAAGTTCTTGAGTTGAGGGTGAAGGTGCATCCGTCAGTCTCCATCTTTAAGAATAAGAATTTGGCCAACTACTTACTCGACCACATACTCCTCCCCCGGGATTAAGCGAAATGATGATTGCGATCTCCGAAAGAGATCTACTTCGATGCCATAAGTCACTTGCAAGGGGTAAGTATTCTTCTACTCTGTTTTGTCTGGTTTCTTTATATGCTGGGAAGCCAATTCTGACCTTTTCTTGTCACAGCTTATACACTATATCCTTACCATGAAGGGACTATCTAGCAGATCAACACAGTCACTAGAATTATGGAAGGATGAGGCAAAGATGGTTGAGAGGTAGACGAAGCTCTCAGATAAGCTACTCGCTACTTGTGAGGCCTGGGAAGCTTGGCTTAAAGAGGAGCTGGAGGCTTCTCAAAGCAATGCCCAAGGGCTTGAGACTCAATTGAAGGAGGAAGAGTTTAAAGGTAATGAGCAGGAGGCTTCTAAACTGGATATTTGCCTCGTCGATGCAATCTCCAAAGGGATGTTCTGGGAGTCCAAGGCTAATTTGGCCGACCAGAGACTCGATGCTGTGCTTGACCTGGTGAAGGATGCTAATAGGAGGGCCAAGGAGGTTGATGCCTGGCCCATGCTATGGATGAGAAGGTAGCATCAGCGATGTCTCGAGCTGTCGAGGACTTGAAGAACTCGAAGGATTTCAAGGCCGAGGTAGGAGAGGCCATCTATGATGCCTATCTGAAGGGCTTCTCTGAATGCAAGGTGAAGGTGTCCGCAGTCTTTTCTGGCCTTGACTTAAGAGATATTATGGTCGATGTCGGAGAGGAGGAAGAGGGGAGCGAGGCAGGGGATAAGGCTAAAACTCCCAAGGAGACCTCGTTGCCAAGGTTGAGGAGGTTGGAGCCATGACCACTATAAGGACAATAGCCATCAACGATGCCAAGGAACCAGTGGCCACAGTAACTGAGGTTGTCATCAAGAAGGATAGGCTCAGCATTGCAATGAAGATCCTCAAGAAGGCCATCATCAATGCCTTAATGAAGACCATCGAAGTTGATTCCTCCACGCCACCTACCACCAACGACTGATCTTTAGGCTTTTTCCTTCCTTTCCTTTCCTTTTGTATGCGAGTCAAGTCCCCGTTTATAAAGACTTCTCAGTTTGCAGAGTCTTATCACTCTTGTAAAAACTCTTAACAAATAATAGAAAATTTTACTTTTGATTCAATCTTGTGCCTGACTTTACATCATTTGAGCATATTTTGGATTTTCCTTAGAGTAGGCATATGTCTTTATTTTCTATTATTGATCAATAAATTGGTCATTGTGAATTTAATCATGTGGGCAGTTTTTCAGGAAACTTTGCTTGAGGTCCCTAATTAGATGGCCATGGGTGTGGGCTGGTAAGCAATCCATCTTTGAAGCTGACCTATAGCTAGTTGGTCGTAGGGTGTGATGCTGGTAAGTGACATATCTTTGATATTAGCCTACGGGTCATCAACCATAGGATACGGTACTTGTAAGCAACCAGTCTTTAAAGTTGACCTATGACTAGTCGGTCATAGGTGCAGTGCTGGTAAGTAACCCATCTTTAAAGTTAACATATAGCTAATTGGCCATAGGGTACAGTGCTAATAAGTGACCATCTTGGATTTTAATCTATGGCTAGTCGACCATAAGGTACGGTGATAGTAAGTGATCCATCTTTGATATTAACATATAGCTAGTTGGCTATAGGGTATAGTGTTAGTAAGAGACCCATCTTGGATTTTAACTTATGACTAGTCAACCGTAGAGTGAGGTATTGATAAGCAACCTGATGGGACATCAACAAGAAAAAATATTTTTCAACTAATTCTCTTGATATTTTTTTGCAACTAAATAGTATACTTAGGATTAATGAAAACCTTGGAATGAAGCCCACCAAACCCTTGAAGACAAAGACCAATTCATGAGCCAACTCATAAAAAATGGCCACCAGTCCCTTGAGTCGACTCAATCCAGATCAAGACCAACTCAAGCATGACCAAGTCAAAGTCCAAGCAAGTCAAGATACCACCTTTTGAAGCCCATGATGCCACCTCTTAGATGCCCATTTTATTTTTCACATGGGACACATTTTTGGGGAGATATGAGAAACAACACATCAAGCATTTTAAGGGGAAGCATGGGACCACTCCTCACTCACCCAACAACCCCCCAACCAACTTGCCATGTGGGATGCCACATCACATGAGACACCTAGGGCTCCACATCAGCAATTAGAAGCCATGTCAAAGCCACCTAGGTGCCACATAGCAAGTTGTTATAACCTCTTACCTAGAATTTGTTTCTTGTTGCAACTATGTAACCAAAGGAGTTGGATTTAACTAGAAATGGTTAGCTAACCTAACTCCACCTCCCCTCCTCACTTTGGACGACCCCTATTGCTATAAATAGGGTCCAAGGCTTCCCTTGTAAGGCGTTCCATGTATAAAATATTTTAAGAATTAATGAAGGTTTTCTTCTTGTTGAGTTCTATCTTGAGTTCTTTTTGTATGGAGTGATTTAGTTCTTCTAGTTGGAGTGATTTAGTCCTTTAAGTAGGAGTGTTTAAATTCATGTTTGAGAAGGGAGTGAGAGGTCCTTTGAGTGCTTGAAAGGTGGAGTGCTTCTTGCTTGATCCAAGATCCAAGCATCATTCTTTGAAGGCGCCGGTTTCTAGTTCCTTGTTTTCCCTTTCTTCTTCTTCTTGTTTCCATTCCAATTTTGAATTCTCCTTCCATGCCTAATCTCTGATTTGATGCAGGTTTTCTCTGATTTTCCAAGTCCAAGATGAAGGTCTCCAAGCCAAGGATCATGGCCAAGGTGAGTCCTAAAGGTAGGGAGTGCTAGTCTTATGGTTTAGATCTCAATCCTTGAGTGAAGAGAGCTCCTTCTTCCACCAAATAATTAGCCATCATTGTTGGTAGGAAAACTCTTCCTAAGCTTAATTAGATATGATCATTTCAAGGTTAACTTGCCCTAGTAGTGATGGTTTCCTTGCCATGAAGATCATAATCTCTATTTTGAGCTAGATCTACATTTCAGGTATTGTAATTTAGATCAACTAGTCTCCTTATGAAGATTCATTTCTTGGATTAATTTAGACCATTTATTTGATAATTAATTACTCAAGTTTGCTTGCTGGTTAGCTTGCTAAAACTTTCTATTCATCATTTTATTTTCGTCCCCCATCACAACCCACCTTGGATTTTAATCTATAGCTAGTCGGCTGTAGAGTGCGATGCTAGTAAGCGACCCATCTTTGATATTAACCTATGGCTAATCAGCCATAGAGTGCGGTGTTTATAAGTGACCCATCTTGGATTTTAACCTATAGCTAGTTGGTCGTAGGTTACAGTGCTGGAAGCAACTCGTCTTTGATGTCAATCTATAGTTAGTCGACCATAGGGCACAGTGCTGGTAAGTGACCTGTCTTTAAAAATGATCTATGTCTAGTCGACCGTAGGATATGGTGTTGGTAAATAATCCATCTTTGATGTTAATCTATGACTAGTCGGTCATAGGATGCGGTGCTAATAAACGACTCATTTTTAAAGTTGATTTATGGCTAATTGGCCATAGGATGTGGTGCTGGTAAGCGATCCATCTTAGATTTTAACCTACGGGCAGTCGATCATATGATGAGGTACTGGTAAGTGATCCATCTTGGATTTTAACCTACAGCTAGTCAATTAAAGGGTGTGGTGCTGATAAGCAACCCATTTTTAAAGTTGACCTATGACTAGTTGGCGGCAGGGCACGGTGTCGATAACTGACTCGTCTTTAATGTTAACTTATAGCTAGTCGACCGTAGGATGTGGTGCTGGTAAGTGACCTATCTTTAAGTTGACCTAGGCTAGTTGGCCATAAGGTGTGATACAGGTAAGCGACCTATCTTGGATTTTAACATATAGCTAGTTGGCCATAGGGTATTGTATTGGTAAGTAGCCTATCTTTGATGTTAACCTATTGCTAGTCAACCATAGGATTTTGTATACCAGAGGAAGGTCGGGGGCCCTGCTGAAAAGAATTCCTTTCATTCTTAGATGAAGCAAGTACATTACTGATAATATATTCGAAGGTTTTCTACCTTCTATGTCTAAGAAATCAGGGTCCCATTGAGCTCTTCGATCCTATATGCCTCCTCATGCATGGCTTCAATAACTTGGTAAGGTCCTTCTCAATTCAGAGATAGATTGTTTTATTCAATAGGCCTGGAGACTTCGGCATGATATAGAACGAGATCTATAACATAGAAAGCTTTCAGCCTCATGCGACAGTTGTGGTATCCGACAACCCTTTGCCAGTTCATCACCATGCAAAGGCAGGCTTTATTCCTGGTCTCTACAGTAAGTCGAGGTTGGCTCTCAACCAAATCGGATTACTTAGTTCATCATAATGCTTGATTCTTATTATTTGCAGGTCGATCTTGATAAGTCTTACTGCTTCAGTGCCAAAGACTAGGTTGAAAGGAGTTTTGTTTGTTAAAGTATGTAAAGTAGTATGGTATGCCCATAGTATAATATGAAGCTCTTCATCCATCTGCCTTTGGCTTCGTCCAATTTGGTCCTAAGACCTTGGAAAATGATTCAATTCATAATCTCAGCTTTCTCGTTCATCTAAGGATGACCAATAGAGGTGAAGCGATGTTGGATGTGTAGGTTGGTACAAAACTCTTTAAAGGTTTGGTTGTCAAATTGCTTGCCATTATTGATAATGACAATGTGAGGAAGCTTGAACTGATAGATAATCGACTTCCAGAAGAAGGCCTTCACTTTGCTGTTCGAGATACATGCCAGGGACTTAGCTTCCATCCATTTGTAAAGTAGTCGATCATAATGAGTACATACTCTGTTGACCAGATGTCAGGAAAATAGGCTTAGAATGTTCAATCCCCACTGGCCAAATGGCTAAGGCGATGAGAGTTGGGAGAGTTGGGTTGTCGTCGATGCCATTAAATATTAGCATGTCACTGGTACCGGTCTCACTTTTGGACTAGCTCTGGGGGATCCTCTCGCATGGTAAGCCAATAATATCCTTGCCTGAGTACCTTGCAGGTCAAAGACTTGTTCCCCAAGTGATTTCCACAAATGCCTTCATAGATTTTCCTGAGGATGTAATTGACCTCGATGGACTTCAAACATTTCAATAGTGGGTATGAGAAGTATTTTCTATATAGCTGTCTATCCAGTAACATAAATCGGGAAACCCTCTATTTCAGGAGCATTACCTCTTGTGTAGGTAGAACTCCCTTAGTGATATATTTGATGAACATGTCCATCCAACTAAGTTCATAGGTGACTTGTTGGATCTCTTCAGTTCAATCGATGATGGGGGCTTCCAAGTACTCAAAATATGTGCACCCAAGGACATCATCTACTAAGGTCATGAGTCAAGAGAGAGCATTTGCTCGGGCATTATCTCCCCTTGGGATATGGAAGATGCCAATGTACTAAAGCACCAAAGTGCCGATGTGAGGACCCGCACTTTATCGAGATACTTGGCCATTACTAGGTCTCGGGCCTCAAATTCATCGATGGCATGTCCAGCTACAAGATATGTGTCAGTGAAGATCCTTAAGGACTGCACTCTAAGTTATTTTACTAGCTTCAATCTGCCAATAGGACTTCATATTCGGATTGATTGTTAATTGTCTTAAATAGAAAATGCAATGCATACTCAACAACCACTCCTTTTAAGTTCATCAAGATAAGTCCTACTCCATTTTCTTGCAAGTTAGAGGCACTATCCACATGGAGGATCTAAGTCAATCCCTTATCGATGGCCTTGCAAGCGACTCAGCCGACACCTCCTAAAGTTCGTTAGCCAACCAAGTGCACTCTACCAAGAAGTTAGCCAAAACTTAAGCATTCATGGATGACCCTGAATGATAGGAGATATCATATTCATTAAGTTGATCATCCACTTTGCTAGTCATCCAAAGGTATTAAGCCGATGCAAGATGGCCTTAAGAGGCTGGCTGGTAAGAACGACAATGGGATGGGCTTGAAAGCAGGGCTTGAGATGTTGGGCAGAGATGATTAATGCAAAAATATTTTTTTCAGGTTTAGAGTACCTAATCTCCATGTCATGAAGTACCTTGCTAGTTTAATAGATGGGCTTCTGGACCTTCTAATCATCTACCTAGATAAGCACGGAGCTGATTGTTTCCATTGTGGTGGTGAGGTATAATAAAAGCTCTTCTTTGACTTCCAGCTTAGAGAGTAAATGCGATGAGGTGAGAAATTTCTTTAGCTCCTCGAAGGCTAGCTAACATTTCTTCGTCCATGCGAAATCATATATTTTTTGCAAAACTTTAAAGAAGGGTAGGTAGTGCTCGGCTAATCTAGATATGAATCGACTAAGGGCTGTTACTTGGTCGGTTAGTTGCTATACCTCCTTCTTAGATATTAGATATCACATCTCCAAGATTGCTCGAATCTTCTCTGGATTCGTCTTAATGCCACATTCAATAACCATGAAGCCCAGGAACTTATATGTTATGACATCGAACATGTATTTGCTTGGATTCAGTTTCATTCAATAGTGGCGAAGGTTGTCAAAAGCTTCTTTCAGGTTGATAATATGATCATCCTTGTTAATGCTCTTGACAAGCATATCATCGATGTAAACCTTCATATTATAGTTAATTTGGTTCTTAAAGATCTTATTAACTAATCACTGATAGGTGGCCCATACATTTTTTAGACTGAAAGGCATAACTTGATAGCAATAAATATATTTATCGATCATGAAGGCGGTGTTCTCGTCTTCTGAGGCTATTTTGATATGGATCTGGTTATAGCTTGAGAAGGCATCATGAGCTTAGCAGTTTATGCCTAGATATTGTATAGACTAGCTGATCTATCCTTGACAGTGAAAAATTATCCTTTAGATAGGTCTTGTTGAGATCTGTATAGTCAATGCAAATCCTCCATTTTCTATTAACTTTCTTAACCATAACAACATTGGCAAATCAATTAGGATATTACGTCTCTCGTATAAACCTGATGGTGAGTTGCTTGTCGACTTCTTCATTGATCATTTTTTGCCTTTCCGAGGTGAAGCACCTCTTCTTCTATCGGATTGGTCTAAACCCAGGGTCAATATTTAGCTTATAGGTGATCACCTTCAGAGGGATCCTTGGCATGCCGATGCTGACCAGGCAAAGATATATGAATTATCTTGCAAGAAGTCGAGTAGCTAATTCCTTTCTTTCTCAAGCAGTAGGGCACTGACTTGGACCGACTTCACTGCGTCCTCCCTCAGTGGGTAAAAGAGTAGTTGTTTGGCAAACTCTTCTTTCTTTTTGGATTCCCTTTGATCTAGCTATTCCATGGATAGCATCTCGTCGGCCCTCTGTATCCTCGGTGCCATCTAGTAACACTATTTGGCTAGCAATTGGTCCCCACACATCTAGTTGACTCCATTTTTAGTTGGGAAGTGAATGAGAAGGCATTTGGTGGAGATAATGGCATCTAGAAAGTTTAATCCAGGCTATCCGAGAATAGGATATATGTTGAGGGTAGATGGATGATGATAAAGGTTATAGGAATGGTACTCTATTTAGGAGGGGTACCTGCAGTGACTAGCAACATGATCTTCCCTTCGACTCCGATTGAATCTCCTGTGAAGATGGCTAGAGATACGAAGAGTGGTTTAAGGTGTTTCATAGGCAAACTCATACAAATAAAAGCATCATAAAAAAGGATGTCTATGGAGCTTCTACTATCAATTATAATTCTTTTTGCAGGATATTTCACTATCATTATTTTTACAATGACAATATGATTATTGGGATTATGAATCTTGACAAGATCCCTATTAGATAAAGAGATTATAGTCTTAACTCTCTCCTCTCCCCTCAGCTTTTTTGACACTGGCCCGCTCCCAGGAGATCATGCCGACCGGTCTTTTAGTTCGGGCATTGTTAACCTTGGCCTGAGCTTGCTGTTGGCTGAACTCTAGGGATTAATTTTGTTAGATGTATGCCCTAGATGCCAAAGTGGCATGACACATTGTAACTTTTCTAGAACATAATTTTATACTTAATTCATTGAAATCAATAAAATTAGGTTTTATTTTTTTGTTCATATCTAATGTGTCTATGAATCATCCATGGAGTTAATGTACAATGATGCATTCTTATAAGTTGAGAATTTGAGACACGTGTCATTATAGATTAACTCTTAAAAGCTCTCGATCATTGGATTATCATGAGGGTGGTGATTGATTTATCAAAATTAGTGCACGAATCACCTCCCTTCTAGTAGATGAGTCTTGAGTTTACAATATAGAGATACTAGAATGAGAGTATAAGTGATTATTATAGAACAACAGTACTAAGCATGACCAAGTTTAAGAAGCACATAGATATCTATTCACTCGTCAGTGACTTCTCAACTGTACGTAGTTATGTGAGTAATTATTTGACCTGCAGTATCTCGGCTGCTTGTAATGAGGTTGATGTGGTTTGACAGCATATAAATATTATCCCTAGCTATTCGGAATCTTGTGATATTCGTTGGCTATAGTAACTTCACTGTAAGAGTAGGGTGTTTATTTATATGAAATTTATCGATCTTAGTAGTTAAAGTAGAATCCTATATGACTTAATTGGCTAAGTCCTTGAATCTGTGGCCATGGTAGTATGATATTGAAAAAGAATTTTTTATGAAAATCATAATTGGACTTGAGCTAATTAAGTTTGATATATGACCAGATGCTTAGGATTTGATAAGTTTTCATGACCTGCATCATGTCAGAATTTTTAATAAAAAAATTTGATCACATAATAACTATACTTAGGGGTTCATTTCTATTTTACTAGATTACTAATATATACTGCTAGGTATCACTGGTAGATTGTGAGAGCTAACTAGAATCATTTCCAGATCAACAATCTAAGTTAGGGGTGAGCTAAAATTATTTCAGTCCATTAGAAGAGTTTCAATGATACTATGATAGAGATTGTAGTATATCTTACTACTAAATATAATAGAATTTAAGAGATCACACATAATAAAAGTTGACCTAACCATGAGCATGGATTTTTGTAAGAGTTATATATTTAGTACCTACTAATTTTGGCACATGCAAATTTTGGTATTTGCTAATTTTGGCACTTGCTGAATTTTAGCACCTACTGATTTCAGTACTTGTTAATTTTAGATTAATGAACCTATTTACAAATGTTGCAATAATTTTTGATTTTATTATTTGACTTAATTAAATCAGATTTAATTATTGGATTGGTAATTCAAGTTTAGCTTGGATTTTTGATGTAGTCAAATCGGGTCAATAACCTTTTTTTGATTTTGATTCAATTTAGGTGTGAAAAGGGTTTCAAATTCAGTTAAAAATTAGTCAAAATTGTTCAGCAGCTAGGAGACCCAGTTGAATGTCTCTCTTTCTTATCCCATGTAAAAACCAAGAGGAGGGTGTGAAACATGCGCATCTTCTCTTGGTGCGCACATTGAGAAAAGGGAGGCACCAAGTTGGCACCACTCTTTCTCATGTGGGATTATCTCTCCCGTTAGATAAAATTGGACTCTTACCTAGACTTGAAGTTTGATCAAATCAGATAAGTAATCAATTTTATTTAGATTTTTAAGAGGTATTTTTGAGGGAATTTTTTTATGATTTTTAAGATGCATGGAAACTAGGTTGTGCAAAATAAATTCTAACACAGATCCCTCCTGAAATTCATCCTATTTTTTATCCTTCATGAAAAATATAATATATATAGAAAGCTAAGAAGTGAGAGTTTCCATGAAAAATATTAGAAAAATATGCTTTTATTTTTCTGGAATCTAATTCCTTGAGAAAAAATAAGAGAAGGCTACTGAGTTCTAGTTTAGACTAGAAGAAGAAGGTCAATCTCTGTGCTTGAAGAAAGACCTGCAAGGATCGAGGATCTAGCAGTTCAAGGATCTTGGTGATTTGATGAGGAAGGCTCCATGTGATACTAGCAAAGGCCAGGTATGTGCACGACTCTGATGAATCCTAACAAATCTGGTACTAGAAGAGGGGGTTAAGCAATCTAGGTAAGTGGATCCTTCATCTTATAATTTTATAAGATTTTAAATCTAATATTATTATTGTTGGCTCTACCTCGTAATTTTGATGATTAACAAAATGTTGAGTATATATTTTATACTGATGTTTCAATTATAGTTATGAGTTTTCATATTTCAAGCACGTCAAATTCTCAAAACTAGAGTATCATAGCATGCTTTGGAAGCAAAGCATTTTTCATGATTTGAGAAATATTCTCCATTGAAAAAGGCCATAAACGGGTTCAATTATTGTTTATATATGTTGCATTTAAGTTTCATTGAAAATCTTTATGTTTTTGGCATGTTTGGCACTTGTTTTTGAAAATTGCAGAACCAAGTATCGATACCTGGAAGTCCAAGTGTCGACACTTCAGCATTTGGCACGAAGAGTTTTTCAGTGGCATGCCAAGTGTCGACACCCAGAACTTAAGTATTGACACCTGAAGCTCAAGTGTCGACACTTAGAATTCCAAGTGTCAACTCAAGACCTGAGATTTTTTGAAAATACAGAACATGCCTCTAGAGAATTTGTGTCAAGTGTCGACACTTGAGAATCAAGTGTCGACACTTGAAAGTTCAAGTGTCGACACCTGGAAACCAAGTGTCGACTCTTGAAAGCCAAGTGTCGACACCTGACAGCCAAGTGTCGACACTCGGGTTCTGACAGCTTCAATGGATCTATTTTTTAACAGCCTGAATTGATATTTTTCAGCTCCTAATGGCTAGTTTTTTATCCCTAACAGCCTTAAACAGTTTTTTGGATATTTTTGATGTATTTAAGCTTCACCAAACTCATTCATGAAGCAAAGAGAAAAAAGAGAAGCAAGAAAATGTCCAAGAGACAAAGATATTCTTCAAGAACTCCACTTCCAAAAGCTAAAAATGAGAGATTTCACTGAAAAAGCCTACATTCCTTTCATTTCATCTTTTTAAAAGTGTTATTGAGAAGATTCCAAGTCAAGTCACATCAAGCAATCATCAAAGAGCTTCAAAGATTCCTCATTCCACTCTAGAAGAGAGTTTCCTTATGCTTTCATTCTTATATTCTGAATTTATTTCTTATTAACCTAGCTTTCAAGGATCTTGAAAGTAGGTTATAAGGTTGTTGGTGAGCCAAAGGTACAAAACCAACTAGAATTTTACTTGTAAGCCCAAAGCCAAAACAAGTTATAAAGTTTGTTGGTGAGCCTAGGTGACAAAACCAACTTAGGTTTTGACTTGTGAGCCTTGGAAAACAAGTCGGCTGTAATCTTTGAAGAGATTATAGTGAAAATTCCCAAGGGTGGCTTAGAGAGTGGACGTATGTGCTTGGAGTGTACCGAACCACTATAAAACTCGGTGTTTGTGTATGATTGTCTTTTTTTATTACTTGCACTTTATTTCCTGCACTCTATTTACTGTTTTCCGCTGCATATACTTTAGTGCATTAATCATATTATTCACAAACACTACAAGGCCTGCACATTATTGTTTTAATTTTTGAAAGACCCATTCACCCCCCCTCTTGGGCTTCATTTCTGGGTAACAATTATTATTCCAGTATATTAGAAGGTTAAATAGATGATTTATGATTTAATTTTAAATCAGCATACTTATGAAAATTTTTTGCATGATCTCTACTTTCATTGCATCTCAGGTTTAAAATTTAGTTATGCATGCTAGTTATCTTTGAATGAATCATAATAGATTTGGACTCCTCCACGTACATATATCTTGAGATAGTCATGCTGAATGAGATCATCAATCTCCTTCTTCAAGTGGTGGTATTGCTCAGTGTCATAGCCATAATCGTGATGGAATTGATGATACTTTCTTTTGTCCCTATTGGCCAATGATGACTTAAGTATAGGGGGCCTGTGGAGGTACTGCTTGCCCTCTATCTCTATTAGAATCTTGGCTCTCAAGGCAAGGAGAGGAGTGTGCTTGTCATTCTTGCCAATGAAAATCCTTGGCCTGGTGTCTTGTCGATTAGGTGGGTCTGACTTCCCCGCCTGTGCTCCGCTGGACTTTCCGTAGGCTTGCTTCTTCCGAGGGTTCCCATCCAACTCCCTCTGGGTTCGGTCCCCTTCTTTCGCGCGAATATACTTTTGCACATAAGTCAGCAACTCCAAGTAGGACTTGGGATGCTTTTTGTCTAGGGAGTAGATGAAGAGGGAGGTGTGGAGCCCCCTTTTCATGGCCAGCATGACCATCGATTCATCTAGATGGTAGAGTTCCAATGCGGCTGACTTGAATCGGGCTACATAGTCTCCAGCAACTCTCCATCTTGCTGTCAAACGGAGAAAAGGCTATCTATCTCTCGTGGCATCTTCTAGCAAGTGTCGAAATGTGCCATGAACTTCTTCTCCAACTGCTTGAAGGAGTCGATGCTCCCTGGCTTGAGTTGGGAGTACTATGCTCGGGCCACTTTATAGAGAGTGGCTGGGAATGAAACATAAAGGAGGGTGTTTGAGGTGCCCTAAAACTTGGATGAGAACCTTGTAGCTCTTGAGGTGGTCTAGTGGATCTGTGGTGCTTTCATACGGATCTAGCTTGGGCTTTCTGAACTGACTAGGGATCGGTTCATCCAGGATTCGATGGGAAAGAGGTGGATGGACTTCATAATCCATCAACTGGTGGTCTCTGCCTTGGAAGTTGGCCAACTGGTGGTTGAGGTCGACCAGCTTGCGATCATATTCATCAAGGTGATGGTCGGCTAAATGCCGAATCACCTCTTTGGTCAACCCTTCTTTATAAGAATCCATGGTCGAGGTAGATGAAGATTGGGGATGCCCAT
This sequence comes from Areca catechu, assembly GCA_021397845.1. NCBI lineage: Eukaryota > Viridiplantae > Streptophyta > Magnoliopsida > Arecales > Arecaceae > Areca > Areca catechu. The sequence goes on along the minus strand of CM038046.1, from coordinate 23,847,159 downwards.
GTTTGGGCTCCTTTCGCAATCATCGTTCTTGGTAAGAGAGACCATCCCGGCATGGTGTAGGGGACTGCGTCTTATGGATGATTTGATGGTGCTGGGATCTTCCACGGGAGACTCGGCGACTGGCCCGACAAGGTGAGGAGACCGTCGATAAAAGGAGCTTTATTGATGGGGTGAAAGGGATCGTCAGAGAATGGGGCCTATCGATAGAAGGGCCTTTCTTGAAAGGATCGATTATTAGCGCAGGCAATAGCAACAAGAACAACTGGGATCCTTGGCTATTGCTATGTGGCCATTAATCATTATTGATGTTGCAACTCCTGGACTGCTGTTACTAGCATTTCGGCTTGTTGGGTAAGGACAGAAAGCTAGTCCTACTGGATCAGCAGTAGTGGAGGTGGTGGAGTTGGCATTTCCACCTCTTAACTGCACTGATTGTCATGGCATGAAGGATTTCCCATGCGACTATGGAGGTGTCTTAGGCGCACGTTGCCACCATGGCTTCACATTCCGGTAAGTGAGTATATGCCATGTTGCTATCGCCTGCTTGTGATCGTGGGCGATCTTAGTTGATACTCCCCTTACCTAGCACTCCAATTTGTTGCCGTCAGTTCGTCCGTCACCAACCTTTGGCGGTGGGAAGTAAATGCACTAGTCTTCTCCAACAAGGACCAAGAGTTTTTTTGAAATCACTTCCACTCCGATGACCTACAAAAAGTCCATGGACCGGGGTTACCGGTGGGGACATTCCGATGCTCAAGTTAGTGATAAAAAAATATAAGGGTATAGTAGCCGGAGCTGAGAGCCTGTGGTAGTCCGGTGACTGTGTCAGCAGCTGTGCGGGAATGTTCAAGCATACCTGGATCGAAAGTCCCTCTGACCTATTTATAGGGTTAGTGGCATAACAGAATATTATTGTAGGAGTGTCAATCTCTGACAAGCGTAACAAACTTGGCTAAGATAGTAAGATTCTATTCCTGGCACATCAATTTAAAGAACCTTTTTCATTATGATACCGGGGTTTGTTAGGATCATGTTTGCCATGATTTGTGTCAAGCTAGTTATAATTGATCGAATTACCGGCTACTCGGGTGATGCAACCGCAAGGTGGGAAGGAGGACTTGTCCGCGTACTTGGGCTTGCCAGGTTGATATGATCTACTAGTTTACAGAGCAAGAAAGGAGTCGGGCAGATGATTGAAGTCATTTCTCGTTACTCTGCTCCGAGTCGACTAGTCGGCCTGAATGAGATTAGCCCACTAATGGGCTCTACTTCAAGTCAGTAATAGGTGGTAAGCTAGTCAACCTTAGCATCCCGGACATAATCATTGGTACTGTCACATCAAGTTAAACATCATAATCTCCATGAATGGCAGTGCATCTGGTGGCCCGAGAGATTTTCGGGTCTATGTCAATGGCTGCCACATTACTAGCCATTACATAGGTTTCTAAGATCTTTTTATGTGCTGCATATAGCAAAACCCGGGACTTAGGAGGTATTCCCCCTCGAGATTTCTAGAGCCCATCATTACTCAACCCTTTTTTAGAAAAAAAAAAACTTCTTAAGAAATAATACAAGCCATGTCTAACCAGGGTAATTGATACGGACTTTACATGAAATGATAAACGGTAATACAAAAAATTTAAATTGTAGATGCAAATTTTTGAAAAAAACATAAATAATCAAGAATAAATTAAGGACTTATTTGGAGCATGAAAAGTAGAGGGAAAAGATATTTCTTGGGAAGTGAAGAAATTTTTTTTATTTGATTCGATTTTAAAAGGAGAAAGAATAGAAAAAGTTATTGATATGGGAAGATCTTTTCATGTTTCATGAAAAATGGAAATCTCTGGAAAAGGTGAGTTTTTGAACTTTCCCATAGAATGAAAAATGCTAGCTTTTTTTTCTTTCCAAAAATATCCTTTAAGATCTACAATTGAACTTATGCAAAATATCAATAATAAAGATGAAATACTAAATAATGATATTATTTTTATATTTATATTAATATAATATAATATTTATATTAATATAAATATTATAATATTTTATAATATATTAATATTGTTTTCATATTTATGCTAATATAATATTTGTATTGATATATTAATACTTATATTAATATGATATAATATTAATATATATTAATATTACATTTATATAATAAATTATTATAATCTAATATTATATTATAATATATTTTTATTATATTTATATTAATAAAAATATAATAATATGATTTATGTAGTGGTTAGGAGTAAAAATATATGATCTTGTATCTATTAAGGATATCGTAGATATTTTATATAGTTTTTGAAGAAAATGCATGCTTAAGCAAACATAAACTATTTTTGAATAAATTATTTTTTTATGGTCAACCAATATGTCAAAATCCTATTTCTAAGAAATAACTTTGTAAAAAATAATTTCTCAAAAAAATTATTTTTTAAAAAGAAAAGTTATTTTCATAAACAAATGAGTCTTATAAAAGATAAACTTAGCTATAACGGCAGGTGAATCATATTATTCTCAAACATAGATTTCGCATTCATCGGAATTAATACTTTGGTACAAAGGTCCTAATATATCTACCATCTAGGATTTGACTATAATAACATCTTTATTAGGATGCACTCTAAGTACAAAGATTTGATCGATTTGTTTCTAATTATATTTTACCTCAAGAATAAATATGGGATAATATGTCCTAGGAAAAAGAAAGGGAAAGATCGGAAACTTTATTGCAAAGAAAATAGGAAAGAAACATAAATGACTTTTTTAGAAAGAAATAGAGAGAGATCTGAGGGTCTAAACGAAAAGAAATAACATGAGTTCTTACTGGTTTGCAGAAGCGAACCGTCCAATCCAACTTCCCAACAGGTATAAAATTTTGATGGATAAAATATGAAAGATTCTTTATATTTTTAGATGAATAAAAATAAAAAAATTAAAAGATTTTGAAATACCAAATTTAAATAAAAAATTAACAAACAAATAATATCTATGATATTTGAATGATGTTATTGTCAATGTGTGACCCTCCTATTTTTTATCATCATATCAAACCCCTTCTAAAATTGTTATTGGCTATCACGAGGGAAACCATAATCCTTTATCTCAAAAAAAATGAAAATTACGGTCCATTGATTACCTTGAATTGGATTATATTGTAAACGGCCTTTATTAGCCTTTATCCTAGAAAATATAATAGTAAAATAGTAATGCCAATTTTTTTTTCTTTTTTTTTTTTTTATAAGTCGGATGCATCAACCCACAGACCTGGTGTGAATGCATCTAAAAAAGTCATAAAGAATACAATCTCGGAACCCCAAAGGAGAGTCCCCCAATCTTGTCCACAATACCTGTCCAGAGTGAGCAGCAACGAAGGAAGCCACCCAGTCTGCAGCCGTATTGGCCTCCCTGAAAATATGCCTAACAAGAATCGAGGAGCAACCCTATAACCATAGTATGATATCGCGAATCAAAGAATGCGCAGAAGTCGAGTCCAATGCCCCTTTGATCCACGAAATCATAGTAGCTAAGTCCCCCTCGATGATCAAATGATGAGCCCTGAGACAGCAACAAGCATAGCGGATACCAGCTCATGCTGCCGTCAGTTCTGCCTGAGGAACTGAAACATCAAAGAGATGGCACCCCCCAGCAGCTACAATGTCAAGGCTATGACTTCGAATCACAAAAGCAGCACCACCATCAGGACCTCTCACACTCCCATCAAAGTTGACTTTGACATACCTCGGAGGAGGGGGTTCCCAAGAAAAGAATGCCCTTCGGGCCGCTCTATGAGCAATGCCGAAACCCCATATCACCAAGGATGTAATAGTCACTCTATGGAACTCCTCCATGTGCACCCAATCTCTCTCCACCAGAACTGTGGTGGAACACCTCGTATGGTTGAAAACAAGGACATTCCGAGAAAGCCAAATGTGATAAGCTAGGTATGCCGGAAGGGCAGAACCAGAAAGAACAGTAGGAGGCCTTAGAAGATCCATGAAGGCATCAACTAACTCCCCAACCTGAGCACTCATAAAATCCATCCCCACCACTCTCCAGACATGTCTAGCCCTCGAACACGTAAAAAGCACGTGCTCCAAGGACTTAGAATGAAAGTCACAGGCAGGGCAAGAGAGAGGAATGTCCATCCCTCTATCCTGGAGAAGAACCCTGATAGGGAGACAACGCCAGGAAACCTTCCATAGGAAAAAGGTCATCCTGGGATGCACACATAAAGACCAGATCCATCCAATCTGACAGGTCCTACGGGACTCCTCCCAGAACAAACGAACCAAGTCAGACATAGGGGCATGGCTCAACACTGAAGACCTCCACACTTGGATATCAGTACAAGGATGCGCCGGCAGAGCAATAGAGAAGACCCTCTCACCCAAGATAACCCCAAAGGTCTGAAGAACCAAAGCATGACTCCACTAGAATCCATCAGGAGATAGGAGATCAGCAATAGTCATCAACACCGGACCATTCATCGCCACAAAGGTAGGCCAACGGGCTAAAGGGAACTCCGAGATCCACGACTCATCTATAAAGCTAATCAAAGAACCGTCTCCTATCACCCACCTCATATGTGGAATGATAGTAGGGGCATCCGGTTCATCTCTCTCCAAACAGCCGAACCCTGCCAAGGAGCAACACTACCAGGATCCCTGACCGGAGTTAAGAAACCATATCGGGTCTTCATCATAGAAGTGCACATCGTCTCCGGACCTAGCAAAAAATGAGAGACATGTCTCGCAATGCTGGCCTCCTTAGTAACTCCCAATGAATGAATACCCAAACCACCAATCCGAGTAGGCTGACAAACCACACTCCATCCCAACAAGTGAACCCCCCGCTGAGTTCTCGAAGAAGACCATAAAAAGGATCGAATAATTTGCTCCACCTTGCATATGATGAACTTTGGAATGACGACATTGGAAAGTAAGAACACTGGGAGAGAAGTAAGAATATACCTGATCAGCGTTAACCGACCGATAGAAGAAAGGACCCTACTCTGCCAACCGTCCACCCTCTCCCAAATAGTAAGCACCACTCTCCGACACTCAAAGCTCCGCAACCTCCCGCCAGAGATAGGAACTCCCAGGTACTGTAAGCAACCCTCCTGGACAACTACACCCAGTATGTCTTGAATCAAACGACGAAGCTTGGAGGGTGTCTTCGGGCTAAAACGAACCTCGGACTTTTGCAAATTCACCCGCTGGCCTAAGGACCCATAGTAATGCTCAAGGACGGTCCTGAAATCCAGCACTGAAGCCATAGAAGCCTGGCCCAAAAGAAGGTAATCATCTGCAAAAAGCAAATGCAAGATCGGGAGAACACCTGGGGCAGGGCAATACGGTCGCACCACCGACTCCCATACTGTCGCTCGAAGAGCACACGAGAGAGAATCAGCATAAAGGATGAACAAGAAAGGAGAGAGTGGGCAACCTTATCGAAGACTGACCATGGAGTGAAAGAAAGCCGATGGAGTCCCATTGATAAGAATAGCATAAGCCGGATTCGAAATACAGGCCATAATCCGGTCTATCCAGCACTGATGAAAACCATAATCACGCAAAGCCTCCTTCAAGAAGCTCCACCGCATCCTGTCATAAGCCCTCTTCATGTCCAATTTGATCGCCATCAATGCCCGCTTAGCCGGGACTCTCCTCAGATCATGCATGAACTCCTGAGCAATTAGAATGTTATCAAAAATACATCTGCCCCCGACAACGGCCCCTTGCTCTAAAGAAATGAGTCTAGGAAGAATCGGCTTCATTCTGTTAGCCAAGCACTTGGCACACAACTTGTACAGGGTATTGCATAAACTGATAGGCCTGAAATGACCAGGCTCAGATGCATCACTCTGCTTCGGAACCAAAGTAACAAAGGTTTGCTTCCAGGGATCAGCCAATCGGCCCATAGCAAAGAAATCCTGTACAGCATAAACCACCTCCCTCCAAATAATGCACCAATACCTTCTAAAGAACAAAGGAGGAAAACCATCAGGTCCTGGCGCTTTATCCTCCTCCACAGAGAAAAGCACACCACGAACCTCCTCAGTAGAAATAGATCTAAGCAACTGCTCATTCTCCTCCTCCGAGACCTGGGTATCAGGATAAGGGGAATGAAAAGCAGAGGGAACCTCCTGGGGCCCCGCTCATCTGGAATAGAAAAATGAGAATATCTCCCACCTGATATCATCACCATCCTCCACCCAAGTCCCCTCCGCAGAATGAAGAGCCCTAATACAGTTCCTGTGTCTGCGCACCACAGTAGCCTGGTGAAAAAACCTGGTGTTCCTATCTCTCTCTTTCAACCACTGAATCTTTGATTTTTGTCTCCACATAATCTCTTGCCGACAAAGAAGGAAATGGTACTTAGACATAAATTGCCGAAGAGCTTCCAGATCGTCGTCACCCAGCCCCCCTTCCCTCTCCTCCTTCTCTTGAAGAGCCATAACAAAGGCCTCCACAGAAGTCAAAGAAGAAGTAAAAAAATAGGAATCTTTCATGTTATTACTAATTTATTTAAACTATATCCTAGCATATACTTCAATATTATAAAATCAATAATTTACATATATTTTTGATAAGTAAAAAAATAGGAATAATAAATCTAGTATAGCTACCTTTAAAGGTTCCCATTATATTAAAAAATATTTTATACGAAGTATTAAATTTATGCAACCTCTTTTCATTCAAAAATAAGTATGTCAACTTGACACCACCACCACACCAAAATACTAATTATTATGAAAAATAAGAAATATCCTAACTCTTTACCCACCTCACTTGACACGCATTTTAGGAATTAATTATAGATTTAATCGAGCTAACAACGATATCCTTTTTCAAACTAAACTCGTATCCAGTGGATGTAAGGTAAGGCATCCAAGTGGACCACCAACTGTTAATAATTTATATTTTAAATTATCAAATAATACTATCATATTTTATAATATTTTTTTATTTTTAAAATATTAAATAAAAAATATTATTAAAATTTTTTGATCCCAAATCTTCTTGATAAATAATTAATATAAAAATATGAAATCAAATACATAAATGCATGGATTGTCACATAACGTATAACAGCCATCTAACAATACCCTTGCTCAAGGGGAATGCAATGGGCCCTCTTTTTCGTTATATTAATCGTACCAATCATGGTTGGCACGTTATTTTCATTCCATTTTCTCGTAGTTCTCGAAGGGACGTGGTTGTATCTTTCGCGCGAATGAAGGATTCACTCTCCTTTGCCTGAAGCTACCGTTGGATGGCGAAATGGGAGGCTGGGAATTGCGATCCGACGGGCGACGTCGCGAAAGAAGATCAAACATTGTTTCTCTCGAAGATAGAACCCGAACCCGTTCGAGCCTAAATTGGAATTTGTTGATTGCTATATTGAACCGCACTTCCAGAGTACTGGGGAACATCTCAACGCCCACCAGGGCCGATCCAGCTCCCCCTATAAATAAAAGCCGATTCCCTCGCCCGGTCATGGTTTCTGCCGCCCTAGATAACGTCAGTCGTTTCCTTTGCCCGAATTCGTCGCAAAATCGTTCCTGGTGCGGATCTATTTCACGTTCTTTTTAATTCTTTTTATTTATTTGTTGTCCGGACTATGATTTATTGCGAGGAATGATAATATCGTCTTGTTCCTTCTTTTTTTCTTGAGAAAAAAAAAAAAAAACGAGTCATCGGGAAATTTGGTTAATACAGTAGTAACAAGGGAGCATAGAGATGTTGATGGTCGCGTTAGATGTTTTATCCTTAGAGCGGCCTTCATAGAATGGGATTGGATCAGGTTATGATGCTGAGGCTTGTAATGGGAAACTTGGTGGGCGAAACTCATACATAGCAATAGCAATATGTATTCTTTCTGTGTATGGAGATGTCGGGAAGACATGATAATTTGGAATTTTCATTTGATTCTAATGAATTCTTTTTTTTTCCTGTTTCTTTGGACAGTAATGATTGATTTTTATTTTTATTTTTTTAATAAGAATGGCGAGCAATGGAGTTGTTCATGGGCACTCACAGGAATTGGGCCTTTGTTCTTCATATGAAACTGCAATGGAAGCCCTCTCATCCCTCATCACTCGTCGCAAAAGGGGTGATGGATCAAAGAGGGGTGAAAAGTTCGATATCATGTTTAGGTATCTTAAGGTAAGGTGATTTTAAATTTGTAGAATGATGTAACTTATATATTTGCTGATGATTTCATTTTTGATAGTTCATTTAATGCTTTCATTTTTTTTTGCCCATTTGAGTTACCAATTGATGAATGTTCTAGGTGAACTATACCTTGATTTCAAGACTTGAGACTTAGCTGCTATTTGGTATATTACCAGTGATGTGATTATTGGGATGATGTGATCACTGGGATGATGTGATCACTAGGATGATGTGTAAATATTGGGATGATATATAATCACTGTATTTGGTATATCATTGGAATATCACTAGAAATAGAACTTTATTGTATTTAGTGTATTACCAAGTAATGATAGTGATAATGTATAAAATATCATAAATAGCTTTATATATTAGTATGTAATAATTACTTTATAATTTGATTAAATATTCTTCATTCACAACTCCTCACAAAAACATGTAGTAATAGTAATAATAATAATAATAATAATAATAATAATAATAATAATAATAATAATAATAATAATAACAATTATGATTATAATAATAATTATTATTATCATTATTATCTTATGTATCTATTTTGATTAGGCTATTAAAACAACGATGAGGGTTTTTTTCTTTCCAATTATCAAGGATAAATTTATCTGAGATTTTAGTAATATTTTTATCCCAAAATAATTTTAGCACATCACCAATATCCAATGATGTGCTATCACTCAGGATATGTGAGGTGATGGTATTACTCTACAATACAGTGATGTTATCACTAAATTTATCATTGAATCCCTCGTTACTAGATGGGATTCTACAATACCAAATAAGGTGATCACATCACCTAATTCACATTACTAAGATAATGTGAAATATCACCCCTACCAAACAGCATCTAAGATTTTACATGGACTTAGGCATGTGTATCAAGTGAGAGTTTGGTTTCTTCTTATAGAACTGTTTGAGTCTCAATCTGAAATCCATGTTTAACAATTGGTTACTTTAGGCTAAACCAAAAGGCTCCGGGTAATGTAGGACTTAAGCTAGGTGAAGAAACTTTCACTGATGTGTTGAAGCATAATTAGTTAACCTAGATTTTCAAAAAGGATTCTGCTAATACCATCACATACAATACCATATAGATGCTTGATCTGCCATGTGCACTTTAGAAACAGGAAGTACAAGTTAGTAGAGGACAAGCCACATTTTGAAAGTGCTTCATGGTCAGAAATTTTGCTAAGTAGGTACCAAATAAGATGTTTGTGCCCATATTAGTTAGATGTTTCCAAGTTCTTAATGGACTTTCAAAATCAACTTCTCTAGTGCATGATAAAATTTTAACAAAAGAAGCACCTTTTGCAGAAACTGCCAATGGAATTAGATTTATCAGTAATCAAAAGGACTTGATCTTATTTGTTTAAAAGATTAGCTTTGTTGGCAAGCTCCATCTCAGTTCTGTTAATTGGTGCCTCTTTGACATTATCATTTTCAAGGGTTGAAGTATTGGTACCAGTATGGTATGGTAGCATAATGACACATGGACACAGTATGCCTATCGGTGTTGGCACAGCACAAATGAGGTGTCTACCACCTGTCATTACGGTACCATACCAAGGGGTGTAGAGATGCCAATATCTTACTGGCACAGTATGATATGGCCAATGTGCACTCGTACACAATGGTAGTTAGATTATTCATTTTTATTGCTATTGCTGCTCTGTTTTGTGCTTATGCTTGAATTCCGTAAGTGTCATCTCTTACCTAAAAGTACCCTTTGTACATCCCCATTGAGAGGAACTTTTCTAGAAGTGCTCATATTATCCCCTGTTTATAATCACTCATACAGCAAGGCCTCATCACGGTTCAAATCAATAGCACACAGCTATTAATGATTAATCCGTACAGATGATATGCTAAACTTCCCACACACACATATATATGTATGTATTCGCATTCATGCATGAATATTCATGTGCATACTTATACATATCTACTATTATTTTAGAAATACAAGGTCATGGTCTCTCTGAGCTTTTGTTCATTTGGAAACTCTGGCACCTGTTAAGGTGCTATATGTAGCTCCTCTATTAACAAAGACACACAATAGTTGGTCTAGCTATTACTTGAGAGAAACAAAATTGGACTTCTGCAGCTAAAAACAGGAGTGCATTCTTCAGGCAGGATCAAAACCACTGATGCTTCCTTTCATGTGATCACTCCATTCATGCTTTCCTTAACATGGATTTAATGCGCCCAGCACTAGTATACATAGATGCAAAGACATAGGTATTACACTTCCTCTAAATTATTTAGGTATAGTTGCATGGTTTCTGTATATGTAAGGTTATCAATTTGATCATTTATGAATGTGATTTTTTCTGCATCAATAAACTCCTTAGTGTTTGTATCCCTGAAACTTTTGTATTCAACTTGTCGACATTCTGTAGAGCTATCCTTATGTTTAACATGTTTTATGGAATGTCCATAACCATGTTGATGCTCTAGACTTTGTAGAGTGAATCACATTCGTGATTTGGGATGCACCTTATATTTTATGTAGAAAGTCATAGACTGCAGCTATCCAGTTTCCTAGATAATTTTTGACATGTCAAAAAGTCATGGTGTGCCTGCAGCCATATTCTGAACAACACTTTCCAATGTAACTAACATCTGTCAGTAGAGAACTCTGGGTTTGTTGTTGCCATCTTCCTTAATCTGAATTTGTTGACCATTTTTCTGCTCCAAATGTCATTATGACAGTATCATTTAGTATTTTAGTTTAACCAAATGCTGATTCAAAATATTCCAGCTCAGAAAGGAAGCGTACTAATCATGATGTCAACCATGTATTCCAATGGTGCTTCTAAAGTGACCTGCACCAGGCAGTAAATTTGACACATAAGCCTTTTTAGATGATATATGATTCACAATCAAAACTAGTTGGAAAATACAGAAGATATCATTTCCCTCAAATTCTCAGTCACAAGTCAATCAACATGTTTTGGTCTAGGTGTCATCAGTATACTGTGTCATTTGTGTGAACTCTGCCAACAAGGAGGCCATTGTATCTGACAACACTGTAAAAACAACCATAATACTTGGTACATTTATGAATAAGTATGCATATATTTGTCTACAAGGATATATTTGTACAGGATGGACCATCTGCATTTGCATGTATGATGTTAGGATGATGTTTCTTAGACTCTTATAAGATGTCAGAAATAGAACAATTACATTAATCTATTAAAAATTGTATCTGTTTCATTTGCATTGTATATCCATTAATAATCTAACCACTACTACAAGGGGAAAGCTGTCTGATTCACATCTGGGAGGTTATTTGTAATGTAGATAATTACTATCAAATCTTGTTTGTTTTATTGATTAGCTATTACTTTCATTGAATTGTATATCCAGTGTATGTAACTGAGATCAGATGTCATTGTTCTATTGCTTTCTTTTTTTATGAATTATTATCTGATTAAGTGCTGCTTTGATCGTTCAACTGCCTTGTTCATGTTTTTTCTAGACTAGAATCTAGCTGTCATGCTCTTATCTTATCTGAAATCTTTTGGTGTCAAAACTTCCTTTTTCTATATATGTCAATGTTTAAAAATATAATTTGCCTAATTCTATTCAGATATTAGATATGGAGGAGCACATAGCTGGACTTAAGATTATCCATGTTGCTGGAACTAAAGGAAAGGTATTACCCTTGTCATGTTGAAATTTCTTGTCTGTATATAAAACAATTTTCATTGGCACTTATCCTAATTCTGTCTAATAATTTAATTAAGTAAATATTTTATCTGGCTTAATCAACACAAGTAAAGGCCAGTCAATCTTTTTAGTCTATTAATCCTTGTTTGATTATTTTTTAATATGCTAACCTTTGCTTGCTTATATAATGTTGATCCTATATGAGTTTAGTGACTTCTTGTATTCTTTAAGGACCCATGTGGTTCCATGACAAACTTGGGTATCAATTTTTCAGGAAACTTCAGATATACAATATTGATATCGGGCCACATTGATCTTGTAGAAGCAAATATAGAGGTCTTGAATGAATAGGTTGTTTAGGTCTTATGCTTTCATTCTTTTTGACTGCAAAAAAATAAGAAGAAAAAAAAAGAAAAGGAAAAAAACAGATGAAATTGAAGCTGATAGAACAGAGAATCATAAATTTGCTATTTCCTTTAATTATCTGTTTGGTTATCTGCTTCTTATTATCATAAATGGCTCTTGCATTGTGTCAGTGCAATTAGCTTTGAAGAGGTTATATTGTTTTGGGAACTTACATCTTTTTAAGCATTGACTTATAATGCATTTTTTATTTTGTCATTCTCTCCATCTTCTGTTATTCTCTTCTTTTTTTTTTTGGGCATATTAATATTCTAATTGGTTCCAGTTTCTTTCTTTGTTTTGCTTTTCTTATTTGTTTATTTCCTCTTTTTCTGTTTTTATTTCCTTTTTTTCCCCTTTTCCCCTTTTCCATTTCCAATTAGCTATTTCCACTTGCATAGACATTTATGTTAGGCTTGCTTAATTCTAACACACCACCATCTTACCAATGGACTTTCAACCAAAAAATAAAAAACAAAGTAACAAAAGAGACTACCATGTATAACTGTAAAATTGATCTGCTGTTGTCAACTCTACTTGGAAAAATTAGGGTGGAGCAGAAACAAGTCGGGAAAATATATTGCAACTCATTACAACTGATTTTGATCTTTTATCAGCATCCATTCAAAGAGGTCACCAAGCTGAGTTTCTGCGAGACTTTTCTTTAGCACATGCTTAATATACCTGGAGGGATCTTGGTTTGCTAACTTTTAGCCCAAGGCCAGTTTCCTAGCATACATGGATCTGTTATCTTGTTTTTAATACCAACTCTATTTCATGTTAAATATATTGCAGATTGAACTTGCCATTGAGGACTTTACATGCATCCCTTGTAATTTAAAGTCACTGCTATATCTGTTACTAATCTAGTATATACATATTTTATAACATCAAATCATCAATAACTGTCTAAACTTAAACTATCTTTTACTAAAATTGATGCATGTGGGTCCGACCAGCTCTTTTCTTATATAGAGCATTATTTCAGGGTTCAACATGCACATTTTCTGAGGCTATTTTAAGGGAATGTGGTTTTCGGACTGGACTTTTCATTTCCCCTCACCTGATGGATGTCAGAGAACGTTATCGTATAAATGGGTAAGCATTAAAAAGCTATAACATGCATAATTGTAGGGAATTAGTTCAGTTTTAAAGATGTCACTCTGACATTTCCATCATCTATATAGTATCACTGCTGCTGATTCATGCAATACCATGACATGATGCACAAGCTTGAAGTTTTTTACTTAATGAATGAGTTGGAACAGCTTAGAGTCACTTCCAAATTCCTACGAGGGTGCAAGCTTTCATTCTGTGGCAAGTTATCACCTGCATGCCACAATTTTCAGAGGAGCTACTCCAAGTCACATAAGTGCTCCTTGTGGGGACTGATATGCAATTCTAGCCACGTGATACCAGAAAGTTTATGCTAGGGGATTGAAGTTATCTAGGATTTTTGGCAATTTTATTATAATACTTGCTGAAAGTAATACGTGCATATGCTATTCTTATTTTAAAACCGTATGACATTAGATTTGTCACACCAATGTTCTCTTTTGGTTTCTAAGGAGAAAATATTTCTAAAATTTATTATGATTTGACTCTTTGATCATAAAATCCTTAGGATTTGTGATAATGATGTGAAGTCATATAAATAATATTAAGGTTTATGTGCATTATTAGGGGTTAATTTTTTCTAGCTCGTGCTGCTTTGTCTACCAGCAACATGAACTATATAATACAATATATAAATGGAGTACTTTTAAAGTATGCCCAACAAGATTCTCAATACTGGTGCATACCGCCCTATATGCTGGGCATATGGTACTGTACCTCTACCAAACTGATACTTGATAGGGGGATGTATTGAGTGTCAGTATGCCTAATAGACCCCATAATGAGCGTATTGACATTGTACCACACTACCACCATGGTACTGGAACAGGGTCCAATGTGTCTGCAATTGTAAATATGTTGTCCAATTCTCTTTAAATGGGAAGCTGATCTTTGCCATTGGTTGATTAATTATCAGAAAAACCAAACACACCTGCCTTTTAGTATTCTATTAACAGAATGAATTGTCCTTTCAGAGTTCTGATTAGATTGGTTTAAAATCTTAGTGAATCAAGATATTTTTCAGAGATGCAGACTTAAAAATATTTCAAAGAATCACCATTAGAGGATAAAGCCATGGATAACTTATTCGGATGTTACAAACACATGCTATGAACACCATCATAGGCCCTTTGAAGGAGAAAAACTCAGATTTGTGTTGGAGGCTTATTAAGAGAACAAGAAGGATTAACAATTCCTTTGTGGGAAGTTGTAAGTTGAGCATTTCATTGGCTTGCAGTTTGCAATGACAACAGATGTGACCATTGATGGAGCTGATAAATAAAAATATAGGTTTTAAACTGTATTCTGATTTCTGAATAAATGGAATAGTGCTTGTTAACATTGGTTATGGCTTTGATACAAGTTTATAATTTGTTAGAGTTAGGACATTTGTGGATATGATTAGAGTAGTACAGCAAGGTGTCCAGGTGGGTATGTGGTGAAACTGCATAGAACTAATAGTTAATTAAGTGTTCTGTGGTATAGCATAGGTCTTAAAAGGCTCCATATGTAGGACAAAGGCAATGAGAGGAGAGGAAGGCTAAGGAAGAGCTAGATTATATCGGCCAAATATATCTAAAACCATTTATAGTGAGGGATGTGAAGCTGACCATCTGCTACTGTGTTCTTATTTCTACTTTCTACTTTTCGATAAACAAGAAAGCCAATCATTTTTCTGTAACAAATGATATTTCTTGGTAAATTAATTATCACTATTTTTTTGCTGGATGGAAGAAAACCTGTGCTCTCTTTGATAAATCATTGCATACAAATACACTGTAATCAAGTATATGTAACAGATGAGATTCATTTAGTTGAAACATTTGAATGCTAAGGAGTCATTGCAAACCTCCAGGATATTGGTATGTGATGAGCAAGACAAAGATGTGATCAGTAGCAGAAATGCTCTGAGATGTAAATTTGGGTTGTGGCTTATGTTAATCATCTCAGTCTGAGTTAAATGTGTTAACTTTTATCTGTTCTCTTTTGACATTTTCTCCTAAGTATAATGCCACTTCTTTTTGTTTCATGATGATCAGTGAACTTATCTTGCAGGTCAGATATATCCAGAGAAAACTTTCTACGTTACTTTTGGGATTGTTGGAACCAACTGAAGGTGGCCATTTCTGTTTTTGTTTTTCTTTTGCTCTGATGTGCCTAAAAGCTTCAGTCTATCATATGCTGAGAAAAACAAACTCTTTTTTTTTCTTTTCTTTTCTTTCTTTTTTTTTGATGCATGGCACTCAATACATGGTGATCGTAGACCGAAAAGATAAATTTGATACTCCAAATAATTTGTTATACACATTCCAGGATAAGTCTTGAGGGGAATCATGCTTATTTTGGCTCTTGTTTTAAGGAGTTGACTATTAATTTTGTAGTGAAGATAGAATTTGTATATGTTAAATTTTAAGTAATCTCTTGGCGGATCTTGTGGTTGTCTATGTGAAATTAATATTAGCATCTTTTATTCATTACTGACCGGTATCATACATAAAATTAGATCCTATACTGACTGACAATTATGTGTGTTCTTTAAGATCATTACCATATTATTATGAAGACATAGCTACTTGATAATTTCACATTTAATTTTTACGATAACAATGTAATTGTGTGCCAATTTTAATTATGAAGTCACCTGAAAAATTGCAAGATGTATCTTGATTTTGGCGCAGCTTTCCTTGCTTTTTGTATGGTCCTTAGTTACTAGATAGTGAGTGGAGGGATGAGATCCAAAGTGGGTGCAGCACTCTGACTAGAAGTTTCCTGTTACCAAGGTATGGTCATAGTCTATCAAGTTTATTCAAACTGACATGTGGAAGATTGAGCAGACCAGATGATCAAACCAGGTTTACATGAATGGTGGCTTTGGTTTGATTATCAAATCAATCAGCCTATAACTGCTCAACCAGAACAGTTTGCTTCCAGGACCATTTGAATCATCTAGTTGAAATGAATGGCTGAGGTGAAGACACATACTAAGTTGAATTTGATTTTAAAATAAAGCAGAAACCAGTTACTTTTTGCTGACATCAACAGGCATTGACTTCATGGATTCCATTTATGGTGAAGTTCTGTGGATGTTGTTGAGCCAAAAAGCCATTCTGAATTTGTCTGAGACTCAGCGATATTGCAGCAATCTGGGATTATGGCTTTCTTCTCAGTTGTGGACATATGATCTTTCAGAATCAATATTGCCATGTGATGCAGATTCCAAGATGTTAGGATTGTGTGTCGCAGGTGAGATTAAAGGTTACCTGTCTAGAATGTAATAATACGACAGAACTGGACAAATTTTGGTTTTCCAAGAATTAAATGGCCATTCTGGTTTAATTTTTGGGAATATTGGAAAGAGGTTTATAAGGCTTATAGGTCTAATGGAAGTTTTTCTATAAGTGAACTACATCCATGCAAAAATATATTTCAGGTTTGATGATTCTAGTGGGTACAAGAGGGCTAAGACGAGGTTTCCCTAGGGTCACTAATTGAAAGGCTTCTAGGCAAGGTTCACAATCTCCAGATTGGATTTTGTAGCAGTACCATCTTGGCACAATGTCAATATGGCTAGGTATGGAGATTGGTTTGACATACCAATACTCTACTTGGTAGTCCCACTGTACTGCATACTAGTTTGCTATGCTTGGTGTGCACTAGTATGGACCAATATGACATGCTATGCTTTTAGGCAAGATTTGCTGCATCGGTATCGGAGGGCATACCAGCAACTAGTTTGGCATGGTACGGGTCCATACCATCAGGGTTCCGGTACTGGTACCGAGAGCCGTATCGGTAGGAGGGCGGTACGATATGGTACGATCATGTACCATATTAGCATGCATACCGGGCCTCTTTTTTTTATATAAAAACAATCTCTCTCCCTTCAAAGCATTTAAAACATAAAACCGAGCCCGTACCAGGCTGAACCGCATGGTACGTACCGGTATGGTACCGTACCAGTATGAAAATTATTTTTTTTATTTTTTTAACGATCCGGAGGCCGGACTGTTTTATTGAGATGAACCGTACCGGCTAGTTGCCAGTATGGGACACCCCGTATCGGGCGGTATGGGACGGTACCGCATTCCTTGCATACCATACTGTGTCATTCTGAGATATACCGACATAAGAAGAACTAGAGAGGGAGAGGCAAAAGGAGGAGAGAGAGGAAACAAGAGAGAGAGAGAGAGGAAGAGGGGAGGGGGGGAGAGAGAGGCCAAAAGGGCTAGAAAGCCCACATCTTACTTTACCAATTTCAAATTGAAATTGACAAAAAAATATTAAACCAGAGGGTGGAACTGTTCCAATTCAATCTTGGTATGGTTCGGTATACCCTGAACTGAGCAGCTCGAGGTGGTAAGGTGAACTTTGCTTCTAGGATTTCTTTTGAGTTAAATGTGAGCAAAGAAATTGGTTTTTATATCAGATATGACTTTAATTTTGCACAAATTTCACTTGTTTTAAAGTAAAAAAGTGATTACAAGAGTTTCAACAAAAATTATTAAATGAATGAGGAAGAATAGGCACCAATTTTATGACAGAAATAAATCATATTCAAGATCTGATGTTCACATCAGATATGAAGAAAAAGATATGGTAACATAAATAAAACAGAGCAAGGAGTAGGAAAGTAAAAAGAAGAAAAAATCAGAGAGATAGAGGGAACAAGTATGGCCTTAAGTGCTGAAACTTGCCTGCCTCTTTTCTCTTTCCTATGTCAGAAACAATACTACGAGTTTCTTTAGAGATGTCCCCCTTTTTCTGTTTCTTATTTTATTCCTGCCTAAACTCTGTGAGGTGGAAATGAGGACACAATTCATCAACAGGTTTTACCCTTCCATGAACAGACCATCTGGCTACCTCTATCACTTTCCAATTTGAATCTAAGCTCTACTTCTGAATCAGAGAAAACTACAAATACATGGAGCATCCTTATTTAAATTGAAAATGGAACTTCTCTTGATTTAAATATAATATGTTATTCTTTGTTTGATGATGGTTTGACTGTCTGCTGTATGACATGCAATGATCACAGCTTTGAATTTATATCTCTGTTTTCTGAAGTGTAAAACTTTTAAATTTAGAAGAACAATTTAAGCAACATTCAAGGAAAGGAAATGCTTATCATGAATGGTTTTCTTTTGCAGGCTAAAGTTGTGGATGACTTGCCGATGCCTCCACTATTTCACTTTCTCACTTTGTTGGCGTTTAAAATATTTTTGTCTGAAAAGGTTAACTGTGCAGAAATTTGTTTGGGAGTAGAGAGGAATATGCATGATGAACTGCACTTACAAAATCTAAGTGAAATTTTTAAGTGCAAATATTAATTATGATTTTTGGGCTGATTCACTAGTAAATGCATTATTTGGACAAATGATAAGTTTACCAAATGCTATAGTTTTTTTTTTTTTGAATCACTATAAAGTAGTGAAACTTGTTCTTTGCTTGTATCAAATTAATTGTGTTAATGAACTTAGATTTATCCTGATAATGGTGGCTTTTTTCAATCTTCTATTTGGAGCTCATATATCATGTACTTACGGTATGCCGTATTAGTCCATACTGGTGTGTACTAGACAATACTATACCATACTATACCATACTAGTACCAAATTGATATGTAGTATGGGGGATGTACCAAGTATTCGTACACCAAACCAACCCCTATACCATGCATATCGACACCATACCAAGATGATATGGCTTTGGGTTTGGGGTCTTATACCTAGATTGTGAAACTTGATATCACCATTGTTTCTTTTAATTCTTTGCATTTCTGACCATTATCTTCCTCTTGCATTTGTAGAGATGGTAAGTTTGTTCCTTTGCTTTGCCCAAATGGTCAAATACAATTTAACTTTTAATTTAGCCTGTGATGTAGAAATTGAAACTTCCTAAACCCTCTGGAGTCCTGACCAATGTCATTATTGTCATCCATAAATACAATGATTGGTGTATTTGGTAATTTGGTATTAATATATACTAGATAGCTTCTTGAACCAGGTAAACCACAAATCAGAACAATGTTTTGTTTAGAAAATTATTTGGACAACTTGGTCAAAAGAAACTTAAATAAGAATCCTCTCACTGGAAGTGTAAAGCCTCCAGAACTAGAATGCTAATTTTAGTCATGTTAGGATCAGAATGGTTTTGATCTGAATCTAATCTGAAATCTGGAAAGCCCGAACTGGTTACTCAATGGATTGGCAAAAAATGATTGAAACCTGACGAGGCTATAAATTGGAATTCTGATCTGAAAACCTGACCTGATCTGACAGTTCACTATGTACTTTGGCAGAGGGAATGGGTGATCTGTACTCCTTATTTTTTCAAATCTTCTAAGGTTCCACCATTGGACCTTAAATGGATGTATGAACATAATGTCAATATAGTGCTTATTAGATAATAAGAAATATAAATAACTACGAGTCATTTTAACCCCAGCCCAAGTCTGGTCCAATTATTGAGTTGGTTATTTGATCAGAAATTTTGACCAGACCTTCCAAGGTGGGTTGAAGTTGGAATGGATCATGTCAGGATCCAATCCACTGATAGCCCTGTTTAAGATTATTTGTGGCAGTTTTTCTAAGTATTTCTTGAAAGATTCAACATGTATCATTTTAGTCTTCACTTCTTGACTCAAATTTTTTCAAATTGTGAAGGATATTGAATAACATACAAAAGAAATCTGATTTGTGGAACATTCAACGAAGTTTATGAAGTAAATTGTTTGATATGGCTGGAAGAGAAAAAATGAATGTTATGTTGTGGCACTGTTGTTAGAAGTAGCAAAGATTTCTTTTCTCGAACCTATCTGGCTGAACTAGTGTTGTGAACTTCTGTCTTTGGGGGTTAACATTTATCTGTTTCAAGCTAGACTAAGTCAATGGTGCTCTCCGCATATCAATATACCATGGCAAGAAAGGTGCACAAAATCTAACAGCTTGGAATTATTACTTTTCAAAATAAATTACTTTATTTACAATGTTGTAGTTGTTACTTATTGTTTATACTCTTAGAGTTTCTTACATGTTTTAGTGCATGAATTTCCAGTGATGAATGGAAAGAACAATGTATATTAGAAAAAGAACTTCATGTTCATAAAATTCTAGGATATGGTATATAGTATCGGAACATGCATATTTATCATTTTCGGATGGGAAGATTGTTTAAACTTTAAAACTGTAAATTATATAAAAAAGGTGTTCTGTAGTGTATCTTTAGGTTATTCATAGATGAGGTCATCTGTGTGTCTTAGTTGTTTGGGGTGCATATGTCATGTAAAATTGTAATACACTATGGTTGTTTTTAAACAAAGATGTGAGACCAACATCTGTATATCTATTCATAGCCAAATGGAAAGGATTTCAGACCTTCATTAGTTACTATACGCTTCTTGTCCTATATGGAGTTTATGTTGCTAGGTTGTGCTGACAACTGTATAACACTGCACAACATGCAAGAAGTGAAAGTCTGAATTGTTTCGTTTCATTTGAGAACTATGTAGAATGAGGAATTCAGTTCAAATTTTGGGACTTTCCATTAATGTAATGTTAGTTTGTAAAAGTAAAAAGGTAATCAAGATTGTTTTCTATAACAATTGATATAACTATTTTCAGGAAATAAATGAGATCTAATTTATTACAAATATAATTTTTGAGTTCTCTTTTTTTTTCAAGAAAAACCTCTCTCTCTCTCTCTCTCTCTCTCTCTCTCTCTCTTATATATATATATATATATATGGATATATGTATGTGTGTGCGCACATATCTCATAATGCATTACAATATGTGGTGATTTAGTGAATATAAGCTGAGTGGCCATCTTGAGGTCTTTGCATATCTAACTGGGTTCCTCTTTTCATTCTACTACTGGATACCAATCATCATTTTCTGTGAGATTTTTCTAGAGTCTGCTTCTTGTTATGCTTGAGAGCTAGTATGACAGCTTTTAATAATTGTTTTCCTTGATCTGACCAAATTAAGTGTAATATTAGCTTTAAATTACCCATTGTGTTGTTGCTTGTAGGTTGATGTTGGGATAATTGAAGTTGGTCTTGGAGGAAGATTTGACTCAACAAATGTGGTATTTATTCATCTTTTCTTGTTTCCTTATTAATTGAAAACAAATTTCCTGCAACATTGCTTTATTATTTCTTTTCTAAAACTAGGATTATCAGGGCTTGTACCAGTTAGGAAACAGGTCTATCATGTTGGATACTGGCCCAAATGTCGGATACTGGCCCAAATTAAATGGGAGAAGGAATAGGTTGAGCAAGTCCAATTTAGATTTTCTAGGGGTTGAGCGATGTTAATACTCAATAGCAAGGTTTGCCATTACATACTGCCTCATACTGGGTATATTGTACCATATTAGTGCCTAACCGAGACTCGGTATAGGAGGCATACCATGTCTCGATATTACCAAACTGCCCTCTGTGCTGGGCTTACTGACACTGTACCAGCATGGTACCGTTATCGAGTCTGTTTCTAAGATCGTGAACCTTGCTTGATAGGGTTCTACCTTTGTTATATTCTATAAAGATCATACTAGATTTCATCAAGTAGGATTAGTCAATATCCACTTCCATGCAATCCAGACCTGTTATGCTTAGACAAATAGGAAATGAATTCACTTTTGGACTTGGGCCAAACTCTTCAGCTCATGTTTTTGTCTGGCTTTCACTGGACTTGATTTGCTCTAGCCTTATGCATAATTTTGTTATTTTCCTTCACCTACAGCATGAAGATCTTCGTGGAATTGTAATTTTCAGGTTAAGGAACCTGTTGTTTGTGGCATAACTTCGCTTGGGATGGATCATATGGAGATATTAGGTAAGTCCTTCCTTCCAAGTGGAGCACATATATTTTACAACAAATATACCTTTATTGCTTCATTGTTTCATGAATAAACTTTCTCCTGATGCCTCAAATTAAGTTTTCTGCTCTACTATAATCTTTTAGTTTATAATATTAAGGGCATTAATGCTTCAAGCCGGCCGCCTCAACCAATGAAAAATTTAGGCTTAGGCTTGAGATTAAAAACCATTTTGGGCCAAATCTGCACCTGGACTTAGAAATATTTCAAGCTCTTAAATGCACAACTTTGAAATATTTCAAGCTCTTAAATGCACAACTTTGAAATATTTCAAGCTCTTAAATGCGCACATGCATCTGTATGTGTGTGGGCATGTGGGTAGATTTATAAGTCACATAGGTGGAAAAAAGAAGAGTTTACACACATTACTAAATTCAAACCTGGGGTTGCAAAATCGAAACCTAACCCTAAACATTATCTTCTAGGTGTAAGATGCTTATATAAACAAACAAATATATGTTGCAGGACTCCTTGCCTATCCAAAATCAAAATATTGAGTTATCCTGTTAAACCTATAAATTTGGGACAACTTGATGCACATGCAGCTTCTCTTAAACAAAGGATTTTTCATTTATTGGCATATTAGACTCTGTAGATCATGTCCAATGACTTGGATTTCCACTTTGTAAACCCCCAACTTTGAATTTGACATTTTTGTAAGATCTTATCTTTCAACCCTATGTGTGTTATAACTCAAACCTTACCTTATGTGCATGCATGTGCGCATGCTTATGATCATGCATGTCCATCTGCAGAATGAGTAGATTCCTACTCAGAATGATCACAGCACTCCATATCACCCAGCCAAGCAAAGCCAAATGGGTGTAGATCTTCATACAAGCAGCCATCAATATCAAGATTAAGAGCTCTTTTGTTGGAGCTGGCCTCCATGTAGGCTTATGGACATCAGAACATGTAAAAGCTTTTAATGTTGTCCATGTTACCCTAGCATCGACAATAAGAGCTCCTTCCTCCATTGAAGAATGCTTCCATCCATGCTTGGAGACATATGACACTTGTAAAAGTTCTAAATGATGTTCCATCTTCTATCAATTTTTTTTATCCTTTATTTGAGAACAAACCATAAACCTTAATCCCTCTTTAGTCTTAATACACAATCATAATAACTATTAAGATCAAGGTTCAAAATATAGCATGCTCACCTTGTATCAACCAAGGTTGGGTATAGTACATATCATACCATGTGCTGTGACAATAATGTTCCGTTCTTTGGTGGGTAAATATCATGGAAAAGTGGATCAACTTTTCCACCAACTTATTCATGTTCTTATGCTTCTCTAGGTGGATAAGTTATTTTCCTATCATTGGTGCAAGGTGGGCAAGTTATTTTTCCATTGGTAGCACTACCGGTGCTACCTATGAAATTGAGAAGTCATACCCACCTAGAACATTGGTTAAGTCATTTTTCCATCAACCAATAAAATAACCTTTTTATTTTATTTCTAAAATAACCATAAGCCTACTATTATATTATTATTATCATAATATAATAGAATATAATATAAAAGATATATTATTATATTATATTATATGCATTACATATAACATAATATATTATATTATTATTTTCTATAATAATATAATACATAATATAATATAATATAATTATTTACAATAATATTTATATAATATATAAGTATTATATATATATATAAACAAAGGTTATTATGAGATATATGGATAGATCTTAGCAACAACTTATCAAGAAAAATAATAATGCAAAAAAACATGGGTAACAGATTCCGGAGCAACTTTTTAATGCATAAAAGAACATGGTAAATTATTTTTCCATCTAAATGTTTCCTGGGAAACACTTACCTAGGAATCAACTAGGTAATTTTATTTGTCCCCCAAAGAACAGATCCTAAAGGATATTGATACATACCCTTGAGATGACTGTTAATCTCCTGGGATTGTCTATTTTGGCCTCCAAAATTTGGTTTTTTGGCATTTTTCTTGTATTCTGTTTTTGTTTTAATGTTATGTTTCTGTAAGAGATATGAGAAGAGTATCACTTTAGGTGCCCTAGGCATGGTTTTGATGTGTTTGAAGTTTGTTGCATTGTCAGTTTATTACATAAAGTCATGTAACTTGCAACTTAAAGTATGCTGAAGACATATATGTATTAAAATTAACAATTGAAATGCAGATAGGTTACTAAAATCCGTTAAATTAATTCTCAATTTGATGAACCATACTACTTTATGTTTCCTAGAAAACAGTGACTAAAATGGTAAAATTAACAATTGAAATTAGTTTCTAGGATTAATTTGCTATGGTTCAATGATTCAATCAAATATGAATACACATTTAAAATACATCTAGAACATAACTTGCAATGTTTTACCAATTTTTCTTGATTTTGATTTGGGATTCATGTTCTAGGGCATGAATTCGGTCAAAAGACCATTTGATCCTTGAGCAATAAAATCCGCACATATTTTTTATCAATTAAAGACTATATTATCTATAGATTTTTCAAACACTAAGGGGGTGGGAAGAGCAATTTGCCAAGCTAGAAGGCTTTTCTAACCAAAAGAACTTGACAATCATTGTTTGAGTCCAATTCTCACAAAATTTCATCCAAAGGGCTTTTGCCTGTCCAGGCTCTCCCTATACTTGTTCAATTGTTCCTACTTTGAAATGGTGTAGAATAAACATTAAAACCAAGAAACTTGGAACCGATACCGAGCTCCGTACCGGTCGGTGACCGGTATGGTATGGTACAGTATGGTATGGTACAGTATTGTATAGTACCGTATCGCTCCTGTACCGGGTCCATAAAATTTTAAAAAAATCCCTTCCTTCCCTATCAAAAAATTGTTTAACCTGAATCGGGCACGAACCGGGCCGAATCGAGCCTGAATCGGGCGGTACGGTATGGTACGAAATATATTTTTTTAATTTTTTTTAACGGTCCGGAGTGCTGGACCGTTTTTTATATATGAACCGTACTGGCTCTTGGCCGGTACGGTATGGTACGCCCCAAACCGGGCGATACAGGATGGTACCGCAAACCCTGATTAAAACCCTTGATTACCCCATCCCAAGTGGGAGTACTTGGTGCATTGCTGAATTGGGTTTACTACAAGTCAAGCTCAATACACCTTCGGTTAGATTGGCAAGCCACTGGTTCACCTGCATTACTGGCTCTTGATTGGTATGATATGTACTTGCTGATACAAGACTGGCATGGGCAGTGTTTTAAACTTTAGTTGAGGTACATTTCCCCCATTAACTCTCTTATCTTTATCCATATTTCTTCTAAGTCACATGATGGATGGAAACCTCATGTTTTTTTTTGCAAAGTTCTTGCGAAAGGTGAATTGCACTTTGTTATGCAGGATACTGATATGAAGGCCAAGGGACATAAGATGTCTGAATTTATGAAAGTAGTTTAGTGTCAAAATCTTCTCCATTACCTTCATCCAACAGGAAATTTTACTGTAATTGTATCCCTCCCATTCCAAAACTAAGCACTAGTACACCAGTTAGTGCCATCACTAGGAATAACATCTTTGGCCTTAAATATTGCTGTGCCTCTGTTAAGATTTCATAGGAAAGACTGAAAACAACAGCACCACAACATCACCCCACCCCACCCACCCAGAAAAAATAAAAGTGAAAAAAGGAAAATACCCTACCCGATGAACTGGAGAATTGGTGGACAGAGGTTTGTTAAAGATGCATCACTCTCTTGCTCTTCACGGTCATCACTTGAAGAGAGTTTTCTATTGTGATACTAACTGTGTTCCTACAATGTATTTGTAAAAGTAGAATTTGATCCTTAATTTTGTTACCACTCTAATGTGTTTCTTGATAGTTCCTTTCTTTTTTTCTTGCTTGTTTTTGTTTTTCTATTTGGCTACATTTGGGCTTGATCATGGTAGCTGGTGCTAGTGGAAACTTTTGATCAAGTCTTCTGTTGTGATTGTGTGATTCAACCTTTAGGATTCTTGTGCTGATTCTTTGTTTGTCTTCAGCCATATCCATTCTATTTTCAGAAAGTTACTGTTATTAAGAGTTTAATGTCAATCAAAAGCATGGACAATTAATTTACATGCAGGAGATACCATTGAGAAAATTGCTTCAGAAAAGGCTGGGATTTTTAAGGTAATCTCTTGTCAGCATACTGCCTAACACTGGCAAGAAGCTGGTACCTCTTAATGGACTATCCATTACCTTTTTTCTTGTTTTTATTACCCAATTATGCAGTAATCATTTCAAGAATTTTCTGAAACACATTGATGTCTTCCCTGCACATAAAGCCCAATGTTCCTGCATTTACGGCCCCCCAACTTCCAGAGGCAATGTTCGCTCTTCAGGAGAGGGCATCCACATTAAAGGTAATTCATTTGCCTCTGCATGGATTATGTAGTTCAATTTAAAGCGAAAGTAAGGCCATAATGTGCCCATTTTCACTAAGTGCAGATTCCTCTGACAGTAGCATCGCCACTTGATTCAAAGATGCTGAATGGATTAAAGCTTGGCTTAGCAGGAGACCACCAGTTCATTAATGCTGGTCTTGCTGTTGCTCTTTGCAAATGTTGGCTTCAAATAACTGGGCATCCAGAGCTTCTTCCAAATGTAACTCCAACTCAGAAACCTGAGTCCTTATCTACCTTTTTGTGGACACTGTATTTATTTATGACTAACTTCCATGACATAGAAAACTTACTAGCTCATCGAAAATAATATCTTGACTGAAATCTGTTGGACAATAGGATAATTTCCTACTATACAGTGATTGAAAAATAGGGAACATAATACTAAAGTTTAGAAGATCAATGTCTTCCAGGTTAAATATGATACGTGGAGTAAAACAGAGTGCTCTCTTCTTAGTTTGAAATTTGGAGTGCAGAAGTTAAAGCATAGCCTTATCATTTGATGCACTAAAAACACTAGTTTGGTTATTTTTCATGCACCACTATAAAGTGGTCTCATCTAGATCATAGTTACCTACAGAGTATGATCTATTAAGTAGTTAATGCAGAATGTTCACAACAAGCATCAAGTTAAAATCACTATCCTATTGCATCATCTGCTGCGTGGATTAGAGTGCTATTAGATAACAAAAGTCACCCTCCAGATTATCCATGATGAGGTGGTAATCAGTTTTGGTTGCTTATTTCCACTTCAGTGATACAGAAACTTGAGATCTCCTCCCTGCATTTGGCAGACGTGTCTGAGCTCCTTTTTCCTGGCTCCTAATGACATTTACCAGATGGATAGGTCTCTTTTTATGCAACTTTATGCAGATATTATTTAACTTTGATTTTATGAACAGCCAACAGAGGAAATTGTTTCTCAAACTGGCAGATTTGACAATTTCCAAAATAGTCTTACTAGGATGTTACAAATTATAATCCAGATATCATGGCAATAATTGTAACACCTATTGGCAGCATGGTAATCACTTTTGTATTGTTCTTTTTAAAAATACTAAAAATTCTGCATCAAGTAAAACTATAGATGTCTATTTTTATTATTAAATTTTAGCTGGGTATCTAAGGTTTTGATATCATGATAGGATTACAAACTGAATGATTTCTGTCAGTATTGTTTACAATGACAAAAAACAGGTATGGTACATGTGGGAAGTTACTTAACATTCTGCTGCTTTAGTATGATCAGTTACTGATATCGATTTATGTACTTTTGTAATTAACTTTGTATATTGCTGATTGCTATCTAATGGTCTTGTCAGGAAGACCTGGAGGCAGCGATACCAGATGCATTTCTAAGAGGCCTTTCTGGTGCCAGTCTTCCTGGTCGGGCTCAAATCATTACTGACAAGCCAGAGAAATCTGACCTAAAGTCAGAATGGAACAGAAATTCTGGTGATTTGATATTTTACTTGGATGGTGCTCATAGTCCTGAAAGCATGGAAGTCTGTGCAAGATGGTTCTCCAATGCCATAAGAGATGACCGGCATTCTACAAAAAATGACGTTGTTAAGGAATTTCATGAGCACCATAATTCTCAACATCATAATAGGCATTGTAATGGACCTGACAAAATATCACAGAAGGTCTGGTGTTCATCTATTCTCCAGCACATTTCAAGATCCTTCTGTAAATTATGTCAAGAATTTATTTTGTTTCATTCTGTTTCAAAGAATGATTTTCTAATCTGCATGGTTGAACATTTTTTGTAGATTCTTTTGTTTAATTGCATGGAAATGAGGGATCCTCAGCTTCTGCTTCCTCGGCTTATCAATACTTGTGCTTCAAGTGGTATCAACTCTCAAATGACCTGCAATTCTGTTTCAAATGTTTATTAACTACATCAAATGTATATAGCATGTTTTGTTCTTCTAAATAATGAGATATTCTGCATGTGGTATTCCATGTGCTTGTCAGGGTCAATTTTTTTCTCTCTCACCATGTTTAGGATTAAAAAAAAACTTGTTTGCCGTTGAGACATGTAATTGAAATATTTCGAGCATATCAGCTTGAACTGAGAACAAGATATGGGATATTTATGCTATATCACAAAAACTTTTGTTGAAGTATATTCTGAAGTTAGATGTCAACCCAAAAAAACTAAAGATTTTAAATGATCTTTATCGGCCACTAATATTTTTTTTTATTTTTTTTTCATTAGTTGGAAATGGAGAATAAAGAAACCGACAAAGGCACTAACTTTTTCATTGTAATATATAGCCATTCCCTAGCCAAAGTAAAACAGAGAGATTTTTTTGGTCGTCTTAAATATATAGAACTTGAAATTTGAAATTGAATTTCTACCCTGACTTTGACTAGTCCAGAAAGAATGGAAGCAAACATGACATGGTTCCTTTTTTTCAGGTTGGAAACATAGCATGGTTCATTGCCTGATCTTTTTCGTCATGATGTTTAGCCCTCGTGATCTTGATTTGAAAATTCACAACTGTTCCTTTCAAGGAATCAAATGCCATTGGAATGGAGCAATACCACCGGTGTACTGTTCCAATGGAGACTTGGTAGTAGTACCACCATTGGGATGCCAAAACTCATTGGACCATACTTGGTCTATTCAAGTCAGTATTGACAGTCTGTACCGATACCCTACTAGCTGCTTTTTATTTTTATTGATTTTAAGAGTCTTGGTACATACTAACCATAGTGATACTGTACTGTTCCAAGAGAACTGATATATGGGCTTTTGGTTCCATCCCCTTGCTTCTTCTCAGGGCTTCAGGAAAATACTAGTTGTAAGGACCACCCTCTTATGATGAAAACATTGTGGGTGGGAAATATAAAGGGCAAGGGTTCTTATAAGCTACATGGGAACCTTTGCATAATCTTTTAGAAATATCTGAGTCAGTACTAGCATGATGGTATCACCATCACTCATTTGTGGAGAAAAGTGTAGCAAACTTGAAAAATCCCATATTTGTCTACCCATCCATTATCAAAGATTCTAAATTATTAAAAGAAATTCATTTTGAACCAGATGGGACAATGCACCCCTTATCTCTTAAAAGATTTACACAATCTCTCTGAAGACTTCATCCGACCATTGATATGTGGCAAAGGACGCGATCAGAAGAGAAAACATTATGCTTCAACTGGCCGAAACATTTAAATCAATAAAAATGTTAATATATAGATTTACTAGCTTTCATCATCAATAATATTTATTTTTGTTGGCTTCTGTTTGAAGAATGGCATATTATTATTTGGGTAGCTCACAGAAGTTCCTATCATCGTTAACATTGCCAGTCTCCTGTTGTCATGATGGAATAAGATGTTCCATAATATCCAAATTGCAGAAATAAGCATCTAGTGCCAGATTCTGTATGTCTAGATTTTGATTTTTTTTTTTTTTTTTTACAAGAAAAGATCGTATTTTGTATTTGAATAAACTATACTAGTGACTAGAGACTTTAATTAATGTTTTTATTCTCAGTGGCATGTAAAAAGAAAAATTGCATATTGAAGGTTCCTCCAAACTCCAGAAATGCACGACTCTACTTTTTGTTTGGTTGTTTTTATTTATACATGGAGCACGTTTTTTTTTCCTGCTGAAGTCATTGTATTATTGGCTTTTGTTTTATCTCCCGCAGGTGTCCATTTCTCAAAAGCTCTCTTTGTGCCCAGCTTGTCAACATATCATAGGGTTGATTCTGGTGCATCAATAGTCACATCTGATCCTTCAACAGATGTGTCGTGGCAGTTAACCCTTCAAAGAACTTGGGAGAAGCTAGTGGATGGAAAAGGTGTTATATCGATCTGTGTTTATTTTATAGTCTGGGATGCAGGCTATTTTGCATTTTAATGTATGTTGGCACACAATATAAGGAGTCAAACTTATGGCTATTTATTTTTTGACCTCATAAATGCTGGCACAAGTACACAACCAATTATGTCAAGGTCCTGGGACTGTAGAATCATTGCCTATATTCTCACATATCTGCTTTACCCCAAAACCATCCTATGGGTGATGACTTAATACTCAAAATGCCTACTTTTTGGTTACGTGAATCTTTTTTTATGTACTTGGAGTCAAGCAGCTTTATTTCATGATTAGTTGAAAGTGAAGATGGAATCCATTTGCTACTTTTTCATTTCCAAATGATTTTGGAGAGTACTGTTTATGATAATAAGACGGGATCAACTAGTTGCTATGGTTTGGGGCTTCTTGTACATTTGTGGCATATGTAGTCTCTTTTTCTTCTTTATTCTTGTACAGTGATCTCTCTATTGGTTGTCCGGACTCAAGATTTGCTATACAAGTGAAATTGAGCTTATCAGAAATAGTGTTTATAAATTCTCAGAAAATAAACCTTCACTATGCATGATACTCAAGTCACCTAACAGAACTCGTCTAACTGTAATGCTATTTTTCTGCTTTATGTCCTTTCAGATGTGACCACTGGCAATGCCTGCAAGTTTCAGCGCTTTGAGAGTTCACCATCTTCTGAATTTCTTAATGGAGATCCTTTAGAAATGTGTGATCCTACTGGTAGACATTTTGCTCACAGTGCAGTCATTCCATCATTGCCACTTGCGATAAAATGGTTAAGAGGCCATGCAAAAGAAAACCCTTCGCTCCGACTTCAGGTAAAGCTACTCAACCTGTAGTCAACGACAGACACACTTAGGACAAAATCAGAGCTATTATTTAATAGGCCATAGCAAGGGCAAGGATTTTTTCCTCCTTTAGGCCAGCAAAATTTTCACATAAAAATTGTGGGATAATGAAGATAATAATGACGGCATGATCTTTGCCTTTTAAAATTTCAAAATAGTTGTGGATGCACAAAAAACAAGACTAAATTAAAAAGGTGTAAAAAGAATGCGACTCAGCTAAAATATTTTTATATGGTAGAGGGCCAGCCATAATTTGAGCTAGGAATCAGGCACTTCCCTCCTGCAAAGCTGTTGAATGAGCACCTTGTTGATGGTAGGGGCGTTGACTTAAAGCATACGATATGCTGTGATAACTGCATATATGATTTGTTTGGTCCCACGGACCCATATATCATGGTTTTGATTATATTTGTCTACATGTGGGGGGCTGTACATTGCAACAATCCACGCATCATACTTTCCGAGATGCTGCGAAGTTTTAGCTGAACAAATTGAATAGTTCTAATTTGAAATTTGGTCCCTATTCTGAAAGCGGTCTGTTATGTTGGACTGATGCAGGTTCTTGTGACGGGATCCTTGCATCTGGTAGGTGATATCATGAAGCTTTTGAGGAGATGATTGCAGAAATTGAAGTTCTGTTATTTTCATTCTCGATGTGCTCTCACGTTTGATGGAGTGGTATTCCGGAGGATCCAGTAGAATGCTCCATCAGCAGTATTTTTTCATGGCATGTCTAATACAAAGTGGCAGTGTCATGCTATGATCTAGATGATTTTTCCTACATTTAATCATCATTTATTATAATTGTTACTCCATTATGTCATATAAACAAATGGCGCTCTTATTTGACCAAGAGTTTTGTGCGATGGTTTATTGCCAATTCTACTTGGAATTAATAGTAACTGAAAGGAGTCAATATTGGGGTGTGTCATGTATGAGCTGAAACCTCTATGACATTTTGATTTGGAAATTGCTTATTCTTCTGTTTTTTTTTTTCTTTTTCTTTCTGTTTGTTGGTTTTTCTGCTGTTCAGTATTGCATTCATTAGCTATATTGATAGAATGATTTCAAGAAGGATTGGGCTGGACTGATTTGGCCTATTTTCCTTCCTCTTAAACTCTTGAACTTCTTTTATGGGTTTTCGGGTAATCAAAATATTGGGCCATATCGTTGTTATTCTAGCGATCTGGGCAGAACCTAAAGGCTACATTTAGCCAACTAGTAGGTGAAATTAAAACAAGAAAAATATCATTTGAAACAGGGAGTATGGAGAAGATTATTACGCTGTCGGCACAAATGTGTTCGTTCTTTATTTTTTGTCGTGGGAGAGAGAGATCTTTATTCTCTAGCAGTAAAAATTAATTATGGTGTTGCATGTAGTGAGGTTTTTACCTTTGTTTAAAAATACTACAGAAACCTGACCTCAATTTGCCCTCCAATTGTTCCAATGTTTTACCGTGTTTATATCTTGCTGATTTTTAGTATTATAACATTAAAGGGTTGTACATGACTTTGCTTGGTCTTCAATTTGCCCTCCAATTGTTCCAATGTTTTACCGTGTTTATATCTTGCTGATTTTTAGTATTATAACATTAAAGGGTTGTACATGACTTTGCTTGGTCTTCAATTTGCCCTCCAATTGTTCCAATGTTTTACCGTGTTTATATCTTGCTGATTTTTAGTATTATAACATTAAAGGGTTGTACATGACTTTGCTTGGTCCTTGGCTTTATTGTATGAGTCCCTCATGTTGATTCCTGGAATGATTTTGATGATCACAAAATATTGAAGCATTTATGTATTACTAATTCTTTCAATTACTTGAAAAATTTTTGCAGGAAAATATTTATCTTTAGTTTAATTGGTTTTCAAATTTGTTGAAAAGTAATCCAATATTATATAAACTCTTATGCACTTCAAGTTATAAAAGTCCTAATTTTTTAACTATGTAATTTTGTAAAAAGGTTATAAAATTGTAAAAAATAACAGTAAGTAGATTAGATCTTGTTGGATTCACATTTTGAACAATTTTTTAGAAGTTTGAAGCTTTAAAGGAAGTTCTTGCAAGAGCCGACTCATGGATCAAGAGTCGACTCTTTCTGGCATGGCACAAAAAATTTTAAAGTTTCAGTATCTCGAGCTGACTCAAGCCTCAAGAGCCAATTTATTGAAGAACACATATTTTTGAAGTCTGAGACCTCGAGCCGACTCAAGCCCAGAAGAGCCGACTCATCCAGAGTTATGTTTATTAGTGACTGAGACTTCGAGCCGACTCTGTCTTGAAGAGCCGACTCAAGGAAATTGTTAATTTGTACTGATTGAAGGTTCGAGCCGACTCCAGCTTTAAGAGCTGACTCGTACAGAATTTTTGTTTGGGCTGTCTGAGACTTCGAACCGACTCGAGTGACCGTTTTTTGCACTCTAATGACTAATTGCTGAAAGTTGATTTTGAACTCCAAATAGTCTCCAACAGCTCTTTCCCGATTTCCTAGGCCCTACAACGGCTATATCTCATAGAAAACTATAAAATGGAGTATTTTTGATGGATAAAACAATTTTTTGAGAAATTATTCTTTGATTTATCTTGGAAATTTGAAAAGTCTTCAAGTCTTTCACCAATCCACTTTAAGAGCATTCAATATAGGATTTAAAGCTCCACCAACTTCTCTTCATCATTGAATCCACTCTTTGAAGAAGTAAAGAAGCAGCTTGAAGAGCATTAAAAGAGCATTCAAGGCTAGGCTTCATCTTGATCTTCATCGGCAACATTTAAACAAACTCGGTTTATTGTGTAGTTGCTTTATGTTTTTTTCATATCTTTGTTTGCTCTCTAAGAACAGCAAGGGGCTGTGTCTTAAGAGAAAGTTAAAGGTTTTTAGGTGAACCTTGTGAAAATCTAAGTTGGGTTATTGGTGATCCCGGTATAAAATCAAGTGTAGGGTTTCTTTGATGATCCCGTTTAAAACCAAAGGAAGTTGGATTTTCTTTGGTAATCCCGGTAAAACCAAAGTGTATAGGTTTGGATTGTGAGCCTGGTAAAACAATCCGACTGTATCCGATTAGGAGATATAGTGGAAATCCCAAGTGGTGCTTGGATAGTGAATGTAAGAGCCGGTTGCTCCGAACTACTCTAAATTTTATTGTATTTATGTTTGTGCTTATTTTACCTTATTGCATTTATTTAATTGCTTCCGCATTGCATATTGTACCACAACACCAAAAGGATTTTAAATTGCACATACTTGTCAAAAGTTTTTATAATCCCAATTCACCCCTCTCTTGGGAAGCCACCTGGGCAACAAGTGGTATCAGAGCAGAGTCTTTGAAAATTACTTAGAGTAGAGATAGATGGCACATCCCATGAGCACTTCTTTGGTCGAAGGCCAATCCACAAATCGACCTCCACTTTTCACCGGAACCAATTATACATATTGGAAGGCAAGGATGAAAATATACATTCAAGCCATAGACTTTCATTTGTGAAAAATTATTTTGAAAGGACCTCACACACCTACTATTAAAATCAATGATATTGAGATTCCCAAATCGGAAGAGGAATGGAACGAAAATGATATGTAATTAGCAGAGCTGAATGCCAAAGCTATGAATTTGCTTTATTGTGCTTTGGACCTAAATGAGTTTAACAGAATTTTGACTTGCAATTTTGGTAAAGAAATTTGGGATAAGCTTGAGATTATACATGAATCAATCTTCTTGTGCACAACTATGAATTATTTAAAATGGATCCTAGTGAAACTATATCTGCTATGTATACACGTTTTACTGATATTATCAATGGTTTTAAAAGTCTTGGTAGGACTTACT
This sequence comes from Areca catechu, assembly GCA_021397845.1. Lineage (NCBI taxonomy): Eukaryota > Viridiplantae > Streptophyta > Magnoliopsida > Arecales > Arecaceae > Areca > Areca catechu. The sequence continues at coordinate 23,811,956 of CM038046.1, read as the reverse complement.
CTAATGCTGATCTAGTTCAAAAAGTTTTGAGATCCTTGCCAGATAAATGGGAAGCTAAAGTGACAGCTATTCAAGAGGCAAAGGACCTGAACATCCTACCACTGAATGAGTTGCTTGGATCATTAATTACACATGAGCTAGTCATGCAACAAATAACTAATAAAGATTCTAAGAGAAAGAAAGCTATAATATTTAAAGCTACTAAAGAAGACAAGAATGAAGATTCAGATTCATCTGATGATGATGATCTTGAAAATGATGAGATAGCCTTTGTAATGAGAAAATTCAAAAGGTTTATAGGTAGAAGAAGAACAAATAGATGGAGGAAGCAATTTAGAAAAGGAGAGTTTGGAAGAGAAAGAGAAAATGACAAAGAAAAGGAGAAGAACAAAGACAAAGATCAGATTCCAATATACAATGAGTGCAAGAAACTGTGACATATACGTCCTGACTGTCCAGAAGCCAAGAAAAAGATGATTAAGAGAAAGAAGAAGAAGGCAATGGTTGCAGCATGAAGTGATAGCGACGAATCTACATCCACTAAAGAGGATGAAGAAACAACAAAAACTGCTCAGATCTGCTTTATGGGTTTGGAGGATGAGGTAACTACTTCTGAACCTAATTTAGAATTTACTTATGATGAACTTCATAATACTTTTTTTGAATTATTAGTAGAATATAAAAAAGCTAGTTTGAAAATGAAAAATTTGAAAAACCATTATGATATGATTGAAAAGGATAAAAATGAAATTGGTGAAAGAAATAAGATTTTACAAAGAGAATTAAGTCTGGTTTGTGAAAGACTTAAGACTACTCAATTTAAAAAAGAAGAGCTTCTTGAGAAAAACAAAAATTTATAAAATAAAAATGATGATTTGAGAAAGGAAGTTGAAAAGCTTAAGCCTTTGGTTGAAAAATTGATCTTAAGTTCTAATAAACTTGAACTGATTTTGAAAGATCAAAGAGAGACAAATAACAAGTTTGGAATTGGTTATAAAGACTCAACTTCAAATAAATTTTCTGCATCCACATCATATGCTCCTAAGTTCATTACTTCAAAACAATTTAGACCTAAAGTTGCATCATCATATACTTTTTATTCAAAGCCAAGAATTGATGCTATGCTTGCAATAATATTGGTCATAAAGCATCTGAGTGTCATTTGAAATATAATGACAAAAAGAAAATCAAAAAAATTTGGATTCCAAAAGGAACCATTTCCACTAACTTGCAAGGACCCAAGAAAGCTTGGGTACCTAAATCTATTACTTGATTGTTTTGTAGGGATGTCTTGCAGCCATAAATATAAAGAAAAAATGGTATCTTGATAGCGGCTGTTCAAGATACATGATGGGTGACATTGATCAATTCTTCACCCTAGAATAAAAAGATGGTGGAATGGCAACCTTTGGTGATAATCGCAAAGGAAGGATTATCGGTATTGGTAAAATCAAAATTACTCTTTCGACATTTATTGAGAATGTGTTACTTGTAGAAAAGTTAAAGCATAATCTTTTGAGTATTAGTCAGCTTTGTGATATTGGTCTTAATATTTTCTTCAAGTCCTCAATGTGTATAGTAGTTGATCCACTTGACTCTAGTACAAAATTCATTGGACATAGACTTGGTAATATTTATGTAGTAGATCTTAATGATCTAGCTATGTCAAGCAATACAAGTCTTGTAGCAATAAATGACAAGAGCAAGAAATAAAGTTTACTATGGTATAGGCGACTCGGACATGCTAGTATGGATACTATAGCAAAGCTTATTTCAAAAGATTTAGTTAAAGGTTTGCCAAAATTCAAAGTAAATTTGATTATATTTGTTATGCTTGTCAATTAGGAAAGCAAGTGAGGGGGAGTTTTAAATCCAAAAATATTGTTTTTACTACTAGACCCTTAGAGCTACTTCACATTGATCTATTTGGACCTACTAGGACAACAAGCCTAGGTAGTATGAAATATGGCCTTGTGATTATAGATGATTTTTCAAGATACACATGGATTTTGTTCATTGCATATAAAGATGAGACTTTTAAAGTATTCAAAAAGTTTTATAAAAGAGTTTCAAATCTGAAAAATCTTTCTATTATTTCTATTAGTAGTGATCATAGGAGTGAATTTGAAAATCAACATTTTGATCACTTTTGCACAAAGCACGGTATTGACCACAACTTCTCAACTCCTAGAACACCACAGCAAAATGGTGCTATAGAAAGAAAGAATCGAACTTTGGAAGAGATGTCCAGAACAATGCTTTGTGAAAAAAATCTTCCAAAATATTTTTGGGCAAAAGCTGTAAATGCTGCTTGCTATATTTTGAACAGAGTTTTAATTAGACCTATCATTAGAAAAATCCCCTATGAACTGTGGAACAATAGAAAGCCTAATATTAATTATTTTCATGTTTTCGGCTGTAAATATTTTGTTCTTAATAATGGTAAAGATAATCTTGGTAAATTTGATGCAAAATTCGATGAGATTATTTTTCTTGGATATTCTTTAAATAGTAAAGCCTATCGAGTTTTCAACAAAAAGAACTTTGAATGTGGAAGAATCAATATATGTTGTTTTCAATGAATCTAACCTTACATCTTCTAGAAAAGAAGATCGTGCTGATGATGATGCAGGTACACTAGAACATGGACTGAAGGATTTGACTCTTAAAGACAAACAAACAAGTGAACAACATGAAGAAGTGGTAAGCAAAAATCATGATGATATACCTAAAGAATGGAGGTATGTATACTCACATCCCAAAGAACTAATTATAGGAGATCCATCTCAAGGTATTAGAACTAGAGCTACACAAAAAGATGTACATAACTTGATTGCTTTTGTTTTTCATGTAGAACCTCACACTATAGAAGAAGCTGAAACTGATCTTAATTGGATGTTAGCTATGCATGACGAGTTAAACCAATTTAGGAGAAATAATGTTTGAACTCTAGTGGAAAAACCTAATGACTATCTTGTTATAGGTACTAGATGGGTTTATAGAAATAAACTTGATGAGCAAGATAATGTAATTAGGATTAAGGCTAGACTGGTAGCTCAAGGTTATAATCAAGAAGAGAAAATAGATTTTGATCAGACCTATGCACCAGTAGCTAGGCTAGAGGCTATTAGATTACTACTAGCATATGCATGCTTTATGAATTTCAAATTATTTCAAATGGATGTAAAAAGTGTATTTTTAAATAATTTTTATCTTAAGAAGTTTTTGTCAGACAACCACCGGGTTTTATCGATCATACATTTTCAAATCATGTTTTCAAATTGAATAAAGCTTTATATGGTCTTAAACAGGCACCTAGAGCCTGGTATGATAGATTAAGTAAGTTTTTAATTGGAAATAATTTTATAAGAGGTAGTGTTGACACTACACTGTTTATTTAAAGAAAATATAATGACATTTTAGTTGTTCAAATTTATGTTGATGATATAATATTTGGACTACTGATGAATCTTTGTATCAAGACTTTGCTAAGTTAATACAGGATGAATTTGAAATGAGTTTGATGGATGAGATGAGTTACTTTCTCAGGCTTCAGATCAAACAATCTAAGGAAGGTATCCTGATTAACCAGGCCAAATATATCAAAGAGATTATCAAAAAGTTTGGCATGGAATCAAGCAAAAAAATTGGAACACCCATGAATCCTGCATGTAGACTTGATAAAGATGAAAATGGTACAAATATTGATCAAAAACTATATAGAGGTATGATCGGTTCTTTACTTTATTTAACAACCAGTAGACCTGATATTTTATTTAGTATTTGTATGTGTGCACGTTTTCAATCTAATCCAAAAGAATCACACATCATAGCTATTAAAAGAATCATCAAGTATCTTAAAGGCACATGCAATCTAAGATTATGGTATTCTAAGCATACATCTTTAAAATTAAGTAGTTATTCTGATGCTGATTATGGAGGCTGTAAAATTGATAGAAAAAGTACAAGTGACACTTATCAATTTCTAGGTGTCAACTTGATTTCATGGCACTGTCGTAAATAGAATTCTGTAGCACTGTCAACTACTGAAACAGAATATGTGGCTGTGAGAAGATGTTGTGCTCAAGTATTGTGGATTAAGCAACAACTAGAAAATTATGGTGTTGTCCAATCTAAAATTCCTATTAAATGTGATAACACTAGTGCTGTTAATTTATCTAGAAATCTAATTCAGCATTCTTGAACTAAGCATATAGAAATTAGACATCATTTCATTCGAGATCATGTTTTAAATAATGTCGTTGAATTAGAATTTGTACCTACTGAAGATCAACTTGCTAACATTTTTACTAAATCCCTTAGTCAAGGTAGATTTGAAAAGATTAAAGGCGAATTAGGCCTGTGTGACCCATTCTGAAAGTTTTGACCTAACTTTTTAAAAATAAGAAAAAATTATCTAGACATTTCAAAATTCCTTTTAGAGCATATGACAACCTCCTTTAGTAGTAAGAAACCCATAGAAACTTATTTTGTCATTTTTCAAGTTTTGACCTAGATTTGGGCTCGAGTCGACTCGAGCCACCTGCTGTTTCGGTGAGCCGAGGCTTTTTAAATAGGGCATCATAGGTTTGAATTTGTTATTTCTTTCCGCCCTTCTTATTTTCCCTTAGACATTTCCTTTTCCTAACCTAAGAAAATCTCCTAGAACACCTCTACACCCTTCCAAAATCCTTATTTAACCTAGATGGCTCCTACGAAAGCCATGGTAAAGAAGGCTAGGAAGGTTGTTCGGTCAGTGGCAGAGGAAAGGAGGACCGAACGAAGGTTGGACACTTCAAATCCATCAGAGGAACATCAAGAAGAGCATGAAGAAGAACAAGAAGCTCCAAGGCAGGTAATTTCGATGGAAAATAGGCAAGTAACCCCAAGCCAATGCATTGATTTCTCATTTCTAGAACAAGAGAGCTTGAAAATTCGTGATTGGTTAATTGGACAAGGTTGGAAGGATTTTTGCATGCTTAATCTTCCTACATATCCTAATCTTGTTAGACAGTTTTTCGAGAATATGTCTTTGGATGCTTTTCATATTGAATCTACTATGAAGGGGAAACACATTAAGATCAGTGAGCAAAAATTGTCTAATATTTTTCAAATACATAAAGAGGGAGAAGGTTATTTAGTATTGAAGGACAAACATAAAACACTAAGAATTATACTGGAAAGGACTAATGTGACTGGTGTGATACATGTTAGAGCCAACCAACTCTCATTGGAGATGAGGTTATTACATAATATCATTAGCCGCATCCTTTTACCCCGGATTGGGAGATTCGACTGGGTGAGCGAGAGAGACCTAGTCTTTATGAGATATTTAGTTAAGGGGGAGGCCCTCAATTTACCTTTTATTATGTTGTCACAGAGGAGGGAAGCTGCTCGTAGGGCATGAGCATGTCTTCCGTATGGTATGGTGTTTACTCTACTGTTTCAGGATGCCCATGTTGATTTGTCTTGAGAGGACAGCAAAACATTATTGCATACAGACAAATACAACTTAAAATCTTTGATCAGGATGGGATTCTTAAAGGTTGAGAGTCACTGGATTAGGAAGAGTTCAGGGCTTCCAGTGACTCATTCTGATGATGATTCAGGAAAGGATGATCAGGCAGCACAGGGACAGGATGCCGAGGTGGAGCCACATATTGACGAGGCTGGACCTTCAGAGCCAGCTCCTTCTACACCTCGATCACCTGTCAGAGGATCGACTGCTATTGGATCAGGTGATGATGACAGACTGCAGTATATACTGGATGAGATCTCTCGTCTTTAGAGAGGGAGATTAGAGACTGATGCCAGGATATCTGCACTTTAGTCAGAGATGTATCAGGGATTTCAGGATATTCTGACTATTCTTCAGTAGATTACAGCAGCTAGTCACTCTGCACCTACTCCTTCTGCAGCAGCACCAGACATTGGCACAGATTGTGGGCAGGGAGAGACAGTACACTTCACTGACACTCCTACAGCTACTACTCCTGCTGAGGCTGGCACTGGTACTGAGGATCCTAGTTCTGATATTGGAGACACTCCGGCGATAGAGATTTTATCTACTATCTGCACTCTCGCCTTATCTGTTGATCCTCCTACTGCTCGACCTACTCCTATTATGATTTCTTCTGAGCCTAGAGCTAAAGCTAAACTTAGAACCTCTAAGACTTCTACTCCTGTTAGGACCATACTTAGGGACCTTAGGCTTAGGTTCCTTAAATTCAAGCCTGCTCCTGGTATTTTAGAAGTCGGTTCCTCCTCTAGCGAGGAAGAGCCTAGTGATGATGATCCTAGACATTCATTTTGATGTTTTAGGACTTTATGTTTAGCATGTTTTGTTGTTTGTGATACTACTTTTGTCATGCCGAGGCACTTTTGTATTATATCATTCTTGTACTAACACTTTTCATATATATATATATCTTTTCATGATACATCTGATACATATTGTGAATAACTTAATTTCTGAATGAATGTTCTCCTTCTTATATATTTTTTTGTTGATGACAAAAAGGGGGAGAAGGGAGAAAGGAGAGAAGAGTGTGCATGAAAGTGTGAATATACATGAAAGTGTGAATATGAAAGTAAAAATATGAAGAAAATATTATTACAATAGTAAGGGGGAGCTTGTGTTAAGTTTTCATTAAACTCACTTCAAATACAAGTTAATGTTGTGAAGTTTTCAATACTTAGTACATGGATGACACATATGATACATTATGATACATTGTGTTGATACTTTTCAGTTTAACAATTTGATACTCTTCAGTTTAACAATTTGATACTCAACTTGGTTGGATACATACTATGTTAAATATTATTTGATACATGTGAATACGATGCATAGTAAATGTAAAATATTTTTAGATCCTGTTCATGCCCAGTGTTTTGTCATCATCAAAAAGGGGGAGATTGTTGACCCCTGGAATGATTTTGATGATCACAAAATATTGAAGCATGTATGTGTTACTAATTCTTTCAATTACTTGAGAAGTTTTTGCAGGAAAATATTTATCTTTAGTTTAATTGGTTTTTAAATTGGTTGAAAGGTAAACCAACATTGTATAGACTCTTTTGCACTTCAAGTTGTAAAAGCCCTAATTTTTCAACTATGTAATTTTGTAAAAGGGCTATAAAATTATAAAAAATAAGAGTAAGTAGATTAGCTCTTGTCGGATTCATATTTTGAAGAATTTTTGAGAAGTTTGAAGCTTTAAAGGAAGTTCTTGCAAGAGCCGACTCATGGATTAAGAGCCGACTCTTTCTAGCACAGCACAAAAAATTTCAGAGTTTCAGTACCTCGAGTCGACTAAGCCCCAAGAGCCAACTCATTGAAGAACACATGTTTTTGAAGTCTGAGACCTCGAGCCGACTCAAGCCCAGAAGAGCCGACTCGTCCAGAGTTATGTTTGTTAGTGACTGAGACTTCGAGCTGACTTTGCCTTGAAAAGCCGACTCAAGGAAAATGTTGATTTGTACTGATTGAAGGTTCGAGCCGACTCGCACAGAATTTTTGTTTGGGCTGTCTGAGACTTCGAGCTGACTCGTGGACCTCGAGCCGACTCGAGTAACCGTTTTCTGCACTCTAACGGCTAGTTGCTGAAAGTTGATTTTGAACTCCAAATGGTCTCCAACAGCTCTTTCCCGATTCCCTAGGCCCTACAACGGCTATATTTTATGAAAAACTATAAAATGGAGTATTTTTTTATGGATAAAACAATTTTTTGAGGGATTATTCTTTGATTTATCTTGGAAATTTGAAAAGTCTTCAAGTCTTTCACCAATCCACTTCAAGAGCATTGAAGATAGGATTCAAAGCTCCACCAACTTCTCTTCATCATTGAATCCACTCTTTGAAGAAGTAAAGAAGTAGCTTGAAGAGCATTAAAAGAGCATTCAATGCTAGGCTTCACCTTGATCTTCATCGGCAACATTTAAACAAACTCGGTTTGTAGTGTAGTTGCTTTATATTTTTCTCATATCTTTGTTTTCTCTCTAAGAACAGTAAGGGGTTGATCTTAAGAGAGGGTTAAAGGTTTTTAGGTGAACCTTGTGAAATCCTAAGTTGGGTTCTTGGTGATCCCGGTATAAAATCAAGTGTAGGGTTTCTTTGGTGATCCCGTTTAAAACCAAAGGAAGTTAGATTTTCTTTGGTGATCCCGGTAAAACCAAAGTGTATAGGTTTGGATTGTGAGCCTGGTAAAACAATCCGACTGTATTCCGGTTGGGGGATATAGTGAAAATCCCTAGTAGTGCTTGGATAGTGGACGTAGGAGCCGGTTGCTCCGAACCACTCTAAATTTTCTTGTATTTGTGTTTGTGCTTATTTTATCTTATTGCATTTACTTAATTGCTTTCGCATTGCATTTTGCACCACAACACCAAAAAAATTTTAAATTGCATATACTTGCCAAAAAATTTTATAATCACAATTCATTTCCTTCTTGGAAAGCCACCTGGGCAACACCTCACCATGCTTAAAGCGTTATGGTTAGTTGAACACGCTTCAATGTTCCATGTACTTGATTCTCTCAATATTTTCCTTTGTATTCCAGCCGTGGTGACGTGAAAATGGGCGACACACCATTATTTTCTATGTCCCTTCTGAATGCATGCATGCATTCACCTTTTTTTTTTTTTTTTTCTCCTTCAGATGAAATGATATGTGAACTGGGGTAAGCTTACTCTAATGGGGAATCTATAAACCAAAAGAATATTGGTAATCAGCAGGTGTGTCCCTCCCTTTTATACTTCACCGAAAGGTTCTTGCCAACTTAGTTTATTAGATTTTCGAGTTCTATGGCTTTATAAACACTTGTAATATATTATCATCCCTTGGTTCCCTTCGTTTAGGTTGGCTTTCTCGAGCAGTTCACCAAAGCAATGGTAAGATCCTTGTGCCAAAACTTTGGCCACAATCATCGTAGGCCCCTTGAAAGTTGGTGTGAAAGTGATTCTTTAGTGTCTACGCCTAACGCATGGCCTATAAAAAAAATGGTCTTGATTAAAAACTTGAGATTAGCATGCCTTAAATTGTGGAATCAATCAATAGGACCGGTGGTCCCGTGCCAAACCAAAGGGAGGTAGCAAAAATTATGGTCCAAGAACTCTTTTAGTGCACTACTTCAAAGCCATATATGTTGAGCTCCTTGCATAGCATTCAAATGCATAAGTTTGGAAAAGCGAGAAACTTGAAGAAGGAATTGGCGTTTGTTCTCTTCTTTATAGTTTGAACAAAGATTGGTGTTGTTCTCTTTATAGTTTGGATTATTACTTTGGAAAATGTTTCAAGGCACCGGGATTAATTAGCAAATGAAAAGGTGAAGCAACAAATTTTGTGAGTTACAACAATTCTTTCTTGCCACATTAGAAATTTGTTTAAATGGGCGTAATAAGAGATTCAAAGCTTCATCGTATACTATTTACTTACAACCTGATACAAACTAGGTTTCTAAATGATCAAAACAAACTATGTCAAGCCAAGAACATCAACATGGTTCTGTTACTTCATAGTATATTAAACTTTTTGCTGAAGTAGAATCTTTCATGAATTCCCCACCCGGTCCAGAGCACCAAACCATCAACTGAAATAATCTGTCGGATTGTTCAATCAGCAGATAAATGAACATTAAATAATCTTTTCTCAAGTAAGATCTCAGGACCAAAAATTACTCCCCAAATTGCAACCTTGGATGCATTTGAAGTACACCGCAACCTAAACTAGTAGTAATCTTGGCCGTTCTCCATTTACCATTATTTGAAGGTGCTCGCGGTTTATAAATGTATTGATATATTTGTGTGCTCTATTATATCTCTTTTTTCTTTTTTCGCCTGAAGAATAGAGGGAGTCTATTATATCATTAATATAAGTTACATTTAAAAGTTTAGAACTAAAGTTCGAATATATTAAATTCTTGAATAGTTTGCCAATTCATGGAAACTTCATCCCTCCTCGCGGGAGGGCATAAAGCCTACATCATGAGCATATGGGAGGTTGGTCTAAAGAGTAGAAATGAATATAAAATATAAAGACAATTTACATCCCTTTTTTAAACATGATATTATATAAACAAAAGCATACCCTTCAAAGCAAGGTCAGTGTAGGGTGGCCTCCCATTGAATACGGAAGCTTAGCATGCCTTTTTCTGTATAAATAGACAGGGATTGGACAGGCTGGTCCAAAGGGTAGAAAAGAATATAAAATATAAAGACAAGTTACATGATTTTTAAACATGAAATTATATGAACAAAAGCATACCTTTCGGAAGCTTGGTATGCCTTTCCTGTATAAATAAACAGGGATTGCAGATCCCACCAAAAAATATAAGGAAAAATGGAGGTGTTGATGTCCTCTACCAAACCAAAAGACCTAACTCAAAAGTTTCTTTGAGATTACTGAAGTAAAAATATAAGAGCCTTGTTAGAGCGTGCTATAGAAATTAAGTTTCCTAATAGGATATTCATTCTTGGAAGTGATTGGTGGTTGGACCAGGTCTACTGCTCAGCTAGTGGACCAGTCCAATTATGAAGCAATGCGTATATGGATGCACAAATAAAAAATGAGTACAATACATGCTGTCCGTGTATGTTGCTACGTGGTTGGATTGATCCAACAACTAAATAATGGATCTGATTTGACTAAAAATTATATAATTTTTGGGGCTTTTAGATGGCCTGTACATCCTCTCTGTTCCTCTTTCTTTCTTTCTTTCTGGTAGAACTTGCATGGAAAGGCCTTCCCTTCCTATTTTTTTCAAAAATGAAAATAAAAAAAAAAAAAAAAAAAAGAAAGAGGGACAAACACATCAATTAGGTTGTCGCATCATATAATTTTTTGAAATTTATAGATTTGAGCATAATTTAATTGTCGCTAAATAGCCTTTTGAGTTGCCAAGTAAAGTTGCATTACGAAGCATAAGTTGGAGGGCACATGGACATCAAAACGGACATTATTATGTGATCCTATCTAAACTAAAGATTATGACTTAGGGTGCCATGAGATTGCCTTGAAAGGCGCCAAAGATAAAATAAATAAATCCTGCCCACTAGATTTAGCAAGGTACAACCATTTACATCAAACAATAGTGCCAAATCTTTTAATAAATATAACTTTTTTTTACAAAAAAAATGCATTTTATATTCAAGGCCGTTATACCCTAATGGCTCGCTGTCGGACTGAACCGGCCCCTCTTTGCGGTCCGGCCGGGCCGCTTTTCTAAAGCTCCAACGGCCCACTGCTTACCTTCGGAGATCCGATCCACTGGAGTGGAGGTCCGACGGCCAGCTCCTGCTGAGGTCCGGCCCACTGCTTTCCTTCGGAGATCCGACCCACTGGAGTGGAGGTCCGACGGCCCGCTCCTGCTGAGGTCCGGCTCACTGCTCCCCTTCGGACACTCTCTTCCGGAGGATCAATAGGCCCATCCGGTCGGCGTCCGACTGGACCACTTCAGGGTCTGGAGAAGTCCAGAAACCACTTCTGTTGTAACGAACTCTTGCCACATCAGCGATACTGCTCCACCACTTCCACGATGCTGCCCTATCCGGATGCCACGTGGCCATTCTCCAGATTCTCCTAGGAGCAGATCGATCTTTTTTGGACTCTTCCCTAACAGATTTTGGACTGTTCCGCGCCTATATAAGGTGCCCAGGGGACCCCGTTTTAAGCTAAGGATTCTCTTCCCTCTCCTTACGCTATCTCCTTGATTCCTCCATTCTGTTATCTTCAAGCTCTTGCTAACTTAGGCATCGGAGGGTCCCTCGCCGGAACTCCACCGGCATCTTGGAGACTTTGTTGCAGGTCTATCGGGCGGGGAGAACTCCAGCACAACCGATCGGACCCAGTCCAGGAGAAGTCGCTGCAACAGATTGGCGCTAGAGGAAGGGCGGCGCCCCCTTCCCTAAAAGGAGGAATCCATCTGCCCAACCAAGTAATGGCTAAGGGAAGAGCTCCAAATGCTACTGCCAGAAGAGATCTTTCCCCATCCAGGTCTGAGGGACCTCCCAGGAAAAATGACGCCACCGCCGCTGTCGCTGAGCCTACCATTACTCTAGGACTGTAGCAGTTCCAGATGTTAATGAATTGCATCGAAATGCTAACCACCGTGGTTCAGCATTTCCAGGAAATGGCTAACAATCGACAGCAACTGCCAGCTACTTCCTGCACTAATCCTCTAATTGCCGCTGAGGGAAGCTGCAGCCGGAGGTCCCTCAGCATCATTCTCACGCCGCCGCGGAGGCCCAAAGATCCTTGGACGCTCGTGCCGATGGCAAGAGGGCAAGATCTGCTTCGCCTTTCTTCACCGAATCCGTCCCTGCCGGTGTTCGGCCTACCGCCGAACTCCTGAGAGACTATACTAGCAAGATTTTGCGCATGCAGAAGCGCATTGCAGAAATTGCTAACTGGCAGAAGGCTGAAGGGGGGTAGGTATACGATTCCTGTCCCCTGTTCTCCGATGAGATCCTCACGGAGACGATTCTCCGCCACTTCAAAATACCTCAGGTGGACCCTTACGACGGCACCACCGATCCGTTGGACCATCTGGGCACCTACAAGGCCCACATGATGGTATAGGGCGCCTCCGACGCTCTTCACTGTATCGCATTCCCAGCAACCCTGAAGAAAATCGCTCAGATGTGGTTCAATGCCATCCGATCATGTACGATATACTCTTTCTCTCAGCTCGAAAATCTTTTTCTCTTCCATTTCAGGACATGCAGTCGAACTCCAAGAAACACTGACTGCCTCTTCCTCGTACTGCAAAAGAAGGGGGAGACCCTCCGAGATTACATGGCCCATTTCAATTCAGTGGCCATGGAGGTCCCGGATCTGAATGAAGCGGTAGATATGTCGACCTTCAAACGAGGGCTCCGCTTGTCCAGGCTTACTTTCTCCCTGGACAAGAGGTTTCCAGAGAGCTACAGTGAGCTCCTGGCCAGGGCACAGAAGTACGCTCTGGCGGAAGAACAAGCGGCCAGCCGATGCCAAGCAGAGGGAAGGCTGGCCCCCAAGAAGCGGAACGACAAAGCTCTAGGGCAGCCCACTTCCGAAAGTCCGATTCCGGTTGGCAAAGGCTCTAAGGCAGCCCACTTCCGAAAGTCTGACTCCGGTCGGCAAAGGCTCTAAGGCAGTCTACTTTCGAAAGTCCGACTCCGGTCAGCAAAGGCTCTAGGGCAGCCCACTTTCGAAAGTCCGACTCCGGACGACAAAGGCTTTAGGGCAGCCCACTTCTGAAAGTCCGACTCCGGTCAGCAAAGGCTCTAGGACAGCTCACTTTTGAAAGTTCGACTCCGATCGGCAAAGGCTCTAGGACAGCCCACTTCCGAAAGTCTGACGCCGGTCGGCAAAGGCTCTAGGGCAGCCCATTTCTGAAAGTCTGATTTCGGTCGGCAAAGGCTCTAGGGCAACCCACTTCCGAAAGTCCGACTCTGGTCGGTAAAGGCTCTAAGGCAGCCCACTTCCAAAAGTCCGACTCTAGTCGGCAAAGGCTTTAGGGCAGCATACTTCCAAAAGTTTGACTCCGGTTAGTAAAGACTCTAAGACAGCCCACTTCCGAAAGTCCGACTCTGGCCGGCAAAGGCTCTAGGGCAGCCCACTTTCGAAAGTCCGGCTCCAATCGGCAAAGGCTCTAGGGCAGCTCATCTCCGAAAGTCCGATTTCGATCGGCAAAGGCTCTAAGGCAGCCCACTTCCGAAAGTCCGACTTCGATCGGCAAAGACTCTAGGGCAGCCCACTTCCGAAAGTCCGATTCCGGTCGGTAAAGGTTCTAAGGCAACCCACTTCTGAAAGTTTGACTCCGGTCGGCAAAGGCTCTAAGACAGCCCACTTCTAAAAGTCCGACTCCGGTCGGCAAAGGCTCTAAGGCAGTCCACTTCCGAAAGTCCGACTTCGGTCGGTAAAGGCTCTAAGGCAGCCCACTTCCGAAAGTCCGACTCCGGTAGGCAAAGGCTCTAATGCAGCCTACTTCCGAAAGTCCGACTCCAGTCAGCAAAGGCTCTAGGGCAGCCCACTTCCGAAAGTCCGACTTCGGTCGGCAAAGGCTCTAGAGCAGCCCACTTCCGAAAGTCCGACTCCGATCGGGAAAGACTCTAAGGCAGCCCACCTTCGAAAGTCCGACTCCGGTCGACAAAGGCTCTAAAGCAGCCCACTTTGGAAAGTCTGACTCCGGTCGGCAAAGGCTCTAGGGCAACCCACTTCCGAAAGTTCGACTCCGGTCGGCAAAGGCTCTAGGGTAGCCTACTTCCGAAAGTCCGACTCCGGTCGGCAAATGCTTTAAAGCAGCCCACTTCTAAAAGTCCGGCTCTGGCCAGCAACATCCTCGGGTTCGGACCAGCTGACGGACCAATACTTGGAAAAAACCCTAAATGAATTGGTTCAGCCTGAGCTATAGTCCTTCGCCCACCTGCACTCTCTTTGAGTCCGGATTAGTCGACGGACCAATACTAGGAAGAAAATCCTAAGCGAATTGGTCCGGCCTGGGCCGCAATCCGACAGTAGCCTCAACCACCTTCGACTTCGGATGAGCCGACAGACCAACACTTAGGGTAAAAATCCTAAAACAGCTTGGTCCGGCTCGAGCTACTATTCGACATCTACTTCGGAGGTCCGGTCGTCCGCTCAGACTAGCCGACGGGCGAACACGTAGAAAGTTTTTCAGAAGATATTGCTTTGGCAAGTCTTGTCAGTCAGCAATACAAACATGCGAAACAGGCATTATAAAGAAGAAGATTTTCTATTATATTGAAAGGTTCTTTACAAAATAGAAGGTCAGGCCTTTACAAACATCTAAGTATGACCCTCGAAAAGTACAGGAGGGACGTCGACTTCGATTTCCTTGATGCCTTCTGAAGCTCCAATGGAAGTAGCCGCTATCCCCGTGTCAGCTTTGATTTGAGCGTCCGATCCAGCCCTCGCTTCAACGGCCTCGACTGGGGCCTTGACCACAACGGCAGTCGGATCCATCGCCTCCACGCTCTCCTCTTCCACCGGCTTCGGCGGTTGAAGGAAGGAGAGATCGAGGTCTGGGAAGGTGGCGCCAACCTTCCCCAGACACTCGTATTCGTAGCCGAAGCCGACTATCCCGGCTTTGTTCATCTCCTCCATGAAGTCTTCGGAGGTCTTGTATTCTGCAACGGCCTTTTCGGTGGCCGTCTTCAACAATTCTTGGGTCATCTTCAGTAGACCCTTGTATTGCTCAGCCACCGCCTGGTGGCCCCTTGAGCGCGCTTCGGCTTCGACCAGGCGCCCCTCCTCTTCTGTCAGCCGGCGGGTCAGGGCTTTGACCTTTCGCCTCTTGTCTTTCAGCTTTGCCTCCCCGTCGGCCTCCAGGACCAATGAGTCCTCGATTTGCTTCCTTTGGGCCTCCAACTCGACCCGTAGGGTGGACACTTCTGCCTCGGCTGCCCGAAGACTGGTCAACTCTGTCCTGGAGGCTATCAGCGCCACCCAGGCAGTGTCTCTTGCAGCCTTTACCGCCTCAGCCCTTTTGGTCAGGTGCTCCTTCAGATGGAGCAACTCGCCCAGGCCATCGTTCACTAGTAGCAAGTCCCAGATGAGTTGTCGACAGATACATAGTTAGAAAATTATAAGCAGTAAAGCAAGAACTAAAGGCTTACGCTTGAAACTTACCCCCAACAAGTGGTGAAGGGTACTCCGGACAGCCTCATTCACCGACCGGTCATCGACACCGGTAACAGCCCTCTTGGGCTGTTCTCTGACCCCTTCGGCATCGCGGATGGTGCACTGCCTCTGGTGCTCCTCATCACCGTCAACGTCGTCGGTCCTCCCCTGGGGGGCCGTTGGCCCTTCAGCCGCTTGGTCCCCCCGGACCGTCAAGGAAGCCTCCTCCGTCAGATCTAGTGGCGGAGAGGATGGAGTCGCTTCTACTCTTGCCAGTGCCGAACGTTCCTCCTCCACTCGGGCGGCTGACTACCCAACCGAATAAGATCGCTCCGATGCCATCACCCTTCGGCAATCTGCCAACGACATGTCGTCTTCCGACTCCATCGACACTACCATGGCTGACGGCTCCTCCGTCCGTCGCTTCTTTGGCCCCTCGGGCGCCGGCTCTGCCACCTTCTGCCTCTTTGGCTCTCAAGGAGCCGGCTCAGAAATGTGAACGGCCCTCCTCTGTGCTGACCGCGCTGAAAGAGTAGCCCGATCCATTTTCATTTTGCCACCTGCCAACAAACAAGTCCAGAATCAGTCATAACAACAAAACCAACAAAAGAAGGAAGGTTAGGTCCCTTTCAACGGCCTCCGTCCTACCCAGCATTTGGTGCTGGCTGATTCCAACCTGATGGAGACTCCCTTCATGGAGCATGAAGCCGACAAACTTTGGGTCCTCATTGTTCAGCTTATGGAAGTCAGCCTCATTAGCCCTCGACACCTTCCTCCCATTCAGAACATTCGGCCTCGACTCCCTCCACGCCGCCTCAAAGCCCCACGGCTCTAGACTATCTACAAAGAAGAATCGGGACTTCCATCCATGGATGGTTGACGGAAGTCCCCCTAGTATCTTTTGGTTAGGGCGGGGACTAAACATCCACCACTCATGACTCCAGAAATCCTACTTTAAAAGGAAAAAATTTGAAAATAAGGTCAGCCTCAGCTCAATATCGGCCTCCCGACAAAGGACCACAAAATCACAGAGCACCCGAATGCTGTTCGGGGTCAGCTGGGAAGGTGTAATCCTATACATGTTGAAAACCTGGATGAAGAAATCATGGATCGAAAATCGGAGGCCAGCCTTCAGGTGGTCTTCGTATAAAGGGAGGGCTCCTAAATTTAGGGGGTCATTCACCCTACCCTCACTGCTGGGGACGGTCAGATGCAAGGTAGAAGGGATGCTGTATACAACCCTAAGACCCTCTACCCTTTTCCGGGTCATGGTTGAAGAGATATCATACGGACCGGGTTCCCTATTCCCACGAGCCGAACTCCGACTCCCAGAGGCCATCCTAATGGAGTTGTAGAAAAGGAGAAAGACGGATGCGGGATTAACCTGGACTTTCGACTTCCTAAAGGAGCTAGAGTGGCGGAAGGAGGAAGCTTTCTCTTCGAGCCTGGGTACGGTGGAAAGCTCCCTCTGAACCATGGTTCCTCCCTTTTATAGGCACCGGGGGGCAGTTTCCCAACGGGCCCCCCACGTGCCATGACCCGATAGCAAACAACGTGTTTCTTGGGTTTAGCAAGAATTCGATGGGACGTGCCGGATGGTATCCGGTCGCGATCCACATGACTGTCAAAACAACGGTGGATGGATCGCTTAAGACACCACGTCGATAGCTCGGATGAGGCCACGTGGCCCGCATCGCATCGGAAACTCAACAGTCATGCATTTCCGGACTAGCGCTCCTCATCATGCACCGTACCAGCAATAACTGCCCCTCCAGCCTCTACTAATCCAATGCTGACACCTGTCCAAGAGTGAAAACTGAAGCAGAAGGCTGCCGGTCGCAGCACGCCAAATCAGATTTGCCATCATCTTGAGGACTGACGCATTAATTACCAAGTAACGCCCTCGTCCTTCGAGCCTGCAAGCTCGCTCGAAGGCCAAGGGCAGGGGGGACAACCATTATACCCTAACGGCTCGTTGTTGGACTAAACCGGCCCCTCTTTGCAATCCGGTCGGGCTGCTTTTCTAAAGCTCCAACGGCCCACTGCTTTCCTTCGGAGATCCGGCCCACTTCTTTCCTTCGAAGATCCGATCCACTGGAGTGGAGGTCCGACGGCCCGCTCCTGCTGAGATCCGGCCCACTTCTTTCCTTCGAAGATCCGACCCACTGGAGTGGAGGTCCGACGGCCCGCTCCTACTGAGGTCCAGCTCACTGCTCCCCTTCGGACACTCTCTTCCGGAGGATCAATAGGCCCATCCGGTCGGCATCCGACTGGACCACTTCAGGGTCTGGAGAAGTCCAGAAACCACTTATGTTGTAACGAACTCTTGCCACATCAGTGGTACTACTCCACTACTCCCACGATGCTACCCTATCTGGACCCATGTGGCTACTCTCCAGATTCTCCTAGGAGCAAATCGGTCTTTTTTGGACTCCTCCCTAATGGATTTTGGACTGTTCCGTGCCTATATAAGGTGCCCTGGGGACCCCGTTTTAAGCTAAGGACTCTCTTCCCTCTCCTTACGCTATCTCCTTGATTCCTCCATTCTGTTACCTTCAAGCTCTTGCTAACTTAGGCATCGAAGGGTCCCCCACCAGAACACCACCAGCGTCTTGGGGATTTTGTTGCAGGTCTATCGGGTGGGGAGAACTCCAGCACAGCCGACCAGACTCGGTCCAGGAGAAGTCGCCGCAACAAAGGCCAATAATTTGAAGACATTAGCCACATGATCGCATCTACATTTTTTATTCTCCATACTTGTTGCTAGCTCTTCAGAACCTTTTTCCTATCTTAGATTTTTTTTAAAGAGGATTTTGTAAATAACAATCAGATATTTTAAGAAGATTTTGCTAACAATGCAAGCTTATTAAACAATTGGATGCCTAATATGGCTATATCTGCTGACGTGGAATCCATCTAGGCGCTAGTTATCGGCTAGTAGATGGAGGCGCCACCTAAGCCTGGCACCCAAGCAAGGAGCCGAAGTGGATCCCCTGTCGAGGTCAGCTCCCGATCGAGGTCGAACTCAAGCTGCCACCAAGCAAAGAACAGGAGGCGACGGAGATTCAAATTATGGTGGGAAAGAAGGTTGCCTTCACCTAGACCCCACCTCTGAGACAGTACAACTGACATACGACAGCCCACCGCCTGAGGCCTGCAGAGGAAGGCGCCTTGTCAGAGCACCGGGGCCCTCTTAGACCCCAGTTTACACTGATCAAGAAGGAATGTCCCTTTCAAGGTATGGTGCTCCCCAGTCCGCCGTCTATACCATCCACAAGTAGGAGGCTGTGCCAGAGGATTCAGACCTTGGGGCGGTCGCTCGCATGTTAATGCTTCGCCAGGTTTCCTGAAACATGGCGACCAACCAGAGCGTCAGAGCTAGCAACCTGATTCCCCACCTCAAAGGGGCTAATGGGAGCTCACGCACAGTTCCCGCATGCTGCCAGGTGTCAGCCCCTACGACTCCCTCGAAAAGGGGAACACCTGAAAAGCAAGCACGAGGTCACACACGGCCTCTCCATATAAAAACAAAAGAGGGGCCTCCAAATGAAAGGAGAGAATAAGAGGCAAAACCAGCATGGGGTAAAAGAGGTAAAGGTTGGCACACAGAAGGGAAGAACAAACTAGATGCAATGCTCTAGGGGCTATCGAAAAATTCGTCGGAAGAATCCCACGGACACAGCCGACTCTGCTCCAGTCCTTTTTCTCTGTTAACTCCCTACACTCACTTTCTTTTCTAAAAAACATGACCCCTAAATGTGGAAACCTCACCGGAATCCATCGAGGGGGATCTGTTCTCCTAGATTGCCCATTGACTTGATCGTCGGAGTGCCCCCGCCGGAATCCCTGGCTAGGGTCTCTTTTCTTTTGCAGGGGTTTGGGAACGTGCACGGGATCCCAGGCGAGGGGAGCGATGCCTGATACCGCGCCAAAGCTACAGGCCACAACGATCCAAGCGGCAACAGATTAGCGCGCAAGGTAGGGGGGAAGACATAAGACGTAGAAACATCAGTCAAACTAGTCCCCCCAGCGCAAAAGCGGCTCCACTTGAGGCATGGTGGCAACACGCGCACAGGTAGCCCCCGCTAGCTGTGTGGAGGGCCCTCTTTCCCACAGAGGTCCATGTAGCCCAAAGGAGGAGCTCCCCACTCCACCACAACTGCCTCCAGTGGATGTCCAACCCACCGCACTTGCCCAGCAAATGCAAATGTTGTCTGCGACGGTGCGGCAGTTACAACACCAACGATGGCCCCTAGCAATCTACCAGCAGCCAGGGACCTCTGCGACCCGAGTTTCCATCTTCCGTGGCAGTTCGCGTACCTTCCAAGAAAGGTCTTCGCAGCTGTGGACCACGATCGATCTCTAGGGGAGGCTCCGGAGGCACGTAGGCCCGGGCCAAACCCTAGTTTCCGAGTGGGGCCCAAGCCAAAGAGCAGTCCTATTCCAGAAAAAGTATGCACCTTTCTCCTCGCTCCGAGGTTGAAGACCCTCATGGAGAGTGAGGGCGAGTCCTACCTACACCACCCTCCCCTATTGGGGCCGTCTGGTGGCCGTGACAAGACGAAATACAGCTGACTCCACCACAACCATGGCCACGATACCGAGGGTTGCCGCCACCTCAAAAGAGAGATCAAAGATCTGATAAGGAGAGGCCACCTCGGGAAGTTCGTGGGGGGCACGACCCCTGCAAAGCCCCAGGCACTTATGACTTTTCCTCCTGCCCCTGCTGTCGACAACCAGCCCATCGGGAAGCTCGTGGGCATGATGTGCTGAGAGGGGCAAGCTCCCTCCAAACTGGGAAGGCCCCTACGGAGTAGTCGAGGTCCTTCCACCTGGAGCCTACCGCCTAATATCGACGGCAACAAAAGCCCAAGGGCTTACCTTCAAAAATGTAAGGCTCCCCCCTTTATTCAATAAAGTTTCTTTCCAGTGCAATGTTGTCTTTGCCCTGCAGAAAAATCATCGCTTGACTCCGGGCCTGGCGATCCAAAGTTGGGAGCCACGGCACCCCGCACCAAAGCCGGAAGCCGCAGTGCCCCACATCTAAGCCCGAAAACTCCCGAAGCCCGATACTCTAAGCCCGAAAACTTTCGAAGCTCGGCACTCTAAGTCAGGATGTAGCACCTCGCTAGGAGCCACCATCATCCTGTATTTAAGCCCGAAAACTCCCGAAGCCCAGCACTCTAAGCCCAAAAACTTTCAAAGTCCGACACTCTAAGTCGGGATGTAGCACCCCGCCGGGAGCCACCAATGTCCCGCATTTAAGTCCAGAAACTTTTGAAGCTCGGTACACTAAGCCCGGAAACTCCCAAAGCCCGGCACTCTAAACTTGGAAACTTCCGAAGCCCGGCACTCTAAGTCGGGATGTAGCACCCTGCCGGGAGCCACCAGCACCCCGTATTTAGGCCCGGAAAACTCCTGAAGCCCCGCACCTATCACCGTGCTCACAGTCCGGAGATGCCAGCGAGACCCCTCCAGAAGTTTCGCCATCTACCGCCTGACTCACAGCCCATCGCCTAAAGTCGGGAGACTCTTGAAGCCCTGCACCTATCATCGTGCTCACAATCCGGAGATGTTAGTGGGACCCCCCAGAAGTTCTGCCGTCTACCGCCTGACTCATAGCCCGGCGCCTAAAGCCAGAAAACTTTTGAAACCCCGCACATGTCGCCATGCTTACAGTCCAGAGATGTCAGCTAATTCTCTTATTTATGTGATATTTCTTTATTGATTATTACAACTATTATACTGATATCTTTTCATTGTTCATAATTTATTGATATGTTAGGATAGGAGTTGGTTGCCGCTCGGGGAGTACTATCAAACATTAATGGTTTATGTCATTACTTTGTATTATCTTTAATCAACTGTAGATCTACTGTATGGTTTGTGATGTGTTGTTGTTTCTATCTTTGCATGTATTACTATTTTCACATGACTTTGTATTATGTTTGATTGTTTAACATACTTTAATTAACTTTTTAAGAAATAAGTGATTGTTAAGTGGAGTTTGTGCTTAATTAATTTCCTTTTAAGTTATTGTATATCACAGTTATGGATCCTAGTCCATCAGATCATAGAGTACTATATGATCAGGATTCACATAGATCATGTTTAGTATGGGACGGGCAGGATATTGCTATTTTGTAGTGTCGATGTCGAGAGATGATATGCAGAGATCGATACCCCTAGATAGGCGCATATTGCATTTCTTGATGTAGTCAAGATTTTATGGTCTTGCTCATATGGGATTTATTAAATTGCACTAGCATTTGATTACTGATCTTGTCAAGCACTGGCATTCAGAAACACATACATTTTATTTTCTATATGAAAAGTGCATATCACTCTACAGGATATTGCTATTCAGCTAGGTTTGCCAGTTGATGGTCTATTGGAGTCCACCGTCTACCGCCTAACTCATAGCTCGATTCTTAAAGTCGAAAAACTTCTAAAACCCTGCACCTATCGTCATGCTCACAGTCCGGAGATGTCAGCTGATTCTCTTATTTATGTGATATTTCTTTATTGATTATTACAACTACTATACTGATATCTTTCATTGTTCATAATTTATTGATATGTCAGGATAGGAGTTGGTTGCCGCTCGGGGAGTACTATCAAACATTAATGGTTTATGTCATTATTTTGTATTATCTTTGATCGATTATAGATCTACTGTATGGTTTGTGATGTATTGTTGTTTCTATCTTTGCGTGTATTATTATTTCTGCATGACTTTGTATTATGTTTGATTGTTTAACATACTTTAATTAACTTTTTAAGAAATAAGTGATTGTTAAGTGGAGTTTGTGCTTAATTAATTTTCTTTTAAGTTATTGTATATCACAGTTATGGATCCTAGTCCATCAAATCGTAGAGTACTATATGATCAGGATTCACATAGATCATGCTTAGTATGGGACGGGCAGGATACTGCTATTTTGTAGTGTCGATGTCGAGAGATGGTATGCAGAGATCAATACCCCTAGATAAGTGCATATTGCCTTTTTTGATGCAGTCAAGACTTTATGATCTTGCTCATATGGGATTTATTAAATTGGACTAACATTTGATTACTGATCTTGTCGAGCATTGGCATCCAGAAACATATATATTTCATTTTCCATATAAAAAGTGCACCATCACTCTACAGGATATTGCTATTCAGCTAGGTTTGCCAGTTGATGGTCTACTGGTGATAGGTACTACACAGGTAGACTGGAGACAACTTTGTTAGGATTTATTAGGGGTTATCCCACCACAGGGTAGACTCTAGGGATCATGTTTAAGCCTGATCTGGTTAGTTGAGCAGTTTCATGAGTTAGCATTTGATGTCGACAAAATAGTCATACAGCACTATGCTAGAGCTTATATTTTGTAGCTGATGGATGGATATTTATTCCTGGATAAATTTGGAATCCTGATGTATCTCATGTTTCTACCCCTACTAGCGGACTTAGAAATTGCTAGACACTATAGTTGGGGTAGTGCAGGGCTCGCATAGTTGTATAGAGAGATATGTAGGGCAAGTAGGAGAGATGCTACTGATATAGCCGGTCCTTCGTTACTACTATAATTATGGACATGGGATAGATTTTTGATCCTTGCATCCCGCAGAATACTACAACAGGCTTTAGATCCTATAGTCGATTTTGATGATGGTGGAGCTGGTTTACCATAGAGTCTGTTAGGGATGTTGTAAGTTTTATGCTTATATCATACTTTATAACTAACATTATTTATTAAATTATTTAACTAATTTAATTTATTTATTATGTAGATGGAGAGATGTTTTTTCTCTGACTGAGGTACCTACACATGTGATCTCTTCATATCGATACTTACTAGATCACTTGAGAGCAGAGCATGTTGGGACTATAGCTTATTATTTTTTTAATGATTGATGATTACTATATTTTCTTGTTTAATGAATTATATTTTATATTCTTTATAAACAGGTGATATAGCAGCCATATACTACCGATATTCTTATACAGCTACCAGATTATTACTTGCATGGTCAGGATATCTGGTGTACTCGAGTGCCACTTGTATATTTTAATATAGTAGAGTGGTACTTTGTTGATAAAGTGATGAGCCTGTTCGAGATTCGATAGATCGTACTAGAGCAGTGTCATACAGATTCTGCACTGCACCATATCGATCTCAGGGGATGATTCGAGCAGGACTGGTCAGTCACTCATCAACATTATATTCCGCTATGGATTAGCCGACATAATTATATTATGATAGTGCTCCAATTGATGGTATCATGGATTATCACGATCCTTATATGCAGCGGTATCACAGTATCACTCGATGATTTATTAGTTGTGATAGTACGATGTATGATTACCTAGTAAGTAATTTTATTTTTTGCTATTAATAATGTCAATGTATACTTATTTTACTTCCAAAAACTCATTAATTATTTATAGAACAGTAGCATCATGATGATATATGATCTTGCTTAGTCAGGTTCCATATCGATGGTCTCGAAGACTATACAGGATATATGTCATTCTGTCCTTCATACTGTCGACGAGCATGCACGTATCCCGTTAGGTGCATTTGTTCAAGAGGTCGACAAAGAGGATGAGACTCTTTTGCTTTTCTCGTATGCATCTTCATCGGGAGCACCTCCTCCAGCTCAGCACAGATGAGGTACTCGATGATATAGTACCTCTCTATATACGATGCCAGAGTTTACATCATACATGTCTGCGCCCAGTTACCTTCATGATGATGCGAGACAATTTACATCTATTGAGGATGCGGCTGCATTTTTTGATTATACTACTGCACCAGACTACATGATGCATCATGATTATTCAAGACATCGATAACAGTGCTATGGTGAGGGATCGTCGCATCAGGTATCTTCATAGCAGGCATTCACTGATGTAAAGCATATGACGGAGCATCAAGGACCAAGTGAAGTTGAACCCATGCCTCGTCGAAAGTAGCCTGCACGTAGGAGGAGATGGTGAGTATGTGAAACTTAGGATATTTTTTTATTTATGTATTCCATTTATGAAATTTTATTCAAAATTTTTGTATTTCTTATTATCACTTGAATGATAATTATTTTAAAATTTTCATTGATGACATGTGATTTGTTATTCAATAATTATTTCAAAAAATAAAAAATATAGTTGCAATCGTGGAAATATTTAAATCCATTAATTTTGATTTATTAATTTTGTAAGAAAAGTGTACCTTAAAGTTAGAGTGTCTTTTTATAATAATTAAATCAAAATCGAATAATATATTTCAAAAAATTAATATTTTTATATTTTAATCATTTTTAGTTTTTTATATTAAATTTCAGGGATTTTCATTTATAATTATTATTTTTTTATTCTTTCTATGTTAATCTTAATTATTTATTCATGAAAATGTTATATAAATATTATTTAGAAAAAATTAAATCATCCCAGTAGAAAGGAAAAATTGTATAATTAAACTTATGCAAGCTTATTAAATTAATTAATACTAATATTTTATTTAATTTTTTATTTTAATATATTAGTTACTATTAATCAACTAAGATATTAAATATTCTATATTTTTTATATATTATATATATATATTATTTACAAATATATAAAAAGATAGAAGAAGATGGAAAAATAAATTATTTACAAATAATTTATAACATTAATTTATCAAATTCATAATAAAAAATAAATTTTATATAATAATTACTTTATTATTCATGTCATTAAAATTATTTAAATCCATTAATTTTGATTTTTTATTTTCAAAATATATATTTTAATATAACCATACAACATATATGTAATATATATTTTGTAAGAAAAATTAACTTTAAATCTATATACTCGGTTTTTGATAATAATTTAATAATTATCAAATAAAATATTTTAATATAGTAAAGAATACCAGGGCGGTCGATGCATATGTCAGATGCCAAAGCATGCCATGGTGGACAAGACATGCATTCCACGCATAAGGGACGGGCGTCGAGGCCCTACATGCACGCGGGCACCGACCACAGCAAGACCGGGCACAGGACACAAGCGACAGCGAGGCATGGCATTTTCGAGTGCGAGGCATCGGCCATGCAGGCACAGGGCAAGGCACGATCTACCAAAGACACCGGACATGAGCTGGCACGGAGCATGGCACGGCCGGCCGCTTATCATGCACAGCATGGTGCGGGGCTCGCGAGGGCACGGGGGCATACCACGGCCCGGTGATAGGCATGGAACGTAGAGACGCGGGGCATGCCCGGATTCGGAACATTATAACATTAATATAAAAATAAATATTAAATTATTTCAAAATAATGTAATTAATTAATAAACTCAAGAAGTTAATGTAAAATAATTTTCATATAATAATTATTTTAATGTAACATATAAATTTAAATTATGTTTATTTTTTAATTACTAATTCTATAATATATATTAAACCGTTATGGAAATCGCAGGAGCTACCTGCGATTTCAACTTCTACTGAAAGCGCAGGCAGCACCTGTGATTTCAGCTAAGCTAAAATCGTATCACCCGTGATTTCATAAAATCGCGGGTACCACCCGTGATTTCATAAAATCGCGGGTACCACCCGTGATTTCAGTGTCTACCTAGCCTCAATGTAAGCGCCGACACCTATTTTGATAAATAAAAACCTAACTACCCCGTAAATATATATTAAAACCGTATTATTTTAAAAAAAAATTCCAATAGGATATAGTTAATGAAAACATGGTTTTTTTTTAGCCTAAAAGTCATTTGATATAAGTTATATCGGATATACTTGATGTAACAAATTTTCAAAATAAATAAATATTTTGTAGCCAATTAAAATATGGCAGCAAATATGAGAGTCCAATAAGGTATAGTCAATGAAAACATGATATTTTTCTTTTAGCCTAACTCATAAGTCACTTCATATAAGTTATATGGAAAACATTTGATGCAACAAATCTTCAAGGCAAATAAATATTTTGTAGCCAAACAAAGTATGGCAGCAGATATGAGAGTCCAATAGGGTGTGGCCAACGAAAACATGGTATTTTCTTTTTAGCCTAACTCATAAGTCACTTTATATAAGTCATATGGAATACACTTGATGCAACAAATCTTCAAGGCAAATAAATATTTTGTTGCCAATCAAAGTATGGCAGCGGATATGGGAGCCCAATAGGGTGTAGCCAATGAAGACATGGTATTTTCCTTTTAGCCTAACTGATGAGTCACTTCATATAAGTTATATGGAATATACTTGATGCAACAAATCTTCAAGGCAAATAAATATTTTGTTGCCAATTAAAGTTTGGCAGCAGATATGGGAGCCCAATAGGGTGTAGCCAATGAAAACATCATATTTTCCTTCAGGCCTAACTGGTAAGCCACTTCATATAAGTTACATGGAATACACTTGATGCAACAAATCTTCAAGATAAATAAATATTACGTAGCCAATCCAAGTATGGTAGCATAGAATCCCTCCTCATTATTATATAATAGCACAAAATTATAGACATGAGATCAAAAGACACACGAGTCCAAGTTATATTCCATCACAAGCTTCATTCAACCTAAAGGTCCTCCCACCCAAAAAGCGGGAGGAGCGTGTGGGGTCCCATCAAAGGGTGCTTGTTTCCAAAGTAGCCGTTGAACCGCCCTTCCACCGTTTTAAATACACACAACCAAAAAAAAAAAAAAAAAATATGAAAGCGAAACCTCTGGCCTTAATGTTAGATAAATATAACAACACTCCCCCTCTTCAACATACTCTCCTCTCCAACGGCTCTCTCATCTTTCCCCTTGTTGTCCATTCCGATTCCCCATTTCCATGCAATCCTTGGCTAAAAGAATTATAAACAATTTTTCTCAGAAAGAAGTGCAACCAATGGCCTA
The DNA here is from genome assembly GCA_021397845.1 of Areca catechu. NCBI lineage: Eukaryota > Viridiplantae > Streptophyta > Magnoliopsida > Arecales > Arecaceae > Areca > Areca catechu. The sequence continues at coordinate 23,784,446 of CM038046.1, read as the reverse complement.
TCCAGAGCCCACCATATCAACTCCATTGCTCGCAAAATCTGCGAGCAGTAGCGATTCTGAAAGCAGCGGCCCGACATCAAACCAATCACCGCCAAAAGAGCTTCTTCTTCGACGCTGCTGCATTCCAAACACGCTTACCAACGTTTCGCAGCACAAATCACTAGCTATTATTTCAGGCCATACTGGTTCTGTCTCCTGCCTGGCCCTCTGTGGAGAGTTTCTTCTTAGTGCCTCCCATGGCAAGGACATCATCGCCTGGCAGCAGCCCGACCTCCGCCGGTTCACAGAGTTTGGCCATGGAGATGGCTCGGTGAAGGCCCTTGTATCGATCGGGAACCGAGTCTTCTCTGCTCATCAGGACAGCAGGATCAGAGTATGGAAGGTCTCCCGGCGCTCCGAGAACATCTTTCGGCTCACCGCCACCCTACCAACGACCAAGGACTACTTGCGCAAGTTCATGAAGCAGAGCAATTATGTTCAAACCCGGCGGAACCACCGGAAGCTGTGGATCGAACATGCTGATAGTATCTCATGTCTTGCAGTATGTGGAGGTGTCATCTATTCGGGGTCTTGGGATAAGACCTTGAAGGTGTGGAGGGTGGCGGACCTCAGGTGCTTGGAGTCGATAAGAGCTCATGATGATGCCATCAGTGGCCTGGTTGCGCACGGAGGTCTCGTTTACTCTGCGTCGGCCGATGGAAAGATCAAGATTTGGGAGAAGGGGAGGAGCATGCATTGCTTGAAGGGAGTGTTGGAGGGCCGCAGCAGGGATGTGTCGTGGAATGCGGTGATCGTCTGCGAGGAAGGGAGATTGGTATACGGCGGAGGGTCCGATGGCCGGGTTATGGGATGGGAGAGGGATGGTAGGAGGGACAGTTGGAGGTTGGTTTGTGATGTGAGGGGTCATGAGATGGCAGTGCTGTGCTTGTGTTCCATGGGGGAATTTGTGTGCAGTGGTTCGGCTGATAAGAGTATTGGGGTGTGGAGAAGAGACCGTGGGGGAGGGCTTTGGAGGGTGGGGGTTATAAGAGGGCATGAAGGGCCAGTGAAGTGCTTGCAGGCCTCTTGGTATAGTGTAGGAGAGGGGTTTATGCTCTATAGTGGGGGGCTAGATAAGAGCTTGAGGGTTTGGTGGGTGCCCAAGGAATATGGTGGGGCAAAGAGAGTGGAGTGGGGTAGATAAAGGGTGTTTGATATTAACTTAATAGGAGGTGTTTTGGTGTGCTGCCTTGTTCTGGTTATTTGAAAGTATCAAGGCATTTTGTTGATTTGGAGATTGGTTTCTCAAAATATATGGTTTCGTATAGCAGAGTTTAAGGATTTATGTTTGTTACTAGAAAAATGGTAGAATGTTATCAATTTTCAGGAAAGAAGTGTTCCTTGCCCTATTTTTTGGCCAATACTGTGATTTGATTGCTGAGAACTACGAAAGAGTGATTCAGACACCTAAAGAAGCATGGTTTGTATGTTTGCTGAATTTATAGTTTGTACAATTAATCTCATACTCTACATTATTTTGTAACATGATTTGCAATGGTATTTCCCATAAAATAAATTATTCTGCACTATTCATAGCTGGAAGACAGTCAAAATTTTGATCCTTCGGAAGTCTCTTGGAAATGGATGGTGACTTGAGGAAAATCTATAGACTAGAAGTTGGAATATAGATGACAAAGGAGCCTTAAGATGTAAAGATAGCTTTCTATCTTCATGCAACCCTCCCTTAACTTCCCTTTTCGCAGTCCTCGACAGAGTCTACTTAGAAAGTTAAAAAGAAGAAGTAGAGGTTTGTATGACTAGAGTGTTGATAATATGATTAACCCACATCCTCCTTGTTATTTAGAAAGATAAATAAAAAGGGTATCTTTTCTTATGATTTTAGTTTTCATATCATGGATCCATGTGTAAAGAACTCCAGCCAGTTTAATCTAATTATGTGCTTAACAGGGAGGGTGATGAAACTTTGATCCTTCGGGATTTTTTTTTTTTTTTTTTTTTTTTTTTTTTTTTTTTTTTTTTTTTTTTTTTTTTTATCGGTGGCATATTAAGCATTCCACCATCGATTTAATATTTTCCATGGATGCTCTACAGACTTAAGAAAATCCATTGACTTAAAAGTAACAGGATTTGTGACTTATAAGAAATACCGTTCAGAAAAGGGGATCCAATATAATTTTGCTTTGTCCTCGTCATCACCATTGCCTCTCTGTTTTCCTTCACCTGTCCTCATCAGAGTATACTCTCCAGATTGGTCCTTCCAAATGGGTTTTTCTTTTAAGGATAAAAGAGAGAATTTATTTGTATACCATGTCTCTTTTTTTGTTGTATGAAGCTTTTTTCTTTCGTTTATATTCTTTTCCCTTTATTTTAAGAAAAATGGTGATGGATCACCAAATTTTATTGAAGGAATGAAGCTGTCATATTGACATGCTTGAATACAAAGAAGACACAAGTACATATTTCATCTTTCATAAAGTTTCAACATTGTGAGGAAAGCTATATTACCTGGTTGCACCTCTCAAGTGGAAAGACGCTCAAAAGGACACAATTGAGTAGGGTCACAAACAAAGTACTTCATATCAAATGGTCAACAACTTTTAAAGGAACATGGTGAAGGAGAAAAGAATCCCATGGTTTCTTTATGCAAGACTAAATCAAGAAAAAGAAAAGGATGCCAACGGCATGACCAAATCTGAAAGTACTGGCTGATCCATTTCCAGCAGATAGTTTGCAAGCTAAGCTGAGTTGTTGGTTTGTGATGATTAAACTTCTATAATTAATGGCTAGTATAGTATAGCGTGACACTTGTAGCTACTGGAAACTAGTATATAATTTGTTGATGTGGCAAATGCAATCATTTTGAAGCACTCATTTCACACAGGATTATCGGAATTACAGATTACAAAATCACCATATCATAACTTATCCCCTATATTCCATCAGCATCACATTCAGAATACCTTGGATTGAATTTTTCCCATCCCTTGAAGAATTTTGAACTAGGGAAATGTCCCATCAGATCCGAACCGATAGTGTTTTTCTTTCAAAGGGATCGAATTTGTTGTATAGCTTCAGACTTGAAGTCATTTATGATTCTTTTGTACTCCTCCGTTATACCAGTGGACTGCCTTGCTTCCAAAATGTTTGAAGCTTCAGTAGTCGTTACCATCTAAAAACCTGTGCATTTTCCAATCTGGTCTATCTTTCGTCGAGTAACTCCCTGGATGAATATGGATGAGAAAACACTATATCGTGGTTCTACTAAATGGATGAAAGAAATGAGAATTCCTATAACGAAGAAAAGATGAAATTGCTACTCTGGCAATTAGAGATGGCAACGGGTCAGGTCATCCAAAATCTATACCCCTCCTGCTAAAAAATTCTCCGTCCCATACCCGCTCCATGGATGTCTCAAGTCGGATCGGGTCCATGGATGTCTCAAGTCGGATCGGGTCGGATATAAAAAAAGCCATGTTTGGATCGGATCGAGTATACTCGATCTCATAAAACCTAATTTACTTAAAACTCAAACAGATAAAATCGGGTATATCCATCCCATATCTAATTTACTTAAATATATAAACAGATCGGATTTGGATCGGAACATACTACTACCTGTACCCGAGTCAAGTTTTTTTTTTGTTTTTTTATTTTTTTTTTGTATAATCTATATTCATTTATAAATTAGACGGATCGAATTTTATCCGTCCCATTAGAGTCGGATCGGGTATCCACTGGGTTAGTAAAAATTATCATCCCTATCGGCAATAGATGACACAATGTGCCATTACCACCGCCGCCTTTACAAGTGGGCCAGTATCATCTATCTGCAAGTATCAGACTTGGTTTGCTCAGGTACCTATGTGGTGGTTTCGGCCTTCTCTATTTCAAGAAGGACGAGAGAGAGAGTCAGGTCGTTCTTACTAAACACCGGCTGGCCTTACTTTTATATTCAATGAACTAACCAATCAGTTAAAGGCAAAAAAAAAAAAATCCCTATCAGAACTGGGACTGTTGTTTAAAAACTCACTCAAGTCATGCATAGAAATCCTGAGAAGCAAGTCTGACAGATGGAGGCTAAACAAATCATGCCATCATGCTTAAGACTGCAACATGTAAGAATGAGAGGAGAAAGGAAATCTGTAAGAGGAAAGCCATCTGTAAAAATTAAGAAATGAAAGAACCTGAGTAATGAAAGGGAAATGAGAATAGAACAATTATTAATGTTCCAGTGGCACGACTAACAACTTGTTACATTCTATCTGAGCATACAAAACGTCCACCAAGCAGCCTTAATCTGAATATATTAGTTGTCCAATCTGCTGTCATGTGTATCTCATCAACAGTGAGAGTAACATACTTTCCAGTTATGACTCTTTCAAGGCTATGTCATATCGGTAACGCATCGCGTTTCAATTTCATAGGATGCCTCCAAAAATAGAACAAGTACATGTAGCAGCTGTGCAGCCAATTCTACAAATCAAATTTGCATGGATCAAGTTTTTCTTTTCTGTCTGGTATACAAGACAGCAATGTCCCTGTTGAGCAGTCTTCTATTCTAACCTTTTCCACCTTCAACAACTGCAAGGCAGCAGGTCTCATCACTAATAAAGCTATTCTCGATGGTTATAAAGTAACAAGGGGGCATAAAATTAGGCCACGACAGAACACAGCATAATTTCCCACAAGTCAGGTGCATACAAAATTTCCAACATTTATATTAGTTGGTGCGGCAGAAAACAAGAACAGTGCTGATAGATCAAGGCAAGAACTGCTTAACGGGTCAATAGTTTCTATTGATTATAAATTTAGAAAATTTAAAACAGAACCAGATTCTGACAAGCATGTGGATTATTTTTCTACATGTAAATTAGCAAATCATAATTAAATCCAGATAACCGAAATACTTTCTGGAAATATTGGATAACAAGCTTTTGGATTAGAAAATGAGGGCCCTCATCCAGCTGTAGCTATTTCCAAAAAATACACTATCCTAGTGAATCTCCGGCACATGGTTTGTGCAGACAGGTTCTTCGACACTCTCATCAGACCTAGATTTTCTGGACAATGTCTTGGCCATGAAGCATGCAAGAAATCAACTTCTACAAGTTCTTCCAACATCATCGCAAGACTATTGTTGTGGCGATGTCAGTTGCCTTAGGTTGTACTTAGAAAGCTCTTTGTACCTTTGAACCACCCCAACCAAGCAAATAGTCTGCATAAGTTTTGCACCGTATAAGATTATTCATGATCTCAGGAAAACAAAGATATACCAATGATAATTATATGATTGTCAAGTATTAGATAATTTCAATTTAATCTGCTCTAAATATGAAAGGTAATAATTAAAACCAGCTTGCCATGCAGTTGATCATGGCTCGTCTGCAGATGTTTACACCTGACAATATTAAACACCGCTATGGAGAAGCATCATATGAAGTCTTATACATGATTTATGAACCATGAAACCCACTTTGCCATGAAACCCACTTTGCAGTATCACATTTCTTCATGGCGTGCAAATGTTTATGCTTAATATATAACTTTCAAGATACATAAGGAGGGTTTCTTATAGACATTTTTTACCTTACATTTTAACTCAGTGGTGGAAGTGCAGCACAAGATAGTAATAACCAATTATTTGTGATTCAAGAAGTCTGGAAATTTTCCATCATCAAATGTCAATATTGTTATAAACATTGGAATACAAAAACATGTAAATTTCATTAATCGACATACTTAGAAGGGCAAATAAACTTATTGAAACTAATGACAAAATTTTTCTACTTTTATGGGAGAGTATTAGCTGGGCAAAGAGGCAACTCCAAATTTTAAACTAATAAAGATTCTTACAACCTATAGTCAAGCTTCCAATATTAGTAATATGCACATTCGACTGTATGATGCCACTTACATTCAACCACTTCCAAGCAAAATGTGATAACCTTGATTTCTTTATAAGAATGGCAAATCAAATATTCCTTCATTAAAGTTTCTCTTCACAATTTCAGCCAAAACTTTGGTAAGACGAGCACAAGGAATTCATTGATAGAAATTTGGAGTGCAAATGGAAGACACCTTTATAGGCACTCTCTTCGCCAGTAATACACCCCTCTTGATTTTCTCCCTACATATAATGTTTTATGGAAGGAAACAAGCACATCAACTGAAAATAGAAGTATATTTGACAATTCACATCAACGAAAGTACTCGTGGCCAAAAAACATCTAAATTCTTCGTTGGGTGCTTGTGTAGCTTTTTGTTCTTGATAGACACCATATGTTCTTACTCATTTAAGCCTCACGTTTTGAATAGACCAAGTCAATAGTACAGAACTGCCCCCATCCAAAAGCATATTAAGGAAACAATCACTACCCAAGAATGCAGTTCTCTGATTAGTATAGAAAAAGGTTTTCTAAAACATAAATTTCTAGTAAATTGGCCAACCAGAAATTCTGATAACACAGATTGAACCAAACTATATTAACAAAGAGTGAAGATATAACTCCAGTGAAAAATTCATAAGTTTAAAGAACAAGTTCCGTCAGGTAATAAAGAATGCAGAACAAATTAAATATAGACAGTTGAGGAGGGTTATTCTGGACTGCAAGCTCACTGGAAATTGTCCTATTTACCTTGACAATCTGGACAATGATGGTCTTATCTGGATTGCTGAGATCCACCATATGTGGCTGGGGAACTGACTTTGCTACTGCATTTATGATGGCCATCCTCTCAATACCTGTATTTGCACGTGCCTCATACAATACTGCAAACTGCATGCATGAAAGGATTAGAGGAGTTCTCCCTAACAACTTGCATTCTATGATCTCAAGCAACAAAAATGAAAAATACATTAAATGTTACCTTAAAAAAAAGAGTTCAAAGATAAAAGCCCCACTGAATACTCCAAAAGTCATTATTTGCAACATAAGGAAAACTAGAAAAGAATTTGAAGCTAAAAATTAAGGTTGCAACCTCTGCTCAACAACGTTAAGGTTGGCCAAAGTATGACAACTTAATGGTATTAGAAGTGGATCAGAAACCAAGCACTTGCATTAGTATTTGAAAGTTGAAATAAATCTGCACTTATGTTTGAAGAGTTTCTACTACTTCAATTTTTTTTGTTCACCTGATCATCCTTAACTAAATAGTGGTGGTGATCAAACAAATTAACCCCTAGGAGATCAAATGAGACAGAGACAATTTTAAAATCTCATTTCTTGCTCATCTCTGTTCAACACTGATATGCCCTCTTCAAGGAGTTTCCCTTGTGGAGTAAGTTCATCACGAAGGTAGACTGTAACCAGTTTAATTTATTATTTGCTGATCAATGCTAAGGCCACCTGAACATTGTCACAATCAAAAACCAAACGGAGGCCAAGTTAAAGCATCCATATTGGATAATTGAGTCCCCATCTCCAGTCCCTCACCCCAAAAACACATGATGGGCATTAGAGTGCCCAAAAGAAAACCTCGAGATATTTTGAGAACTTAAGATAGTTATTGCCTAAGCTCCACAATAAACAAGAAGATAAACATCAGCTTTACCAATAAATCACTCATATAGCAATTCATTTATACTTCCAAGAAAGCACTGCATACATAAAAGTTCAATTAGCTCTGAAGAAACATCTTGATGTTTTTTTTCCTCTTCCTGCAAATCAGCAAGGCACAAATCATAATTCACTAAATTAGAAATGAATGTAGATATAGAAAATATTAATTCTATTAAATACTAGAGAGAAAATGATGATGTGATCCAAAAAGTAAATTTCCTCTTAACCCCCTCTTTGCATCAACAATCTGCAAATTACTGTTGTGAAACAGAGAACCTTATATTGTAAATGCGAGAAGCAATATCTTTGATTTTCACCAACAAATTACACAGCTCCCAAGGGGCATTACATCCACAGTCCAACTAATTATGCTCTTCAAATTTCCTTTTTAGTGTGCATTCCACTTATCAAACCAAGCCTGTAACTTTTCTAAGGCATGTTTCTTAACTCCATCTGAAGCCAATCTGCCAACAGTTCCAGAAAAGTCAAGCAAGCAATCCTAATAGCTTTGCTAAACGATGAAAAATGTGTTCCAATGAAAACACCAGTTAAGAATTTGACTTTCTTGGAGGAGCAGAGCAGACAATATTTAATCTGTTTAGTATCCTTTTTATAATCCTCTCAGCTGCACAAATTGGTATCTATCTTTAATCAGCCAAGAAATTAATTTAGGAACAAGATCCAAAATTCCAATCCCACAGCTAACAATACAATCCAACAACAACTTCCAAGACAGGAAACATTGCTCTAATATCTTTGAAACATTGCTCTAACATCTTTGAAACATTGCTCTAATATCTTTGAAATAACTCATCCAGATCAGAAGGACAGATTTTTAAAAAAGAATGGATTACTTGTTGTTTTGGTGATCTTTTGGGAAAAAGTGTCATCTTGCTCAAAAATTAATCTAATGATTGGCAAAAATATCCACACAAAAATGAAAACAGTCAGCTCTTCTCCTTGGTCAAAGACTACAAGAATGAGAATTACAGGATTTAAGCATACCTTGCATGGAGTTGAAGCTTCACTTGGAAAATATTGTTCGATAAGTGGTTTAATTGCTTTTTTTATTTCCTCTTCTGATGCATAACATGTCACCTCAGCTGGTAAAACTCTTAATATAAACCTACATGACAAAATTGAACTCAGAGAAATCAGGAGCTATGAATCTCTGTCGAAATCGGGAACAAGCAAAATCAATATATAAGATTTCTGCTTATTTGAATATAGAAAAGAGTGGCACAGATTTAAACCTTGACATATGTTTCCTTGTTGAAGCAGCTGAACTCATCATGTGATGTACCATGTCCACAGGGCCAGGGTCTCCAGCCCGTTTATGCATTTGAATGAAGACAACACCATTACAACCTGACTCAAGACTCACAAAATGCCTCTGTTTTGATGGAAAAGTCTTAGTTCAATGATGATTATTAAACTGTAAAATATTTAAGTAGATAAAAAAGAAAAAGAAAGATGAAGCATGAATCACATAACTGATGCTAAATAAGAAGAACTATTTTTTCTGAGAAAGTTAGAGGTAACATAGGCATAGAAGCACATAAAACAGTTAGGACACTAGTAGCTTTAATGGCTGGAGATGAAGCATGGTCTGATCAAGCAGAATTCGTCTCAATTGTCATCTGATTATCAAACTACCCCTACCAAAAGCTTTTTAGATGCTACCAAGGAAAATTTCCCATGAAACAGTTTTATTTTTCAGTCTTTCATCCAGAACTTTCAGTGTACAATGAAGAACTTATACCATGAAAAGTAGTTGGAATGCAATCATAAATGCTGGATCAAATCCTCCCTAATAACATACTTGAGCAACAACCTGTATCTTCTTCTTTTTTTTTTTTTTTGGCTTTTTTCCCCACGGATTTAGAAGCTCAATTGATAGATTAATCATTATAAAACTCAGTTCTACATGAAATAAAAGATAAGAAAGTAGTAGCTCAAGTTTCCTGCAATACTCCTAGAATATAAGCTTCCCACAATATTTGCAAAGTGTACAGCACCTAACGTGTCAACATGTCAAGAAGGAGACATGCCCCCATGTAGTTTTTAACATTATTTTTCAGGTTATTTATGCTGTTAATTCTAGATATGGTAATGCAGCCTCAAATGTATATTATATAATTAGAAACTATGCAATCAACATGTTTAACAACACTTAGCATAAATATATAGGGTAATTTATCAGTCTAGGTTACTATACGCTTACTAAATTTTTATTTTATAAGGTAATCATCAATAAACTAGCATGAAGTGGTTAAAATTCTCTCATGCTTTCACAATGAAAATGAAGCGTATTGCAATACCAATCGTGAATTTTGTTATGGACTTGTCTAGCTATTGAATTTAAGATAACTCAAAAATAAATATGATCTAATGGCAAAGATTACACCCTAAAATTGGAAAAAAGATAGAATATCATAACTATAGTAATTGCTTCTGTCAACAATGCAATGTACAGTTGCAAGAAGCTATCTACAGATGACCGAGAAAAAATGGCCTCTAGCATCATCATAACTATAAGCAAAAATTGTTTGCTTATATTTCCGGTCAGACATAAAAATGACCCCTTTTTTTATGAATTGATGATTCCAATGTATCAGTCCTTAAAAAAGTCATCCACTTGATAAATACATAATTTAGAGTTGGTACATAAGACATACATTTCAATAAAGCTTAAAACAAAGTCCATTCTTGTTATTGGTCTGTTCAATTTGTAATCAGCAAACATATGAATTTATCAAAGATGATATACAATTTTGGTGGCAACTATAGTGTTTTTTTTTTTTTTTTTTGGGGGGGGGGTGGGGGGCGAAGAAATGAAACCAATCTTTTTCATTAGTGGATTTATAAGAGAAAAGCAGCAGCCACTCTGCATTATCCAAGCAAGTGTCGAGGCAACTGTTCACAGACAGTGAGTAGGGTTCTAGGCTTGACTGTTCTCAAACCAGCTAATAATTGGCCATACTGCAGATGCTCCAGAATGTTTTCAAGAAGCTCCAGTTCAAATTTTAGAATCAGAAACAGATCAAGAAATGGAGCATGCTAATCTGGCATGTATAAAATGTATGCTAGTCTTAGAAATGATAAGGATGATGCCAAATGGTGAGGGTCAACTGTTAGTATTTTCTCAGTCAATTCTTTTTGTAGCTTTCTTAATTTTGGCAGAACCATCAGAGATGCTTTTCCTTGCGTATGGAGATCTGCTGCTCCAGAGAAAGTCAAAATCCTCTCTTGGCAGGCCACTTAAGTGAGGTTGTTAACTGCTGCTAATCTAACTAAAAGAAATGGGCCTCACCAAAATGTTTGTCCTTGATTTATTCATTAAGTGAGGTCTTTATTTATTCATTAACTGCAGATTTGCTAGTGTCAGTAACAATTTCTTTCAAAAACAAAGAAAGGATTGGACATAGGCCAGGAACATCTGCATCTTGCTGGAATAAATGCAGTTAGAGAAGGGTTAACAAGAAGCTGCAAGCTGGTTGGAGACCCATACTCATCACTATTCAGTGGATAATAAGGAAAGAGGGTAATAAGAAAGCTTTTCAGTAATCAGGGGCAAATGTGGCTGTAATCATCAAAGAATTTGAATTTTTCTGGTTAAGCTGCGATCATTTGTTTCACCAAAGTTGGAAAATATATATTAGTTTCTTTAGATCACTTTATTCCCAGTAATTTTGATCATCTTTAGTTTTGAGAAGTTTTCATGTTCTGCTCACTTGTACCTTGTTTCAACTTCTCATGAACCAAAGTCATGGTCAAACCAACATTCATCTTCTCAGAGAGAGGGAGAGAGAGGAGCAGATATGACTGAAGAATGGAAATCTAAAACAAATAATGCAACCGGCACATAGCAAATTATAAACAGGGGTGCTATTTGGCTAATTATTGGAAGAAAAGAGGACAAATATCAAAAGACCACAAAAATTGTAGCATCCAGCAACCGTCCAGAGACTGTGCATTTGCTTATGCCTGCAGCCATATGGCTAACTCTAGAGACTAGCTGGGAAAGAAAACAACATAATGTCAACAATGTAATGATTAATGAGGATATTCAACAATTCAAGTGATGACCAAAATAATTAAAATATTCTGGCATCAATCAAATCCACAAATGATAATTTGCAAAAGTTGAGGACATTGCATTTGAATGAGATTCAAAAGGCTACAATGATCTTCCATTAAGGGAAAAATACCTTACAAATGTGATTACAACAGAGACAAGCTTCTACAGACAGCATGTAATGACAACAAGAGTATATACAGTATAATTCAATGCAGTATATATATGACCAAGTATCTCTAATAAAGGATAGCATTTCTATAATAATGATGCATAAGCCTATAGTGCTGTTCAGTAGCCATGCATGGCCTTGGACATCATCTGCCGAACAAGCACATGCACTGCAAGAGCTGAGATCTAGTGAAGTATAATTAAATCAAAAAAAAAAAAAAAAAAAGCCCTGTAAACTCGGAAGACTTCAATTCCACCGTGCAAGGCTGGTTAGTATAGAAAATATGAAAGTTATTGCAATTAGGGTCCAATGTTTCCATTATGTCCAAGTCTAAGAAATTAGTTAAACTGATATTTAACATCTTCAATTAAAAACATTCCAAAATTTATCTTTGTGATAATTAATATGGCAGATCTATGCAATGCGCAACTAGTTGGCACTTCGGATTGGTGTTCCTAAGAATGAGAAGTTCAACCCATATTTAAAAAAAGACCAGTAGGCAGAGAAAAACATATTTGCCATCAAACTCAAGTCAACTATCATATTTGTGAAGTCTACAACATCATAAGTCATACAGCGACAAAACAGGTGCAGAAGGAAAGGCAAAGACTATACAACATTAATGGCAACAATAATAACAATAATTCAAGATCTGTTTTAAATGATTATTACCCCATGATGCTATAAATGAAAATTGCATATGTTAATCAGCAAACAACAAAGCATAACAAGAAAAATCAAAAAGAAATCAACATACTTAACATCCATATTACTGGTGCAGTTACAACAATAATTGGCAAGCTAGAGTTTTTTTTTTTTTTTAAAAAAAAAAGGCCATCACAATTTCCATTTGATCCTCCAAAGTCATATAGCAAATTAGTTTGTGGCATTACAATTCTAAATTTTCGATGACTAAACCAACCTTGTTTCTATCTCCCAACTCTTGGAGCTCATCTTCAATTAACTCATCAATTGGTTTATCATTAGATTCGTCAGATTTTGTATGGTCCTGTTTTGATGTATCTGTTTCTAGGCGCTGTTTCTTTGATGGTAATTCCTCATTTTCTTCTACTTGTTTCTCAGTATCCAATTCCTCCTTGCTAGGAGCCACATCTTCTTGCCGCTCCTTTGAAGGTGTGTCCTTACTTTCTGCTGCATTTTTCTCAGTATCTGATTCCTCCCCACGAGGAGCAGCCTCATCTTCATCACTGGAAGAATCAGAGTCCTTAAATTTAATTATTTTATTCAATGGTTTGCTGGGAACAGTCCTACATTTGGCACTTGAATCCTTCCCATTCATGAGCTCTTCATAAAACTGCACATAAAACAAAAGGAGAGGCTTACATAAGAACACAGATATATACTTGTCACGGCCATTTTGTATGTTTAATGAATACAATTTATAAGAAATAAAGCAAAGAGAAACAAATAAAAAAGAGTGAAGCAATGAAGAATAATCCACTCATAAATGAAAATTTTCATTACAAAGTTCGTATGCAGACAGAACATACTCTAGGGACAGTAATGGTAGGGACCGCTAGCAAAGCAAACAACTTGGGCTTCAAATGATGGAACCAGGGGTGATTTAAAATTACTTCTTCTCTTACAAAGCATGAAGTGTAAGATATTACTAATAATGCCAAATATTTGTCTATGCTTAGATTTGAAGGGATAGCGCTCACACTAGCACCAAAGTTTTATCTTGACATAGCATGCTATGCCAAGATATGATAGGAAAGGTTAAATGAATATGCTCAAAGTATTTTAATAAACTTACAAGCATTGATAATTACTGATTGAAGAACAGCCAAATTAGAACATATGAAGATCCCATTTATTATACACCAAGGATCTACCTGTATGCTGATGACCGTGTTTGACCTTCTCAAATAAGTGCCTAGCTGTGTCCCAAAAAAAAGTTGCCACAAATCATATAATTACTGAATATTTTTGGAATATTATGTTTTATTAAATGTTTTCCATATTAATTTTAAATATTCTTTTTATTTAATTTTTCCAATACTATTTAAAACACTCCAACTGCTTGACTACTTTCATGGATTAGTTCATGGATTTTCTGTGATATTCATGGACTTTATGAAAGTATCTGAACTCTTAATTTTTTTTTTCAATGCACATGGTTCCAAGATTTTATGATCGGTGCCTCTCATCTTGAATTTTCTGATGTCAGACATGTTTTTAAGAGACCTCCAACTTTTTAAGAAGCATGCTATTTTTGCCCACATAAATTCCACTGAAACTCCAGCATGTGACTGCGGAGTAGAACTAATTAAGTCGATAAGAAATCAAAAAGTACCAGACTACCAGTGCTGCCTCTAATGTCATTATTTAAGAATCAATGTGTGGTATGAAGATACCAATTTTGTAGAACAATCCAGGCATCATAGGTGACAAGCACAGGTGAATATAGATTGTAAACTAATTATAATCATGTATCTAAAAATATGGCCCGACAAAAGATGAAGGCAAAGCATGACTCAACAACAACACATCAAATAAGTGGGACATGGCTTGTTCTTTGGGTTATGAATATATACAGTTATGAATACATGGAGAATGAGTGACTAGCTGCAATGAATGAGTTGGCAAATATAATTCTCATTATGGTAGATTGTACATGGTCATATAGCCAAGACGCTATGACTTTCTCCAAGCTAGATTTCGTTCCTGTCTCTACTAAGTAGCAGGTGAAGTTCCAAAACATAATTGCAAAGCTCAATTCAGCCCAGTCTTCCATCATCCCACTGTAGCCATCTCGCATCATATAGCTGCAAATTCACAGGCTCCAAGCCTTTTTCTTCAAAAGTATTATTAAATAATGGGTAAGTTAAAAACTTGTGAGTAATGGAGCTCTTTAAAGCAGAAGATTAGTATGCCAACAATTAAGAGGAATGTTAAAATCACTTAAAGAAGCTTTAAAAAGGTGTGATAGAAAATTATTTTTGACGAGTAGATGGGTTAAAAATTGACTCGTTTTCCAGAATAAGAAAGAGATAAGAACTTGAAGAATGTATTCTTCAGGAATGAAAAAACTAGAATGTGATTTCTCAAACGTAATCAAGAGATAAAACCCATGGTGGAGGACAGCAGCAGCACAGTGGGCAAAGCAGAAGCCAATCATTCACCATGGATGAATATATGGGAAAACGACTGATTGGGTGCACTTTCGGTTAAAATATGTCGGCAAAGTAATGACCATGGTGGATGACATACATCGAAAGATAAAACCCACAAGCAATGCATAAAAACAAAATAACAGCAGCACAGTGGTATGTGAAGACAAAGAATCAAGACAGCATGAATAAACCAAAATTTTCGAAACTGAAACCAGAGCATGAAGTATGAAACATTCCCAAAAAAAAAAGAAGTGGAAGAACAAATAGATCGACGGTAAAGATTGGATTTTGAGCTTATGAATGCGAACAAGAGAACCATTCCAAAAGAATATCACCTCATCAGGACCACTAACTAACAAGGATTCGAGCACACAAACCCAATAAAAAAGCATACAAATAAGAAAGAAAGATGGAGACTTGAAGCTTCGCTTGCGCAACTTTAGAAAGAACGAAGGAGAAGAAAGTGAGTAAAGAGGACATACGGTCTCGAGAAGATTGAGGGCTTCATTGGTGGCCTGGCGCTCCCTTCCCCCGTCGCAGGTAAGGAAGAAACCCTGCACTCCGGGACGCAATGGATACGACCCCTTCCTCACAGGTTTCTATCACACCATCCAACCAAAACCGACAGAAGTAACATGGAATCAGCTTCAGATAGATAGAGAAGAACCTCTAATTTCTAACACTGATTGGAATGACGGAGAAGAAGAGAGATATACGCCGTGGGGGAGATATTTCCTCTTCTTGCCCTTGCTGTTGTTGGGGCCGGAATTGGGTTTTTCCTCGGCCATCGATGGTCTCCGGGTACGGCGAGGGCGCTCCCTGGATCTTTCGCTGGGAGCCTAGAGGATGATGGAAAAAAGCGAAGCGAGCCGCGAGAACGGAGGATGGTGAGGAGAGAGCGGGCGAATCGGAGGGCTTTGAGGGGTTTTGGATGATCTGCAACCGAGGCATGGCTTGATGCCGCTAGGGCTGCGAGAGGTCGAGTCAGGTCAATTATTTGGGTCAAGTTTGGGCTGGGTTCATGCCCAGATTTTGAGCTCATTAACATCAGGATTAATTTGATAAATTAGGGTATGGTTTGGTGACAATTATTCTCTTCATTGGACTTACAAACAAATAGGATAAATTTCAAGTGGCAATTTAGGATTCATGCCTATTTCTTGGAAGTAGACAATAACCCTAGACATGTCTCCCATGTCTAGTATGTGGAGTTAGAAATAGTTTTGTTTCAAAATAAAAGACAAATTTATTGGTGTAGGGATTCACTAGAAACGTGTAATTAGATGAACAATAGATCCATGTGATGAAAAAAATGAGAAAAAGGATGAGAAGAGTTTGGTTGAATTTACTTACTTAAAAAGAGGCTTTCAGGTGTAACCCAAATTTAGCTAAACTTGGTGTCAATTGGTTGATTTGGCTTGTCTCATGTCTTAATGTAAGAATCTTTAATTTATTCTTGTTCTCACTCTAATTCTTAGTTTTGAGTCAAGCTTCTTTCCATGCTAGTTCTTTCATTTTTTAAAAAAAAAAATAAATCTCTAAAATTTGAGCAATGCTATTGAAGTTTAGCAGAGTTGAATTGGTCAATGTATGCAAGTTAGCTTTGTTAAGAGTTTCATACTTGTATTATAAAAATGCAGGTTAGGTATGGATTTTTAGGAGTGTTGACGTGGAATCTTCGTCGATCGGGCGGAGCCGCTGGATTATCGATTCGCTCTCCTGGATACCTGCAAAACATGTCCCTGACCGGATTTTCTCTGGTGGGGGACACTTCGATGCCCAAGTTAGAGAGGGAGGTTCCAGTAACAGAATGGAGAGTTTCTGAAGAGGAAGAAAGATGGTAAAAGTATTCTTTTTTTTAGGCTTGCGTAGCATACCTTGAGTGTCCCATCTTACCAATATTTAGAGTTGTCGAGCCAGTGTGTAGTTAGGCTTATCCACCTATGGTTAAGACGAGGTTGATTAACTTTACTCCGCGTATAACCATAAGTGGTTGCCAATTGATTCTGGCTAGTCTGGAATCGTTAGTGTTTGAGCTAGTGGCTACGTGGCCACCCCGATATGGTTGCGATTGAATATAGTGACCAGGCGGTCGATCGTAACAACCATATCCGTGTTCGAAAATTTGAGATCAATCGGAGATTTGCTTTTGGGCCTCTTCTTCAGGAGGGACCAGCATTGGATTGACGAAATGTCTTCGGTTTGTCCTCTCTGTGACAAGCCAAAGACATCTCTGTCGTTTGCGATGAAGTCTTTCCCTTCGAAATGGATCGTGGAGCGAAGCTGGCATCGTCTTCGGACCAGTCTTCTTCGGATTGGCCTTCTTCGACCGGTATGCAGGAGACTGGTCAATGGTTAGTCATGGTAGAACTCTTCGGGATTAACGTCTTCGGCCAAGGCCGAAGACTGCCCTACAATATGACGAAGGCAGGGTCGTCGCTTTGTCTACCTACATAATTTCTTACAGTGCTCCAGTTTAGATGCCTAATTCAGAAAGAACTTGACGAGCGATTGAACCGATAATTGACCTATGCTGAACCGACATATCATAACAAGGAGCATCAGCATAAACAATTTTCTAAAGCTCAATTGGTTCAAGTTGCCAAATCCTTCATATTTTAAGGTCGATTCAAATTGGATACTCTCTAATCATGTCAAATAAAACTATTATGACAGCACTTGCATGGAATTCTAATTTTCTTATACAAATATCATAAATTACAGCAATCTCTTCATGTCATATTGCATAGAATTTTTTTTAGTTTCAAACTTTTAGACACTATAAGGTAGCGCTTGGTATGGCAGCAACCTCCATGGTGGTGGCAAGAGATGGATGAAGATGACAAGGTAGGGGGGAGTGGTGGTGGGGCTAATCCTTACTATCTTAGTTAAGAAAAAATTATTAAAAATTCTCATAAAATGGATTTTCATTAAATATAAATTGATTTTTTTAAATTTATTACAAAATATAGACTAAGTTATCATTTAAATGAATGGTTAAGGTGTTGGATAAACTTTAATTTGTTATACCTAGATCATACTTTTGTGTTCATTCAAAACTTAAAAGTATGGAACATATACCTTGCATCATTGCCCCACATGCATAAATCACATAGTCCTCGAGATGTTTGATCTTCATCCTAATGTGTTTGACATTTTCTCTCCTCACTCTCCTTTTCTAATATGGATGATTCATGGAAAATAGTTCACCACTATTATGAAAGTTAAAGAAAGGGATCGGATACCTTTATATTTATACCTGCTATTATGATATCCCGGTTTTATCTCAATTAATTATTGGATAATTATTTGAACCAATTTCAATTTTCGGTTTATTGGTCAAATCAGCATACAAAGGAAAATGTCTACTAGGCTTGATAAAAGGATATTCAGCATCTTCGGCTTCATATCACCATCTTAGTCCGAAGACCTTTTGCATCTATGGCTTCGTATCTTTATCTTAATCCAGGAGATAATTATATTAGCCTTGTCTTCGGCTTCGTATCATTATCTTAGTCCGAAGACCTTTTACATTTATGGTTTCATATCTTTATCTTGATCCAGGAGATATTTATATTAGCCTTGTCTTCGGCTTCGTATCATTATCTTAGTCCGAAGTTCTTTTACATCTATGGCTTCAAGACAAGTTTATTAACCTTATATCTTCGGCTTCGTATATTTATCTTGATCCAAAGACCATGCCTAACATGTGCGGCTTCATATCTTTACCCAAGTTTATTGGTTCTCTGTCTTCGGCTTCTCACCTTTATCTTGATCCGAAGACCATGCCTGTTAATTGAATATCTTCAGCTTTACTCCTTCAGTGTAATCCGAAGAGCATATTACCTCATTTTCTGGACTGCAAGTGTTTACTTTCGTTATTTCCAAATAGACTTCTCTAAAGCACGCAACTGACATTTTCTTTATGAGCGCTACTAAAGGAAATGTTGAGTTCACTTCGGCTTTACTCTAAAAAAAGACATATTAAGCATGTGGGCCTTTTCAATCTTAGAACAGTCGCTTCTAGTCTGGCTGTTGCAACCGCCCACATGGTTGAAATCCTCAAAATGGATAAGCTCCAAAATAACTGATTCTCCGACCGTCATTACTTACAATTATGAGGTAGTTGCATTTGCCAACTTGCATAACCGTAAGTAGTTACGATTGGAGCCTATAAATACTGGTAAGAGGGGACACTCGAGAAAAGTTTGGAGCTCATTCCCAAAAATTTGAATTTTCTCATTTCCCTCTCTGTTTTCGAACTCTCTATTTTGCTGCTGCCTGAGTTTCCTTCTGACTTTGGCATCGGAGTGTCCCCCTCCAGAAAATCTCCAGTCAAGCATCTGTTTTGCAGGATCCGATCGACGGTGGCCCGGCGGAAGAACCACTCCATCCGGTCGACGGAGATTCAGCGTCAACAGATTGGTGCGCCAGGTAAGGGAAGAAGTTTCTTTCTCTCTTGATCAAAGGAGAGTTCCATTCAAGCAGAAATGGTGAAGGGGAAAGCTCGAAATACATCTATTAGCCAGGAGCAACATGCTCCTCCAGTGAATGGCCTTCCAACAAGCGATATTCCGGTAGATCAGGGGATGCCGCCTCCCATGATAATTGTGGGGCAATGGCAGTTTGAAGACCTCCATAACAAGGTAGAAGCCTTGACGACTTTGGTTCAATACCTGCATGAAGCTGCAACTCAAAGGCAGCATCCACCACCAGCTTAGCCATCGGGTCATCAACCTCAAAGGAAAGAGGGTCGACATCAAGAAATCGCCCCCAATTTTTCACAGATCTGGTCATCCCGTGACCACTATGCCTCTTCACCAGATCGTCAAACAGGGGATTATGGTGGAAAGAAAAGGATCCGGTGCTCTCCCTCTGTTTCTTCTAGAAGCTTTGCGCCGAAAGAAGCTGGGCAAAAAGAGATCAACTATGAGTTTGAAGAAAAATTCAAATATATACAAGCATAGATAGCAAGAATTTCAGATCTGAGAATGAACGATGAGGTCATCACCTTCAACTCTCAGCCCTCTTTTTCTGATCATATTATGGATGAAGCCATCCCCAGGCACTTCAAGATCCCACAGTTAGAAGCTTATGATGGGACTTCTGATCCTCTTGACCATCTGGGGAGCTATAAGGCTCATATGATGGTGCAAGGAGCAACGGATGCTCTTTACTACCTTGCTTTTTCTGCTACTCTGAAGAGATCCGCTTGAATGTGGTATTCGAGCTTACCTCCAAAGATAATTCATTCTTTCGCTGAGTTAGAGCAGTAGTTTATCTCGTACTTCAGGACGTGCCAGAAGATGCCGTGCAACACCGACAGTTTGTTTCTTCTCCAACAACAAGAAGGAGAGAGTTTGAAGGAGTTTGTCCACCGCTTCAATTCAGCCACCTTGGAAATTCCGAATCTAAATGAGCATGTGGCCATGTCTGCTTTGAAGAAAGGATTGAAGTCGTCCAGGTTCACTTTTTTCCTAAACAAAAGATTTCGAGTGAGCTGTGCCGAACTACTGGCAAGAGCTTAAAAGTATGCAGCCGCTGAGGAGCAAGTGGCAAGCCGAAGACTAGCGGAAAGGAGGTTCCCTTATAAGAAGAAGAGTGCCAAAGGTTCAAACATGCCTACATCCTCCAACAATGCTTCGGTCCCTAGGCATAGTCCCAGATCCCGGTAGCAGAACAACCGGTTTGATGCTTACACACCCCTCAACTTGTCGAGGAAGAAGATTCTGCTGGAAATTGAAAAAAAAAAAATATTTTCAAAGGCCATGTCCCTTGAAGACACCTGCAAAGACAAGGGACAAAATCAAGTACTATCGATTCTACTAGGATCATGGCCACAATACAGAAGAATGTTTTCAGCTTCGGGATGCTATCGAAGACCTGATAAAATGGGGATACCTGGGAAAGTACATCAGCCATCTTGAATCTCAAGCCAAAGTAATAATTCTTCCAAGAATATCCGATGAAGCTGATCTGCCACATCAAAAACCAACTGGCGGGGATGTTGGAATGCTTTATCGGACATCTACATGGGATGTTGAAGCTGGGGAGAATGTCCCGAAGAGGTTCAAAGGAAAAAATTCTATCACTTTTTTCGATAAGGATATTCAAGGAATTCAACTCCCACATGATGACCCTGTAGTGGTCTCGGCTGTTATAGCCAATTTTGATGTAAAAAGAATTTTGGTTGATAATGAAAGTTTTGTTGATGTGTTGCTGTATGATGCTTTTCTTCGGATAGGATTGTCTAGACGTGAATTAAGAAGATCTCTCATTCCTATAACGGGCTTTGGAGGAAATCAAATTGGAGTGGAGGGTGAAACAGTCTTACCTGTGACCTTTGGGTCCGAACCACTACAAAGAACTCTTCCTATCAATTTTATTATGGCCAGAACCTCTTCAGCTTATAATGCAATATTGGGGCATCCATCATTAAATAAGTTCAGAGCCATTGTTTCCACATACCATCTGTTAGTACGGTTTCCTACCAGGACAGGCATTGGAGAAGTAAGGGGAGATCAAAAGATCGCTCACCTTGATGATTCATAACAAACAGGTGGCCAAGTCTTTAATACTTGACCAGCTGGATCCGAGGGATGAGTCCGAAGATTGTGGAGAACCAGTGGAGAAAAAACTTTTTATACCTCTATCCGAAGATGACCCAACCAAGCTGTTACAAATTGGCAGTTTGCTTGATGAGGAGTCAAAGATAAAATTAATTTCCTTTCTTTGAGATAATGCTGATATCTTTGCTTGGACAGCTTCGGACATGCCTAGAATTCTATCTGATGTAATCACACACCACCTGGAAGTTTCTTCCAACTACAAACCTGTTCGACAAAAGAAGATAAATTTTGCTCCTGAAAGGCAGAAGGTTATTGATGAAGAAGTCAATAAGTTGCTTGAGGATAGTTTCATAAGAGAGGTCCAGTATCCAAGCTGGCTTGCAAATATGGTTATGGTGAAGAAATCAAATAGCAAGTGGAGAATTTGCATAGATTATACAGATCTCAACAAAGCATGTCCGAAGGACAGTTTTCCTTTGCCAAAAATCGATCAGCTAGTTGATGCTATGGCTGGTCATCAGTTGTTGAGTTTTATGGATGCCTTCTCATGCTATAACCAGATCCGAATGAATCCTGAAGATGAAGAGAAGACTGCTTTTGTTACAGAGAAAGGGCTTTACTGTTATAAAGTGATGCCATTTGGTTTGAAGAATGCTGGGGAAACTTTCCAAAGGCTCATCAACAAAGTCTTCAAAAATTAGATTAGGAGAAATATAGAAGCTTATGTTGACAATATGATAGTGAAAAGTCTTCATAAGCCTGATCACATTGCAGATCTAAAAGAATCTTTTGATGCTCTTAGGCGCCATCGGATGAGATTGAATCCAACCAAGTGTGTCTTCGGTATAACTTCTAGAAAGTTTCTGAGATACTTGGTTACCAAGCGAGGAATATAAGCTAATCCAAAGAAGATCCAGACACTTCGGACTACGAGGCATCTTACTTGCAAGAAAGAAGTTCAGAGGTTAACAGGAAGAGTTGCTTCTCTGAGCCAATTTATCTCCCGTTCCGCAGAAAGATGCTTACCCTTCTTTAAGGTACTCCGTCAAACACAAAATTTTGAGTAGACAGCAGATTGCAGAATTGCTTTCGACAAGTTGAAGGAATACTTAGAAAATCCTCCCTTGCTCTCCAAGCCATGTGAAGGAGAGACACTTTACTTATACTTCTCAGCCACTGATGAAGCAGTTAGTTTGGTGTTAGTGCGAAAAGATGCCAATCATTTGCAGAAGCCGATCTACTATACAAGTAAAGTGTTGCATGAAGCAGAAGTCCGATACCCTAGAGTGCAGAAGATTATCTTTTTTCTTGTAGTGGCAACAAAGCATCTTCGGCCCTATTTCCAGGCCCATTCTATTATGGTTTTGACAGATCAGCCTTTAAAAGTCATTCTTCGTTATCCTGATACTTTAGGAAGGATAGCTAAGTGGGCTATTAAATTGGGGGAGTTTGATATTGAGTATCAGCCTAGGTCAGCAATGAAAGCACAGGTTTTAGCTGATTTTATAGCGGAATGTATATGGAGATCCGAAGAGGACCAGCCAAGAGTCGAAGAGGAAGGTACCGAAGACAGCACGAAATTTATTTGGATGCTGCATGTAGACGGTGCTTCGAACGCCAACAGTTGCGGTGCATGTTTAATTCTAGCTGGTCCGAATGGGCAGGTTATTGAGTATGCTCTTCATTTTTCTTTCCAAGCTTCGAACAATCAGGCAGAGTACGAAGCACTAATTGCTAGACTCAGAATCTCCCAAAAATTGGAAATCAGAAGGATCAAAGTTTTTTTGATTCACAACTGGTGGTGAATCAAGTGAAAGGTGATTTCGAAGCTCGGAATCCAAATATGATCCAATACTTAGAAAAAGTCCGAAGCTTCACATCTAAGTTGGAGCATTTTGAAATTATTCATATACCAAGGATAGAAAATTCTCGGGCAGATGCTCTTTCAAGACTTGCAACCACGGCACCCGATTCTTTTAGGAGGACATATGTGGAATATCTTGAAGACCCCAGCATATCAGAACCCATAATTGATGTATGTCAAGTTGAGCATGAACCCTCATGGATGGATCTTATTCTCAAGTTTCTAAAAGAGGGAACCTTGCCCAAAGACAAGCTCGAGGCTAGACGGCTTCACTGGATGGCCTCTCAATATGTGATCTTGGATGAAACATTATATAAGAGGTCCTTTACACAGCCTTTATTGAAATGTTTGGGTCCATCCGATGTAGATTATGCACTCAGGAAAGTGCATGAAGGAATATGTGAAGATCGTCCAGGGGGCAGATCCTTAGCATATAAAATAATCTGTCAAGGTTATTATTGGCCAACAATCTAGAAGGATTCTGTAGAATTTGTCCAGAGATGTGATCATTGTCAAAGATACTCCAATGTACAAAGGCGACCCTCAAGTCAGTTAACTCCGTTAACATCTCCTTGGCCTTTTGCACAATGGGGAATGGACATTCTTGGTATGTTTCCTCTAGCTTTCGGGCAACGAAAATTTTTTATTGTGGCTATTGATTATTTCACAAAATGGGTCGAAGCCGAAGCATTGGCACAGATCACTGAGGCAAAGATTGAAAATTTTGTAAGAAATTTCATCATCTTCCGTTTTGGAATTCCTTATTCTATTATAACTGACAACGAAAGGCAGTTTGATAATCCGAAGTTCAAAGGCTTCTGCACTCAGTGTCATATTCTTCACAAACTTACTTCGGTAGGGCATCCTCAATGCAACGGAGAAGTCGAAGTAATAAATAGGACTATCCTTCATGGTCTTAAAACTAGGCTGAATGATGCTAAGGGATCATGGACTGATGAATTGAACTCAGTTCTCTGGGCATACCGAACCATTTCCAGGATAGCTACTAGTGAATCTCCATTTCATCTGTCTTATGGCACCGAAGCGGTTCTTCCTATAGAGGTCTCTTTATAATCTTTACGGATTGATCAGTTTAAAGAACCCAAAAATTCTGGATACCGAAGAGTTAACCTGGATTTATTACAAGGTACACGACTTCAAGCACAATTGAAAATCACTACATACCAGCAGAAAGTTACAGGATACTACAACTCTCATGTAAAAGAATGGGCCTTTCTTCCTAAAGATCTAGTTCTGCGAAAGTCTGAAGTATCCAAGCCAACAGAACAAGGTAAACTCTCTCCTACATGGGAAGGACCATACCGAATTAAAGAGGTTATTCGACCTGGAACTTATCGGTTGGAAATCTTGGAAGGTGTTCTATTACCTCGATCTTGGAATGTATAAAACCTCCGCAAATATTATCAATAAATATTTTATTCAAGGTCATCAAGATAGATTTAGCTATCCTGTCTTAATTCTATTTCTGAAAAGGCATAAGGATGATCTCCGTGATCTACCCCATGAAGTGCCAAGGTAAGCCTAACCAGCCTATCTTATTTTTTTTTCTTAAAGTTATAAGGATGATCTTCATGATCTACCCTATAAAGTACCGAGTTAGGCTTAACCAGTCCATCTTAATCAAAAAGGCATGAGGATGATCTCTGTGATCTATCTCACAAAGTACTGAGGTGGGCATGATCAGCCTGTCTTAATGATATCCCAAAAGATATCTCAAAAAATGTATGAGAATGATCTTCATGATCTACTCTATGAAATGCTGAGGTATGCCCGATCAACCTATCTTAATCCTTGATCAAAAGGTAGATGACCTACATGGCTTATTTTACTCTCAAGTCCGAGGACTTGGTATTCTCGTTTAGAAGAATTTAATTATTTGGAATTTTTTCAAGTCCGAAGACTTGGTATTCTTATTTATGAGATTCTTTCTCAACTTAAATATCTGAAAATTTTCTCAAACCGAAGACTTGGAATTATCTATGAGATTCCTTCTCAACTTAATTATCTAGAATTTTCTCAAGTTCGAAGACTTGGAATTATCTATGAGATTCCTTCTTAATTTAATTATCTAAAATTTTTTCAAGTCTGAAGACTTGGAATTATCTATGAGATTCTTTCTTGACTTAATTATCTGGAATTCTCCTAGATCCAAAGACTTAGTGAATTTTCAAATCCGAACACTTGGATCTTATCTGGGAATTTGAAATTCTTTTCAATTATATGAAATTATTTCTAAGTCCGAAGAATTAGTATATTCCCAGTCTGAAGACTCAACTTTATTATGAGAAAACTTGGCATTCTCTTATTATGGAATTGTTTAAGTCCGAAGACTTAGTATCATTTTATATGTTTCAGAGTTCTTAATTATCCGAAGACCCTACACTTGGAAAAATTCTTATCCATTCACGTACGCATTCATAGGAAATTTCTTATTGGAAAGGATTTTCATTGATAATATTTTTTACACTTTTTCAAAAAGAAAAGAGAAAAAAGTTACAAGTTCTCCATTGCTGGAGTGTCTTCGACCGGAGTAGGATCGATTGGATTGGCCATTTCTTCAGCTAGCAATGGAGCTTCGGAACCCTCTTGTGATTCGGGCTCATTTGGACTTTCAGGATCGAACAGTTGAATCCTTGAAATATCCAAATCTGGGTAAAGGCTTTTCACTTCCTTCACCCCATCATTGAAGTCTCCTTTATAGCTGTGGTTTCCTGCTTCCACCATCTCATTTTCAAAAGCCAGAGACGCTTTATAGTCCTCTACCATCCTCTTCAGCTGATCTTTCAAAGATCGAATCTCTTCAGCAGCTTCTTCGGACTTTTTGGTAGCATCTTCGGATTTCTGATGAGCTTCTTTAAGTAAAACTTCCAAAGACCGAATTTTGTTCTTTTTCTTTTTAAGTCTCGCCTCCTGTTCAGAGTTCTTCAATTGAATATTCTCTATATCTGCTTTCAAGCTCTGAACTAAGGCATCGCTTTGGGCTAGCTTCTCCTCCATAGCCTGCCTTTGCTCTTCGGCTACTGCTTTCTCAATTTCAGCTATCTTCGTTTTGTCCTTCATCTTTTTATAGTTGTCTCTAAAGTCGAAGATGCTTTCCTCCATGACAGTAATGTCATGCATCATCTATATCAATAGATTAAAGAGTTAGCAATAACAAATTTATGCTTTGAAAATACAATCAGATATTTACCTTCAGTGCTGATGAGAACACTGAGTCAGAGACTTCTTCAATACATCAGGATTTAGTTTTATCCCAGTCTTTCGGAAGAAGTGTGCACTTCATCAGCTCCTTGGCCAGATCAGGGTTCTCTAAGCCCTCTCTATCCGAAA
Organism: Areca catechu; assembly: GCA_021397845.1. Taxonomy (NCBI): domain Eukaryota; kingdom Viridiplantae; phylum Streptophyta; class Magnoliopsida; order Arecales; family Arecaceae; genus Areca; species Areca catechu. The sequence continues at coordinate 23,757,716 of CM038046.1, read as the reverse complement.
AGACAGTGAAGTCTACATTACATCCTCCTTCCGAAGAGGCATTCCACCTAAGATCTCTCTCGGATCGAGACTTGGATCTTTCCTTTCTTTTCTCCTTCGAAGGTGCAATTAGAGATTCTCTATTAAATGACAGATCACGTTGATTTGGAGGAGGCATCGGATGAGGACTCCTCGGAGGAGGCCTCATCGGAGATGGACTCCTGGCAGGTTCAAGTGGATTTGGTGAAGCAGGCGGTATCTCTTCATCCGATGTGGGCCTCATCGAAGGAGTGCTCGAACCCTCTTCGGCCCTTCTTTTCTTTCGGACTTCGGATGTCACTGGAACAGCCACTGCCCTCTTTCAGGAAGCCTGTCGAACTTTCTCAAGTTGAGGCTTCATTCTTTCACCTGCAATCAAAAGATTTCATCATATAAGAAAAAAAAGAAAAAGAAGGATAGAGAGAATAAAAATCCGAAGACCACTATTTATATATCTAATGTTGGGACTTCACTGATATGGGCTCGATGAAGGTTTTCTTCCTTCAGCAATTCTTTAAATGAGGGGATCTCCGGCTCCGATAGAGTTTCAAAGTCTTTGAGATCGACTTTCAGAACTCTTTTTCTGGTGTTTGCATCCAAACGCGGAGTTTTCCAGTCAATGTTGAATCTCCAATGGGTGTAATATACAAAGAAAAAGCAAGGCTTCCATCCATGTATTGCACTGGGGGTTCCTTTTATTAGTCTTCGGCCTGGCCGAGGACCTATGATCCACCACCCTTTGCCATGAAAATCTCTTTTCAGCATGAATAGAGAGGTGAACAAAGATGTCTTCGGCTCTACATTCCTAAGTTTGCAAAGTACCAGAAATCCACAAATGTTCTTAAAGCTATTGGGGGTTAGCTGAGCTGGAACTATTTGGTAAAGGTTAAATATTTTTGTGAAAAATGGGTGAAGTGGAAGCCAAAGACCAGCCTTGAAGTAGTCTTCGTATATAGCAATGGATTGCATTGGAGGTTTATCTACCCTTTCTTCGGGTTTTGGAAGAATAGTTTTGAAGGTCCGTGGAATGTGAAAACGTCGCTTAACCTCCTCTATTTTGGCAAGAGAAAAAGAACTGGCGACAGAGTCAAGCGATCTTTCCGGGCTTCTTTTCCTACCAGAACTTCTTCCCCTACTAGTTTCGACTCCTGGCAAACTCCTACCGATTTCGCCTCCTAATGGTTCCCTACTGGTTTCACCTTCCGATGGACCTCTACTGGAAGAAGGATTTCTACTGGACCCTAACATCATAAAAAAAAAACACAAAAGGAAAAAGGAAGGAAGGGCCTCTAACCTCTGAAGGAACAAAAATGGCGGACTGTTGCACAAGATGAGAGGAAGATGGAGCGCAAATGCAAGGAAAGCCCTTCTGCTAAAACTCTCTTCCTTTTATAGCTAGGATTATGGGGTTTCAAGACGCTTCGGAAGTCCTCTCGAATCGTACATCGTATCGACAGTTTCGATCCTGGACACGATTTCCTGAAAATCACCCATTAATGAAATGGTGGCTGCGATCCGTAGGAAGTGACATGAAGGGCTACGATGATTTCTTAACTGTGATTTGTCTCTAGATGATTGCCATGTGTCCAATCTCGGTTGAATAAGAGCCCCTTTTTCAAAGATTTCTCAGAATTTTTCCAAATTCGAGGCGTTCCTTTTGAAACAGCCAATGACAAGGTGACGCGTGTCTTCACCACATTTTCTCACACCACCAGGCAGTTATGGCGAAAGATGTGTCAGGGTTCGGCGCTATCATTATCTGTCAGTTATCACTAGAAGACAAAATTGAAATACTCCCATTCTTCGAAATTAAATCATTTTAACTTGGGAGTGGGGGGCAGCTGTTATGATATCCCGGTTTTATCTCAATTAATTATTGGGTTATTATTTGAACCAATTTCAATTTTGGTTTACTGGTCAAATCAGCATACAAAGGAAAATGTCTACTAGGCTTGATAAAAGGATATTCAACGTCTTCGGCTTCGTATCATTATCTTAGTCCGAAGACCTTTTGCATCTATGGCTTCGTATCTTTATCTTAATCTAGGAGATAATTATATTAGCCCTGTCTTCAGCTTCGTATCATTATCTTCGTCCGAAGACCTTTTGCATTTATGGCTTCATATCTTATCTTGATCCAGGAGATATTTATATTAGCCTTGTCTTCGGCTTCGTATCATTATCTTAGTCCAAAGACCTTTTACATCTATGGCTTCAAGCCAAGTTTATTAACCTTATGTCTTCGGCTTCGTATATTTATCTTGATCCGAAGACCATGCCTAACATGTGCGGCTTCATATCTTTACCCAAGTTTATTGGTTCTATGTCTTCGGCTTCGCACTTTGTCTTGATCCGAAGACCATGCCTGTTAATTGAATATCTTCGGCTTTACTCCTTCAGTATAATTCGAAGAGCATATTACCTCATTTTCTGGACTGTAAGTATTTCTTTCGTTATTTCCAAATAGACTTCTCTGAAGCACGCAGCTGACATTTTCTTTATGAGCGCTACTAAAGGGAATGTTGAGTTCACTTCGGCTTTACTCTAAAAAGATGCATATTAAGCATGTGGGCCTTTTCAATCTTAGAACAGTCGACTCTGTTCTGGCTGTTGCAACCGCCTACATGGTTGAAATCCTCAGAATGGATAAGCTCCAAATAACTGATTCTCCAACCGTCATTACTTACAGTTATGAGATAGTTGCATTTGCCAACTTGCATAACTGTAAGTAGTTACAATTGGAGCCGATAAATACTGGTAAGAGGGGACACTCGAGAAAAGTTTGGAGCTCATTCCCAGAAATTCGAATTCTCTCCTTTCCCTCTCTATTTTCGAACTTTCCATTCTGCTGCTGCCTGAGTTTCCTTCTGACTTTGGCATCGAAGTGTCCCTCGCTGGAAAATCTCCGGTCAGGGATCTGTTTTGCAGGATCCGATCGACGGTGGCCCGGTGGAAGAACCACTCCATCCGGTCGATGGAGATTCAGCATCAACACCTGCATATATCTCTTCTATCAAAAAACTAAAATCTTAATTAGAGTTTGACTTCAATTCTATTTAATCAGAAATATATTTCTTTAATCAATTGGACTTCTATAATTGATTCAGTATATTTGATTGATCCAAGGAGTTAAACCTAACTAAGTGATAATTAGACCATATTAGATATCAAATCTACTATAAGGAGCATATAATTATGCATAATCATGTTGCTATTTTGGATTTCATTATTGTCTTAGTTATGTGATGTAGGGACTATGGGTGCAGGCTTAATGATCAATGGGCTCTATAATAGATTATTATTACTAATCGGGCAAGATTTCCACTCAATTCTTATATATATTTATCTGCTCAAGAAATTCTTAGATTGCATTTGATAGCTGGCAATCTATCCAAATTGTTAGCAATTTAAAGAGGCCTTACCACATTACTGTAGTCAGTATGATTTTTTTTATGGCAATCCAAATAACTTGATAATTTGGATTATTTTCCATGAGATAATTTAAATTATCTTTGAAAAGGGTAGCAATCCATATTACCATCTTTCAGGTAATCTATTGGATAATATTATCCTCCCATTATACTTCCTCTTCCCTTTCACACCCCTGCTGACCCCTTCATCGCTTGTTAATGATGCTTCCCTTGCATCTCGTCAACAGTCCTCCGGCCCCCCCTTTCTCACCCGTTGACCAACGAAGAGGGGGATGTGGTCTCCATATAATATATTATATATTTTATAATAATGTAATATAATACATTATATTATAATGTTATAATATATAATATAATATAATATATTTATATGAAATATATTTATAAAATTATACATTATATATATATAATATATATTTATATTCAATATAAATATATTATATTATATTAATTTTAATAATATAATATGTTACCTATTTAATATATAAGTCTTTTTATTAAATTTATTTAATATAAAAATATTTTTTAATTTTTTATATAAAAATATAAAATATAAAAATTATATTTTAATAAATAAAATATAATTTTAATTTATGAGTTTTTTAAAATTTTGATTTTATATTATGTAATATTATTTGCATGTATTGGATACAATAATCTTAATCTACATTGCTGGTAATCCATATCATCTTTCAAAGTTGCATGGCAATGCATTAAATGCAACCTTAGGGTATTAAGATTTCCGCATTTGTAAAAGGCATTTATCCCATTGAAGAGATAAGCATAAGATAGAAATCAAGAGGAAGATTTATTCTACTATTTTCTTCTTTTGTGATGTTGCTATTGCGACCATCAACGGCTGTTTGGAGCTCTCAAGATATGTGTTGGGATATCCCGGTTCAATTGTAAACCAAACTCTAGTTCGACTGGTCGAAGCCCGTTTCTCCGGACTACGGACTTCGGACCAAGCAAAGGACACGCCAACTGCAGGCAACCCAAGGCTTCATACCAGGCCACAACATCCGGAGGCCAGTCCTTCGGGTAACGTCTTCGGCCCCGGCCGAAGACCGAACTATCCATCGACTTTCGAAGGCACGCACTTCGGCCCCCGCTGTAGACACGATCTTTGGCCTCCGGGAAGTACCAAGTCTTCGGCCCACCCAAAGAAAAATTCGAGGCTTAGACCATAATATGTTCGAGAAAGGCAACTGTGACCAATGGTTACAATGAACACTCATCATGCCATGATCATGGCGCGCAACTGTTGCAACTATGCCTCCGATCTGGCCGGAACCGCTCCATGACAACCCACGATCACCAATCATAAAAGAGATTAGCTCCCCATGATCACCTAAAAAAGAGAGGGACGCAGGCCGGAGGCCTTCTTTAAATAAGGGTAAGAAGGATTGCTGGAGAGGTACGCGAACATTCTCGCTCACATACGCTTACAATCTCCAAGAGCCCCTTTTTCTCTTCCACTCTCCACATCTTCCCCATTCTGTAGCTGGAATCCGCCACTGACTTAGGCATCGGAGTGTCCTCCATCAAAACAACTTCGGCGTAATAATACCCTTGCTAAAATTCTTAGGACCCACCGATGCAGATTTTGCTTTGAGAGAGGTCCACGAGGGCATATGCGATGATCATTTGAGAGGCAAATCTCTGACGTACAAGATCATTCGACAGGGGTATTATTGGCCCTCCATCCAGAAAGACTCAACGGATTTCGTGCAGAAGTACGACCAATGCCAGAGGTATGCCAATGTACAGAGACAACCTGCGAGTCACTTGACTCAGCTGGCAGCCCCATGGCCTTTTGCCCAGTGGGGGATGGACATTCTTGGTCTATTCCCACGAGCATCAGGGCAAAGAAAGTTTCTCCTAGTGGCCATCGACTATTTCACGAAGTAGGTAGAAGCCAAACCACTGGCCCAGATCACGGAAGGCAAGGTGGAAGATTTTGTAAAAAATTTCATCATATTCAGGTTCGGCATCCCACATGTCATCATTACGGATAACGGGAGACAGTTCGATAATCTGAAGTTCAAGGACTTTGGTGCTCGGTATTATATCCAGCATCGACTAACATCCGTTGCTCATCCACAGTCAAACAGAGAAGTCGAAGTCACCAACCGGACCATCCCCCATGGTCTGAAGACAAGGTTGAACGCCGTCAAAGGACTTTGGGCTGAAGAGCTGACCTCCGTTCTCTGGGCGTACCGAACTATCCCGAGAACGGCCACCGACGAGTCTCCGTTCAACCTGGCCTACGGTACCGAAGCCGTACTACCTATCGAAGTCTCCCTACAGTCCCTGAGAATTGACAACTATGAAGAGCCTGAGAATTCCGATCGCAGAAGGATTGATCTAGATTTTCTATCAAGTACCAGGCTACAGGCCCAAATAAGGATGGCGGCATACCAGCAAAAGGTTGCCAAGTATTACAACTCAAGGGTGAAGGAGCAAACTTTCCGCACGGGGGACATGGTATTATGAAGAGCAGAAGTATCCAGGCTAACGAAACAGGATAAACTCTCTCCCAACTGGGAAAGTCTGTATCAAGTCAAAGAAATCATTCGACCAGGGACATATCAACTTAAGACCCTGGAGGAAAAGACCCTATCCCGGCAATGGAATGTACAAAACCTTCACAAATATTATCAATGAAAAAGTTTCAAAAACTCCTGTGCAAAGCTTCTCAACCCTATTCAACTCATAACGGCTAGTTGCATCGATTGAACGACAACAACCTAAATGACTCGATCTGAAAAATTGGTCAACCGTGCAAAGGAGAGTCTGATCCACTCACCTTATCGGTATGCCCGACGAGTGTAATGGATGGTCTAACCAAGCAACCAAAAAGATCAAAGGTGCAGGGATGGTTCTTGTAACCTACCCTACGGAAAATCTGAACACGCTCCGGGGCGGGCCTAAACAGCCTACCTTAATCATGACAGAAAGTGCACAGGGACGGTGTATATACCTTACCCTACAGAAAATCCGAACACGTGCCTAAAAGGACCACTGTCGTCCTTTCTATCAACAACAAACATTCTTAGGACGGTCCAATTGACCTCACTTCTTCCCTGAAGACCAAAAGTGGTCTACGGAGTCTATATTACAGACAAATCATCGCAAAGAGTGCATGGGAAGAGGTAATAGAAAATATTTTTTCTTTCCTTTCGAATTTTTATACAAAAAAAAGAAGAAAAAAAGAGAAAGGAAGAAACTCTCCTAAAGAGAGAGTAAGAATAAGGAAAAGAAACTCTTCTAAAGAGAGATGAAAACAAAAAGGAGCAGCACCAGCAGAATCTAGGAAATTTTTAATAACTCCCCGACGGATTTTTCCCGTACCGTTGGGGAGAGACCTGGTGGGACGACGAAGGGCCCCCGGGGTTCCCGTCCGAACTTGAGTCCGACACCTCATCGAAGTCAGAATCGAATTCGTGGCTGGGGAAGGGAACGGAAGGTTTGATATTGTCCAAGCCCTTCAAGTTGTAAAACTTGGAGGCTTTCCTCCGGCACTCCCAAAACCCCTGGTGGACGGAGTCCAGGGCCACCCCGGTGAGCTCGTCCTTGAAGGTAGCAGAAGCTTTGAAGTTTGCGACGGCGTCCGCCGCCTCCCTCCTTGCCTCCTCCACCGCCGTGGTCGCCACCGTGACTTGGGCCCAGGCTTCCCTCAACCGAGCCTCCAGCAGGCAGACATTCTTCTCGAGACGGTCCACGAGAGGCTCCCCATCTTCATCTCCTGGCCCAGGTGACTCCGGACTCTGCTTCCTTTTTGGGTTGATAGCCCTCCTCTTCGCCGCACGACGGAGCTCAGAAGTGCTGAACCTCATGGTTAATGGAGGGAAGAAGCCTACAAAAATGACGGCCTTCTACAGTGGAGGGTAGGGTCCTATTTATAGAAACCCTGCATCCACGACCGACTACGGGGAGGCGTGCCTCACGTCCTTCCCAACAGCATTAGAAAGCGCCACATGTCTGGGCGATGCTTCGAGAACCAGAAAAGTCGCTCGGAGTCATCTTCGGGACAACAACCGCCACCGCTTCGAATTCGGAGAAATTCTCATCGTACGACGGCATCATTAATGGCTCCTTTTTGAAAAAAGGAGACCCGACAGCTTGCAAGGTATAAGAAATCACGACTGTACAAATATCGACATGCCACATGGACAGCAATAATCACGATCAGATCTCCCAGATCACTGATTGGTGGAGCAACGACTCTTGTCCACCTTAACGGACAAACCTAACATCCGAAGGAATGTGACGGTCTTTAGCAACGGAGTTCTGGTCCGTTCCGGAGTTCATCCTCACCAATTGAACGGCCTTCAGCTACGACTGCTCTACCAAACAAGAAAGAGACCGGTAAAACCGGTTCTTATCGACTGAACGGCCTTCAGCTACGGCTATTTAACTAAGCAGGAAAAGAAATGGTAAAACCATTTCGAGCTACATATGAAGCACAACATGATGTATGCAAAGGAAGGAAAATTCATTTCAAAATTTAAAAAAGCTACCATACAAAGTTCGTTGATCAAGCAAAAAAGAAAGGAGGAAAATACTGTTACCTAGAAATGGAGCCCAAGAGGGGAGGTGAATTGGGTCTTTTAAAAATTAAAACAGTAATGTGAAGGTCTAGTGGTGTTTGTGAATAATAAATTCATTGCACAATATTGAATGCAGCGGAAAGCAATAAATAAATAGCAATAACCAAAGAGCAAGAGAGAAAGAGAGTAATCACACACAAACACAAGGTTTATAGTGGTTCGGTGCAAACCTAGCACCTACATCCACTCCCCAAGCCACCCTTGGGAATTCCACTATAATCCAAACAAGATTATAGCTCACTTATTTTTCACAAGGCTCACAAGTCAAAACCTAAGTTGGTTTTGTCACCTAGGCTCACCAACAAACCTCAACACTTGTTTTGTCTTCAGGCTCACAAGTTAACCCTAGTTGGTTTTATCCCTTTGGCTCACCAACAAACCACAACAACCTTCTTTCAAGACACCCTTGAAAGCAAGGTCAAATTACAAAATAAAAACAGATATACAACTTTTAAAACTAAGACAAACTCTCTTCAAGAGTAGAATGGAATCTTTGAAGCTCAAGTTGATGCTTTGTCTTGTCTTCTTCTTGAAATATTCTTCAAAACACCTCTTTTGGAATGATGCTAGGATGAGCTTGAAGGCTTTTTCAGGGAATCAAACTATAAAAGGCTTTTGATGTGAGGTTCTTGAAAGAATATAGGCTTTTTGGCTTTGAATGAACTTCAATACACTTCCATGCCTTTAGAATGAGGTTGGTGGAGATTAAATACACCAAAAAACTTCCAAAAAATGGTTTGTGACCGTTGGAGCCTCGGATCTAGCCGTTTGGAGCTTGAAAAGCAAGTTCTGCAAATCAGAAAAATAGATCCGTTAGGGCTGTCAGGCTTCAAGTGTCGACACTTGGCTATCAAGTGTCGACACTTGATTTCTAGGTGTCGACACTTGAACTTTCAAGTGTCGACACTTGATGCACAGGTGTCGACACTTGACACAAAAACCCTCAGATGGCAAAGTTCTGGATTTTCAAGAATCTCAAACCTTGAGTCGATACTTGGAAACCTAAGTGTCGACACTAGGTATCGACACTTGAGTTCTGGGTGTCGACACTTGGCGTGCCAAGGATTTTTCTTCGTGCCAAATACTGAAGTGTCGACACTTGGCTTCCCAGGTGTCGACACTTGAGACTGAAAAGCTAATATTCAAGTACAAATTAGCCCAAAAACACAAATATAAATTTTGAAACTTAAATTGATCATAAATAAATAATAATTAAACATATAGATGCCCTTTTTTCATGAAGAGGATGTCCAGATTCACGAAAAATGCTCTGTGCCATGGCAAGCCATGATACATAAGTTCTTGAGATTTTGAGATGTTTTCTTCCTGAAAACTCATAACTTGAAATGTACATTAGTATACATTATGCACTCAATGTTTTGTTATTCATCAAAATCACTGGGTAAAGCCAACAAATACATCTAGAGTGACCCAAGTCACTCAACATCAACAGAAGAAGGCTCCACACCACAGGACTGGATCACTTTATCAATTTGCTCTGAGAGGACCTCGTTAGTCTGGGCCAGGACCTGAGAACCTTCAGCCTGGACTCCTCCAGCCTGAGTTTCCTCCTGGACCGAAGTCAGAGTTGGGGTTACCTCCGGATTTTTGACTGGGGTGGCAGCCTCCTCCTCTGGGCATGGCGCCTCCTCGGCCTCTACCATGGCTTCGGCCCCCTCCACTTCCTCTTCTTCTCCGGCTATATCGAAAGATGGGATGCTGGAAAGGTCGAGGTGAGGGAAGGCCCCCTTCATCCTAGAGAGTCCGTCATTGAAGCCATTGAGTAAAATAGCGTTAAGTTTCAAATTTCAACTGTTATAATTCATGAATATGAATGTAAGTCCATATGAGCCATAATTTTCATAGTTAGGAAGAATCAATCTCCCCCTTAATTAGATATTTCTAATCAGAACAAATAATATGTTATTTCAGGATATCAAAGCAGATCAAATTTGAAAATTTACACAAAGTGGAACCACAACAATTTATGCATACAATCTATACTATTACTCCCCCTTTTTGTCAATCATTTGAAAGGGGAATAACCTCCCCCTCACAATGAGCATGGAGACAAAAAGATGGTAGAGTATCAAAAATGACAGGTTTCAGAGCCAAAAAGATCCAAAGAGAGTATCAGAGCTGAAGAAAGAGGAGTATCAGAGCTAAATGTAACCAATCAATCACAAATAATAAGCACCAAACTAAAATATATAACTGATAAGAGGAGTTTTCAGTACAAAATTTGCTGAGTCATCAGCAAAACTGAAACATACAAAGTGTATCAGAGTCATACAATAATTAGAAACATACAAAGTAACATGAAATATAAAAGATATACAACAGAAGAGACAAAAGACATAAAAGACATCTATGAAGCTAATCCTCATCAGATGGAATCTCAAGACTAAAAGGAGCATTGATCCTAGATCTAGAGGCTAAGGCCCTAGAAGGTTCCTGGGCTAAAGCCTGATGACTCCTAGTGCGGCCAGAAGGACCTAAAACGGGTACAACCCTAGATAATCTAGTAGAAGGGGGGAGAAGATCAGCTGGTGTAACAAAGTCTGGTGTAGAATCAACTAAGTCAGTAGGTGAAGGAGCAGCTGGGGTAGCGGGAGGATCGCAACTAACCACCTCAAAACCATTAGCACGGTCATCACTGCCACTGCCACTGTCAATAATCTCTGTAGCTCTATCCTCACTCATATCTGCCTGATCATCACCATCAACTGTATCAGCATGGTCACTCTGGTGATCATCACCATCATCATCATCATCAGAATATACAACTGCAGGGGCTGCTGGAGGTATAAAGGATCTCAATAAATCCTCAATACGAGTGAAACCCTCCTCCATAGTCCTACGGATCTCAGCATGCTCTGAGATAGTATGTGCTCGAAGAGTCTCAATCTCGCTGCGCAGCTGAGTTAACTCACTCCTGATCTCCGTAAACTGCTCTCTGGCATGCTCCTCAAAGGGTAAACCAATAAAAGGTGGCGGAGGAGCCGAAGTACCAGGTGTCGAAGGCTCTACCTGTGTCGGTGGAATATCAATGGGAGGAAAACTAGCTGGCCCAGATGGCCCTGCCTCTACCTCTCGAAGCTCATCCTCCTCATCTGGCTCCTGGCCAGACTCTCTGCGCACCCACCGACCTGCGACAAGTCTGTATCCCATACGGTGCAATGACCTCTCATCATAGACATCTGTATGCAGTATCTCCTTGGGGATCTTCCCCTCCAGCGATACTCCACAAGCTCTAAATATCCTGGTCAGAGCCATACCGTAGGGTAAACAATGGCGGCGCTGAGTCACGGCATCGTGCATCTGTACTAACATCAATGATGGAAGGTCGATCTGCCTCCTCTCTGTCAGACTGGTCATCACCATCATCTCTCTTTCAGTAATGAAGTCGAATCTCCTAGTCTTTGGCAGAAGAATACGAGCCGTAATATGGTGTAACAGACGCATCTCCAAGGATAGCTAGTTCGCGGTGACTATAGACACACCATGAACATCCTCTCACTCGAGGATACACCTGAATGCTTCCTCCCTGTCGTCTATTGTAAAAATACTGATTCCCCTATGGGGGATCTTCCAGACTCTGCTCAGTAGCTCTGCAGAAAGAGAAATCTGAACTCCTCTCACGGGGTAGTCCATATAAGTCATCGACAATCCATAGCACCGTAGAACTCCCTCACTAGATGAGGGTAGTACCTCTCCTGCATAGTGCAGAAGGGTACTAGACCTGCATCAGTGAGCACCTGTCATATAAGGAAGTGGTGCCGATCGAAACAATCCAAGTCGACTCTCCTCCTAGAGGCCACTATCTTCCCTAACATCCTCTCTGCAGGGGGGAACTCAGTGTAGCAGAACTGCTAGCCTGCCCTGAATCAAATCTAGCCTTCGATCTCCTCTCTACACCCTGACTAGGTCTCTCCCTAACTGCAAGTCTCTTCCGGGGACCCATTACAGCAAGCTGACCAAGAGAGTTTAAAGAGGATAAGCTAAGGGGTAGATTCAATCAGACTAGGAGCAATGGGACTGGTTAAGTTTGAGAAGAAAATCATTTTACAAGATAGTTTTGAAACAAATTTTGGGTTATAAAATCCAAAATAATTTAGAAAAGCCACAAACAATTTGAAATCGAGGATTTTATAAGCTAGAAAATGTTTTTGGTTTGAAATATATTTTGTAAATACCAAAATACTAAAATATTTGAGTTTTGGGGTTAAAATATTTAGGGTTTTAGAAAAGAGGGTAAAATGACACAAAAAACATCACCAAAATTTCTCCCTAGGCGGTAAAAAAGCTATAAATAGAATAGAAAAATTGAATTTAGATGAAAACCTATGAAAATTTTGGCTAAAAACCAATCCAACAGTGTTTTTCCCAAAAACGGACAGGAAAAGAGTGAAAACGGGCAAAAACCATGAAAAATCCATGAACAATGCCATGTAAATCACCATTCCTTCAAACAGAGTTTTGGAAACCCTTTAAAACTTGGGAAAATCCAGTTAAAATCCCAAATAAAATCGGCAAAACCTAAATCTAGGTCAAACGGTTTAACTGTAACAAAAATGAAAATACGAGAAATAAAAAAATGAAATAAGAGGGAATACCTGATTCGTGAAGGGTTAAATGGAAAGAGGAGGGATTTGGATAGAAGGGGACCACTGTAGCTTGAAATCGATGGGGGAAAACAAAAATAAAAAACCCTCAGTCGGTCCTTTTAAAAATAGATTATATTTCGCAAGTGTCGACACTTACTAATTGTCAAGTGTCGACACTTGGTCAGATGTCGACACTTTACAAAATCCAAGTGTCGACACTTGGCCAAGAAAATCCCAAAAATAAATCAAAAAAACTTCAATAAATCTTAGAAAATATTTAAGATCTTTTGGGACTCAAAACAAGTGTTTTTGAGTGAAATGTCTTGGGTAAGATGAAAATTGTGAGAGTTCTAGGAGAATGGGTCAATGACACCTAACTCTCTTCTAATCATACAAAATCTCTCTTCACTCAAAGGTTTGGTAAACACATATGCTAACTGATCATCAGTACATACAAAATCAAGAATAATATTAGAGTTTTGTACATGATCTCTTATGAAATGATATCTTATTTCAATATGTTTACTTCTTGAATGTTGCATAGGATTCTTAGTTAGATTGATTGCACTAGTATTGTCACATCTTATGGGTGTCTTAATTAGTTTAATGCCAAAATCTTCGAGTTGTTGTTTGATCCAAAGGATTTGAGCACGACAGCTTCCAGCTGCTATATATTCGGTTTCGTCGTAGATAGAGCAACTGAATTTTGTTTCTTGCTACTCCAAGAGATCAAATTTATTCCAAGAAACTGACAAGTTCCACTAGTACTTTTACGATCAAGTTTACACCCAGCAAAGTCAGCATTAGAATAAGCAATCAATTCAAATGAAGAATCTCTAGAGTACCACAAACCAATTTCAATTGTGCCAAATAAATATCTAAGTATGTGTTTAACAGCCAAAAGATGAGACTCTTTAGGATTAGACTGATATCTAGCACACATACAAACACTAAACATGATATCTGGCCTATTGGCAGTAAGATATAGCAATGAACCGATCATGCCACGATATAATTTTTGGTCAATAGATTTACCTGATTCATCCTTGTCAAGTCTACAAGTAGAGCTCATAGGGGTACCTAAAGGCTTGGTGTTCTCCATCCCAAACTTCTTGAGTATTTCTTTTATGTACTTTGCTTGTTGGTGAAGATCGCCTCTTTGGTTTGCTTTATTTGGAGTCAGAGGAAGAAATTTAGTTCTCCCATCATACTCATCTCGAACTCACCCTGCATTAACTTCGCAAATTCTTGACAAAGAGATTCGTTAGTAGCACCAAATATTATATCATCTACATATATTTGTACTACTAAGAGATCATCAATCTTTTTCTTTAAAAACAAAATTTTGTCTACATTACCTCTAGCAAAATCATTTAGAAAGAGCTTAAATGATCATACCAAGCTCTAGAAGCTTGTTTCAAACCATACAAAGCTTTATGAAGTTTGTAAACATGATTTGAAAATTCTGAATTTTCAAAACCAGGAGGTTGTTCAACATAAACCTCCTTTTCAATCAGACCATTTAAAAAGGCACTTTTAACATTTATTTGAAATAATTTAAAATTCATAAAGCAAGCAAAAGCCAACAATAGCCTAATTGCCTTAAGTCTAGCCACAGGAGCAAAGGTTTCATCAAAATCTATCCCTTCCTCCTGATTGTATCCTTTGGCAACTAGTTTAGCCTTATTTCTTGTAACAACACCATTTTCATCAAGTTTATTTCGAAAAACTCATTTTGTGCCAATAATTGAAGTATTTGAAGGCCTATCTACTAATGTCCAAACATTGTTTCTTTTGAATTGGTTAAGTTCATCTTGCATAGCATTTATCCAATTACTATCACATTCAGCTTCCTCAATAGTTTTTGGTTCAATTTGAGAAACAAAAGTTAAGTAATGACAGATATTTTTAAGGGATGATCGAGTACTTACACCTTTAGATGGATCACCAATAATTAGTTCTTTTGGGTGTCCATGAGCATACCTTCATTTTTTTTGGTAGTGGATCAACTGTTGATGTGTTTTCATCACCTTGTGCTTGATCTCCTTCAGTATTTTGATCATCTTTCTGTTCCTTGACAGGCTCTTCATTGTTGTTTACACTTTCAGTTTTCTTGGTACCTATTTCATCAGAAAGCACATCTTCTTTTCTCGAAGATTTCTGGTCAGATTTATCAAATACCACATGTATGGATTCTTCAACAATAAGTGTTCTTCTGTTGAAGACCCTGTATGCCTTACTAGATGTGGAGTAGCCTAAAAAGACTCCCTCACTGGTTGGCATCAAATTTGCTTAAATTATCCTTACCATTGTTTAAAATGAAACAATGGCATCCAAAAATACGAAAATAGCGAATTAAAGATTTTCTACCCTTCCAAAGCTCATAAGGTATTTTCTTTAAAATCGGTCGGATCAAAACTTAATTTAAAACATAGCATGCAGTATTTATAGCTTCCGTCCAAAAATATCTAGGTAAATTAATTTCACAAAGCATGGTGCATGCCATTTCTTCAAGAGTTCTATTTTTTCTTTCTACCACCCCTTTTTGTTGAGGTGTCCTAGGTGCTGAAAAATTATGATGAATACCATTTTCAATACAAATTTATCAAAATCAGTATTTTCAAATTCGGTTCCATGACCACTTCTCAAAGATATGATTGAAACACCTTTTTCATTTGAAACTCGTTTATGAAATCTAATGAATTCAGAAAACGTTTCATCTTTATGTGCTAAAAACATGACCCATGTAAATTATGAGAAATCATCTACAATAACTAGACCGTACTTCTTACCTCCCAAACTAAATGTTCTAGTTGGCCCAAAGAGGTCCATGTGAAGCAACTCTAAGGGTCTAGATGTAGAGATTACTCATTTTGGTTTGAAAGAGGATTTTGTTTGTTTTCCAAGCTGACATGCACTACAAATCTTATCTTTTTCAAACTGAGTTTAGGCAAATCTTTTATCAAATTCCTTTTGCTAAGTTTTGAAATTAAATGCATACTTGCATGTCCTAGTCTGCGATGCCAAAACCAACTAGTTTCAATGATCTTGGCTTCCATTGCCACTAGGCATTGACCATTTTGAATAGGAAGATCATCAAGTCAACCATATAAATATTGTCATGCCTATGACCAATGAACTTGATGCCATTGTCATCTAAACTAGAAACAATGCACAAAGAAGATTCAAAAACAACTTTAAAATCCTTGTCGCAAAACTGACTAATACTAAGCAAGTTATGTTTCAAACCATCAACATATAAAACATTATCAATGTAAGAAGAGGAGGTGATATGGACTTTACCAATACCAATAATTTTTCCCTTTCTATTATCACCAAAGGTCACATTGCCACCATTTTGATATTCGAGCGATGAGAACTGCTCCACATCTCCTGTCATATGCCTTGAGCAATCGCTATCAAGGTATCACATTCTTTTCTTGTTGGTTGCAAGGCATAGCTGCAATAAAGATCAAGTGGAGACTTTAGGTATCCAAGCCATCTTGGATCCTTTTAGGTTAGTGGCATTGGTTCCTTTTGGAACCCAGACTTTCTTAATATAATTCAATCAACTTTTGTTGCACATATAAGATTTATGCCCTTTAGTACCACATGTATAGCAAGTAATGGATGAAGATGCAGGCACAAAAAAATTTTTAAAAAGTTTTTGTTTCTTATGAGTTCTAAATCCTAAACCTGTTCTATCAAAAACAGCTCTTTGATTATTCAAAAGCAAATTCAATTTTTTAGAACTATAAGTAAATTTATCTACAAAGGTTTTAATTTTTCAATTTCTTCTTTATATCTTTTATTTTTATCCAAAATTTCTTTGCTTTATTTTGAAAAAATTTTATTTGAAAGTGAAGAACTTTTCTTTTTCAAAACTTCTTTTTCTTTTCAAGAGCTAAAATCTTATCATTTAATTTTTTATTTTGAAAAGAAGGCATTCATTTTCATCTGAAAGCTTATCATTTGTTTTGGCTAAATCCAAATTTTGCCTTTTTAAATCTTTATGTTTGATTTTAGTTTTTGAAATTCTATGACTAATTCGTCAAAAACTTCATGAAGCTCATCAATATAAATTCATTTTCTGTTTCAGAACATACCTCATCATGATCCGCCATTAGACAGAAGTTTGCCACCTCCTGCTATTCTTCCTTAGAACTGGAGTCCTTACTATCACTCCAGGTTGCCATCATGGCTTTCTTTCTCAACTTTCTTCTGCTTTTCTTGAGCAAGGGGCAGTCTACCTTGAAATGACCGGGTTTCTTGCATTCAAAACAAGTGGGCTACTCCTTCTCCTTCTCCTTGTCTTTTTCTTTACTTGGCTCACCTTTCAGAGGTTTCTTCTTGAAGTTGAACATTTTCTTCCTCATAAACCTTCTGAAGTTTCTCGCCATTAGAGCCGTCTCATCTTCTTCATCATCTTCTTCGGAGTCATTGCTTGATTCTTCTCTCACAATAGATTTGAAGGTGATTACTTTCTTCTTTTTGTCGACTTCCACGTTCTTTTGCTTGAGGAAGAGCTCATAGGTCATCAGTAAACCCAACAGTTGTTCAAGTGGAAGAGTGTTGACATCCTTGGCTTCTTCAATAGCTGTTACCTTTGCATCCCAAGAAGCCGGTAGAGACTTGAGGAGTTTGTTCACAAGTTCACCATTAGAAACAACTTTTCCTAGGCTTCTCATACCATTCACAATATTTGTGAACCTAGTATACATCTCACTAATAGACTCGGTAGGTTCCATTTTAAACATTTCATACGTATGAATAAGCATGTTAACCTTGGTTGTTTTCACTTGGTATGTACCCTCATGGATAACCTCAAGTATGTTCCAAATCTCCTTGGCGGAGAGACAATTAGATATTCTATTAAATTCACTTGGATCAAGAGAGCAAAATAACATATTCATAGCCTTAGCATTAAGCTCAATATGCTTAATGTCATTCTCATCCCAATCATCTTCCATCTTCGGAGTGAGAATGACATTAACCAACATTGTAGGCTGATGAGAACCTTTTATAATTGTCCTCCACAAATTATAATCAATAGTTTGAATAAAAATGTGCATGCGTGTTTTCCAATACATGTAATTTGTGCCATTGAAAAGTGGGGGACGATTTGAAGCTTGACCTTCAACTACACCCATTCCTATTGGGGCTGCCATGATCTTTCACTCAAGATCCTTGGACCTACAAGAGAGTACTGGTGCTCTGATACCACTTGTTGCCCAGAAATGGAGCCCAAGAGGGGGGGTGAATTGGGTCTTTTAAAAATTAAAACAATAATGTGAAGGTCTAGTGGTATTTGTGAGTAATAAATTCAATGAACAAGATTGAATGCAGCGGAAAGCAGTAAATAAATAGCAATAATCAAAGAACAAGAGAGAAAGAGAGCAATCACACACAAACACAAGGTTTATAGTGGTTCAGTGCAAACCTAGCACCTACATCCACTCCCCAAGCCATCCTTGGGAATTTCACTATAATCCAAACAAGATTACAGCTGACTTGTTTTTCACAAGGCTTACAAGTCAAACCTAAGTTGGTTTTGTCACCTAGGCTCACCAACAAACCTCAACACTTATTTTGTTTTCGAGCTCATAAGTTAACCCTAGTTGGTTTTATCCCTTTGGCTCACCAACAAACCACAACAACCTTCTTTCAAGACACCTTTGAAAGCAAGGTCAAATCATAAATAAAAATAGATATACAACTTTTAAAACTAAGACAAACTCTCTTCAAGAGTAGAATGGAATCTTTGAAGCTCAAGTTAATGCTTTGTCTTGTCTCCTTGAAATATTCTTCAAAACACCTTTTTTGGAATGATGCTAGGATGAGCTTGAAGGCTTTTTCAGGGAATCAAACTATAAAAGGCTTTTGATGTGGGGTTCTTGAAAGAATATAGGCTTTTTGGCTTTGAATGAACTTTAATACACTTCCATGCCTTTAGAATAAGGTTGGTCGAGATTAAATATACCAAGAAACTTTCAAAAAACAGTTTGTGACCGTTGGAGCCTCGGATCTAGCCGTTTGGAGCTTGAAAAGCAAGTTCTGCAAGTCAGAAAAATAGATCCATTAGGGCTGTCAGGCTTCAAGTATCGACACTTGGCTGTCAGGTGTCGATACTTGATTTCTAGGTGTCGACACTTGAACTTTCAAGTGTCGACACTTGATGCACAGGTGTCGACACTTGACATAAAAATCCTCAGATGACAAAGTTCTGGATTTTCAAAAATCTCAGACCTTGAGTCGACACTTGGAAACCTAAGTGTCGATACTAGGTGTTGACACTTGAGTTCTGGGTGTCGACACTTGGCGTGCCAAGAATTTTTCTTCGTGCCAAATGCTGAAGTGTCGACACTTGGCTTCCTAGGTGTCGACACTTAAGACTGAAAAGCTCATATTCAAGTGCAAATTAGCCCAAAAATACAAATATAAATTTTGAAACTTAAATTGATCGTAAATAAATAATAATTAAACATGTAGATACGCTTTTTTCATGAAGAGGATGTCCAGATTCACGAAAATGCTCCGTGCCACGGCGTGCCATGATACATAAGTTTTTGAGATTTTGAAGTGCTTTATTCCCGAAAACTCATAACTTGAAATACACATTAGTATACATTATGCACTCAATATTTTGTTATTCATCAAAATCACTGGATGGAGCCAACAAATACATCTAGAGTGACCCAAGTCACTCAACATCAGCAGAAGAAGGCTCCACACCACAGGACTGGATCACTTTATCGATTTGCTCTGAGAGGACCTCGTCAGTCTGGGCCGGGACCGGAGAACCTTCAGCCTGGACTCCTCCAGCCTGAGTTTCCTCCTGGACCGGAGTCAGAGTTGGGGTTACCTCCGAATTTTTGACTGGGGTGGCAGCCTCCTCCTACGGGCATGGCGCCTCCTCGACCTCTACCATGGCTTCGGCCCCCTCCACTTCCTCTTCTTCTCCGGCTATATCGAAAGGTGGGATGTTGGAAAGGTCGAGGTGAGGGAAGGCCCCCTTCACCCTAGAGAGTCCGTCGTTGAAGCCGTTCTGGTAGCCGTACAAGGTTACTTCATCGATCTCCACCTGGAATTGCGGAGACGTCTTGAAGTTCGCCACGTCATCATCAACTTGCTTCTTCAAAGATGCAGACTCCCTCTCAGCAGCTTCGGACTCCAGGATCGCCTCTTCGGCCCTCCTGGAAGCCTCCTCCGCCGTCTTGGTCAGGCTCCCTATCTTCTCCTGATCCTCCCTGGTAGCCTGCTCCAAGGATTCGACCTGCTTCCTGCTCCTCCACCCTGCCTCTTATCCTGTCATTGTTACATGAGCGCTTCTCAGTTTGCCCTTCAGTTCGCGAACTTCATCAATCGCCCAAGCAAGACGGTCCTCCATGGATTGCTTCAGCTCCTCGGCTACTTCCTTGGCAGTCCTAGCAGTCTGGAGCTCTTCCTTGAGGTCGTGAATGAGGCTATCTACGTTCCCCATGCCCTCCTTCATGAAGGTAAGGTCGTAGACCAGCTACGTCAAAAGGGAGGGGTCATGAGTCGAACAATCCTCAGACAAAAAGGAATGGATGATCATACCTGTTGCAGAGCGGAGAATGCAAAATCGGACACCCCGGGAAGGCTCCGGTTTCGAAAAACAGCCAAGTGGTGAGGCAGAAGTGTACCCTTCAGCGCCTGCCTGGCTACGGCCGGGACCAGCAATCCCCCCTTAGGCAAAAACTCCGGGAAGTTCGTCGAACGGACTCCGACTGAGGAAGCCCCATAGGCAAACTCTCCTTCGACTTGCCGCGCTTCGCCTCCACCAGTAGCAGGGGGCAGAACGGCGGCATTTCCGCTCCCTTAGACGGGCTTCCCGTGGTACGCATTGGGGAAACAGCCACCGGCGAAGCTTCGACTGGATGGGATCTTGACGGAGCCCCTTCCGCAGTTATTACGTCTTCCCTGAGGTCTCCCGGAAGACGAAGTGCTTTGGTCCCCTTCGGGACCATCCTTCCGAGCTTTTTTCCGCACCACAGACCTGATAGGAGGGGCCTGTGCCACCCTCTTTTCTGAAGTCTGCCGAAGCCAGCTCAAGCCGGGTCTCATCCCGCCACCTGCAAGTAAAGGATTCCACTTCAATTGATTGGACTACAATAAATCCAAGAAAGAGGAGCAGAAATTCCTATTGCTATACCTAATGAGGGGAATCTGCTAATTCCCGCCCGGTGGAGATTTCTCTCCTCCAATAATTTTTGAATGGAAGCAACTTCAGAGTTGACCAAGAGGTCGTAGTCTGACTGGTCGGCCGCCAGGACCTTCTTCCCGTCATTGGCAGTCAGGCGAGGCTTCTTCCACACCGTATCGAAGCCCCATGGATTGAGAGACAACACAAATACAAAAATGGGTTTCCACCCGTGGATGGCACTGGGCATATCCTTGATAACCCTACGGCCTGATCTGGGACCAATCACCCACCATCCGTTACTGTGAAAATTCCTCTTGAGGACGAAAAGGGCCGTGAACAGATTGGTCCTAGGCACTATGTTCGCGATGCTGCACATAACCAGGAACCCACATATGTTCCTGATGCTGTTTGGACTGATATGGCCATTACGCTGACGTGGTGTGTCTCAGGTTCCGCCGAACATGGTCCGAACCGCGCGAGATTTTTTGGCGAGCAAGATCGGATACGGGTCCCCTTCGGCCAAAGTCGAGCACTCCTGTGCCGCTCCGCCAGGTGTCCGCCCAGGAGGGGTCCACCTTGGCCGAAGCTGGCAACCCCTCGCTCCCTCGCCGGGTGGTGCCCGGAGATGGTTCCACCCCGGCCGAGGTCGAGTCGGGCCCTCCTGCTCCTTCGCCAGATGGCGCCCGGACATGGGTCCACCTCGGCCGAAGTCGAGCACTCCTCTATCACTCCGCTAGGTGTCCGCCAAGGAGGGGTCCATCTTGGCCAAAGCTGGCGGCCCCTCGCTTCCTCACCGGGTGGCGCCCGGAGACGGTTCCACCCCGGCCAAGGTCGAGCCGGGCCCTCCTGCTCCTTCGCCAGATGGCGCCCTGATATGGGTCCACCTCGGTCGAAGTCGAGCACTCCTCTACCGCTCCGCCAGGTGTCCGCCCAAGAGGGATCCATCTCGACCGAAGCTGGCGGCCCCCTCGCTCCCTCGCCGTTGGCGCCCGGAGACGGTTCCACCCCGGCCGAGGTCGAGCCGGGCCCTCCTGCTCCTTCACCAGATGGCGCCCTGATACGGGTCCACCTCGACCGAAGCCGAGCACTCCTCTGCCACTCCGCCAGGTGTCCGCCCAGGGGGGTCCACCTCGGCCGAAGCTGGCGGCCCCTCGCTCCCTCCGCCGGGTGGCACCCGAAGACGGTTCCACCCCGGCCGAGGTCGAGCCGGGCCCTCCTGCTCCTTCGCCAGATGGAGCCTGGATACGAGTCCACCTCGGTCGAAGTCGAGCACTCCTCTGCCGCTCCGCCAGGTGTCCGCCCAGGAGGGGTCCACCTCGGCCGAAGCTGGCGGCCCCTCGCTCCCTCGCTCGGTGGCGCCCGGAGATGATTCAACCCTGGCCGAGGTCGAGCTGGGCCCTCCTGCTCCTTCGCCAGATGGCACCCTGACACGGGTTCCACCTCGGCCGAAGTTCTAGCACTCCTTTGCCTCTCCACCAAGTGTCCGCCCAGGAGGGGTCCACCTCGACGAAGCTGGGGCGGCCCCTCCCTCCCTCGCCGGGTGGCGCCCGGATGGTTTCCACCCCGGCCGAGGTCGAGCCGGGCCCTCCTGCTCCTTCGCCATATGGTCGCCCTGATACGAGTCCACCTCGGTCGAAGTCGAGCACTCCTTTGCCGCTCTGCCAGTGTCCGCCCAGGAGGGTCCACCTCGGCCGAAGCTGGCGCCCCTCGCTCCCTCGCCGGGTGGCGGGCCCGGAGACGATTCCACCCCCGGCCGAGGTCGAGCCGGGCCCTCCTGCTCCTTCGCCAGATGGCGCCCTGATATGGGTCCACCTCGGCTAAAGTCGGAGCACTCCTCTGCCGCTCCGCCAGGTGTCCGCCCAGGAGGGGTCCACCTCGGTCGAAGCTGGCGGCCCCTCGCTCCCTCGCCGGGTGGCGCCCGAAGATGGTTCCACCCTGGCCGAGGTCGAGCCGGGCCCTCCTGCTCCTTCGTCAGATGGCGCCCTGATACGGTCCACCTCGATCGAAGTCGAGCACTCCTCTGCCGCTCTCTGCCGGTGTCCGCCCGGGAGGGGTCCACCTCGCCGAAGCTGGCGGCCCCTCGCTCCCTCGCCGGTGGCGCCCGGGATGGTTCCACCCCGGCCGAGGTTGAGCCGGGCCCTCCTGCTCCTTCGCCAGATGGCGCCTTGATACGAGTCCACCTCGGCCAAAGTCGAGCACTCCTCTGCCGCTCCGCCAGGTGTTCGCCCAGGAGGGGTCCACCTCGGCCGAAGCTGTGGCGCCCCTCGCTCCCTCCCCGGGTGGTGCTCGGAC
This sequence comes from Areca catechu, assembly GCA_021397845.1. NCBI lineage: Eukaryota > Viridiplantae > Streptophyta > Magnoliopsida > Arecales > Arecaceae > Areca > Areca catechu. The sequence continues at coordinate 23,734,591 of CM038046.1, read as the reverse complement.
GGTTCCACCCCGGCCGAGGTCGAGCCTGGCCCTGCTGCTCCTTCGCCAAATGGCGCCCGGATACGGGTCCACCTCGATCAAAGTCGAGCACTCCTCTGCCGCTCCGCCGGGTGTCCGCCCAGGAGGGGTCCACCTCGGTCGACGTTGGCCCTGCGTAGTAAGGCCTCCGGGAGGCGGGGGCACGAGTTTCAAAACCATCACTCGGGCAACGCGTGCCGTGCCTCGCGAGGAGCGCCAATACGGTCGGCAGTGACACGCGAAACCTCGTTTACATCGGCCCGACGGGTTCCGCAACCGAGAAGCGGAGTTCTAGCAGACAGGAGCCAGCAACGAACATCGTCAATGCCTGGGAAGGAGAGCGCCTGCGCTCGGCCCAAGGCCTGGCCAGTATCCTCCCTCTCCCCTTTTTCTCACTGGCTCAGCAAGCAAGACAGGAGGCCACCGGGTTCCCGACCCAAAGGGGAAGGAAAAGAGAGAGAGAGAAAAAGTGAAGGCTGAGAGGGAGCCCCCAGGGGCGGAGGCCGGAGGCAATGTGATGGGATAAAGGGGGGAAGAGCGGATAGCCAGGTAAGTGGAAAAAAGGTTGGAAAAAGGAAGGCACCGAGAGTGGATCCAAGGACCCGAGAGGAGTCCTTTGGCGCAAGCTCGTTGAAGGAGCTCGGCCCAATTTCCACTCTTCCTAAGACCTCTTTTGTTAAGATCTTCTCTAAGTCTGGGATTCCTTCGGGGACCCACCTTAGGGATTCTGTTCCATCTCGCCGTTTTCTAACTTGACCATCGGAGCTCCCTCGCCGGGACCCCGGCCAGGGTTTTCTCACCTTGTTTTGCAGACCGGAAGCTCGGAGACCTCGAGGTGAAACGGTCCGAGACCGGTACCAGCTTTGAAGCTATAGGCCCCGGCGGTGAGATCGGCAACAGGGGTCAACTGCGCTGGCACCACTTGGTACAAGTGGAAGACCTTGACGAAGAAGGGGTGCAGGGGAAACCGAAGACCAGCTTTCAGATGATCTTCGTATACGGCTATACACCCAGGTGGAGGTTCGTTCACCCGCTCCTCGGACGCGGGGAGGACGAAGGAAAACTCCTCAGGGATGCGGTAGCATTCCCAAAGAAGGGCCACCTTATCTTGAGAAACCGAGCTGGGAACCGACTCTGGGCCTACTATGTCTCCGGCCCCCGAGGGCCCAACCTGTTTCCCTTGACTCTCTACAGTCTCTTCCATGACAAAGGAATGAACCAAGGGAACAGAAAGAAGATTCTACCTGAAGAATAGACTGGTTGTTCGGAACAGTTCGAGGGGAGGATGAGACGAGGTTGAAGAAACTTCCTTGCCCAGACCTTCGCCCTTCCCCAAAAGAAAAGTAAGGGTCTCTAGAGTCCCACCGGGGTTAAATTGACTCAAGGTTACCATGGGAGGTAACCCACCTGCAACTGACCGCTAGGATAAGGTATACCCTTCATCCAACGGACGAGGACGGCCACCACAACCATCCAAATCCCAACCAAAAGATTGCCTCAACCACTGTGCAACGGGAAAAGAAAGATGGCCCCAGGGCCACCTACTTTTTCCCCAATCCGGGAGTGACAGCTGTCCACCATCTGATTCTCAGATCGTGGTCAACAGTCCAATCAAAGATCCCGTAATCATTCACTGCACCGTCTCTCGGGAGGAAAACGACAAGACCTTAATACTCTCACTTCTCGAGGCAGATCTCCGCTTCGAAAACTGAGAGTAGGGAGGCAACTGTTGGGATATCCCGGTTCAACTGTAAACCAAACTCCGGTTCGACTGGTCAAAGCCCCTTTCTCCGGACTACGGACTTCGGACCAAGCAAAGGACAGGCCAACTGCAGGCAACCCAAGGCTCATACCGGGCCACAACATCCGGAGGCCAGTCCTTCGGGTAACGTCTTCGGCCCCGGCCGAAGACCGAACTATCCATCGACTTCCGAAGGCACGTACTTCGGCCCCCGCCGTAGACACGATCTCCGGCCTCCGGGAAGTACCCAGTCTTCGGCCCACGCGAAGGAAAATCCGAGGCTTGGACCACAATGTATTCCAAAAAGGCAACTGTGACCAACGTTTACAATGGACACTCATCATGCCATGATCATGGCGCGCAACTCTTGCTACTACGCCTCCGATCTGGTCGGAACCGCTCCATGATAACCCACGATCACCAATCATTGGAGAGATTGGCTCTCCATGATCACCGAAAAAGAGCGGACGCAGGCAGGAGGCCTTCTTTAAATAAGGGTAAGAAGGTTGCTAGAGAGGTACGCGAACATTCTCGCTCACATACGTTTACAATCTTCAAGAACCCCTTTTTTCTCTTCCACTCTCCACGCTTCCCCATTCTGTAGCTGGAATCCACCACTGACTTAGGCATCGAGTGTCCTCCGCCGGAACAACTTCGGCAAGGGACCTGTTTTGCAGGTGAACCAAGAAGCGGTCCTGCAACGCAGCGGCTCCGACCAACCGACCCAGGGACTCCACGCCAACAATATGCTTCGTATTTATATTTATTATTATTATTATTATGTTTTTTGTTCTAATCTCATTAATGGTATTCATTAAATTTTCTATACAGATCTCTCAAGAACAAAGGCCTAATCATCATATTCAACGACAAAGGGCTCTTCTCCTAATGATTTGGAGGAAAAAAAAAGGTGGGGCGGGGAATTCTTTTCTTATGTTTTTTTCTGGCTTTATATTGTTTTTTTTTTTCGATTCAATTCTAATTTTTATTTAGCAAATACAAAACCTTAATCTCCATGGTGAGAAACCCTGGCGGAAAATGTTTAGGGATCGCGCTATAGCCGAGGCCCCTATCATTCCCTTTTTGAATCATGAATGCGTTTCGTTTATTCTTACCGGTTAGTAATTGAGGGAAGAAAGTGGAGCGAAAAAAGATAATTTTTAAGCAACTGATTGCATAATGAGAACATATTACCTGTTGCTTTGGTATAGGTTTTATGGTCAGTTCTGTTATAATTAGAAAACAAAGCACAAGGATTTGCTTCATACCGTGCCTACAGGTAATTTGTTCATGCGACTAACGTAGGTCGGACGGTTCTGAGTTTTTTTAAAGCCTCGGCCCGACGAGTTTGCCCTTCAGAAGATACAGAGTTCAAATCATGAGCATTGCTATATATATATATATATATATATGTTGGAGTTAACATATTGTATGATTGCCATCCAGAACCCAAGTTGGAGTTAACATATTGTATGATTGCCATCCAGAACCCAATAGATACATGTATATAAATGGTGTTACTGGTGAAAACGCTTATGTTTCTTATTTTGGAATAGCTAAGCAAACTCCTAATGCGAATGTGCTGAAGTTGATGCATTACTTTATCCCCATTAGAATCAAATAAAAAAATATATATAAGGGAATTATCTGGAGCCCACAACTACCCAAGAACGAATACGTACGGCCAAAACTGCGTGGAACGTGCCTTTCCTTTCGCCATCCTAGCAGTAATGTTCGATTCCCAATTCCCGGGGCTTGTTAAGCTTTTGACTTTGGGCACCCACATTACATATGGCCCTCCCTAACCTCACGTAAGCCACCTCAGACCGGAGCGGATCTTGACGTCACAAGGACAAATGCTCAAGGTGACATGGACAAACATAAGTCAGCCCACAACCATACAGAAAGCTACAAGATGCCAGGAGATACTGCACAACACCACCTTTATATAATATGAAACAATTTTTTTTTTTTTTTTTTTTTTACATTTGCACAGTAGGATACAATTCACATTTGTGGGAATCTTTATCGGTTTGATGAATATGCCGCTGCAAGTAGAGCAGCTCCTATTCCTGATCCATCCTCTGTTACCCTGAGAATGACATTTTGAGCAACCTCCTCACCTAAGATCTCGGCAACTGCTTCATTGAGATACTCCCTGAACATCGAATAATTAGCATAAAGGCCTCCCTCAATAGCAACAACCGTTCTCCTTGGCCTTCCTTTAGTTCTTCCACTTGCAACTCCACCACTCCCATCTCGTCCTATTTTCTTCAATATTCCAACAATACCTGCAGCAGCTAATCGGGCAGCTCTTCGAGCAACCACATCGCATACTCTTACTACAAGCCTCCGTGCCTTCAATGAGACATCGGGCATCTGAAATAACATCCATCAGCGAAAATGATAAGAACCACATAATTATTGGCGCGCAAGCAAATGAACACAATTTGAGTATTTAACCGAAAAAAACCTGCAGATTTTCTGTCAGAATTCTTCCTACTTCTCTCAAGTCAGGAGAATCATCCTCATGCATGGCAGCCATCAAGGGTGTCCTAGATTGTTGGGATGGGAAATTGAGGAGGATTAACAACTTTTTGATTTGTTGAAATTGGATGAGAATTAAACTCAAAAATCTTATTATGTTGACAACTTGCTAGCATCATGCTGACAATGTATTAATTATTAGTTTACAACACCAGTAAAATAAAAATTTCTCGAAAATAAAAAAAAAAACTTCTAAAAAGCTTTTGTTGGATAGTCTAAACATAAGCACAGCTTCATTTATGTCAATACCGACTGTCATGAAGGTCTGACAATGCACTCCAAGATGGGGTTGGACTAGAGAGAGATTACTATGGTTGTTGCATCCAAATTGTATACTTGCACAGCAGTTTCAAGACTGGAACATAACAGTAGCTGTCCACTAATCTGCATAATTTTCAATTTGATACAAAGAACACCATACTGCCCACTGATCCAATGTAGTGAAGAAAATTTTCAAGGTTCGGTCATACCTTTTCTTTCTCAAAGTTTGAGAGTTCAGTTTCAGAACCCATATTTGCCTTGTTTTTAGCCAAAATATTTTTCATTTTCCCAGTTATCCACATATGTTTGAAACCAAAAACGATAGATACTTGAAAATGATTTACAATGTTCAGTCAAATAAATCATCAAAAGCAAGAGAAAGGTGGAGAATAATTTTTTGTTTAGAAAAGTAATTTTTCGTTGATATGCATTACAAATTGTCTACATAAGGCTTCTATAATTAATTAAAAACACTTCCATAAAATAATATTATAAATATGTCAAAGCACAAACATGCTATTCAAACAAATAGAACTTCATTGTCAATAATATAAAGACAGGAATTACATATATAAGATTAATTATTGTCATAATTATACAAATATAAAACTCGCACTATTTTGTATAGCTGATAATCCCCGACTGATTTCACCCAAAATAGGGCGCAATACAAGTTAAAGAAACTATATACCCATTCTCACTCTGTGTCGTTTCTTCCTGAGGTAGTCTTCCACGTTAAGGACATGTTATAATCCTTCTATGCAACAAAGACAATTTTTAAAATCTACAAATTCTCTCCCGCTGCACCTCTTTCATCATTACCATGCACGTACCATGCCTAGGACCATAACAAGATGAGAAAAGTGTGGGGGAGTAGCGCACACAAGTTTTTACCTCTTGTAAGGTATGGTTAGAAGAATCATCCTGACAGCATCATGATTGCATCATTATCATGAACATATCATGAATTTACCATCATACTAGCGAACAATGCACATTGCATCTTCCAGATACTCGAACCCAAGTTTCAAATTCATACCAGGAATCATAAACGACAAACTCCAGGGCTCACTGACATAGAAATAGCACTCACAGCATGAATCGTACAGATAGCAAGAACAATGCATGCTAGACACAAGAATTTCCTGCCCATTACTGCCACAGCTTCAGAACTTAACAAGTAATGGCATTTCCTTATTCGGTGCTTATGAACAAACCATTAAGGCAAAATTCTGACTCACAATGAAAGAAATAGCAGCTATGAAGCAGGTCTCAAGCACCAAAAGAAGGAAGTCTTTGCAATCACCAGGGAAGGCATAAAGTAAAGATCAGAAACAAGGCTTAACTATTCCACCTAGATAAATAACTGCCCTATTAATACTAATAATTGAAGGTCATGTACCAGATTGAGAGAATGTCTCGTATATGTATTACATACAGTACAGCTAGACATTATAACAGCTGCTTAAAATTGACATCCTTGCAGGTGATAAACATAACTTAATACCTATGTTACAGGCTTCAAAAGAAGATGGTGTAAGGGTCCTCAAAAAGAAAACTACAACACCACATAAAACAAAATATGCATTAAATGGAAGCATGCAAACAAATAGCAGTGCCAAAGAGATCACAGAGAAAGCACAAGGCATACTAGAAATGATCAGGTGGGGTTTCTTAATAAATAATAACAGTGAGCTGAACTAGTTCAACGAATTCTATGTTAAGTTTTCAAGAATGCAAACAGAAAATGTGCACGAATATGGTGGCAGGTAAACATAAAACGACTTTAGCAATGCTGGTAAACATTTTCTTCTTGGAATGATCAAATAAATCTTCAGCACAGAAACCAAAAAAAGGGCAAAAGAACAATACAATTAGCTGAAAGTGTCATCATAGATGACTAATAAGCTGCAAGCATGATTTTGTGCAGCAAGAATTCAATGACATGTAACGTCATACCAACAGTTACATACCTTAAGATAAAGCGTATAGACAAATTAAAAGCACCATCTCCAAATATATCCGACTCCTGTGCCATCCTATAAAGCACCCTCCTTGCAATGTCCCCCAAATACATTCCAGAAATCATTTTTTCAAAACCCTGTAGCAAGGAAGGTGTATCATAATATTTCTCAGCTGCAAAATGTGCAACTGCATAAGTATAAAACATTAGCAGGATCTTACCTGATCATTACAGTTCGGGCTCTCCTCATCAAGAGAAATATCATAAGAAGTTCTAGGTAAATGTGATGACCAGAAATTTCCCCATTCCATGTTCACAACCTAATCAACATAGCAATATAGACACATATAAGCAGATATTCTGAACCATCACAGGGACATGCATTCTGCCAATGCAGTAGTTTTATCTCAGGTTACAAACAAAAGATACCATGCCTCCAGAATTTGTAAGCAGGCCTTGACACTTGATAATTGCATCAGCACGTTCCACATAGCAGGCATTGGTGCCTGTTCCAAATATCACTGCAGCCACAGTGTCCTCGTCATAATAGTGACCAAGAGCTAATGTGCCCACAGTATCATTCACCTGCTCACAGACATAAAGCTTATAGAACTAATTACTTTAGCCACATATTGTATAACCATCCCTAATTTACTATGCATACAATACTTAATTTACCATGCATTACACTCAATCTTAACAGAGTCAGACAACATTAATAGCATAGGTAGAAGGACGGCCAGAAATGTCCACTAATATTCTGCACGACATCCTAGAAATTAACAGACACCACTATTGAAGAGTATCCAAGAAATATTCCAACAAAAGCAGTAATTCTAATTTTCATTGATTCAAACTCCAAGGTTTGACAGCATATGAACAATTGGCACTGAGCCACCCAATGGTCTAAGTATAAAAAGGAATGCTGTGCTAGTCACTACCAGTGCATACCAACCTTACTATACCATACTAGTATCGAACCAGAATGCAATACCCAAAATATACCGCATGTTAACATGCCCAATCGGCCCCCGTACCAGGCGTACCAATAACACAGTAATAGATTGGTGCTGGTATGAGGTCTGGTAGCGAGGCGGCATACCTTGGTCTACTATGGTATGTGGCTGTGTTACTCTACACGCCTCTCACCCGTTTTAGGAATAGATCAGTACAGTTGACAGATACCATCTCCAATTTTCCTTACTATACATGAAACACTACATCATGTTAGAAACTATGATATGGTAGTAATATTCTAAGATTTTAGGAATATTACTATGGTATGGTAGTAATATTCTAAGATTTTGACTTCTGCATTCCCCCTCACCCGCGCCCCCCCCCCCCAAAAAAAAAAAAAAAACCACAAAAACCGACCTCTGGGACTTCATCTCTTTGCTATCAAAGACCACCTGGGGATCTCTCATACGAAGCCCAAGAGGAATAAAAAGGTTCAGTTTATGACTTCATGATGCCATCCTTGACTGGGAAAGTCTCCCTCCTCCGGTTTCTTATGATACAAGTATCCTACAATGATCAGTTTAAATTACATCCAAACCTTTCATCTATTTGATGAGGAAAGTTTATTGCCCTTAATCTAGCACCTATTTGTTCCTACATTTAGGTCCTTTATTATTTATACCAGCCATCATAAAGTAGGCAACACTACCATGCTTGAAATATTCGTACAAACACAGCCTCCATTGGACAAGTCAAAGTTCCTATTATAGTAACATGTACAAGGAGATCAAAAATGTTTTGATATTCTTACAGTCAAAGCAATAGGCCAGCCATAGAGAGGCACTGATTGTTGTTCACATTAGTTTCAGGTTCCATCTGACAGTTTCCAAAGTTCTATTGCCTGTTATTTTCTAATTCAAGAAGCAAGAAAACAATTATCCATGGCTTGCATGAGTACAATCTAAAGGACCATAACTTCTTTTTGCCAGAAAGATCACAAAAAATTCCCTTTCCAAATTTCTATTGCCTGTTATTTTCTAATTCAACAAGCAAGAAAACAATTATCCATGGCTTGCATAGGTACAATCTAAAGGACCAAAACTTCTTTCCCAGAAAGATCACAAAAAATTCCCTACTATATGTTCTTAGTAGCAGAATAACAAGCATATAAAATGAACTTCAGATCACCAATCTTATTGTCAGCAGATGCACCATTCCAGTATATAACAGACTGCATTCTGGAAAAGATCCAGATATATGTACACATCATTTCTTTGGCCATATAACCTAAGAAGCATGTCTACACCTTTGGACAACCAAGTACTACTTCACCATCACAAACAGATCCAATGCAAGGATGAAGCCCACAAACTTTATTTTCAATAACACAGGCAAACCAGATCTGCAGCTATGAACCTCGAAGAAAATTTCCAACCATAAGAGAGACCTTAATCTCAGAGAGGATTAGATAAAATCATACGTGCAATGAGATCCTCGGAAGAAACCGAAACTTCTTATGTGAAGAAAATGGTAAGAGCAGGTGCCAAAACCCCACCCCCTCTTTACTCTCCCTACAAGCCTCCTTTCGCAAGCTCAAGACTTTTTTGACACAAGTAATATTGAAGTCCTGTCTCAGTACCCACAATTTCAGAATCTTTGAACTTCCACCAACAATTGTTATTAGTTGTATTGGATATTCATATCCAAATTACTAGGGTTGCTTGCTTTCTCCAGCAACCATGCCTTCAAATTCCTGACAAGAAGCAGCGTTAACATTATCAATGTTTCAAGAGAATGTTTATAGTTTCTTAAGGCCTCAGATTCTGCAAGTTCCACAAGAGATAAGGAGTAGATCCCTGAAGAGTGATATCAGGAAAGTGCTGTCATGAGCAATCCGTTAGTCCTTATGTTTTTTCACAGCCTCGCTAGAAACTGATGTGTAGAACTACCTTTACATCATCATCATTCCAGTTCCCATGAAGTATAGCCTTACATGATCTAATCCATGAACGAGAAAGAAAAATGTTAAGGCTTTTCCTAACTACAAACTACAAAAGCAAGTCGATATAATAGAAGTTTGCTAGGGCTACTAGTCTAATGCATGCAAATGTTATGTCCCCCTTTCACTCCTTATAACTATACAATAACATTTTTTTCTGAAATTCCCTTGCCTTTTAAGAATATAAATGCTTCCTATAACCTCATGTAAATGTTCCTCTCTCTTGCCATCATAGCGCACCTATAAGACCAAAAACCACAATGACCCTCGTAAGATGAATGTTATTTTAAAATTAACTCATATAAAATCAAAGCTAAGGACTTGAAAGCATATTTTTAACTCTAGAACCTCAAAACATCTAGCCCGAGATGTTTCTTACAATTGAACAAACAACCAGCCATAAAAATAGGATATTGATGGTTACACAAAAAATAAAAGCAGAAACATGGTAATATCAAATGCCAAAACACCCCACACTGATTGAAGAATTATTGTAGTTGAAGCATAATTGCTATTAAATTCCATGTTCATAAGCAGTTTAGCACATATTAACAGAGGAATAAGTAAGAAGCCCAACAACTAAGTTGATATCAGTTGCGGTATGATTAAATGTAACCAAAACAAAGATATATCACACCCATACCTGCCTACCAATTGCTTTAATATACAAGAACATCTTTTAAATAGCTAACAGCTTAAAACAATATGTTCTTTTATATTTAAAATGTTGTTGGCTCTTCTACGGGAAGCATATGATTGTATATTAGTTTATAAAGCTAGAAATACTTACATGGTTTTATGCATATATATATAAATATATATGTGTGTGTGTGTGCGCGGCGCGCGTGTGTGTATGTATATATGTGTATGTATATATGTGTATGTATATATGTGTATGTGTATGTATACATCTATATATGTGTATATACATACACATACACATATATACATATATACATACATACACATACACATATATACATACATACACATACACATATACATACACATATATACATATACATATATACATACACATACACATATATACATACACATACATACACACACACACACATATATATATACACACATTACATGTGAATATATGTAACAATTGTAAATTTGTTTTTTTGAGCAGGTACATGCATTTGTTTTTTTTACAAAAAAAAAAAAGAAGTTGAAGCAATTACTTTAAGAATGATGAAGATAATCCCCACAATTTAGAATAACATTTTAAGCTAGAACAACAAGAGGGCTCTCAAATCATACCAATGCCACCACTCGCATATTTAGTCCTGCTTTTGTCATCGCTTCTTCTAAACACAGGGCTACATCTTTTCCAACCTAGATTCCAAAACCTGGCGTTATTTAATTTATACATATGTGAATTTGAACTACAATCAATGAACTGGACCAATAGATGACATATTAGAAACTGTACCTAAGCAAATATACAGAAGATGTACCTAAGCATGCACATAAGTTCCTGAAACTATATGTAGAACATATAAATTACAATCCTACACCCAAGCAATTTTAAATAATAAAACTAATAAAAATACTAATAAAGTCAAAAGATTCACTATAATATAAAAGATAATTACCTAATAATCATTAGAACAACAGCTGCACACAGGCGATTGGTGAAATCTTTTTCAAACAAGCAATGAGAATAAATTAGCAACATCAGATGACAACATATACGGAAATATTGCAAGTTTCACTGAATAATCAAAATAGTTAGAACTAAGTGAAAAAAAAAAAGTTAACAAAAAAAAATCATCTATAAGTTGTTATGTCATGAACTCGGATGCATTAACCCCAAAACTTTGTCATGAATATGAGATTCTCAAGAAATGTAAGATGCAACAAAAAATACCAAATATAACACTAATGTAGACATCAAATTAAGCTTATGATAATGAAATATGTTTGCAGTCATGGTGGAACTTCTTGTAGCTTGCTGTAAGTTCTCACTGAAGCTCATGGATGAGCTCTAAATATTCATAGCAGAGCCATACTTGCCAAGACATGAACAACAAAATGGACTTAAATGCAGTAGGGACTGAAGAAAGTCTAAAATCACATTCTTCTAATATATGTCATAGCTGATGCAAGCATATGAATTAATAAAATGCTGAAAAGGTTAGCATATTAACACATGTAAGTTTTTACCCAAAATTAAAACATATACGTATATGTGTTTGTGTATCATGGAAATAAACTAGTTTATTACCCACATTGCATGACATTCAATTTATTCAGCAATTCATGCGGAAAATAATAGCACATCTTAATGAAGCACATCTTATTTTGCCAGAAGAATCTTCAGATTGATAAATAATATATCCAAATGTTAGAAACTTTGAATTTACTATTAAGATTAGTTTAATATTCTATTTTTAGGAATATTATATTCATATATCAATGAATTGACCCAACAAAAAACACCTTTAGATTTGCATATTGCACTACAATTAATTAATAAAACATATCCAATTTCACTCCATGAGCAAGATCATTCATGTTCATGAATATAGTACAACAGTCTGAAAAAGGAAAAAGAAAACAAAAGAAGAACCATGAACACAATGTACAAACTGTTACCAAAGAAATATGATCAACAAAATACAAGGTAGACCTATAACCTAAGCAACTATTGGACCAGCAACAAGTTGAAATTTAAAAAAATAAATGATTTGGAAAAAACAACTTACAGCATCTTCAACTGAAAATCCTTTAGTCCACTTGATAAGAATGCCTGAAGATACAGACATCTGTCTAACAGGGAAAGAAAATGTAAATCCAAGAACCTTTTTCTCATCAGGTTTTTTCTCAGAATCATCTTCTTGTTGTTCAACAAATTGTTTTAGCGTCACTGCAATAAAATGAAACAGACCCTGCATGAAAGACAGTGAAATTAACGAGGATGTAACAAATATAATATAACCATTAAAAAAAAACTGAGAAGATCCAAAGTTTGAAAATCTAAATCCAAATTACCTCACTTGTGCCGCTCATTAGTTCTTGGGGAATTGGTCGGCATTCAACTTCGTGGCTCAAGATCATTGACCCCCTTCCTCCAAGCTGAACCCGCAATACTCTAAAATTAGTTCCTCCAAGATCAAGAGCATAGTAAGTACCAACCTCATTCCTGTTTAAAAAAGGTCGAATGTAAGAACAAGATTTTTTTATTATCAATATAAAGGTAATCTTATGAGAAAGACAAGAAAAGACATTATTTTAAAAATAAAAAAGGAAAATAAGCATCTTGAATAACACCAAAAGAGTCCATATTGAACCCACTGCATGGAAATTAGTTTGTTAACAAGTGGTCCATCCAGTGAATCCAAATGATAAACTCTCCCCTCCCTTTTCTCCAACAAAACCTCTAGTGCCAAATAAAGAATCAAAATAATCCATATTCACACCATTGAAAATTAGATTGTTGGCAAGTGGTCCATCCAGTGACCCCATACAACAAACTCCCTCTCCATCCCCTCCCACAAAAACTCTATAACTAACTGACAAATCAAGCATCCTTCCACAATTTGCTCACTTTTTGTTCAGTGGAATATCACAATATATCAAAAGATGCATGTCTGCACAGTCATCCAGGAACAATCTGATTAAAATCATCAGCCATTAAAAGAGATGAAACAGAAAGGTCGAAGTACAAAAAACCAACAGTTCTATTTTATTTTCTACAAAAAAAATCAGAAAACCAAGGTATCATATATGAGTATCCATAGTTGGGTCTTCTTTTTTATTGAATGCAAAATTATCCACATCAAAAAATGAGAAACATCTCAGAAATATATAAAGCAATAATGATTGTGCAAATCTAATATGAATAATGTTCCATAAATTGCAAAATTTTACTTATTTTCTATTAAATGATAGAAAATAATATCTTCAACATATTAAGCATATAGACTAGACTAATAGAATTAAATTTCCTCCTGTCCAAGTTAGCATGGTGACATGATGTAACAAAAAGACAACACTGAACCATCATTCTGGTTTCTTTCCCTCTGAATGTAAAGTCACCTGTGACCTTATTACCTTCAACATCACATAAAGCCAAATTTAGAAACCCAAATACTGTACTAATGCTAGGTAGGAAGCTTTGGCTTTAGCCATTAAAATTACATAAACATTTAGCATGTATGGTTTTCACATTGTAGTGGCACTAACTGATAACACAGATACTAGTCCAAGTTGTAATTTGAAAATTAAGAAAAACATATATTCCACATGTTGAACAAGAGCTACAGAATACTAGATTATGTTGTTCAAATGAAAATCATCACTATCAAGGCCTTGTCCAACAATGTAAGGTTGGATACATAGAAAAAAAAATTATGACCAGTTGCTGTTAACCTAATGACACAAACAAGTAACAATTCTTAGCCAGCAAAACTTTAGAAAAGAAATGGCCTTAAATGAAAGCTAAAAGGTTAGTTGGTGACTAAGGAAAAATACCAAATTGATCACATTTCAGGTAAAGGATGATAACAAGATCCATACATAAGGATGTTCATAGAAGTCCATATTGCACAAATGTAAATTAATGAGTCATTTAAATATAGATAGATGTTTGCATAAAAAATGATTTTTAAACAACTTCTACTTCTTAAGAATAAGAACAAATAGAAAGCCTATCTATGAAGGTTTAAGTTTAAAAAATAAAAGAAAAAAAGCAAGACAATCTATCTTACAAAAAGCACTCCTTTTTTCCCCTTTGTCAAGCAAACATCTACCAAGTTGATTGATATGTTGTTCACAAACAGATCAATATGGTGAAGACCATGAACCACAATAACACAAAATTACCTAGAATAGATGCAGTTAGCCAATAAGTGGCATTTCGAAACCATTCATTTCCATCATTTTACCCTTGAGCATATTTTTAAAGGTGTTGGACTTTATAGGTAAACCAGCAGCTGACCATTTTGCGAACATAGAATGGTAAATCAAAAAGTGAAATATAATATTATTAACGAGCACACAGAATAAGCCAACATGAACCACTCCATGCCAAAACCATGATGAATCAAACAGTTCATGCACTAAGTCACAACTTTCTTCTGAATGAAGACAATATTTAGGATAATTGAAAACCAGTAAACTAATTTTGAAAGTGGTAACACATATGAAGCAAAGAAAAAGCAAGTCATCTGAAAAATTGTAAAAAATAATGTTTGCAAATGCACAGCATCTAACATAGAAAAATGCTATTCATCGCCATTATGTTTGCTTTCCAACATGGCACTAGCTAATTCGCCCAACCCCCAGGAACCACACCAAACCCTCGTGCCATGTTGGATGGTGAACAGAGTGGCACTGCATAGAATTATTCTAAACTTTCTTTTCCAGAAATACCGACGCATGACACAGACCGTCTACTGCTAATTGCTTCAAAGTTCAGCATAACAACATAGATACTAACCGATACAAGCAGCCAGAATATAATGCAACAGATTATGGAACCCATACACCTCCAACCCACACCCAAACCCATACGCATCAATTAGAAGACCTCTTTCAACTTCAAAAAAAAAATGAACGGCGCCCAACTAAGATTAAGCAGTTCTGTTGACATCCCCAGATCAACGCGATACAAGGAGAAATAACAAAGAACTCCAATCCAGTTCCCAACCAAATAAAGCGACGAAGACTATAGTATCCCATGACATATACAACTAAGTCTCCATTAAAACACAGACATCATCAAGTAAAACCAGCGGAAATCAGAACCAAGAACCCGATGAATACTTCAAGATCTTTCTCCATACAAAAAGGAAAAAAAATAAAGAGAATACCAAAAAAGTATCGAGAAAAGAAAAGGCAGCGATACCCATTGGGGAGGCTATCGATGAAGGAGAGGAGCATCTTGAGCTTGCTTCCCCGTCGGACGCGAGCCCGGCGTGCATCTCCACCGCCATGGCATCGACCACCTGCCTGAGCCTCCCGATCGACGTCGCGCACCCTTCCTCAAACTCCCGCAACACCTCCACCGCCCGCCACCACTTCCGCCGGCTCCGCGCCCGCCGCCCCACCAGCACCGCCGCGATCGCGCACGTCACCACCGCACAACCCAACGCCACCCCAAACACCACCCTCCCCATCCCCCAGCGCCCCCCCCCCCCCCCCCCCCCCCCCAACACCACCACCCTCTCCTCCCTCCAACCAATCACTACATCAACCGGAACCCACCGCCAACTCCCTATCCCGCTCACCCTCCCGCTGCCAGGAAACCGGAAAAACGCGCGACGTCCCGAAGCAGGGAAGACGCGCGTCGCTCGTCGGCGAGGAGAAGGTATTCGACGAAGTGCGGAGGTGAATGGAACAGAGCAAGTAGGCGAGAAAGAGAGAGAATAGAAGGGAAGAAATAAAGGGTGTGGGAAGGGGGGGTTTTATTTCTTTAAAATTTTTAATTATTCCTATTATTTTAATTAAGGTTTTTTTTATTTTAGTAGCTCTGTACAGCGGAGTGGTGTGCGTGCCAGGAGGCCTCGTCGCCGAAAAGTAATTGAGTGACGGATTTACCCCCGTAACGGAGAATAAATGGCGGATGGGCACCGGCATTTGACCGGTGTCGGTTGGGGCCGAAAACGACGGCCGCGCTTTGTAACGGCGGACGTTTTGGCATCAGCGGTAAGGGTATTCGCCCCTGGAGATCAGAATTATTTACATTACTACCACGGCATTCATTGCTTCACTGACATGGCCGTCAGCGCTTTGACTGGATCTGGGATTGAATGAATTCTTTTTGAAAAGCTTGGTCATCAAATTGTTGGTATTAGAATAAACCACAGAAAAAAAAAAGGAAAAAAAACTAAGCAACGATTACATACAAAAATAATTTAAAGACAAGCCCGATAATCTTCGTATATCATCAAATTTTTAATGCATCACATCAAACCCGATCCAAACTGTTAATCTATTTTATTATAATAAAAACAATGGATTGCAAATATAGAATCTAACCAATATGGAAAAAAAATTAAAATATATATATATATTTTTTTTTTCTGTATAAATTCCAACCAAGTTTTATAATAAATCTTTGTCTTAATGATAAAGATCAGGGAAGTATCATAAGACAACCTATCACAAATTAAAGCCAACTAAAAATGTCATTTAAGTATCATAAATATATTGCTGGTTTATGTTAGCATCACCCAGTAGATGTCAAGCCCTACTATCAACCTAAAAATGCTCAGCCATTGTCAATTTTCAAATGATTTTTTTTTTTTTATTTCATCCAATGACTTGAGAAATGTTAGATGCACAAAAATATAATAACCAGTCATGGAATTCTGCTTTTTTTTATTATCCAGCTATTCAACTATCAAAGGTTACATTTTTTTTGTCAAATGATAGACAACCATAAGACATTTTTATAGCTATCCAACTATGAAAGATGTTAATCAATATTTTTTTCCTTAATTATTTTTTAAAAAAATGATAAGATATGTTGGCCTAGTTTTTTGATATAATCTAACTATAATTTTTAGAAAGATTATTGTCGAAGGAGACTGATTTGGTTAAGGAGACAAAATTGATTAGATTTTCTTAATGAAGAAAAATCAGGAGAGGTAATGAAAATTTACTCTTTTTTTGGGGTACAGGAAAACTTACTCTCTCTAACAAAATTTTTGTTAGGAAATGAATCTGATATTATTTTTATATTTAGAAAATGAATTGGTTTAAAATTTTTGTCATTGATATCCTCTTCTTCAAATTAAATAAATAGATTCAAAATATAAAAACTCATAATATTAGTGATAGCTCGTAAAAGAATTGCTTGAATAATGATGAAGAACCTCTAGCAATATATAAATTTAATACGGATAAATAAAAAAATCATATGTAAATTATATTCAAGCTTCTATACTAATCCAAACAATCAATGTATTTAGAGATAATTTCATAATAATTTAAATCAAAACTCTCAAAAATACTAAAAATTTAGTATATCACCTATAATTATTTTTTTTTGAAGGAAAATTCTTTGTATCGGCAAAAGCAACAAAATAACAAATTTTGTCTTTCAATTTGTTGCTATCTTGAAAATAATATTTTTAAAATAATTTTAAAGAGTACAATGGTATATTTGTACTTACTCTCCCCATATATTAATAGTTTAATGAGAAAAAATTGTAACGATAATTAAATAATTTGAAAATAAGTAATATTGTTGATTGGTATCATTGGTTTACATTTTTTTATTGATTAATATCATTATCAATTATTTAATGTAAGCATCTATTTCTCTCTCATAAATTAGAAATATTTTATTTAAAGGAGTACTAATAGAATAATATTTAAGCTAACATTAATAAGAATTATTTACTAGCATTTAAGCAATACAATATATATGATGTAATTTATGTATTGTCTCTTTTTACTTTCCAAATATATACAATATTTTCCTAATCTTATTGGTGTGTAAATGGTAAGCAATAGATCTAACATTATTACTCAACTTTGGCACACGAGAATTAAGTAATCTTTTAGATTATTAGATTAATCAAAGCCAATATGAAAGAAATTACTGTTGGCGTGCAATTTGTTAATACTATTTGCTATTGTATATAATTATTGCTATTGGGTTCTTATAGATATTAATATATTTCTATCAATTTTTTAGATTTGTTGTTTCTTGAATTTCAAAAAGAGAAGGCTTCCTCATTATCATATATTGCTAATATTTGAAAATCAGGTATTTTATTAAAAATAATATAAGATCAAAGATCTAAAATAAATTGATAAAGAATTATTGTTTTAAGACTTTCTTAAACTTCTGCATCTCATCAATCAAGAAAAATGATATTAGTAAACAATTTATGATAGGTTTCTACTTTGGCATGGCATTAATTAATATTTGAGACAATTTTGTAGTCCACAAATATTTTTGTGATACTTTTCCTTTTTTGTATACGGTAATAAATAGTGAAAATTTTGAATATGCTAAAGTTAGTGGTATGGAATGTAATTACCTTTGCATGGATAAGATATTTTTATAATTAGCTTATGGCCTCTTAGAAGGTCTCCATTTGAAAATCCAAAACAACTAAAAGTTTTGAATTATTTTTAAAAAAAATATATAGATATATAGCAACAAAATCTAAAATAATATAATTAATATGTTGATAAAAAGATTATACAAATAATTAGTCAAAAAATATAATAATGATCCATAGAGATTTACATTCAGAGGTAACTATAAAGTTAAAGCCACTATTGCTGCCAAGGAACTAAGCCGACCTAGGCTATTGAGTTGGAGTCGAAAAATGATGGCAATCACTAGACAAGTATATGGAATCTTCTAAGCTAGGAAGAGAAACTAGGTCCTTGGTCAATTCCTCCAACCGATCTTGCAAAAATATCAAAGATAAGAAAGCCTACTTACAATTGGGGGCTTCCTAGCAATGGACTCTCCAATGCTTAAGTCTTCTATGAGAGCAAATAGAAGAGATCTGAGCTAAAGTAAATAGAGATGTAGAGGTGATGATGAAAAATAGGAGCATAGAAGGCTCAATAGCAGTGGAGAATGGCAAGTGGAAGATGGATGGGTGGAGGAGAGGGGATCATATCTTAGATCTCGATGGAGGAGATAGATTCCAGTGTGTATGAAGTTCGTCCCTAGAAGAGAACATGCAAGGAAGTCCTCACTTACGTAAAGATTTTGGAAACAAATGATTTTATAGATGAAGATGAATACATGTCGCATTCAATAATGTGGTCTATGCTAGGGAATAACAGTATGTAAGTTTCAAAGTTGTTGAAATTATAATATCACTTAGTAGAATGAGTACTAGCAACTTATAATCTAGTAGACATAAGACTCTCGAAACTCCAACATGGTCATAAAAGACCAAGTGACATAGGTTGGGCGGCCACTTAGTCATCCCCACCAAGGATACATGTCAAGCTGCCAAGGAGGTTGCTAGCACCATGGTGTATGGCCTGTTCCACGATATATTAGCCACTATTATTTGCAAAAATGGATAGGTTTGCCTAAAAAAATAAATCAAAACATCATAACCATTCTTGAAATGTGATCTTGCAAGAATTTGATCTATAATCAATTCTTTTAAACCTATTTCAAGAAAAAAAACTCAAAGAACTAATCCGATATAGAAAAAGGGCTCTAAGAATCAAAACCGAATACGTCCATCTTGGTGTGGCTAAGCTAGAGTGTGGTATTGATCCATGCCTACCATTTTATGCCCTCTCAAATTGGGAGGATGAGAAATGATAGATGGAGCATGCAAGAGGTAAACTTTTATATTGACAAAATTATCTCTTTTTAATATTTTTAACCAAAGTATAATACTTCTTCATTTTTCCATTCATATTATTATATATTTTTTATTTTATCTATATTATTGATCCTATACTATTCAATTTTATTACTAATTATTTCAATTTTAGCACATAATTTTTATAATAATTAAAAAATTAAAATTATCTTATATTTTAAATTTTAAATTTATTATTTTTAGTTAACTATTTATATAAAATTAATTAACTATTTAAATGAAGTTATAAAATAATTATTTATTTAGAAAATTAATATATAAAAATAAAATAATTTATTAATAATTAATTTATAAAATCATTAATATAGTTAAATTAAATTAAAATTAAATATTTTTATATTTTTATATAATTATGAATTATAAAGATTATAAGTTTCTTATTTTGTAGCATAAATAAATATTATAAATTTATAATAATAATAATACTTTTATGAGATAGTAGTTTAGTAAAAATATCATATAAATATTTCTATCATTTTTTCTATACTAAATAGAGAAGGGAATCATTCACATCCATCCTTTCATATTTTACCAAACATATAAGATGATGGATTGAAGATCCATCCTTCCTCTCTTCCTTCCATCCTCTCGCTTCCATTCATCTTCTCTCTCATCCATTCTTTCTTTTCTGCCCATTTTTCCCTCTAATCCATTCTTTGCACCAAACAGAAAGTTAGGCATGTCTTGTTTTAGAACTCTTTTAATTGAGGGGAAGTAGCAATTCCTTGGAAAGTGGAGAGCAAGTCTTTTGTTTGGTTGGAGTTTTAAGAAAACAAAGAATAAAAAAGATCTTTTCATGGAAAGATACTTTCCATGTTTTATGAAAAATGGAAATCCATGGAGAAGGTAGATTTTGGGACTTCATAAGAAATGGGAAGCAATGATGCTTTTTTATTTCCAAAAATACTCTTTAAAGATCAAGGGCTAAAATTTTGTAAATAACGGATGAATGGTGTTGTATCAATTACCTACTGGGCCCAAACATTCTCCAGACCACTAATCATGGCAAAGGAATCTCCTGGGGGATCTAGAAGTAGCTCGATATCGATCAGCATCCCCAACTCTCCAGATGGCCGGTCACGAAGCAATGCTGATGCGGGACGGATCAACAATTCCTAGATCTAAGGACCCTCTAATGAGTTCAGCGAATAAATTAACTAAGAAATTAATGATAATATTAGCAGATAATCAAAGCAGGTAAGAATTAAACTAAAAATGGTTAGTCAAAACTAGGATCTGATCTAGGAAGTGATCTGATCAACATGCACGGTCAAAATTTCAAGAAATTGGACCATTGATCGTTAAGGAATGACCACTAGTTTAAGACTAATCAATTTCAATAAAATTAGATCTAACTAAATTAAAGTCGGGAAAATAAAATGATCAATTTTTATGCTAATTAATGATGATTTCTTATCCAAAATACCGAATGTCATAATTCTTGGAAGAGGGAGATCATCCTGGAGGCGACCAAAATGCCAGACCAGTGGTTCAAAAGTAAAGTGGGTTAGAAGCCATCGGATCTGGATCACCAAATATAAGAGGGTCAGCCACTTACAATTTTTAAACAATTCAAAATAAAATAACCCAATAGTAAAGTTGATATGCTCTGAAATTCATGCACAGAGATCGATGTAGAGATCTTTGGAGGTGGCTTGAAGATCCGTGTGGGCTTCTTTTCCTTTGGCTTGAAATCGGCAACCAGGGGACGGCACTGCTTTAAGAAATGTGTAGAATACTCTGTGCTTGAAGTCGGCAGAGAAAATCGATTTGCCTTTCACGTTCCTACATGGCTTGTCTTCCTCACATGACCGCAGAGCTTCCGAACATGGGAATGGGTCTTCCGATCGGATCTCACTGGCGATGGCATCATGGACAGAAGAGAGCTTATCGAAGATGAAAGAGACACTGGACGGCTCGACTACAGCAGGGGTGAATAGAGGGGTTCGACGACGATGGAGGGTAGGCACAGTGGCACAGGCATGGCTAGGAATGGCGTTGATTGGTGGCAAATGGAGGTAGAGGCATCTTAGATAGCAAGGGAGTGATCCGATGGTGGGTGGATGGTCGGTTTGGCCGGCGAGTTGAAGAAGACTCGCTGGAGGAGGGAATGGAGGATGCCAGTGGAGTCGAACAGGAATTTTGCCTATGGCCAGTGACTCTCTGAGGCTTCACGGATGGAAGAAAGTCGACGGGGATTAGTGATTTCGATCGATGGAGGTGGATTTGGATGGCTGCGGGAGGGGAATCAGTGTTGAACGATGACTGGATGGTGGGAGGAAGGATCCAGCATTGAAAGGCAGCTGGAGAGTGTGGGATTAGATATGGGTTCTCGATGGGAGGCGAGGCGACGGCGAGTCGTCCATAAGGGAGGTTAATGGTGCTTGAGGCTTGCGAGAGGAGGACTTGGTGGTGGTGGGAGAGTGTTTCAAGCTAATTAAGGAAGTAGAGAGGATGGTTCTGGGGACCTTAAAGAGATAGAGGAGAGGGACGTAGAGCAGATGAGAGGGGGAGAGAAAAAGAAATAGGAGAAGGAAGAGGAGATGGGAGAGATGAAGAATTTAGGGGAAAAGAGAGATATCTTAAAATTTTATTTCCAAATGTCGATGATCCCTTTACGAGGCTTATATCCTTTAAATAGACTTAAACAATTGAAACTTCCTAACAAACTGAAAAATCCTGATCCTAATAAATTCAGAAATTAAAAACAAATTCTAAAACAAACTTATTCTTTGAAACAAACTGATCTTAAAAACTCCGATTCAAATAAGTCGAAGATAAAGATTATTAAGATATCCCATACCCTATGCACCCATAAAAATACCTAAACAAATTATATCCATCAGCATCAAGATTAATGCTAACCATGCATCAAAAGTCATGTCGGATGATATCCCCATCAATTTCTCCTAGGATGTGGAGAACTCGACTTCGTCGAGTCAAGCTCAATACTTTCCTGGAGGTACTCAAACAGATCTAAGTCAATTCTCTGTAACTCCTCTCCAGTAATCCAGGAATCCTCTAACTTCGGCCTGCGTCGCTAGCCAACCAGGTAGTGGTGATAGTTTCGACCCCTCGTAGATTTGATCTGCTCATTCAAGATACGTTCGATCACATCGTACTTTTCTCTCATTCGGGCTTGTGGGCACTCAGAAGGAGAGTCACTCTCAAAGAAAGATGTAGGCTCAAATGAATCACTAGGTATCAATGCTGGTTCTTTATATTTAATTAGATCCGATACATTGAAAGTAGAACTAATCCCATAATTAGGTGGTAGATCAATAATATATGCATTTGGCCTAACTTTTTTAAAATTTTGAATGGGCCTGCTCCTTTAGCATGTAATTTTCGAATGGTTCCTGGTGGAAACCGTTCAAATCTGATCCTAATCATGACATAATCACCCTCAGCAAAATTCTTAACTCACTAGTGAGAATCTGCTAATCATTTATATATTTGATTAATTATATTAATCTTTTCAATGCTCTCTTTGTGCAGACTCCTAACATGCTCTGCAAAGGATAATGCTGACTCTGAAACTCTAGCATGTATAGGCAATGGGATTAAATCTGCTAGTTTATTAGGATAATAACCATGCACAACTTCAAATGGACTCATACCAATATATCTATTTACCAAATTATTATATGCAAACTCTAGCATGTATAGGCAGATGAAAATTTTAGTTTTGTACCCATTAAGTATCATAGAATTTTTTAAAAGCAGCTAGTGAATCAAACATCCCTATCTGATATGATAGATTTTGGCAATCCATGTAGTCTAACAATCTCATCGAAGTATAGGTGAGCAACTTTAAAAACATCAGAGATCTTGGGGCATGGTAAGAAATGGGCCATCTTGGAAAACATGTCTACTACCACACAAATTGAGTCATTCTTCTTAACTGTTCGAGGCAATCCTAAAATAAAGTCCATGCTCACATCTTGCCATGGATAATCAGGTATAGGTAGTGAGATGTATAATCTAGTATTTTATTTTTGATATTTAGCCACAGCACAAGTCTGCCAGTATGCAACAATCCAAGCTGTATCGCTTTTCAGGCTAGGTTAGTAAAATTGGACCTCTAGGGCATCTATTATTTTGTTTCTTCCAAAATACCCAGATAATCTCCCAGCATGTATTTCCCAAATTAAAATTCTCTCACTGAAGTCCGTGGGATACTGATGCGGACATCGAGATGAATATTGAACCAGATCAGTTGACTCATATATCAGGACAGCCCGGTGATAGTTCGGCGAAGCCCAACCTAGATGTTTCGGTTCAGCTTCCGGCCCATGACGATTTGGGGCCGCCAGCCTTGCCAGCAGGAAACGTGCACAGGTCTAGACGCCTTCAAGGGAAGCAAGTTTCAAATCTGACCCGTTTTTGGGATGAAAATAATTAATTAGGAATTAGGCCGAAGGCCAAATACACTAATTACGTCCGTGAAATTTCGGATCCGAGAAAACACCGGAGTCTTTAGTCTTATTATTATTATTATTATTATAATTTTATTAGTGACGTGATCTCTTGGATTTTTTTTTATTAAAAAAAAAATCTGTTTGAAGAGTTTCATGCAAGAGTCAGCGTTTTCTTTGTTTTGGATGGGACGTTGATTATTTTGTTTTGGATTTTATATTGCAGCGTGTTTTGTTTTGGAAAAAAACAATTGCACGGTGTTTATTGGTGGGCGTCTTCTTTCCATGGAAGGCCGCCATCACCCTTTTCCCCCTTGTGCACACCAAGCCAAAAGCCTGGTTGGGAGAAGACGATTCCATGAGGAATCTCTTTCTTCCGTTCCTAATTCCTGATTAAAAAAAAAAAAGAAGAAACAGGGACTCACGGTGAGAAATCCATCGTTCGTCCCTTCTAATTGTGAAGACCCGGATTGAAATCCGGCTGAGGGCTGGCAATGTGAGGAATCACGCGGCCCTTCCAGCGCTTGATCGTTGCAGGTTTCAAAGGATATTCCCCATCTTGCTCAATCCTAGCATCCAAGAATTCCCAGAACCCGTTCTCGCTGAATCGGGATTTTGGTCGCTGTAGGCGTTTGACAACCACCCTGCACCAGCTTGGTATCAGAGCCTTGATCCATTCTTGACCAGGGCCTTGATCCGTTCTTGATCTATCCCTGATCCGTTCTTGATCTGTCCTTGATCCGTTCTTGATTAAAAAAAAAAAAAAAATTCTGCCGGCAACCATGGAGCGGAACAACGAGGAGCCTTCTCTTCGTGACGTTGTGGAGACCCAGCAGCAGATGATGGCTATTTTGCAAGCAATGATGGCACGGTTGGAGGTGCAATATCGTGCTATACCTCGTCAAGATCGCAATGTACCTGACGAACATCGAGAAGGTGATGCCGACCCTTTCCAGAATATTGAAGATCCTCCACCATTGCAAAGAGGGCAGCAACCGCGGCGTGATGTAGCGCTTTCAAGGGATTTCGGACCGTCGCCTGTGCATGACAATCAGACTCGTTGGGAGTCCGGGTTTCGAATTGAAATACCGAAGTTCAGAGGTGGTTTGAATCCTGATGAGTATGTGGATTGGACCCAGCAGGTTGATGATGTTTTTCGGCTGAAAGAAGTGCCTTTGGACAAGCAAGTGCCGTTTATCACAATCCGATTCCGAGATCGAGCAGCGGCTTGGTGGCATGCACAGCACTACCGGAGGTATATGGATGGGAGGCCACCAATTGCATCATGGGCAGCCTTGAAGCAGGAGATGAATCGGGAGTTCCTTTCTCAGAATCATGAACAGGTCCTTTATTCTAAATTGCATGGTTTAACACAAGGAAATCGAAGCGTGGAAGATTATACTACAGAGTTCTACCGACTGGTGGCTCAAAACTAATTGATGGAGTCAGAACCGAGGTTGGTAGCTATGTATTTGGTTGGACTGCGATTCCCGATCCAGGATGCGTTGGCTCTGCATCAGATTGACAGTGTTGGTGATGCGCACATACGGGCGCAAGCAGTGGAGCGGAGCCTGATACGGAATAGAGGATCCAGAGTAGAGAAAAATTATCTGGTCAGTTTTCAGGGCAGAGTTCTGGTAGTAGGAGTGCACCTCCTGTGGTGAGGCAACAAACTTCGACAGTTCCTCCGAGACCTACAGTGCCGAGTGGGGCTTCAGGTACCCAGCAGAGGGTGGGCAGCAATCGAGCCAATATTCGCTGCCATCAGTGTCATGACCTAGGACATTATGCTAATGAGTGCCCCAAGGCGCGTACCCAGTTACTTATGGAGGAGGAGCAGGAAGTTGAATTTCCCGAGGATGAGGAGTTCGAGGATGAGATGTATGTGATTGACCCAGACCACATCCAGGAAGAGAGTCTGATTATTAGGAGGATGTGTCTTGCACCAAGAGCTAGTGGAGATTGGTGTCGGCATGATATTTTCTCAACAAAGTGCACTGTAGCTGGTAAAACTTGCAAGGTAATTATTGATTCTGGAAGTTGGGAGAATGTGATTGCTAAGGAAGTTGTGAAGAAATTGGGGTTGATGACTGAGCCCCATCCTTAACCATACAAGCTCGGTTGGGTGAATCGGGATGCAGATATTCAGGTCAGTCGACGTTGTAGGTTGGCCTTGTCTTTTGGTCATCAGCTTGAGACATCAATAGAAGCTGATGTTGTACCGATAGATGCGACACACATCATTTTAGGACGACCATGGCAGTTTGATAATAAAGCAGTGTATAATGGTTACACTCATACTTATATGCTGCGACCAGATGGAAGAAAAGTGATCTTGAAACCGCTACAGGACATGGCTGAACAGAAGGTAATAATTTGTTTGCCAAGCAGAGAGTTTGAGGCGAGTTTAGAGGGAGAAGTATTTTGCCCTGGTTAGTAAGCCAGAAGAGTTTGGCCAGAATGGGGAGCAGGAGCTACATGATCTTCCTCAGGAGTTGGTGTCAGTTTTGAAGGAATTTCGGGATGTTGTACAAAGTGAGCTTCCTGTGGGTTTGCCACCACTTCGAGATATTCAGCATGAGATTGATCTGATTCCGGGTTCTATGTTGTCGAATAAGGCTCATTATCGAATGACCCCACAGCAGCATGAGGAGCTGAAGAGGCAGGTTCAAGATCTTTTAGACAAAGGCTTTGTACGGAAAAGCATTAGCTCGTGCACGGTACCAGCACTTTTGGTGTCGAAAAAGGATGGTTCATGGCGTATGTGTGTTGACAGCCGGGCAATAAACAGATTTACTGTGAAGTATAGATTTCCAATACCGAGGCTGGATGATATGCTAGATCAGTTGAGTGGTGCCGTGTTCTTTACTAAGATTGATTTGAAAAGTGGGTACCATCAGATCAGAATGAAGCCAGATGATGAATGGAAGACAGCCTTCAAGACAAAGGAAGGCCTGTATGAATGGTTGGTGATGCCATTCGGGCTATCTAATGCGCCTAGTACGTTTATGCGAGTAATGAACCAGGTTTTGCGTCCATTCCTTAGTTCTTTTGTTGTTGCATACTTTGATGATGTATTGATATACAGTAAGACAGCACAAGAGCATGTTGAGCATGTTTCACAAGTTCTAACAGTATTACGTGAAAATCAGCTTTTTGCTAACCCAGAGAAGTGTATTTGGATGGTAGACAAATTAATTTTTCTGGGATATGTTATTACTAGTGATGGAATTCTTCCAGATGAAAGTAAGGTGCGAGCGATAGTGGACTGGCCAGCACCTACTACTTTGACTGAATTGAGATCCTTTTTGGGTCTTGCGGGTTTTTACAGAAGGTTTGTGAAGAGGTATAGTGAGATTGCTGCACCCTTAACAGACTTGTTGAAATTAAATCAGTTTGGATGGAATGACACTGCTCAGGCAGCATTTAATGAGATGAAAGTCAAGTTGACCCAAGCACCACTGTTGGTTCTTCCAGATTTTGACAAGGTATTCGAAGTGGATTGTGATGCTTCGAAGACTGGGATTGGTGCAGTACTCAGCCAAGATGGGAGACTCGTTGCTTTCTACAGTGAGAAGCTTGGAGGTGCCAAACTGTTGTATTCGGTTTATGATTTGGAGCTATACGCCATTGTGAGGTCATTGCAACATTGGCGACATTACTTGATCCAGCGAGAATTTGTGATGTACTCAGATCATCAAGCATTAAAATTTCTACAGGGACAACATAAGTTGAGCTCCAGACATGCAAAATAGGTAAGTACTCTACAGGAGTATACTTTCAGCATCAAGCATAAGTCAGGCACTTTAAACAAAGTAGCAGATGCTTTAAGTAGACGGAGTTTATTGATTGGTGCTATGCAAGTATATACCCTTGGGTTTGAAAGCATGAATAATGATATCCGTGCAGATGAACATTTCCAGAGCATTATAACTGAATTGGAAGCTGGAGGTCGATCTGACTTCGTCCTACATGATGGATATTTGTTCCGTGGTAATTGTCTCTGTATTCCTAACACTTCACTGCGTGTATTGATTATTCAGGAGCTGCATAATCAAGGACATTTTGGAAGAGACAAAACTGCATGGTTAATTCGTCAACAGTTTTATTGGCCTGGGCTTGACCGAGATGTCAAAACCTTTGTGAAGAGATGCCGTTTGTGTCAGGAATCCAAAGGATCAGATACAAATCAAGGTTTATATACCCCTTTACCGATTCCAGATGAGCCGTGGCGAGAGGTATCTATAAATTTTGTTGTAGGTTTACCACGGACAGTAAGAGGTCTAGATTCAATTATGGTAGTCGTAGATCGGTTCAGCAAGATGGCTTGTTTCTTGCCATGCAAAACAATATTTGATGCGTCGAAAGTAGCTGATCTTTATTTTTCTGCAGTAGTTCGACATTATGGGTTACCATCGTCGATTGTTTCGGATCGAGATAGCAAGTTTATGGGGCATTTCTGGCATGAATTATGGAAAAAGTTGGGTACAAAATTAAAATTCAGTAGTCCCTATCATCCTCAGACCGATGGGCAAACCGAGACTGTCAACCGAAGTCTTGGTAACTTGTTGAGAGCCAATGTGCAAGAATTTAAAAACTGGGATGTATGTTTGCCAAAGATTGAGTTTGAGTTCAATTCTTCGGTGAACCGTTCTACTGGTTTTGCACCCTTTCAAGTATTGTATGGATTTCTGCCAAGAGGACCACTTGATATTTTACCTGTTGATGTGCCAAACAAATTAAGTAAGAAGATAGAAGATCGAGTGGTTGATCTCCGTGAGGTGCACGCAATTGTTAAAACCAATCTAGAGCAAAATTATGCCAAGTATAAGGTTAAGGCTGATCAGACGCGTCGACAGTAGACTTTTGATGTTGGTGATTTGGTATGGGTCTTCTTGCCAGGAGAACGATATCCACAGGGGGCCTACACCAAACTCAAACCAAAGAAAATTGGTCCTTGTCAGGTGTTGGAGAAATTTAGTGACAATGCCTACCGAGTTGAATTACCAAACGATGTCCTTATTTCTGATGTATTCAATATTCGACATCTAACCCCTTATGCAGGTGATAATTCAAGCTTGAGGACAAGCTTTTCAGAGGAAGGGGAGAGTGATGCGGACATCGAGAAGAATATTGAACCAGATCAGTTGACTCATATATCAGGACAGCCCGGTGATAGTTCGGCGAAGCCCAACCTAGACGTTTCGGTTCAGCTTCCGGCCCATGACGATTTGGGGCCGCCAGCCTCGCCAGCAGGAAATGTGCGCAGGTCTAGACGCCTTCAAGGGAAGCAAGTTTCAAATCTGATCCATTTTTTGGATGAAAACAATTAATTGGGAATTGGGCCGAAGGCCCAATACACTAATTGCGTCCGTGAAATTTTGGATCCGGGAAAACACCAGAGTCTTTAATCTTATTATTATTATTATTATTTTATTAGTGACGTGATCTCTTGATTTTTTTTTATTATTAAAAAAAAATCCATTTGAAAAGTTTTACGCAAGAGTCAACGTTTTCTTTGTTTTGGATGGGACGTTGATTGTTTTGTTTTGGATTTTATATTGCAGCGTGTTTTGTTTTGGAAAAAAATAATTGCACGGTGTTTATTGGTGGGCGTCTTCTTTCCGTGGAAGGCCGCCGGCACCCTTTTCCCCCTTGTGCACACCAAGCCAAAAGCCTGGTTGGGAGAAGATGATTCCGTGAGGAATCTCTTTCTTCCGTTCCTAGTTCCTGATAAAAAAAAAAAAAGAAGAAGAAACAGGGACTCACGGTGAGAAACCCATCGTTCGTCCCTTCCAATTGTGAAGACACGGATTGAAATCCGGCTGAGGGCTGGCAATGTGAGGAATCACGCGGCCCTTCCAGCGCTTGATCGTTGCAGGTTTCAAAGGATCTTTCCCATCTTGCTCAATCCTAGCATCCAAGAATTTCCAGAACCCGTTCTCGCTGAATCGGGATTTTGGTCGCTGCAGGCGTTTGATAACCACCCTGCACCAGATACACAACCTATTATTCTTAAAAAGATATCTGTCCTGAAGGATACACTCACTAAACTCTCTAGACGGTCCTTGCCTCAGGGAGGAACAATATTCTTAAAGTCCGGGCATTCATTATACTCTTCCTTTAACTATTCAAAGCTAGTAACTCTCACACTTACTACTGATAAAAGGCTCATTCTAAGAGAAAGTGCATCAGCAGTTAAAACCAGCTCAGTAGTTTCTACCATTAATAAGTCCACTTTTGAGAAAGTGCATTGGCAGCCTTGTTGTTTACATCTACCTTGTACCTTATCGTGAAAGTATAGGCTTGAAGGAACTCAATCCACTTTCCATATCTCGGATTTAATTTTTTTGATGAATTAAGAAACTTGAGAGCCTCATGATCCAAATACAAGACAAATTCTTGCAAAAGTAGATAATGCTTCCAAAATTTAAGGGCTTGTACCACGGCGTAGAATTTTTTGTCATAGGTAGAATACCTGTGCTTGGAGTCATTGAGTTTTTTGCTAAAAAAAGATACAGGATGTCCTTTCTGACTTAGGACTCCAGCAATTCCTACTCTAGATGCATTACATGCAACTTCAAAAATCTTTGAAAAATCTGGTAATTGCAAAACTAGAGTGTGGGTCATTCTTTCCTTTAATTCCTAAAAAGCTCGTTCAGCATCTCTAGTTCATTCAAAGCTCCCTTTTCATATACATCAGTGATCGAAGCTGTGATGGTGCTGAAACTTCTAATAAACCTCCTATAAAAAGTTGCAAGGCCATGAAAGATTTGAACTTCATGCACGTTTTGGGGTACAGGCCACTCAAATATAGCTCAAACTTTTTCAGGATCTACTACCAAACCATCAGGGGTTACTACAAATCCTAAGAAAATTATTTGGATTGTCAGAAATTCACACTTCTTTAGATTTCCATAGAGGCTTTCGGTCCTTAAGACTTGATAGACTCATTGCAAGTGATCTACATGGTCTTCTTTGGTTTGGCTATAAATCAGGGTATTGTTAAAGTACACGACCACAAATTAACCGATGAACGGTCGTAGTACTTAAGTCATAACTCTTATGAAGGTACTCGGGGTATTGGAAAGGCCAAATGACATGACTAGCCATTCATACAAACCATCTTTATTTTTAAAGGTGGTCTTTCATTCATCACCAGGTCTAATCCTAATATAATGATATCCACTCTTCAAATCAATTTTGGAAAAGATACTAGCTCTGAATATCATATCAATCATATTATCTATCCTTGGAATGGAAAATCGATATTTTATAGTTATTTTGTTTATGCACGGCTATCCACGCACATCCTTCATGTACCGTCTTTCTTTGGAGTCAGGAGTGCGGAGACTGTGCAAGGACTCAGGCTGTCTCTTACAAAATCCTTATTAGGGTGCTCGATAACTTGTCTCTGCAACTCTGCATGCTCGGTAGGGTTCAAATGATAATGATGAAGATTGGGAAGGGAGGCTCCTGGAACTAGGTCAATAGTGTGTTGGATATCTCGCATCAGGGACAAATGATCTGGGAGGTCTTCAAGAAAAATATCTTTAAACTCATCTAAGAGGGTGAGTATTTTCTAGGGATACTAGTGCAAAGGATCGATATCGTCGCTAGATTCTTTGATTGCTAGAACCCAAACTAGAGAGCCATCATTCAATTCATTTTCAAACTCCTTGGCATTGATTATGTGTAGGCTTTTCTTCTATTTTTGGATATTAGGATTACCTTCTACATCTCTCTGGTGGTTCTGGGAGGTGAAGGGTAAACAGTAATCTTTTTTTCCTGGTTCATGAATGTGCAGGTATTGGATCGGCCATGAAGAGTGGCATCCTGATTGAAGAGCCAAGGTCTGCCAAGAATGATGCTACCCACTTCTATTGATAACACATCGCACTAGACCTTATCTTGGTATAATTGAAATTTGATCAGGACTAGGCACCTATGTCTGATTGGGAAAGATGAAGCATCTACCTAGGGCACATTGTACGAACTCGGATGGTCTACAAGGCTAGTCCTAGGCATGAAATGGTATAGGTGGAGATAGCATTGATGCAGTTACTACTGTTAATGATTACCTTGCATACCTTATCATCTTGACCAATAAAGGTATGAAAGATAGCGATCTTGCACCAGTCTTCACTTTTCTTGGGTTGGGTCAATACATACCTAACCACTCCTAATCGTTCCTCAGGTGTAGTCTCATTTTGGACAGGGTCATACTCTTCGAAGGTGTCGGCTAATCCTTGGTCGGCAATGTAGACTTCCTCTTTAGGGGTATTATCTATATTTTCATCTTCTTCGAGTTTCCCTATATATAGTGCTCTAGATGGACATTGACCAGCCACGTGACCTATTCCATTATACTTAAAGCATTGAACCTTAAAGCTAATTTCTCGGAAAGTCTCTCCTATAATTCCTTTTTTTATCTCATCCCTCTTAGTTGGTAGGGTCGTAGACGGGGGTCGACTACCAGAAGCCTGACTCATGTTAGGTTTTGGACCAATTGGGGCTTGACTCGTGCTAGGTCTTGGACCTAAAATTTCTGGTCTAGGAGGCTCAGGTCTATGGATGACAAGCATCTTCTGGAATCTCTCATAATCCTAGGCTAGTTGATGGGCTTTCTCTAAACTATAGACCTCTCTCATAAACAACTCTATTGGATATCCTCTCTTAGGCCAGCTCTAAATCGGGATAAGGTAACAGACGGATCCTCATTCACATTATAATGCATAAGATATTCCTCAAATTTGTCAATGTAATCATTGATAGACCTGGTATCCTGGGTCTGCCTTTGCCATTGGTCCAAGAGTCATTGTTGATATGATGCAGGAAGATACTTTTCACGAAGCTTATCCTTCATCTCATCCCATGTTCCAATGGGATCCTGTTTCCTATGAGTGGCTAATCGCTGGACATTGTACTATTATATAATTTAGTTTGACCCATAATCTCATTTGGGCAAATCTTACTTTTCTATTCTCAGACATTTCGTACTAATTGAAATATGATCCATGTCAACTTTCCAATCAAGGTACTCTTTGGGGTCCAAGCGACCTATGAAACTCGAGGCTTTAACCTTAACACTTTCCATGATACGATCATCCTAGTCGATCGGGTTACAATAAGGTCGAGGTGTTTGATAGTGACCCACATCGAAACCTGGATAATCGTGTCAATCCCTAAGGTCAATGATGCGTCGAGGTATCTGAGTACAACTCCTCGCAAAATCTAGGTAGTCATTTCAGTCTCTAAGGTCGGTGACTCTTGATAAAGAGTTTCTAACAGGATGGTTTGTGTTCACTAATTATTCCTCTTCTATGGCTCCTATCCTTGTATCTAAGGAACTTAACTTGCCATCGATTGCATCAAGTCGATCAATGATTCCTTGAAAGCAGCTTCTAAATTGGGTTCCATTCTGTTACCTAAGTGGGAAGGTTTAGCTTGGTATTTGATCCCTAACCTAGTTGTCATGCACCGATTCTAGAGATGGATGAAGTAGGTTTCAAAGGTATACAAGTTTCTTTAATATATATATATATTATTTTTTTAAAAAAATCAAGTGATACAAACACATTAACTCTATCCTAGGGTTAGCCTAATTCTAGATAACTCCTAACTGTTCCAAGTCTGTCTTTGAGCACTCCAGGTCCAAGACTGACTAACTGACTCAACCAGGTAAGGATAAAATTGGTGGGGGTCCCTCCGTTGCTTTCCTTAGATACCAATCAGAGATTGGCTAGGCCAGTCAATGGAACCAATTAAAAATCACCTTTCTTCAGGGCTACAATCATCCTTGAATCCATTTCCTTAGACACCGAATAATTAATCAATTTGAGTCCGGTCCAACTCTAGAGCTTCCTTGTCCTAATGAGCTCGAATCCCTTAGGGCCAATGTCTAATTAATTTTAATTTAAGGTTTGGGTCAATGCAGATGAGGGTGATGATTTGTAGACTAAGGAAGGATAATCAACTCCCCACCTTATCTGATTAAGGGGTTAGTGCCCTTAGGTTAATTATGAAAATGCAAAGCATCAAATAAGGTGTCCAAACATTGTACTTAGCATACAATCAAAAATTCTATTTTAATTTAATTTAATTTAAATTTTTTATTTTTTTTAAATGCAAACAATTCAAATGCAAATAAAATGTAATTGATCCTAACCTAACCTTGCTCTGATACCAAAAACTGATACGAGATGGACCAACAATTCCTAGGCCTAAGGACCCTCTAATGAGATCAGCGAATAAATTAACTAAGAAATTAAAGACAATATTAGCAGATAATCAAAGTAGGTATGAATTAAATTAAAAATGGTCAATCAAAATTAGGATCCGATCTAGGAAGCGCTCGATCGGCATGCACTGTCAAAATTTTAAGAAATTGGACCATTGATTGTGAAGGAACGACCACTAGATTAGGGGTAATCAATTTCAAAGAAATTAGATCTAACTAAATTAAAGACAGGGAAATAAAATGAATCCAGCAATTAATCAATTCCTATGCTAATTAATGATGATTTCTTACCTAAAACACGGAATGTCACAATTCTGGGAAGAGGGAGATCATCCTAGAGACGGTCAAAATACCAGACCAATGGTTCACAAGCAAAGTGGGTTAGAAGATGTCGGATATAGATCACCAAATATAAGAGGGTCAGCCACTCATAATTTTTAAACAATTCAAAATAAAATAACTCAATAGTAAAGTTGATATGCTCTGAAATTCATGCACAGAGATCGATGCAGAGATCTTAGGAGGTAGCTTGAAGATCCGTGCAGGCTTCCTTTCCTTTAGCTTGAAGTCGACAATCAAGAGGGTGGCACTGCTTTAAGAAACGTGTAGAATACGCTGTGCTTGAAGTTGGCAAAGAAAATCGATTTGGCTTTCACGTTTGTGCATGGCTTGTCTTCCTCACAGGATCATAGAGCTTCCAAATAGGGGAATGGGTCTTCCAATCGGATCTCACCGGCAATGGTGTCATGGACGGAAGAGACCTCGCTGGAGATGAAGGAGATGCTGAATGGCTCGACTACAATAGGGATGAACAGAGGGGTTCGACGATGATGGAGGATAGGCACAATGGCATAGGCACGGCTGGGAATGGCATTAATTGGTGGAAAACGATGGTGGAGGTGTCGTAGATGGCAAGGGGCGACCCAATGGTGGGTGGATGGTCGGTGATTTAAGGAAGACTCGCCAGAAAAGGGAACGGAGGAGGCCAATGGAGTTGAACGAGGATTTCACCTGTGGCCGGTGACTCTCCGAGGCTTCACGGATAGAAGAGAGGCTGCGGGGATCAGTGATTGCCGATTGATGGAGGTGGATTTGGACGGCCGCGGGAGGGGATTTGGCATTGAACGATGACTGGATGGTGGGAGGAAGGATCCGACGTTGATAGGTGGCCGGAGAGTGTGGGATTGGATATGGATTCTTGGTGGGAGGTGAGGCGATGGTGAGTCGTCTATGAGGGAGGTTAATGGCGCTTAAGGCCTGAGGGAGGAGGACTTGGTGGTGGTGGGAGGGTGTTTCGGGCTAATTAAGGAAGTAGAGACGATGGTTTTGGGGACCTTAAAGAGATAGAGGAGAGGGACGAAGAGCAGATGAGAGGGGGGGAAGAAAAAAAGAAACAGGAGATGGAAGATATGAAGAATTTAGGGGAGAAGAAAGATATCTTAAAATTTTATTCTCAAATGTCGATGATCCCTTTATGAGGCTTACATCCTTTAAATAAACTTAAATAATCAAAACTTTCCAACACACTGAGAAATCTCGATCCTAACAAATTCAAAAAATAAAAATAAATTCTAAAACAAACTTATTCTCCAAAACAAACTGATCCTAAAAACTTCGATTCAAATGAGTCAGAGATAAAGATTGTTAAAATATCCCATATCCATTACATCCATGAAAATATCCAAAAAATTATATCAATCTGCATCAGGATTAGTGCTAGCTATGCATCAAAAGTAATGTCAGATGATGTCCCCATAAATGCATAACATGGCTTCACCGACCATCGTATCCATTAGTACTGAGATATGCTCTTATGATTAATCTCGATGCTGCCCCCATGCCTCTCTCGGCCGGGTCATTTCTTGATCAAAAGCGCTCTTGGGAGGATCTCCCCATTCCTTGGCATTCGACCTACTACTTCATCTATAATAGAAGGTGTTCGGTCATGTAGCAAAGATTGTCCCCATCTGAAACCCACCGTACCAGCTGTGCCCATGATAGTTGAGGCGAGGAAGTTTGTGGGGGCCAGTACCCTTGCAGAATAAGTAGCCCCAACATAAAAGATGCCAATGAAAGGTGATGTGACAAGACCGCTGATGTGGAGTACACCTCGGATCCAGCTGGCAGCCTGACAGGCAGATAGCACCGCGTCAAGTTTTCTCTTGAGCTCCCCGCCAGGTGGCCCCACCAATGGTCGCGCCCACCTCGGCCCAAGCTCGGCACCTCTGCTCCTTCGCCAGGTGGCTCCCCAGGGGTTGAGCCCACCTCGGCCCGAGCTTGGCACCTTTGCTCCTTCGCCAGGTGGCTTCCCAAGGGTCGAGCCTGCCTCTGCTCCTTCGTCAAGTGGCTCCCCGATGGTCGAGCCTACCTCGGTCGAAGTCGAGCATGCCTCTGCTCCTTTGCCAGGTGGCTCCCCGAGGGTCTAGCCCACCTCGATCGAAGTCGAGACTGCCTCTGCTCCTTCTCTAGGTGGCTCCCCCAGGATCAAGCCCACCTCGACCGAAGTCGAGCAGCCTCTACTCCTTCGCCAGGTGGCTCCCCAAGGGTCGAGCCCATCTCGGCCGAAGTCGAGCTCATCTCTGCTCCTTCGCCAGGTGGCTCCCCAAGGGTCGAGCCTACCTTGGCTGAAGTCGAGCCCGCCTCTGCTCCTTCACCAGGTGGCTCCCCAAGGGTCGAGCCCACCTCGGCCGAAGTCGAGCCCTCTCTTTGGAAGTATCAGGAAGAACGAAGGCGCCAACCCCAAGACCACCACCAAAGCAAGCGCGCGAAGTGCGGCGTGCCCAGTACGGTGCCCCAAATCTATAGTAGTGCACGTAACCTCGTTTGCACCAGTTGAGGAGGGGCACCCTAATCGAGATGTCAGATCCTACAGTTGACCACCTGAAACCCCCCGAAGGAGAAAGCCACATTCAGGGTCTCAGACCCGAGGGCGACTGCGCCCAGATCGAGGTTCTACCTAATTTTTCCCTTCGTGACAACATGCCGGGCATGACATGTTCACAACTTAACTCCCAACTACAAGAAGGTATAACCTTGAGAAGGTGGCCAACGGACACCGTTGACCCCTAAGTCCCCCCATAGGGAAAAAGTCGAGGCACTGGAGTGATCAACAATCTTAAAAGGCATCAACGGTCAAGAAAGAAAGTGAGCAATCGAAAGAGGGCAAACACACGAAGTAGCGAGACAAGTGACTGGAAGGCAGGAGGCTCCCAGAGGACTTCCAGAGCGAGTCCCGCATGCACAGTTGCCACAACTCAATCACCGTCCCTCTCTCGTTTTCTCCTACTCAACCCTTTGTTCAAAACTCCTCTAAGCATGGTGACCGAAGTGGGATCCACCTTAGGGGATCTGTTCTGCTTTGCCATCCGCTGACTTGATCGTCGGAGTGCCCTCGTCGAGATCCCCGGCCTGGGTCTCTAACACTGTTTTGCAGGTTCGAGAATGCCTGGATTCCGGAGTAAAGGGGCAGACATCTGGTGCCACTTCGCAACTGCAGGCCACGATAGTAAGGTCGGCAACAAAAGGGATCCCAAGGGATAGGATTCTAACAACCTGTTAGTATCTACCACTTTTGTCAGAACCACTTCCCTGATGATTTTTCATCGCCCTGCATGGTGCTATAAATAGGTAAGAGGGATACCCGACGAGATACGTGCATGCACACTTACTTTCTGTGTTTGTACTTGTATGTCACC
The DNA here is from genome assembly GCA_021397845.1 of Areca catechu. NCBI lineage: Eukaryota > Viridiplantae > Streptophyta > Magnoliopsida > Arecales > Arecaceae > Areca > Areca catechu. The sequence goes on along the minus strand of CM038046.1, from coordinate 23,696,415 downwards.
AAGGCTCCGGCTGCTGTTGCTCACTTCATATTTTTCGTGCTAACTTGAGCATCGGAGTATCCTTGCTGTACCCCTAGCCTCCAACTTTTTGCGGGTCATTGTTCGAGAACCGTTGCAAGAGGCATCCCCCCAACATCGAAGAAAGCCAAAGGATCCCTTGGCACCATCACAACCCACCGAAGGGTGATATGGCAACAACAAATAATTAGGATAAAATAATAAATAATAATATATACCAAGATCATATAAAATATTAATATATTTATATTAATATAATATTTTATAATATTATATGTTAATATTCTAATAATAATATATGTCAAGGTCATATATTTATACTAGTATAATATTTTCATTAATATTAATACGGTACTTATATTAATATATTAATATTTATATTAACATAATATTATACATATATCTATATTAATAAATATATTATATTAAAAAATTAGTATTATATCAATATAATATTAATATATTAGTATTATATTAATATAATAAATTATTATAATATAATATTTTATTATAATATATTTATATTATTATAAATATATTATTATTATTTATACAAAGTTCTGGAGTAAAAATGTATAGTCTTATATCTATTAAAGATATAATAGATATTTTATATAGTCTTCCTAGGAAAGTGCATGCTCAACCAAATATAAACTATCCTATAATAAATTATTTTTTTTATGGTTAACTAAATATATGAAAGTTCTTTTTCTAGGAAATAATTTTCTGGAAAGTTACTTTCCATGAAGTTATTTCCTAGAAAATTCTTTTTATAAACCAAACGAGTCCTTAATGTTAGATGACAATGCAAGGGTTATCTCCTTGCAATCCAAGGAACTAAAGTAATTTTGAAAGTTAAAATATTTGGTAAATAGATGGATCCTAAACCTGACGTTGGGATTATAGATATTGATGTGGTAACTAGATGATGGTAGAGCCACTAGTGAGTGGTGCATTTGGTTGTGAGACTTTTCTCATAACCAGCTGGCAGGGGTTCGAGTCTTGGTTTGAACATATTTCGACCAAAAATTCGGAGATAAAATAAAAAATGAAAAAATAGTCCGGGAGTAAAATCAAAAAAAAAGAAAAAATAATAAAATAATCCTGGAGTCCCTGTTGGCTAGTGATAGTGAAAAAAGTTAGGGATATATATAATAAATCATGTTCACTCGTCAGTTAGGAATATATATAATAAATCCCGTTCACTCTGACTACCAGTGGTAGTGAAAAAAGTTAGGGATATATATAATAAATCCTGTTCACTTGTCAGTTAGGGATATATATAATAAATCACGTTCACTCGGCTAGTGGCTAGTGGTAGTCAGGTTGACGTACTCACCTTCGGGTGAGGAACGGCCGCAGAAAAATTAATATGCATCGTGTATCGAATATTTCCTGACTGACTAAAAAAACTAGATGATGGTATAATTTGCACTGCTTATAAAACTTTATGTTCATGAGATTGATGATTTTCATATACTTGATTTGCAAATATATCACTTGTTATATTTGTTTTGAAATTTTACTTTTGACCTTTTGCACCATTTGTTATTCATTTTGCTATCATTTGGTTATGACCTGAACAATATAACTATAGCTTGTTACACGGTAGACAGCATGCGTCAATTGTGAAATACAACATTAGAAAATATGATAAAAAATTATTAAACAATAATGATTTGGGTAATTGTCACAATGACATATTCAAATAATATCCTTCACCGTATACTTTAAAGATTAAATAGTGATTATTATTAGAACATTATGCTGTTATAACAAATGTATTATACAAGAGCCACATCGGTGTTAGAATTATCGAAATCCAGATTTTTTGTGTATCATCCCATGATCTATTTCACAATTTGAGATTGTAGAGGAGATTGATGCAGCCATGAAGACAATCCTAATTTAGTCTTAAAAAAAATTTTAAAAAAACTTTGTTGTTCCTAGTAACCAAGATGATATTTTAATATAAAAATACTATATCAATCAGGAAAAGTATTACAATGTTTCATTTAAATATAACACCATCCTATCCCAAGAAACTAACTAGAAGATATGTTTTTGGATTGTATAAGTATCTAAAATCATCCGGTACATGCATAGCTGATGAGGAACTACACATATGCTCGTTCCTCCTATTCAAGACTTTGACATTCTTGCTAGACTCAGAATACAAATCCATTCAAACTAACTCACAAATATTATGCTTACCTTGTCATCAACTCAAATAAGCTCGTACTATAATATTCCCTAACTTTCGTTCCGATACCATTTATAATAATTTTTGATCGCTTTCATAAAGATTTATGGAAAGATGTGATCTAAATTTCTTGATCTATATAATTATCTAAGACCTATATAATATAGTCAATGTGTACAGATCCATAAATTAAAGATCCTCACATTAAAATTTGTTTTTTTGTTTTTTTTGTTTTTTTTGATTGCAGCAACAAGTAGCCATTATTATTATATTTATAATATTAGCTCTAAACAAGCCTGGCGAATTAGGGACCAATCTAGCAAACAATGCCTTTTCCTTTCATTATATAATACTAAACCACCTTCAAAGGGGACCATCACTTTACAAATCAAGCACTGTGTCCAGTGGATGGTGGCATATAATATTATTTCGAAAACTCATTGAACATTGAATCGTATCCAAATCCACATTAGATCCAACTAAGAAACCCAATGCCCAAATCCAAAAAAATAGAAGCACATTGGCACCCCTTGTGTTAATTGGCCAGACAATGAACGATAAAAAGGACCCTGGTGGGAGTAGCATGGAATTCTAATGAATGATTGGGAGTTCAAAGGCAACAACCAAGGTTCCCCTGGCCCATGGGAGAGAGAGAGAGAGAGAGAGAGCTGAGGAGGGGGAGGGGTTTTATAGAATTAGAATTTGAGGAAAAAATAGAAAAAAAAAAGAAAGGTGGTGGTGGAGAAGGGCAGGGCCAACGGAGGGTGGGGACGGCACGGCCACAGTTCTGGACAGACGAACGGCGACGGGAGCAGCGTATCGTCGGCCGTACGAGCCAGCTGTCCTCCGCTAATTCCAGCTAAGCCCCGCTCAGAACCGTACGATCTAAAGTCAGTACTCAAAAAAAAAAAAAAAAAAAAAACATTTTGATAATTTTTTAAAACAAACAACGGAGAGGGAGGGAGGAAAAAAAAAAAAAAAAAAGGTTGTTGGCATTTAATAACAATTCCTGGCATCTTCCCTCGTGATTGCTGAGAGCGAGCACGCTCATAACGCCCCGAGCTCATCAAAGCCCGGGGCTCGAGTCCAGTTCATTCCAGCCTGGTCTAAAACATTGGCACCCTTGGTAGAATAAAAAATAAATAAATACACATTTGCATCATATTTATATATACATATATATTGGATGGATATGATAGACTTAGAGTTTATTAATTAATATCCGTATTTATTATGTACATTTACATCATATTTTATATATTAGATAGATATGATAAACTCGTGTCTGTTTATTAATATTTATATGATTACATGAAAGAATCGGTACTAAATAATTATCTTTAATAGTATTGTTATATTTCATTTTAAAACTATAGCAATTTATGATAGCTTCAGTCGATTCACACTAACTTTTTTTGGGGATCCAAAAAATATATATATTAAGAATTTTTTTTTTAATGTCATGTGTTGATTCGCTTCGATAATAGGTGGCAGGCTATGTCTTGGAAGTCATGCAGATATTAAGTTTCTCTTTGATTCTTCATCGAATACCTTAAAAAATATAATTTTTGTAACTCTGCCAAATTTTTAATATATTAAAAAATTAATCAATAAAAAATCTCAAATACTGTACAATGAAAAAATTTATAAATTTCTTAGATCAAACATCTTAAAAAATAAGGAAAGAAGGGAAAAAACTAAAAATATAAACTTACAGTATTGCATTTGGTCATCCCCTAAAAAAAAAAAAGAAGCACGGGATTAGAGAATACAAAAATAAAATTACAATCATAAACTTAATTTTTTAAAAAAAATAGAGAAAAAAAAAACTATAAAATCGATTAAACCTTTTATGGCTCGCTTTGTGCTCCGGAGATGATCTCAACTCAAACTCGAAGATGATCAGACGAACGAAGGATATCTCCTTCGGGTCAACGGCGGCTCAGCCTTTCTCCAGTAAAGTGGCGACCCGGTTATTGGCAAAGTCGCAAAAGAGACGACCGGTTACGGGTGGGGTGGCGCCGCGATGGGTGGGGCCGTGGGGGAGTGGCAAGCGGCAGCGGGTGCCCTATCGGGGACGGCGGCAATCGGCAGGTGCTGAGTGGGGTTCGTCGGGTTTGGATTTCGAGATTTTGAAGGAGGAGATGGCGGCGCCTCTCAGGTAAGTTGTTCATCATTTTTTTTTTAACAAGATTTTTTAGAATTTTTTTTTTATTGAAACTCGGTTTCAATTTTTTTAAAAATTTATTTATCAACTTTTTTGATATTGTTTTTGAAAAATTTGATTTGAGGAGGTCAAAAACCTATAATATAAAAATTTATCTAAAAAAAAATTTAATATATAAATAATTTTTTTACTATGAGAGTCGATGAATGCTGGATGTATTTGGCTCATGCTCGTGATTGTCCTAACTAAAAACCTTTCATGTTAAGCCAAATCATACTAAATTACTTACTCTATTGTTTTAATTAGATGTTGCCAATAAGGCTACTATAATATTTTAGGTTTCTTACCAATTTTATTTGAACAATGAATGGACGGTTCGATGGCAATGATTTTTATCGTAATATATGATGATAAGGAACGGTAAAGTCACGCGGAATGTTATAATGGAAATGGCAAGAATATCAAAATCAAGGCTTCACCGTCACAAAGGCCCTACTTTTTAATTTCTTATCACGCATGCATGCACGCACGTACATCCACACGCAGAAGTACAAACAAACTATCTATTAGTCTTAACTATATATATATTTTTTAGTTAAACGGATAATTTATATTATCTTCCTCAAAAAAGTACAGCCTAAACTATCAGCATATAAAATATATCTAAACTGTACAGACAACTCATCCAGAAAAATACAAAAGAATTTTCTCAAATGATATGCCACGAAAAAAACCGTCCAGACTTAACTACATTTAGCTAGCTATTTCTCAAATGCTAACCATCACGAGTAAGTAAAAACAAAAAAAATTAACAAATTAACATGAATATATAAATTTCAAAGTTGTTGATTTTATTTGGACCGGACAACAAAAAGAGTCAAATAATCATCATTATTTTAATTATATATTGACCAGGAAGTAAGAAATCAACATTATACTCATAAAATACAGCAAATGTGATGAATGTTTTCATTTAATATTGACTCGTGGCAGCATCAAAGCCTTTGGCATCACAAAGAAGGTTTACTACATCATTAAAAAAAAAAAAAAAAAGTCTGCATGACTGCTATAACGGCTACGCACGTTAATATTGCAGAATTTTTAATTTTATTATGAAGTAATTATCCTACGCGAAGCTCTGTAGAAATTTGGAGGAAACCAGAGTATATATATATATATATATATATATAATATGCCATTTATTTTTAATCTAACATTACATTATATTATTTGCATATATATTTTGATGCGGCAGGTTGCATGGAAGAATTAATTGTAACTAGAGTGAATGGGTGATGGGCGGGAGGACGAGGACTCCTACGGAATTGGAACAATCAGGACTGTCCAATTTAAGGCATTTGTACGAGATCGTACGGCCACGATCTCGTGGAGAGGCGTGGGGACACGCCAAGGCGGTGGTGGAGGGGGGTGGTACCACACGGCATTTAACCGTACCAATTGAGTGACGTCGGGATGAAGTACAGGCTAGCAATTTGTCCCGTGGCCAACAAAAGTATTTTGTCTGTATTGGCGTCACACCGGATTGGAGGAGAAGATGGAGATTGGTGGAGGATTTGTTTATGGGACTATTCTCTACATTATTGAAGGAGAGAGGAGGGGGACCAAATAAAAGGAGTATTGACTGGCAAAAAGGTGGTTAAGCCACCAACCAATTGACTCCCTTTGGTGGTCACATAGAATGCGGAGGTATCCCCTATAGATTATAAGGTTCATGAGAGGAAGCCAACACATGGAGGTGGGGCTCCTACATTTAAGTTAGAAGTAGCAAGGTATGACATCATAGCCAACATTTAGTTTACCTACTTTTTAGAAATATTTATTTTTTTGTAATTTTGGGTTCATAGCATTTAGGTTACGAGACATGAGTTAATTTTGCTAGCTAGCAACAATAATAGCTTAGGTAGTAATTTAATGAGGTACAGCTTGATAGCCAACGGCTAGTATACCAACTTTTAAGACATGTTTAATCTCTTGTAATTTTGGGTCTAGAGCATTTAGGTTATGGACATGAGTTACTTTTGCTAGCTAACAATACTAATGGGTCGGGCAATAATTTAGTGAGGTGTAATTTGATAGCCGACATTTAGTATACCTGCTTTTAAGACATGTTTAATCTTTTGTATGGCATTTAGGTTATGGACATGAATTAATTTTGCTAGCTAGCAACAATAAAGCTTTTTCATTAGGTGATGTCCAAATAGCTTAAATTTTGTGTTAGCTGTGTTGATATGTATGCTAGCTGTGCATAGAGATTGACACATGTGTTTTGACTTTTCATTGATGAGGTTGTCTATAGGGATGGAAATTAGGACCGATTGCTTGCTAACTTGACCTAAAATTGATGAAATTATAAAGTTTGGATTTGATAAGTAAGTACACTAAATTATTGAATTGGGTATGGTATAACAACTCAAAAATTCATTAAAAAAACTAGTAAAAATGTATTATTTGAGTTCATTGATTTTATATAATTATTCAAAATTTATCAGGTGTATATATATAGCTGATGTAATCTAAACACATGTCTGCACGGGTCTTCATATATGAATCACAAGATTAGACTTCAAATCATGATAGTTAAAGTTTAGATACTAAACCAGGATACAATATATTTATATCTTCGTATGAAATTTATGGAATATTTGTATAATTATTTTCATGTCTTTTTTTACGAAAAGTCATTTTTTCATGTCCATTGTAATTCAATTCATGCCACTCTTTTTTTTAAGTAGAGCACATTATGGATACTTTTTCTTTCTGTAGTGGTAAAATTAATGATAGCTTTGCTCATGATAGAACGACAACCAGTAATGAGCTTTTGTTGATCCATCTGTGGTTTAGCCTTAAGCTAAAACAAAATCCAAAAAAAACCAATAAATGAATGATAATAACCCAAAACCAAACATGCAATTTTTTTTTAAAAAAGCATTAAGTTTCTTAAAGAACAAAATAAAGAAAAACTAGATTTTCTAATAAAATAAGTTCTCTAAGTAATTTTATGAGTAACTAAACATTCCTTTGTTTTACCGCAAAACCTTTTATCTAATGATTAGAATATTAGGCATTCTTTCTAAAAACATAAATTATAATACACTTAAAATAGTCTTGTTATTTTATGTCTTATATTTTGAAGACATACAACCACAATGATTTTCTTAGAAATTTCTTCTTATCATTGTACTCCTATAAAACTAGTGTGGCTTTTCCTAGTCGTTTGTATTTGTGAATATAGACTATAGATTGAACTACATAAATCAACATGTCTTTTATGTTTCTTTATTTAATTTAAAAACATAAATCTAGATTCTTGATATAACAAATTTTGTTAGAGAAAGACTATTTTTGTCATGATCTATTAACAATCTTCAATTGTCCATTAAACACATATGATCCAATTGTATATGGTATATGCTAGAGTGTTGCTTTTCTTTGTATATGTGTACTAGACACAAGCTCTAGATGGCAAATCATATCTCCTAGGCATTAATATTTACATAATAGAAATCCTATAATTTATCTTAGGCAGCCTCTATACACATCCCTTTCCACTTGCATATGCAATCATAGTGGTCATCCTTATCTTTACATTAAAATTAAATTGAGCTATAAATAGCAAAATTGTTTATAAAGATTGACGGTGATTTTCTTTAAAAAAAAAAAAAAAGGTGGGCGTGAAAGATTTGGAAACTTTTTTCAACAAGCTGGCACTTACCTCTTCAAGTGAGAGGTCACATTTTCAAACCTAAGTTGAGATAAATAACCAAAAATAACTTTTACATGCATGCATGCATATCACTTGGATGGAGAAGCTTACTAGTTAATTATTGTTGCCTCAATTTTATACCGAGAACTATATTTGTTGTTGACTTAATGGCATGCAATACTATTTTAGAATTTAGTTAACTTTTATGAGCTTGATCATTAGGCAAGTAATCTAAGTTAGGTAACCATAAATCACATGACTCATTGGCATTACTATATGAGCGAACTCAAAGTCTTGATCTGATGTAAGACAAAGGGATGGGACACAAAATGAGATGTGAGTACCACTCTGACAAAGACTAATTATCCAAGCTTATACTAAACTAATCTAACTTCATTTTCATATCTTGTAAGTAATATATTTCTTCTTATCACAATGTTCCTCCACTGCTCATATATATATATATATATATATATATATATATATATATATATGTGCGTGCGCGCGCGCGCGTGTACCCGTGCGTGCATATTTGAAATCTTCGCAATGATTCCTAATCTTCATAAAATGATCCTTATCATGTTGCTTAACTTGCACAATCAAAATGCTTTGCAGTGAGGTTGCATTTGGTAGGCGGTAATCTATCCAGATTATCGATAATTTTAAATTAGGCCCACTAGATAATCCTGTTTGATATTTTTTTAAACCGGTAATCTCTGTTGTAATGGTAATCTAGATTACCTCTTATATAACAATCCAGATTATCTCAAGGAGAGGTGTCTATCTATGTTGACTCTGGTCTTGATTTTTGTTGCCGCTCTCGCCGCCGCGCCCGTGCCACGGATCAGCTGATCCTTCCTGACCGCCTGGCGAGGGAGCCTCCCTTCCCGCGGAGAACCTGCAACAAAGGGGTTAGAGGACCCTGGCCGGGGATCCCGGCGAGGGAGCTTCGACGGTCAAGTCAGTAGACGACGAGAAGGAACAGACTCTCCAAATGGACCCTCGAAAGGGTTCCAGGCTTAGAGAGTTAGCTGGTGAAGGAAACGCTCTGGGGACCAGGATTTCGGCTGGGCCTCCTTGCCGAGCTCACACTCAGTGTTCCCCTCTCGGGATCTCTGGTTTCTCTCTCGGAGCAAGGCCTTTCGCCGGTGCTTCCTCCCTGTCCCCAGGCTAATTGGCTTACCTCGTCGTCCCCAGATTCCGCCTTCTTTATCTCCTTCCGTCGTGCGTTTGTCTTTTTCCTCCTCGGAAACTCCCCTCCCCCGTCCTCTTCTCTTTTCCCTTTTCGATGAAGGGGGCCAGGCGGCTTTCCGACCTCGTCCGCCGGGCCCAGCAGGAAAAAGGCAAAGACAGAAGAGAAAGAGGGGAGGGCGGCGCTGACAGGGCGGCCGGTCAGGCCTCGGGCCCAGTGAGAGCGCCCTCTTCCCCAAGCATGGGCGCCATCTATCTATGGGGCCTGTGTCGTCAGGATTGCGTCTCTCGGCTGCGGGACCTGTCGGGCCGATGCTAGTGATGTTCCACGTGCCGCCGCCCTCCGTACGGGACGCCGTCTGGGATTCGTACGGCCCGAGGGATGGCCTCGGGGCCCGTCTCTCTCCCCAGGGCCCTCTTCGTATGAGCGATCTGACCTCGGCTGAGTTGGGCCCGTCTCCGGGGGCCAACTGGCGAGGGGCGAAGGATCAGCCGACCTCGGCTTAGGTGGACCCCTCCTGGGTGGACACCTGGCGAGGTGGCAGGAGGTCGCCTGGCTTCGGCCGAGGTGGGCCCGTCTCCGGGTGACCACCTGGCGAAGGGCGAAGGATCAGCCGACCTCGGCTTAGGTGGACCCCTCCTGGGTGGACACCTTGCGAGGTGGCAGGAGGTCGCCTGGCTTCGGCCGAGGTGGGCCCGTCTCCGGGTGGCCACCTGGCGAAGGGCGAAGGATCAGCCGACCTCGGCTTAGGTGGACCCCTCCTGGGTGGATACCTGGCGAGGTGGCAGGAGGTCGCCTGGCTTCGATCGAGGTGGGCCCGTCTCCGGGTGGCCACCTGGCGAAGGGCGAAGGAGCAGCCGACCTCGGCTTAGGTGGACCCCTCCTGGGTGGACACCTGGCGAGGTGGCAGGAGGTCGCCTGGCTTCGGCCGAGGTGGGCCCGTCTCCGGGTGGCCACCTGGCGAAGGGCGAAGGAGCAGCCGACCTCGGCTTAGGTGGACCCCTCCTGGGTGGACACCTGGCAAGGTGGCAGGAGGTCGCCTGACCTCGGCCGACCTCACTTAGGCGGACCCCTCCGGGCCCAGGCGTCAATGAGGTGGTAGAGGAATTCCGAGCCGAGCTCGACCTCGGCGAGGGCGGTTTGCCTCAGGCAGTCGTCGGGTGGTGTAGTCTTGCCGAACCTGGCTTTGAGGATGTGGCGCTGACTTGGCCGGGGATACATACACGTGGCTCGCTCGTATTCGGTGGTACCTGAGCCTGGCCACGTCACTGTCACGGCTGCAACAGTTGCCTCCCAGCCCACCATTCCGTCGGGGCGTCGTAGAACAGAACGTCGGGATTAAATGCGGACATGACATGGAGAGGCGAAGATCTTGCATCATAATTGCCACGATCCTGGTCGCCGTGGCTCGATGCGGCTGAAGACCTATGGGGAGCCGTCACGCGTCGCCCACTTGCTCGTAATTAATGCGTCGCTTCGAGGCAGAGGCCGTTACTCTGCTAACGAGGCGTCGGTGTCGGGCGTGCGCCCACGTGGCGATCATCCAGTGGCCTGAGACGGAATGACGGGTACGGTCGCTGTCGGCTGAGTTTGAAAGGGAGGGGACTTTCTAGAATGAGGCCTTTTCCCTTGCTTCGTGGGCGGTTCGCTGCAGGCTAACAACTCCTGTTGCTTGCGCTCGTCTGGCGTATTTTCGGTGAATGCCTCCTCCTTCTCCTCTAGCCCCCCTCGTTCTTTCTTGTTTCTTTTCTGGTTTTTTTCGTCCTTTCCCTTTCTATGGCGCGCCGTCGCCATGTCTCTTCCAATCCGGACGAGGCCGGTCCATCCCGGCCGAGGACTCCATCTTCTTCCTCCTCAGATGAGGAGACAATCCCGGAGGAGGTCCGCCGGCGTCTGCAACCCGGGGGTATCACCATTGGTATCCCCAGGGGGATCCGGTCCCCTCCGGTTGCACCTGCCGTGCCCCTCCGTTCTCTTCCTGCTCTGCCTTCTCTTCCTGCTCCGCCTTCTCTTCCCGTCGGTCCCTCCGGTCATGCCTCCACCATGACCGAAGGTGATCTTTCTCTGCTCCGGGATGCTTACTGCATCCCGGAGTCCATCCGCTTGTTTGTTCCGCGGTCCGGGGAGCGCGTCACCATGAGTGGCCCCGGCCGCATTGCCTTCTACGAAGACTTCCTCCTTGGGGGTCTTCGATTTTCTCTGCATCCTTTCTTTCTTTCCTTCCTCAGCCACTTCCGGCTTGTCCCGGCCCAGCTGGCTCCTAATGCCATCCGGGTCATCTTCTCCTTTATTGTTTTCTGTCACTTTCACGGGTTCGTTGCCCGTTTTTCTCTCTTCAGGGCCTTGTTCACCCTGAAGAAGTGCTCCACCGATGATGGCTGGTGGTACATTTCGCCCCGGCCTAGGTGTCTCCGGTTCGACCTCCCCTCCTTGGTCAAGGGGTGGAAGAGCCGATTTTCCTTCGCCTCGGTCGACGACGTCGACTGGGCCTGGAGTGAACCGGACCGGACCCCGAACCGAAATTCCCGGGTCGAGTCGGCGGACCAGGAGTCCTATACCCTGCTCCTGAGCGACGTGGTCCCGGCGCTCGAGGTTCTGCTCTCTGAGCAGAATCTTTTTGAGGCCGGTATCAGTCCCATCTGTGAGACCGGTGAGATTTGGCCCCACTTTGACCTCTGCCCCCTCTTCTCTTCATAACCGAGCCGGCTGACTTCCTGTTTCTTTTATTTTGCAGGGATGAAATTTTCACTGGAGAATCTCTTGGAGGGGGCAGCCCAGCGGGATGTCGTGGAGGTGGACGAGCCCGCAGCGAAGAGGGCTCGCACGGAGACGAGCTGGGAGGTCATGGCGGCGGCCGTGCCCAGCCCTGTTGCTGTCATTTCCCCGCCCAGGCTACCTCAGGGCGGGGCTACTGATGCTCCGGCCGCGCGACCTGGTGGCGCCGCCGAGAGGACTCCACCGCCTGCTGCTCCACCCATCGCCGGGCCCGTCGTTGTTGCCAGCTCGACAGCGCCGCCCGTGATGATCGCCGGCCCGTCGGTTGCAGCCTCGACCGAGGGGGCGGCCGCCGCAGGAGCCGGCCCGAAGGCTCCGGCACCGGTGATCAACAACCGGGACTCCATCATCCTCGACAAAGGGCTGGCGGAGAAGATCATGGAGTACGCCTCCACCGCCCGGGACCGCCGAGCTCGGGGCGGCCGGGACTATGCAGACGCGCTGCTCGGGATCCTCCCGCAGCTCTTCACGGTAAGTCCGAGCTTCTTCCTTCTCCTTTTTCTTTCTTTCGAGACCTAGCCTCCTTCATTCTGACCTGCGTTGTTTTTTGTCGTTGCAGATCGGTAACGACGTTCTCCTACTGAGGAATTTCCTCGTAGGGAACGCCAAAAGGGACTCCGAGTGGGAGCTGAGACTCGGCAAGCTCGCGACCGACGTCAAGGACTTGATGGAGAAGGGGGCCGAGCTGCGAGCCGATAAACAAGCCCTTCAGTCCGACCTGGCGCGTTTCGAGGAGCGGAACAAGGAGTTGGAGGCCTCCTTGTTGGAGGAGCGGACCTCCAACCAGCGCCGAACAGAGGAGGAGGCGGCGGAGAAGGCCCGCCTGCAGGCCCACTCCCAATGGCTGGAGAGCCAGCTGGAGGAGGCCCGGCGAGACGCGGCCGCGGCGAAGGACCGGAGCGCGTACGTCAACGGGCTCCTGGAGGCAGCCAAGCGGGAGGCGCAAGAGGCCATCCCCAAATTCTGGGCTTCCGACGAGTACACGTCGGAGGTCCGGGAGGCCGCCGTGGACTCCTTCCTGAAGGGGTTCCGGATGTGCCGGGAGAAGGTGGGGGCCTTCTTCCCCCAGCTGGATCTGAGCGGGGTTGTGATTGGTGGCAGGAGGCCAGGGGGCGAGAGCAGGGCCTCCGGCACGGCCGAAGCAACCCCTGCGGCGCCGTCGACCAGCGATGCCGCGGCCCCGGAGCAGCCCCAGGAGCCGGCCGTTGTAGAAGTCGAGGACGCAGCACCCGCGCCTCCGGCAGAGGGCTCCGATCCCGCACCTCAGTGAACCCGGCGTCTTCTTCCTGATGTCTCCTCTTTTTTGCTTCTGTTTGTTGTTTTTGTTTTGTGTTGTCTTCTCTCTCTTTTTTTTTTGGGGAGTCCCAGCCTGTCGGGACTCCCAGCTTGTATCGACTACTCACATCAATGAAAATCTAAGTTCAACAAAACCTTGAGTTTTTCTTTTTCATTTCATCTCACCTTTCTTTTCCCTTCTTTCTGAGATGTCGGTTCGGAGCACTTGAAACAGTTGCAGGCCCGGTCCTCCCATAAATCGAAGGATGGGGCCTGCTGAGTCACGTCACAGCAGAGCAAGCCTTAAGCGGGCCCAACTTTGGGTCGCCTTCATGCTTGCGCAGGCAACACGGTTTCTGCACCGCCTTCCAGGCCGAAACCCAGGATCTCCGGACTGAGCTCGGTGCCGCAGGCTTTCTCATGCCTTGCGCGGCTTGCTGAGCTGTGCTTCGGGCTTGCAGGGGCGAACTGGGTTCGGCGCCGCCTTCCAGGCCGACGCCCAGGATCTCCGGACTGAGCTCGATGCCGCAGGATTTCTCAAGCCTTGCGCGGCTTGCTGAGCTGTGCTCCGGGATTGCGTGGGCGAACTGGGTTCGGCGCCACCTTCCAGGCCGAAGCCCAGGATCTCCGGACTGAGCTCGATGCCGCAGGCTTTCTCAAGCCTTGCGCGGCTTGCTGAGCTGTGCTCCGGGCTTGCGTGGGCGAACTGGGTTCGGCGCCACCTTCCAGGCCGAAGCCCAGGATCTCCGGACTGAGCTCGATGCCGCAGGCTTTCTCAAGCCTTGCACGGCTTGCTGAGCTGTGCTCCGGGCTTGCGTGGGCGAACTGGGTTCGGCGCCACCTTCCAGGCCGAAGCCTAGGATCTCCGGACTGAGCTCGATGCCGCAGGCTTTCTCAAGCCTTGCGCGGCTTGCTGAGCTGTGCTCCGGGCTTGCGTGGGCGAACTGGGTTCGGCGCCACCTTCCAGGCCGAAACCCAGGGTCCGCGGTCTGAACCCGATGCCGTAGGCCTTCTTGTCGAAGTTAGAAGGGAGTGTTTGAAGTGGGGAAGCTTTGTTACAGAAACTGGGAGCCTTACATCACTGATAGTACATTCTCAGGTTCGAGGAGTTCCACGTCCGGGGGAACCTGGCACCTCCCAATTCTTCTAAGTAATATGCTCCATGAGGGAGGGCTTCTGCCACCCGATATGGGCCTTCCCAGTTGGGCGATAGCTTGCCGCATTCCCGTGGCTGGGAGGCTTCGGCGCGCCGGAGGACCAAGTCTCCGGGACGAAAAACCTTCGGCCGCACTCGGGAGTTGTAATATCTGGCTACACGTTGCCGGTACGCCGCCATTCGGATTCGGGCCCTGTCCCTCGTTTCCTCGAGAAGGTCTAGGTTGAGCATCATCCTGGCCGGGTTTTCTGTCTCGTCATATTGCTCTATGCGCAGCGTGGGTAGGCTGAGCTCGATCGGGATGACTGCCTCGGCTCCGAAGACGAGGTTGAATGGGGTTTCGTCGGTAGCCGTCCTTGGGGTGGTGTGGTATGCCCAAAGGATGCTGGGAGGCTCGTTGGCCCACCTGCCCTTGGCCTGGTCCAGCCGCGTGCGGAGGCCCTGAAGAATGGTCCTGTTCGTGACTTCGGCCTCCCCGTTGGTCTGAGAGTGCGCCACCGAGGTAAAGCGATGCCTGATGCCGAGGTCGCTGCAGAATTCTTCGAATTCCTGGCAGTCGAACTGGCGTCCGTTGTCGGTGACCACGGTGTGGGGGAGGCCGAAGCGGCAGATGATGGACTTCCAGAAGAACTTGGCGACGTTTGCTTCGGTGATCCTCGCCAAGGGTTCGGCCTCGACCCATTTCGTGAAGTAGTCGATAGCCACTATCAAGAACTTCCGCTGGCCAGACGCCGGCGGGAATGGGCCCAGGAGGTCCATCCCCCATTGGGCGAACGGCCAGGGGGCTGAAAGCTGGGAGATTGGGTTGGAGGGTTGCCGCTGCACCGTGGCGTGATGCTGGCACCGGTCGCACTTCTTCACGAAGTCGGCGGCGTCTTCCTTCATTGTCTCCCAGAAGTAGCCCTGACGGAGGGCCTTGCACGCCAATGCCCTGCCCCCCACGTGGTTCCCGCAGATGCCTTCGTGAATCTCCTGGAGCACAAGCCTGGCTTCTGTGGGTCCTACGCACTTAAGAAGGGGGTAGGAGTAGGATCTTCGATACAGCTGCCCGTCCATCAGGACGAACCGAACAACCTTCTTCCTGATGAGCCGAGCTGCCTCTCGATCCTCCGGCAGGGTGCCGCTGGTGATGTACGCAGTGTACTTGTCCATCCAGTTGGGCCCCTGGCTGACCTGATGGACCTCCACCGGTGCTTCGAGGCTTGGGACCTCAAGGCGCTCCACATGAGCGCGTCCCAGCATCGTGTCCGGCAGGGTCGCCAGCCGAGAGAGGGCATTCGCGCGGGTGTTCTCCCCGCGGGGAATGTGGAAGATGTTGAAGCGCCGGAACTTGGACGCGCCCGCCTTGACGAGCTCCAAGTACCTCGCCATTTGGGGGTCGTGTGCGACGTACTCCCCGGATACTTGCCCCGCCACGAGCTGGGAGTCAGTGAAAGCTCTGAGGTTGGTCACGCCCAGCTCGCAGGAGACTCTCAGTCCGGCAAGAAGTGCCTCGTACTCCGCCTGGTTATTTGTTGTGGGGAATTGGAAGCGGAGTGCACACTCGGCGACGACCCCGTCGCCATTGGCAAGGATGAGCCCAGCTCCGCTCCCGCCGGAGTTTGAGGCTCCGTCCACATGGAGGATCCAGGCGTCCTCTCCGGGCTCATCGGTGCCAACCTCCATCGGCTGGGCCGGTGGGCCTTCCTCGGGCTCCTTGCCCAAGCCTGCACATTCGACCAAGAAATCGGCCAGTACCTGCGCCTTCGTGGCCGACCTTGGCCTGTATGTAATGTCGAACTCGCTGAGTTTTAGTGCCCATTTGGCCAATCGTCCCGAAGTATCGGGTCGGCTGAGCACCGCTTTCAGTGGTTGATCCGTCAGGACGGCGATGGGGTGCGTTTGGAAATAGGGCCTGAGACGCTGGGCAGACACTATTAGCGCAAAAACAAGTTTCTCGGGCCGGGAATACCTAAGCTCCGCGTCTCGGAGGAGTTTGCTGGTATAGTACACCGGCCGCTGGATCCCCTGGTCGTCGGTTCGGACCAAGACAGAGCTGACGGCCTCCGGGGTAACCGCCAGGTAGAGGGTAAGCTCCTCTCCCTCCTCGGGCCTGGACAGTAAAGGTGGCGATGCGAGCGTCTTCTTCAGCTCCTCGAAGGCCTGCTGACACTCCTCGGTCCAAGCAAAGCCATTCATCTTCCTCAGCACCTTGAAGAAGGGACGGCAGCGGTCCGCCGACCTGAAAATAAAATGGCTAAGGGCCGCGACTCGGCCGGTCAATCGCTGCACTTGCTTCTTGGAGGCGGGCTGCTCCATGTCCAGGATGGCCTGGACCTTCTCCGGGTTGGCCTCGATTCCTCTTTGAGTCACCATAAACCCTAGGAACTTCCCGGCGGAGACGCCGAAGGCGCACTTCGCCGGGTTTAGCTTCATCTGATGGCGCCGGAGGTTGCCGAACGTCTCCGTCAAGTCAGCCACGTGGTCAGAATCGAGTTTGCTCATCACCAGCATGTCATCCACGTACACCTGCATGTTGTGGCCTATCTGGTCTTTGAAGATTTTATTGACCAGACGTTGGTACGCCGCCCCCGCGTTCTTGAGGCCGAAAGGCATCATCCTATAGCAAAAAGTCCCGCGGTCAGTTATGAAGGCCGTGTGTTCTTCGTCCTCCGGGTTCATCCGGATCTGGTTGTATCCGGAGAAGGCGTCCATGAACGACAGGAGGCGATGCCCCGAGGTGGTGTCGACCAGCTGGTCGATCTTTGGAAGAGGGAAGCTGTCCTTCGGGCAAGCTCGATTGAGGTCGGTGTAGTTCACACAGATCCTCCACTTACCGCTACTCTTTTTTACCATGACCACGTTCGCCAGCCAACTGGGATACTGGACTTCCCGGACAAAACCGGCGGCGAGGAGCTTCTCTACTTCCTCGTTGATCGCCTTCTGCCTCTCCATGGCGAAGCTTCTCTTCTTCTGGCGGATCGGGCGGCAACTTGGATCCACGTTCAGCTTGTGCATGATGACCTCGGGCGGGATGCCCGGCATATCGGACGCTGACCAGGCGAACACGTCGGCGTTGGTGCGGAGGAACTCCAGCAGGCGGGTTCGCCCTTCCTCGGGGAGCTGGGCCCCGACTTGCACCATCTTCAGGGGGTCCGAACCGAGGGGGAGAGTTAGTAGTCGCTCTACAGGCCCTCCCCTGGGTTCCTTTTCTCTCAGATCGAGGTCGTCAATATCATGGGCGAGCTCCACGCCCCTGGCGCCTGGGACCGTCTGGAGGCAGAGCGGGACTGGCTGGATTGTCCCCTTCATCTCTCCGAGCCCGGAAGGCGTGGGGAACTGCACCAACAGCCTCCTCGTGGAGATGGTGGCGTCCAGTTGGTTGAGCCCGGGACGCCCGAGAATGGCGTTGTAAGGCGAAGGGAGCCTGACTACGGTGAATGTTATTAGGACGGTCGCCTGCCGGGGCGGGGATCCGGCGGTGACCGGGAGAGTGATCTCCCCTTCGACCCCCACGGAGTCCCCTGTAAAACCTACCAGAGGGATGTGCACCGGTTTCAGCAGATCGGGGGATAAGTTCATCCGAGAGAAAGCATCGTAAAAAAGTACGTCAGCCGAGCTTCCACTATCCACCATGATTCGATGTACAGGATGCTTCGCGATGGTCATCTCGACCACCACGGCATCGTTGTTTACATTGTCATTAACTTCCCCTCCCTCGGGAGGGATTACATTCTCCGGGACTTCCCGGGCCCTCTTCATTGCTCGGCCGGACCCGCGTGAGATCATGCCCACGGGCTTCTCCGTTGGGCGGTTGTCGATCGCAGGGACAGGGGGTAGGGCCGCGAGCGGCTGCCCTTCAGAGGGGGCCTCGTTCTTGACGAACTTCCTGAGGTAACCCCTCCTGATCAGCTCCTCAATCTCCAGCTTCAGATGCGACACTCCTCCGTGTCGTGCCCGTGCTCGCGATGGAACTGGCAGTACTTTGATTTGTCTCGGACGGCCCTCGGGTTCTGAGGAGGAGGTCGGCGGAGGTAGCGCTCGCCCTCGATTTCCATCAGGATCTTCGTTCGAGGTGCGAGGAGAGGGGTGTACCTCCGCTCGGGAGTGGGTTCGCCCCTCGACCTTGGGTTCGGGCGAGGGTCGGCAGACGGCCCGGGCCTCCGAGCTCCCGAGGTGTCCCTCGGGAGCGGCTTCTTTGGAGTCTTCCCGTCCAGCTCTCGATGGGTGCGGTCAGCCTCCTCCGCTCGGATGTACTTGTGGGCGCAGAGGAGGAGCTCGGAGTACGTCCTGGGCGGCTTCTTGTCCAGGGAATAAGTCAGGCGGGACGTCTTAAGCCCGTGCTTCAAAGCCAGCATGGCGACGGGCTCGTCCAAGCTGTAGATCTCCAGGGCTGCGCTCTTGAACCGGGTGATGTAGTCCCGGAGCAGCTCCTGGTCCTGCTGACGGATGGAGAAGAGGCTGTCCACCTCTCTTGGCACCTTTCGACAAGCGTCGAAGTGCGCCACGAACTTTCCTTCCAACTGATGGAAGGAGCAGATGGATCCGGGCTCGAGGCGGGTGAACCAGACTCGAGCGGCCTTCCGAAGGGTTGCCGGGAAGGCGATGCACAGAAGGGCGTCGGTGGCGCCCTGGACCCTCATGAGAGCTTTATAGCTCTCCAAATGGTCCAGGGGGTCGGTGGTCCCGTCGTAGGGATCCACCTGCGGCATGCGGAACCGTTTCGGGATTGGTTCCGCCTGGATTTCTTCAGAGAAAGGGGGGCGGGAGTCGTGACCCGCCGGGTCTGCCGACGAGTTCTGCAGGTCGGCGAATCGTCGGGCGAACTCTGCCAACTTGCGCTCGTGCTCCTCCAGGCGCCTCTCGGCCTGGCGCCTGATGGCTTCGTCGGTGGAGTCTTCCACCGAGACTGCAGGTGAAGGGGGCGCCGATCGATCTCGGCGCGAGGTCTGGCCTCGGCGTCGCTTGCTGCGATGCACCGTTTCGGCCCCATCAACCGGGGATCGACTCTCGTGATCCTCCGAACCGGAATAGTTTCTTTTTGCGAGAGCTTGGTGGCTCCCCCGGGGGTTGGAGACGGCCCTCGGATGGGATGGCCTGCCCTGGATTGAGCGCAGGCTCCCACGCTGCCCCGCGGCTCGGGCCGTGGGGGTCCCTGGCTGCGGCTGGGTGGCCAGTGACCGTTGCTGATGTTGAAGCTGTCTGACCGCTGAGGTCAAGGTCTGCAGCTGCTGGACGATGGCCGCAAGGGATCCGTCCATCGGGGTAGGCTATTGTGGAAGAGGAGGGGGAGCCAGAAGCTCCCCTTCGGGGTTGTGGCCCCCTGGAGGGGAGTGGACCTCCCCCACACGGCTGGTGGACGCCTCGCGACCACGAGTGACCACCATTGCTGGAGAGCATGATACCTGCAGAAAGCTGGTCCCCGCTAGGGGTTAGTGTCCTGCCCGCCCCTTCCTGGCACGCCAATCTGTTGCCGCTCTCGTCGCCGCGCCCGTGCCACGGATCAGCTGATCCTTCCTGACCGCCTGGCGAGGGAGCCTCCCTTCCCGTGGAGAACCTGCAACAAAGGGGTTAGAGGACCCTGGCTGGGGATCCAGGCGAGGGAGCTCCGATGGTCAAGTCAGTAGACGACGAGAAGGAACAGACTCTCCAAATGGACCCTCGAAAGGGTTCCAGGCTTAGAGAGTTAGTTGGTGAAGGAAACGCTCTGGGGACCAGGATTTCGGCTGGGCCTCCTTGCCGAGCTCACACTCAGTGTTCCCCTCTCGGGATCTCTGGTTTCTCTCTCGGAGCAAGGCCTTTCGCCGGTGCTTCCTCCCTGTCCCCAGGCTAATTGGCTTACCTCGTCGTCCCCAGATTCTGCCTTCTTTATCTCCTTCCGTCGTGCGTTTGTCTTTTTCCTCCTCGGAAACTCCCCTCCCCCGTCCTCTTCTCATTTCCCTTTTCGATGAAGGGGGCCAGGCGGCTTTCCGACCTCGTCCGCCGGGCCCAGTAGGAAAAAGGCAAAGACAGAAGAGAAAGAGGGGAGGGCGGTGCTGACAGGGCGGCCGGTCAGGCCTCGGGCCCAGTGAGAGCGCCCTCTTCCCCAAGCATGGGTGCCATCTATCTATGGGGCCTGTGTCGTCAGGATTGCGTCTCTCGGCTGCGGGACCTGTCGGGCCGATGCTAGTGATGTTCCGCGTGCCGCCGCCCTCCGTACGGGACACCGTCTAGGATTCGTACGGCCCGAGAGATGGCCTCGGGGCCCGTCTCTCTCCCCAGGGCCCTCGTCGTACGAGCGGTCTGACCTCGGCTGAGTTGGGCCCGTCTCCGGGGGCCAACTGGCGAGGGGCGAAGGATCAGCCGACCTCGGCTTAGGTGGACCCCTCCTGGGTGGACACCTGGCGAGGTGGCAGGAGGTCGCCTGGCTTCGGCCGAGGTGGGCCCGTCTCCGGGTGACCACCTGGCGAAGGGCGAAGGATCAGCCGACCTCGGCTTAGGTGGACCCCTCCTGGGTGGACACCTGGCGAGGTGGCAGGAGGTCGCCTGGCTTCGGCCGAGGTGGGCCCGTCTCCGGGTGGCCACCTGGCGAAGGGCGAAGGATCAGCCGACCTCGGCTTAGGTGGACCCCTCCTGGGTGGACACCTGGCGAGGTGGCAGGAGGTCGCTTGGCTTCGGTCGAGGTGGGCCCGTCTCCGGGTGGCCACCTGGCGAAGGGCGAAGGAGCAGCCGACCTCGGCTTAGGTGGACCCCTCCTGGGTGGACACCTGGCGAGGTGGCAGGAGGTCGCCTGGCTTCGGCCGAGGTGGGCCCGTCTCCGGGTGGCCACCTGGCGAAGGGCGAAGGAGCAGCCGACCTCGGCTTAGGTGGACCCCTCCTGGGTGGACACCTGGCGAGGTGGCAGGAGGTCGCCTGACCTCGGCCGACCTCACTTAGGCGGACCCCTCCGGGCCCGGGCGCCAATGAGGTGGTAGAGGAATTCCGAGCCGAGCTCGACCTCGGCGAGGGCGGTTTGCCTCAGGCAGTCGTCGGGTGGTGTAGTCTTGCCGAACCTGGCTTTGAGGATGTGGCGCTGACTTGGCCGGGGATACATACACGTGGCTCGCTCGTATTCGGTGGTACCTGAGCCTGGCCACGACACTGTCACGGCTGCAACAATTTTGATGATTGATAAAATATTTAAGTATATATAAGTACTAATTATATTTTAAGTGTATTTATCAGATCTTAGTACTCATCCATGTTGAATGAAGAAATGGTTGTATTTCAGTTGAAAAAGTTTTTAAATTAATGAAAAATCAAGTATATGAACTTTGGAATTAATATGGAAGAACTTGAAGAAGTTAAAGTTTGATTTTCAGCAAGTTTCAGCAATGGAACGTCCAAATGTCGACACTTGGAGGTGAAGTATCGACACTTGAGAATGAAGTGTCGACACTTGAAGAGTGAAGTGTCGACTCAAGGCCTGAGATCTTTGAAAATGCAGAACTATGCCATCCGGAGGTTTTTGTCTCAAGTGTCGACTCACGAGAATGAAGTGTCGACACTTGAAGATGAAGTGTCGATACCTGGAGATGAAGTATCGACACCTGGAGGTGAAATGTCGACACCTGGAGGTGAAGTGTCGATACTTGGACTGTAACGGCTAGTTTTCTTGGCTGTAAAACTTCTCCAACTTGCTTTCAAATGGCCATATTCTCCTCCCTAACTGTCATAAACAGATTTTTAAGTGTTGGGAGGTTATATAAACATAAAAAATTAAATGGAGAAGTAATCCTTTGATAAGATTTTTGAATATTCTTCAAGGATTCAAGAGTTGAGTAGTTCAAGCCTTTAAGCTTCCATGTTTCAAAGAGAGCATCCAAAGTTCACATCCTCAAGTTGCAATCAAAGGCTTTAACAACTTGAAGACAAGTTCTTTATCAACAATCAAGGGCTTCAAAGAGATATTTGCTTTATTTTAGAAAACTTTAATTGTATTCTTTCATTTTTGCTCTTACATTGTTTTACTTGAGATTTTTGATGAGCCTTGAAAAATCAAAGAGATTTTTGGTGAGCCTTGTAAAACCAAGAGTGGTTGTTGGTGAGCCTTGAAACCAACTAGGATTTAACTTGTGAGCCCGAAGAAAACAAGTTGTTTAGGTTCTTGGTTAGCCTGTAAAACCAAGGGTAGTTGTTGGTAAGCCTTGAAACCAACTAGGATTTTATTTGTGAACCCGAAGACAAAACAAGTTATAAAGGTTGTTGGTGAGCCTAGGTTACAAAACCAATCTTAGTAGAATTTCCAAGGGGATCTTAGGGAGTGGATGTAGGTGCCTTGGAGTGCACCGAACCACTATATATCTTTGTGTTTGTATAATTATTTTTTCGTGTGCATTTACTTCTTAATTTCCGCTACATATTATTTTGAAGCACACAAACACTTTGGAAAAACACAAGCACTTGATTTGCAATTAGCACATACTTATTTTGTTCATCATTAAATAGTTTAAAGTTTTATAAAACCCAATTTACCCCCCTCTTGGGTTGCCTACCCGAGCCTTCAATTAGTATCAGAGCTCGGCGCTCTGTTTGAAAATCTAACGATTTTGAGTTAAAAGATCATGGCAACCCTTGTAGGTATTAGTGTTAGACCACCATTTTTCGATGGCACAAATTATATATTTTGGAAAACTCGCATGCGCATCTATATTCAATCTATTAGTTATCATCTTTGAAAAATTATTGTTAATGATCCTCATATTCCTTCCATGTTGGTTAATGGCATTTCTATTCCAAAGCTCGAAGAAGATTAGAATGAATATGATATTAAGCAAACTGAAATCAATGCTAAAGCAATGAACTTGCTTTATTGTGCATTGGACTTTAATGAATTTAATAGGATCTCCTCATGCACATCGACGAAGAAAATATGGGACACCTTTTAAGTTACTCATGAGGGTACTCTTCAAGTGAAGAATTCTAAAATTAATTTGCTTATACATTCTTTTGAAATCTTTGAAATGATGCACTATGAATCTATATCGGATATGTTTACTAGATTTATGACTATTATTAATGAATTGAAAAGTCTTGGCAAAGTCTATACTAATGATGATTTGGTGAATAAAATTCTTAGATCTTTGCCAATATCATGGGATCCAAAGGTGATGGCGATCCAAGAAGCTAAAGATGTAGAAATCTTATCTTTGGAGGAGTTGGTTCACTCATGACCCATGAGTTGAATTTATGACAAAGGGAAGTAGTTGCTGATCAAGAGAAGAAGAAGATAATAGCCCTCAAGGCCAAAAAAAATTCAAGGCAACGATGGCAACTTGGAGCGATAGCGAAGATTCAAGTTTGGATGATGAACAAGAATTGCCTATCTTTGCTTCATGATAAATAAGGAAAAGGTATGTTCTGAAAATAAATATGATTTTATCTTTAATGAATTGCATGATGCATTCAATGATCTGGTGCATGAATACAAAATGCTAAAAATTGAGCACAAGAAATTAAAAAGGCATGTAGATTCATTTTCTCTTGAGAATACCAATCTTGCCAATGAAAATGATGATTTAAATGCCAAGATTGATATTTTGAAAAGTGAAAAGAATAATTTTTCTAAAGAAAAAGAAAATGATGTTTTGAAAGTTTTATGTGATAAATTTTTGAATGAGAAAAATATTTTGATTGAAGAAAAAAAGCAAACATTTTTGAAAAATTTACTTATTCCTGCTTCTTCCAATTTGACTTGTAGATCTGGATTTAATGCATGTCTTTGTAGATCACTAAAAGTTTGGGTTCCAAAAGGAACCATATTTACTAATCCTAAAGGACCCAAGAAAGTTTGGGTACCAAAATTGTCCACCTAATTTTGCAGGAATGTCTTGCAGCCCAACATGAAGAAAAGAAATTTTTGAAAAGCGGCTATACAAGACAATTAAAAGAAGTGGACAAGCTACATTTTTGACTAAATGGTAAAGGAAGGATTATACATATTGGTAGATTCTAAACATTTCCTTTCTGTTGACTCTGGTCTTGATTTTGATGATTGACAAAATGTTTAAGTATATATGTGTACTAATTATGTTTTAAGTGGCACGCTTTAGAGGTTGACCACCAGAGGTCGACACCTTGTCAAAGGTCGACCACCAGAGGTCGACTCATGAAGAAAAGAAAAGTTCAGCAAGGCCGGCATGGCAAAATTTCAGTGGCACGCTCCAGAGGTCGACCACCAGAGGTTAACACCTGTCCAGAGGTCGACACCAGAGGTCGACTCATAGTCTGAGAATTCAAACTGGGCAGAACTATGATTTTCTGGATTTTTGCCTAAGATAAACTGGAGGTCGACACTTGATCCAGAGGTCGACTCATGAGGTCGACTCATGGCATAACGGCTAGTTTTTCTGAACTTTTGATTTGATTTCTAACGGCCATAAACGGCCATATTTTTGATTCTAACGGTCATGTGGAGTTGTTTCAGCTTGAATGAAGTATTTAACCTCCACCAAACTTCAAAAAAAGAGATGGAGACAAGGTGAAAAGGATTATAGTGAAAGCAAAAAGCCTTCAATCAATTCCAAGCCAAAAAGAGTGAGAAATCCAAGAGATTCCTTAGCCAAAAGCTTTCCATCTTTGAGGAATCCAACTTTCAAGAGTTTGGCATTTAGTGAGGTCCAAGATTCCAAGAGAAAGGCTTGAAGAGTCTCCATCAAGAGCTACATCGAATTATCTTTTGCTCAAAAAGGAGTTTGTCTTGTTTTTATTCTTTGTATTCATATTCTATTTGTGGTAGACTAGTTTCAAGGGAATTTGAAACTAGTGTGAGGTTTGTTGGTGAGCCAATTGATAAAATCAACTAGGGTTGCTTGTAAGCCCGAAGCCAAAACAAGTGTGTGAGGTTTGTTGGTGAGCCAATTGATAAAACCAACTAGGGTTGCTTGTAAGCCCGAAGCCAAAACAAGTGAGTGAGGTTTGTTGGTGAGCCAATTGATAAAACCAACTAGGGTTGCTTGTAAGCCCGAAGCCAAAACAAGTGTGTAAGGTTTTGACTTGTGAGCCTGGGAAAACAAGTCGGCTGTAATCTAAAGATTATAGTGAAAATTCCCAAGTGGAGCTTGGGGAGTGGATGTAGGTGCTAGGTGCACCGAACCACTATACTTCTTGTGTGTTTGCATTGCTTTACTCTTTATCTTCTTTTGCTCTTTAATTGTTGTTTTATTTCATTGCTTTCGTTGCACAATTACTTGAGCACCATCACTCTTCACCTTTGAACTGGATAGCACATATATTGCTTTAATTTTTAAAATATCCAATTCACCCCCCCTCTTGGGCACCATATCTAGGCAACACTTTCATAATTGAAAATGTAGTTGAATATTTATTATAAATGTTGCATCGATTATTTTGAAAAATATTTAATTAGAATCTAGTTTAGTCTTATGGTTATTGGCTATGATCATGAACTTTTTGATATTGATGAATCTCATGTTATCATGATTAAACTTGTGAGTATGAGACCTTCAGTTGATTTTGATTAATGTATCTTACATTACTCCATGAAAAATATTTTTAAAATTGCATACTGCTTTGAAAAGTTGCTTCAATTGATTAATTAGAATCAAGCATAGACTAATAGTCATTTATTGTGATCATGAACTCTTTGTTGATGGATTTCATGCTCTCATGATTAAACTTATGATTATTAGACTTTCACTTGATTTTGATTAATATAGTATTTAAACTATTTCAAGTGAAATGTTATGATTTATATGTTTTTATTTTTTTAGCATCTATGCTTAAGCTAGAAATTATTTGGAACAAGTATAAAACTGGTAGTTAAGGGTTACATTTAAGAAAAAGGTATGCATATTGATAAAACCTTGCTCTAGTAGCTAGACTTGCTATTAAATTACTTCTATCATTTGTATGGATATCAAATCATTTTAAATGAATTTGAAATCATGCTAAAAGTTTTTAAATGATCAATTCTTTGTATTTTAAAAATCATGAATATCTTGAAAATCTCAAATCTTGATGCATGTGCTTTCATGTTTTATTCATCAAATGAATGCATATTTTTAAGAGGGAATAACATTTAGGGGGAGCATCCAAAGATTTGTTATCATTATGACACTTTCAATATTTTTGATATCATGCTTTACTTATATTGCCCTGATACTCCTTCTCCTTGTTTTCAAATCTAATTCTTTGAGGGGAGTTACATTCAAGTGGTATCATATTCAATTGGTATCAAAATTTATTTTTAAAAGAATTCCTAATAACTGCTTTTGATTGGATTAGTCACTATGGTTGTCCGGTCATAGGAGCTAAGTAGGGTTTAAAGACTCTCTTCCCATTCACTGGGGTCTCTTATGACGTGTTGGATGTTGCTATGACCTTATCCCATGAACGAGTAAGGTGATTGGATAATTTGCTTACCAGAGTTTATATATATTGAATTATTTTTTTTGGCATGTGCATATCATTTTTGTGGTATCATGTTCAATCGTATCATATTTCAAGTGGTATCATATTTCAAGTGATATATCATATTCAATCTATAATAATTTCAAGTGGTATCATGATTAATTAATTTTATATATTGATTTTAATGATCTACTTGCTATTCTTTCCACCTTCATTTCCATTTTTGTATTGTCCTTCACCCTTTTTCAGATGTCAAAAAGGGGGAGAAAAATGTTAAGTATGAAAAAAAAAGATTGGATAAACATAAAAAATCATATGAGAAATGAAAGAAAGTGCAAAAGGGGGAGAAGAAAGCAAAATGTTATAATCTTAAAGGAAGATTAGTAAGAGAAAGAAAATTTATTTTGAAAAATATTTTGAAGAATTTTTTGAATCATATTTTGAGAGGGAGCTTGGTGCTTATTGATTTTGAGCTTACATGTTTATCTTATTGTTAATCTTTTTAAGCTTACCCTATTCAACCTAACGGTTTTGTCATCATTAAAAAGGGAAAGATTGTTGACTCTGGTCTTGATTTTGATGAATGACAAAATGTTTAAGTATATGATAGTACTAATTGTATTTTAAGTGTGTTTTTAGATCTTAGTACTCATCCATGTTGAATGAAGAAATGGTTGTATTTCAGTTGAAAAAGTTATTAAATTAATGGAAAATCAAGTATATGGACTTTGTAATTAATATGAAAGAACTTGAAGAAGTTAAAGTTTGATTTTCAGCAAGTTTTAGCAATGGCATGCCCAAGTGTCGACACTTGGAGGTGAAGTGTCGACACTTGAGAATGAAGTGTCGATACTTGAAGAGTGAAGTATTGACTCAAGGCTTGAGATTTTTGAAAATACAGAACTATGTCATCCGGAGGTTTTTGCCTCAAGTATCGACTCACGGGAATGAAGTGTCGACACTTGAAGATGAAGTGTCGACACCTGGAGATGGAGTGTCGACACCTGAAGATGGAGTGTTGATATCTGGAGGTGAAGTGTCGACACTTGGAGGTGAAGTATCGACACTTGGACTGTAACGGCTAGTTTTCTAGGCTGCAGAACTTCTCCAACTTGCTTTCAAATGGCCATATTCTCCTCCCAACGGTCATAAACGGATTTTTAAGTGTTGGGAGGCTATATTAACATCAAAAATCAAATGGGGAAGTAATCCTTTGGTGAGATTTTTGAATATTCTTCACGGATTCAAGAGTTGAGTGGTTTAAGCCTTCAAGCTTCCAAGTTTCAAAGAGAGCATCCAAAGTTCATATCCTTAAGCTGCAATCAAAGGCTTCAACAACTTGAAGACAAGTTCTTCATCAACAATCAAGGGCTTCAAAGAGATATTTGCTTTATTTTAGAAAGCTTTAATTATATGTTTTCATATTTGCTCTTATATTGTTTTATTTAAGATTTTTGGTGAGCCTTGGAAAATCAATAAGGTTTTTGGTGAGCTTTGTAAAACCAAGAGTGGTTGTTGGTGAGCCTTGAAACCAACTAGGGTTTAACTTGTGAGCCCAAAGACAAAACAAGTTGTTTAGGTTCTTGGTTAGCCCGTAAAACCAAGGATAGTTATTGGTGAGCCTTAAAACCAACTAGGATTTTACTTGTGAGCCCGAAGACAAAACGGGTTGTAAAGGTTGTTGGTGAGCCTAGGTTACAAAACCAATCATATTGGAATTCCCAAGGGGCTCTTGAGAAGTGGATGTAGGTGCCTTGGAGTGCACCGAACCACTATATATCTTTGTGTTTGTGTGATTGTTTTTCTTTTGCATTTACTTCTTAATTTCCGCTACATATTATTTTGAAGCACACAAACACTTTGAAAAAATACAAGCACTTGATTTGCAATTAGCACATACTTGCTTTAGTTCATCATTAAATAGTTCAAAGTTTTATAAAACCCAATTCACCCCCCCTCTTGGGTTGCCTACCTGAGCATTCAATCTAGATTACTGGATATGTGATAATATGATATTTTTTATTTTTACAAATTGTCCCGTCCCATTCGCTTCTGTGAGAACGAAACCATCCCCTCCTCCCTCTCATTTGCAAGCTCGTTGGGATCTCGTCTTAATCCCGTGATAGGCTATGCATTAGAGACAGGGTGAGGCAGTTGTCGAAAATCGGAGGTGGTGACTGGGTCCCAGATGGCGAGGACGGCGATCTGGTCCCAGGTGGCGTTGTCAGCTAGGCAGACGGTGAAGGACTCATTGCGGAAGGTACGGTTGAGGGTATGGTCGAAGATCGAGGATTCGAGGGTGAGGTTGCGGAAGCCGTCACCGTCGGCGCCCCACCATCGGACCTGGGCGAAGCCGACGAGCATGTCGAACTCACTGACGGAGGAGTAGCCGTCGAGCACGCGGAGGACGTTGCGGAGCTGGTGTTGGACCATGGAGAGCTCGGCCTCGAAGCCGACGAGGGTGGTCTTCTTTCGGCAGCCAGCGACGGCGGCGGCGAGGGATGAGAAGAACGAGAGGAGGGTGAGCAGGATGAAAAGGCGCGGCTATGCCGCCATGGGAGGAGATCGACCGAGATCTGGGGCTCGATCCGATCGGGAATTGGGGGTTAGGGTTAGGATTAGGGTTGCGGGCGCGGTGAGGGAGGCTTTCGCATGGGTCATTAGGGACGGCGGGTGTATCGTTAAAGATATTTTAGGAATTTGATGTTATATTACTGATAATCTATTTATCATACCAAACATAGTAATTAATCTTAATGATAGATTATCTGTGTATACCAAACACGGTAATCAACATTACTAGTAATCTATCCAGTGTGGAAATCTATTTTGCAGGTAATCTAGATTACCATTGAGGATTCCCTGGCCATTCATCAAATGCAATATGAAGGTATTTGTCACAAACATGAGTGTGGTGTTGCAAGTAGCTAGAAAGTATCTGAACAGGCAGCAACAAGTAGGTGGATAACCCTAGCCATGGTATGCAAAACTTTTTGGCACCATGACTCATGAGAGAAGTAGTTCTAGGCTTTGGTTTTCATGGGGGCATTCCTAAGATTTCCAAAATGAGTGTTAATTTCATCATGGATTGGCATTCCTAGGATTTCCAACATGAGTAGTGTTAATCTCATCGTGGATTTGTATTCCTTCGAGTCTATGCAGCCTATTGGATTAGAGAATACATGGTCAATAACTCTATTTTTGTTGTTCTGATGCCTAAATACATGACAGGCAGTTTCATATACACTGAACTTTTTTTTTATTATTTTTATTTTTTTAAGAAAATGGAGGGGATAAACCTACCAAACTATTTTTTGCCATGCCCATTTGAGTTCTATGCAGATGCTTGCTCAATGCCCCCTTGAACATATTTCTGTGTTCAAACATCACTTCTTTCTGTTTTTTGGTTTAGGTGGAAATGTTGTACACCTGTTAATAGGTTGGAATTACAAAGTTAATAAGTCTATATCTTCTAGATATTTGCGAATAAGTTCTCCACCTGCCTTTCTCTCTGTCCTCCAAACACAGCCCTTTTATCTCTTCATGGTATCATGCAAATAAAGAAAACATATATGATGGTTTTCATGAGCTAAGCAGGGAAGAAATTTGGAGCCCACATAAAAATTCTAGGTGTTAAGCTTATTCAAGAAGGGCCAATCACTTGATTACAAGGCTAATTGGTTTACAAGTCATTCAATTTACCTCATCCATGAGATCTCATGACGAATTAGAATCGCTATTAACCTACCCACATCATGGTGCATGCCTTACTAGAAAGGGAGAGGTGAATCTTACTTTAATAAAGACATATTTCATCATCTTGTAAGTTAATCCACCTTGCCCTCATTGCAAGCTTTCACATGAATAATCCATTCTAGTATGTCTCCCTTACAACAATATTTCACTTTCATCTTCTTGGTGCTTGATATTTGAACAAGATTCACTTGGAAGAAGGCTATGTAAAGTTCATTCTTTTGATGAATATTTGATGGGAATTCAATCATCTTTCTTGTAAAAAAGAAATAAGTTATAGCATTAAAGAATGAAATCTCAACAGATATGAGATGGTTTACTTTATGGGTTTTAATCTTTTTAGTGCATGTAAACAGTCGCTCTCAATGGTACATGCATGCAACCAAGAAAATCTCAAACATATACACCCTAACTTGTAGGCATCTCTATCCTTACGAGACCTACTTATGTGCACCCAAACTTGCACTTCTTTTTTTTTTTTTGGTTCATTCCATTGGATCATGCATGATTGGAGAGCCACAAGTCACTAAAAGGGAGAAGGGGCTGTGTGAGTGACATGGGTTGTGTATCTTTTCTTACATCAGAAAAGAAAAGCACCAACATAGTGTTGGTTTGACTTGGAAGGGTTGCCATCACTTGATGGCAACTTCCTCTTCTTTCTACCCCACTTCACAAAATTACTCACCATATTCCTTTATTATTTTAAATTGGAAATCACATATGGTCATCAGATGCAACACTTCAGATAGGGTGCTTTGCACAAATGCCAGTCGGATAGATGCAATGCATATAAAAGAAGATAACCATGACATATAAATTATCATTTGAAAGAATTATAGTTTATTACGATCGAGAATAAAATTACATCTTAGCATAGCCATGTATATATATATACATATACATACATACACGAGGAATGCTTCTATAAATAGATAAGATTTGAGATATGCTTTCCTTTATACGAGACTTGTTATTATTAAAGTGTTATGTACATGATAAATATAAGATAGAGACGTCTATATAGTGGTGCACATGTTCTAATCGATACTATTTCGAACATTCAAATAGTTTTATATCAAATCTATGCAAGTGTACATGGAAAATTATTGTCTATACTGCGTGCATCATGTAGTCTTATACATAGTCAATGGTTTATGTGGATCCCATTGATCAAGCATGCATCTTGAGGTACTTTCACAAGAAACAATGATCTCATGTACGCATCAAGAACATGAGGGGAATACCTTGACACACGTGTGTTGTTTTTTTTTTTTTTTTTTTTTTTGGTGGGGAGGGGGGGGGGGTGGTGGTGGTCAATGATTGAAGGCTTGAATAAGGATTGGTCCAGCACCTTAAGAAGGCACCATTGGATATTCCTCTCGTTTCTCTCTCTCTCTCTCTATGATTTGTTAGATCGCAATACGACAATGGTGATTTGGAACCAGTATGGACCAAAGAAGTGGCACTTTGTTTCTTTCTGACAACGGTAGTGATTTGGAATCAATATCGACCAAAGAACTAGCACTTTGTTTCTTTTTGTTAAGCCTTACGTGGCCTGTTCATATGGTCTTCAGCAAAAATCAAATCTGTGGACCTGCATACATTTTAGGGGCCAAGATGTGTGTAACCTTTCCCAGCCACCACTGCCTT
Organism: Areca catechu; assembly: GCA_021397845.1. NCBI lineage: Eukaryota > Viridiplantae > Streptophyta > Magnoliopsida > Arecales > Arecaceae > Areca > Areca catechu. Next base: position 23,664,133 of record CM038046.1, on the reverse strand, counting down.
CTTTTACTCAGAAACATGGATACTACGGTCTAGTTTGATATAAGTTCATAAAAAACGTTTGTGAATATATATATATATATATATATGAGAGAGAAATATGGTTAGCCCATTACCATTCAAGTTCATCAGAGAGAAGTTACTTGTATATATCATCATAAGTAATTGGACACTTTGTTGGTAAGAATCATCTCCAATCCAAATTGAGACCATATAATTATGACATATATGCCTTCTTAGATAATTGAATTTTTATGTTAACTTTCATCGAAAACATTAGATAAAAGTATAAAACTGCACATATAAAATTATTACAGTACACAAAATGTCCCATTTTAGCTGAGTTCATGTGTGGCTCGAGAAGAAAGAAGTTCGATAAGAGCAGAAGGACTGGAAATATTTTCGAGTTTTGGATGTTGACTGCCCCAAAAAATGTTGCAGGTCTTGAAGCAATTGTAATCGAAAGGTATAATTATTTTTCAAATCAGAAACAAAGAAAAAGCATCCATTATTTTGCTTTGCTCAAAAGAATCAACTGGTATATGATGACAGTTTGTGGTAAGTGCTGGCCATGATGGTTTAAATAATAGCCATCAAATTGGGGTGGAAGTAAAGTATTCCAAGTTTTCACCATCAATTCATTGCTTATCTCTTTCTTGTGAGGTGGGAAGCCTCCAAGCAAGTTCGGTGATGATATATTCTCCCACTATTAGCTTACAATGAAAGATCTCATGTCCCCTTTTTTCCAGTGGCAGTGGCATGGGATAGGTATGAGTAGATATCAATCTCACAAAATCTGTGGCCAATTATCTCAATTCTTCCACATTCTTAAACTTAGTACCGCCAATGATTATGCCCATATTATCTAAATACATGATTAAAAAGCTAACCACCAACCCAACAAACAATTTGAGTTCAATTTGGTCCTAGTCTACAACTCAATCATGACTTGTATCAAATAGGGAAGCAATTGGGTAACCCACTCCCAAACAATAACAAACATGCACCAAATTTATGTGCCGTAGATCATCCTCATATCTAATTGGGTAACTTTAGTTTCACTTGCATTCAATGAAAAGAGGTACAGCAAGTAGGAAGTACATAATATGTTCCAAGCATACACATGGGTCACTCTTTTCCTTCTTCTTCTTCTTTTTTTTTTTTTTTTCTTTTTAATATTTTGAGAGGGAGAGGGAGATCCACTTGCACTTTAATAATGCAAGATAAATATTTGGATATTGATAATCCAAGATGGAAACCGGACTATCTATTTGCTGAGCATGATAATTAAAACAAGCCCCAATTCATGGTTAAAGATTAAGACTAGCGATTCAGATTGTTTGAGTTTCGAATCATTTCATTTTATCGTGCTTTGAGATTATTGCTGTGGCCCTCCTTCTCTTGATCGTCGGTGATCTGCATAGCTATTACGGATGTGGTCATCGGAGGATGGTAAGCACCCCTGCGAATCATCTAGTACCAGCGATGGATAGAACTAGAGCCAACTCGGGCTAGAAAAGGATGGTGGTGGAGGGCTGCCCTGTTTGGATCTCCCTGGAGTCATTGTCGAAGGAGGTGGCAAATCTCTTCAAGTTGTTCCTGGATGTGATCCAGTTTCCAAAGAGGTTGTATGAGGAATCGACAAGCTGGGCTGCTTTAGCTTGGTCATGAGGTACTTTAGAAGAAGGGTGGCGACAAAGGCGGTGGCAAAGGAGTTTTGGTTGTATACCAGGCTCAAAGGGGAGGTCTTGGCGTATGGGTTAGAGAAGGGTTTCTACCTTTTCTGGTTTCTAAAGTCCGGGGAGTGGGACAAGCATCTCAACCGGCATGGGTGGTGAGTCGGTAGGTGGTGGCGGTGGAGCCTTGGTGACTGGGATTCCTACCATAAGAGGGAGCTATTTTCTCAGCTCTTGTTTGGATCTGGTTGTCATGATTACCTATGGAATACTGGGATGAGGTAACTCTTCGAAGATTACTCAGTTTGGCAGGAGAGTTTGCCATGGTTGATGACTGCATGGCGGAGAGAAAGAGGATTGGCTTTGAAAGAGTGTGCATAAAGGTTGATTTTAGCTAGCCTTTGAGACAGAGTGTGCAGATCTTGAATCCTGAAGGTCCATTTTAACAAAGGTTCATCTTTGAGAATCTTAATGGCCTATATCTGTACTGTGGCCAACTACATTTGTCGAAGGGGGTGTGCATGACAAGTAGGGGTGGTGTTGCCATGGTGGAGGGGGAGGTGCTCCAGCTGATGGTGAGGTGCTGGTGGAGGTGGTTGGTGGTCCCTACTTGAGGTCGTGGATGGTGGCTATTTGCCAGTAGTTGCCTAGGCTGGAGAGGTCGTGGACTCAAGGAAGAAGATGACCGAGGAACCCTGTTGACTCTCCCCTAAGGTGAACTAGACGAGAGTGGGTGATTGGATCAAGCCATCAAAATTCGCATGGCGGTGTTTACCCATCCAATCAAGCCCAGATTCGACGGTCACAAGTAGTACGATAGATGCTGAGTTCTGTGTGTGTCCAAGCCTAGAGCCTCGTGCAAGCCAGCACAATGGGGGAGGGCTCTTCCATATACCCTTTTGCTGCGTTGGTCATGGGCCATGACAAGGGTGATGGCTTACACATGGAAGAACAGGCGACCTAGGTTGGGCCAGTCCCTGTCCAGCCCAAAAGGGCATGGCCATCTGATTTTGATATGGGCAGGGCTCCTAAAAGGCTTGGTGGAAGGAAAAATAGAACTAGTAGGCCCAAAAAAGGAATTTTCAAATTAAATAAAGTCAAAGATAAGAGCTTTGCCCATTCCGAGGCATGTTTGGAGTCCGTTGGTGGTGCTAGAGGCCTTAGGGTCTTCTTTTTCTCAGCCATGACCTTGGAGAGGATAGCTGTCATATAGTTCAAGGAGGCCACTTATGGTTCAGAGACTCTAGTTGCTCAGAAACTTTTGATGTAGGATCAAGATCTTCTATGGATCTTGTCCGGTCAATTCCGAAGGAAGAGATTCTAGAGCAAAGGGATGGATAAGAGCATCTAAAGGCACTGATGGGGGGCCAAGATATTGACCATGAGGATGCTATCTCTTGCTTGAGACAGGTTATCAGGGGGTTGATGAGGATCCTCCGATGGAAAAGCCAGTGATAGCTGAGGATGAAGAAGACGATCTCATGACTGGGAATGAGGATGAGGCCCAACTCCCCCGGGAGATATCTCCATGAAGATTCTCATCTAGAATACTAGGGGGCATGGAAGCCCCTGCTCCGGTCAATCTTTGAAAGACTAGTTTGGTAGCATGATCCGGATATTTGTGTCTTGCTTGAGACCCGACTATCTGGAGTGAGTCTTGCCCGAGTTAGGCAATGGATCTCGAGGGCATGGAGGGTGCTCCCCATAGATGCGAGTAACAAGTAGCCTTGGTTGTTTCAGAGCAAACTGGAGGCCCTTGGGCTTCTATTTAGTATCTATAATAGTATAAAGTACAAGGAATGGAGGGTGCTCTGGTCTAATTATCCAGGTCGGTTTCTCTAGATCTACTTTCTCTCATCACCAGGGATTTTAATTGCATTGTAGGGTCACATAAGAAGAGAGGTGGTAGACAGTTTGTTGAAAACATTGAGTCCAGAGAATTCAGAGAGTTCATTGATAATGCAAGCCTGATAGATCTTGATTATTCTAGCTCTAGATTTACCTAGTGCAACAATCAGCAGGAGATGGCTAGGATTTGGAAAAGAATTAATCAGGCTCTTGGGATTGCAGACTAGATTTAGCAATTTCCTATTCACTAGATCCGTTATCTTTCGAGGATTGCTTCTGACCACTGCCCTATCCGCGTAACCATGAATGGCCCTAGCATGGCAAAGGAGTCATTCAGATTTAAAAAGTTGTGGACCTTTTATCCTAGAGCTTGGGAGCTGATCCATGAGGTATGGAGATTGCCTATTTGCAAAGATGCTATGCATCATATGACCAGGTGGCTGGAGTTAGCTAGACGTAGACTCCTTTAATGGAACCATACTGAGATTGGGGACATGTTCAGGTAGATCCAAGGGATGGAAGCGGATATTATAGAGTTATAGATGAGAGAGGATTAGGAGGGGGGCCTCTAGGAGCTAGACTTGAAAGAGCTCCATCTTAAATTTTCCTCACATCATTTCTTGTTGAGGTAGCAGGAGACTTTTTAGAGGCAGAAGTCAAGAATTTAGTGGATTAAGGAGGGTGACCAGAATACCAAGTTCTTCCATCAAACTACTTTGATTCGGAGATCTACCAACCACATCAGGTAGCTGAGTAGCAGTCGCAACCTAATGGATGGAGCCCATGAGATCAGGGAGCAGTTATTCCAGTTTTTCAGATCTCAGTGGATCGAGCATTTGGGTAAGGACTCCCCTTTGCAGGGTGCCCAGTCTAGGCAGAAGATCTTTGACCTCGACAATGAGGCCCTGTCCCATTCAGTATTTGCTAAGGAGGTTCGTGGGGCTCTGTGGGCTTTTGAGGCAAACAAGGCCCTAGGATCGGATAGGTTTTCTCCTTTCTTCTACCGACAGTACGGGTCCATTGTTGATAGGGAGGTGGTGGAGGTAGTGCAGTTATTTTTTGGATCCAGAGGCATTCCAGAGGAGTAGAAGAAGACTTATATCACCTTAATTTCTAAGCACCCCAATGCAACTATTCCTGGGCACTATCGATCGATTAGCCTTTGCACCACTCTCTATAAGTTGTGTGCCAAGGTCTTGGTTGGTCGGCTTAAACTGATTATGCCCCACCTGATTTGCTCGCTGTAGGGAGCTTTTATCATTGACCGTAGTATCATTGACAATGTCCTGCTTGCTAAAGAATTTATATATGATTTACAGATGATTCTTCTCAGTAAAGTCTCATGGTAATCAAGCTGGATATAAAACGAGCATATGATAGAGTGAGCGGGTGATCTTTGGCGGACGCTCCAGGATTATGGTTTCAAGGATCAATGGATCAGATAGATTATAGACTATGTTGAAGAATTGAGCTTTACCATCTTGATCAATGGTACCTCCGACAGAGTTCTTCCACTCACCATTGGGTTGCGCTAAGGTTGTCCTCTATTCCCTTTCTTGTTTATTTTTTGTGTTGATATACTGTCTCGGACATTGAGGGTGGTGATGCAGGATTGGGAGTTGGAGCTTTACTGGCCCATCCCTAGGACCCAACTACTCTTGTACCTTCTTTTTACAGATGATTGCATTCTTGTTGGCTAGCCCTCAATTCGGAATGCAAGATGCTTTAGCACCACTGTTGAGGCTTACTCTCGTATCTCTAATCAGTGTGTCAACTTGCAGAAGTCCTCGATCATTTTCAGCCCTAAAACTAAGATCCAAGTGAAATATGTTATTCGGGATAGGCTACGGATTTGGGAGTAGACCGGTAGCTTGGGAGTTTCTATTTCAGATAGGCGGCTTCGAAGGGCAGGGTGCAGGTCTTTGGAGCAGCGGATTCGAGAATGTCTCGAGGGTTGACATGCTAGTGCTTTTTCCATAATGGACAAAGTCATTCTAGTTAGATTAGTCCTCGGCTCCATTTTGATGTACCTTCTGGCGAATATGATTGTGCTAATCTTGTGCTTGAAGGAGATTGAGCAGCGATTTCAAGACTTCTTGTGGGGTCCTAGACAGGATGGTCATGGGCTCCACCTATTATCTTGGAAGATGGTTTGCCTGCTTGTCAGGGAAGGTAGCCTTGGGATCCAATCCTTTTCGGCTAGGAGGGAGGCAATGATTGCCAGGCATGTTGTTCGATTCCTTCTTCAAGCTGATTACTTGTGGAGTAGGGTGATGAGGACTCGGTACGGAACATGGAGTCGAGAGACTAAGTTTCAGATTATTTGTGGGTGCTCCTTTTGCATGTTAGTAACCTGATCATTGCTAATGGTGGAGGCTAGAAAGCTCCCGATGTCATTTATCTTTTTAGTCGGCCGCTTGCTAATTGGATCCTTACTGTTCCTATTATAGTCCATTAGAATCAAAATTTGAGAGTGTGGAGGCACTCATGTCACCCCAAAGTCTCCATTAGAGGCCTTATCGAGATATACAAGTCCTTATTGGATAAGAAAACGGATGCTGCTTAGATTTGGAGGGTCACTATCCAACCAGGATGAGGCTATTTGTCTGAAAGGTGGCCTGAATCGACTTCTGACATGCAGTCTTCTCAGGAGTAGAGGCATAAAAATTTTCACTTCATGTCTAGTTTGCAGTTTGGAGGACAAGATGATAAAGCATGCTATTTTAAGTTGCCTGAAGGTGAGGTTAATTTAGAGGTTTGTTGGTGGTCATTCATGCGAGATGAGCAACAGTCCGGAGTCTTTCCTGGATATTATTTGTCAGAGTACTATGAAAAGGAGAGCTAGCACCTAGAGGGCTATCCTAGCTTACATTGCTTACCAGATCTAACTTTCTAGGAATAATCTCATCTTTGATACTGACATGATGCCTATTCATCATGTATCGAGGAGAGCCTCTTTTTTTGTTATTGAGTATAGTCATTTTGATACTGCCAATCAGCCTCTTGATGACCCTGATCACTAGGACTTCCTTGCTACTCCAGCAGTGACCCACAAGGTGATCTTTATTTCTTGGGAGCCCCCTCCCTTAAAATTTGTCAAGGCCAACTTTGATGGCAATACCAAGAGTGCTAAAAAAGGTGCTAGGTTTATGATCCAGAATCCTAATGCTAGATTGCTAGCGACAGGCGGATCGAGCTTTATTGAGACTTCTATTCCACGCGCCAAGCTTCGAGCTACTTGAACCGGTATCATTTATTGTTCACAGGTTTTAAGAGTTCAAAGGATCTTCATTGAGAATGACTCTACGACCGCAATTGACTAGATACAAGGAGCACCGTATCAGCTTCTAATTAACCTTCTGTTTCATGATATCTAGTCCACTCTTCATCTTACAACTATGATGCCTATCCGACATATCTACCAAGAAACAAATAGCATGGCTAACTGAATTATTTCTTTTATTGTTCAGCATTCGGACAAATAATCTTGGAAGTTGGAACGTGGGAGATTCATGCCTACATGGCCTGCAGGATATTTTATATTTTAATATTATAAGCTTGGGTCGGACCAGAGTGGTATGATGGCCTAATTATACCCAAAAAAAAAAAAAAAAAAAGAAAAAAAAAAAAAAAGGATTAAGACTGAAGTCAATAACTTAATGCATCGACAACCATAGCAAATAATTTATATCTACCTTGCAGCAGACAGGTGGCCAAATAAGAAAGAGAAATTGGGAAAAGAGACCAGGAGGTACAAACGAACCAGGTCGCAGAGTACCAGGCTGCTTTAGCTCGATATAAATTCGTGTTGCTCGAGCTCGCTTCGGTATAAACCCATGTTCGAGCCCGAGAGAAGCTCGACTTCCATCATTCAAAATTCAGCTCATATATAAGCTCTGAGTCGAGTTTTATCAAGCTGAGCTTCCCCCCAATTTTGTAAACTGACCTACTTACCAAGCAGAGATTGAGCAGCTTAGTTCAAGCTCAGCTCTGGAGACCGAGAAAAACAAACACAATCATCTAAATACTAAACAAATAACTCACATATGGTTAAAGTCATCTTAATACTAAACAAATAAATCAGATATGGTCGATCAGGGGCTTTGCAGGGACAAAAAGATGCACTCATATATATATATATTAGCGCAATAAATAAGCACTTAAAAATGTTACAAAAGGTTCATTTTTCCACAACGTGAGTAAGAAACAAAAAGTAGCACCTGGAAAATCCAGCTTGCTTAGCTCTTTTTACATATATTCTCAGCATTTGTTTCTTTCAGCCCACAAACTCAACAATTGTATTAACATGGAGATCAGTTAAACCAACAAGACAAAAAAGACATCATCCACCTATACCTGTCTGTAAAAGAGAACATATGCCTGGTCGTGCAGGACTTTCTTTGTACCAACAGAAGTGACGGTCGCATCATCAAACCGAAGCCACTGACCATTAGAATACCTGGCATCAGCAGTATAATGACCTTTAGAGGGTTCTCTGCCATGGTGTGTGATGGTGGCCACCAGCTCATACTTCCGGCTCTGCATATAAATAAAATGGAACATGCGAAAATGTCAATGACTTGGCAATTCAGGCATCCGGAAGTGTCATTAAAAAAATGATGTGGACTTTTCTCACTTTCATATCTTTACTGCTTTCTTCCACATGTAAGTTTTGCATTGAAGGGAATCAAGTGATTTGTTGGTAGAGGTCAATGCAGTATAAATAAAATTGCAAGTAGTTAAAATTGCACGAAGGAAACAAAGGAAAAGTAGATTTAAGAGGCATGGATTTAGTATCATAATCCTGAAACATCAAGGAAAAGGAAGTTGAGAATGGCACAAACAGATACATCGAAGAAAATCTCACCTCTGATGATGGAGAGACAAGTAACTCACGGCCGAGTACCAGCTCAAGGGGGAACCGGACAGGCTTATGCAATTTTGTGCTTCCATTGCTTCCATAGCTAAACCTCATCAAATGGAGTATCAATATCTTGGAAAGCGTCTGTATTTTTATAGACTTGCTAGCAGTAACCACCCCAGCCTACACACAAAAATGGTGGTTCTATCCATCAAAACCAGGCAGTAATTTGAAATTGGCAGGAATGCAATGCTTAAGGACATTTTCAATCCTTGATTTCTTTCAAGAGGTCAATAAATAAACATTAAAAAAGAACCCAAGAATAATTTGCTAATGAATAGACATATCATAAAAGATAATGCCTATGCATAACACGAATTTTAATTCTTCAATGATGTTTATGCTGTAATACTTAAAGGTGCATGCAATGCAATCATGACCAACAGTGGTAATGATCTGGACTTTAACCCAGGATGAAATATAGGTTCGGTACTTTGACATGGTTCAAGACAAAATTTTATGTTATTGCGTGGACTGATAAGTGATGTGTCTTGCAGGAAAAGAAGTTTGATTTGCTGTTTACTGCACCGAATACTACTAACCTAAGCACGGTACTTTTCATTCCTGGTCTTCAAAAAAGGCATTAAGGTAATTCAACATTTGAACAATTTTCAACCACAAAGGAAACTCCAAGCAGACTTTCATGATGAACAACTAATGTTTGTCTGTGAATAAACATTAAGATCTGGTACAATGAAAAAAAAACGCTGATGTCAAAATTAATTGCAATATCCTGTTGATGTTTATTTAAAAAAATAAAATATATCATTCCCCTTAAGCAATTCATAGAAGGATTTGCAGGGGATGAGCTTGGAGCATAAGAGGCCAAAAGAAAAAGGATGCAATAGTTTTACAGAACAACTTTTATGGATGATTAACCAGATATAAATCTTGATAATTAACCAGATACAAATCTCAGAAACAAGCAATGAAGGACAACCACCCATAAGTAAATACCTGAATACTTTTGTTTCATTAATTCTAATGAGGACATTGATTAAGATGTTTATATCAGTACAAGAACAGATTGGTTGTCATGAGGAAGTTCTATTGTAACGGTGTTATAAATGTATGCCAAAAAGTGCTTTGTACCTTAAAGCCCATATATTATTTACAAAAATGTTAGGAAGAAAACAAGGTGCTCAGATGAGGGTTCAATATAACAGCAGTAAGGATGCTGAAGTGGATGTGCAGAAAAAGCATGATGGAAAAATGTTTGATAGAAGGAAATTAAATTTAAGCTCTGAAGATGCATTCATAGCAAGCATATTGAAATAAGTTGATCAAATATAGGATGATGGAAAAAGTTGAGGGCCACACAGGCTTTGGAGGAGAAGTTAAAGAGGAAAGGTTTGCATAAGAAGACTTGAATGAAGGTAAGATGGAATAATTTTAGGATATTTGCTAATATCAGCATACTTATCTGTTCATTAAAATGCAAAAGCCAGAACTAGAGTGCCAATGTGAACAGATGTGGGATTGAGAGTGAGTAGGTTTCATGCCTTCTGCTTTCTTGAATTCTACTTGCCTATGCCCTGGAGTTCCATAGGCATCCCCCCCCCCCAACCTTTCTTCCTTCTCGAACAATGTGTGTGCATGTGTAACTTCCTGCTGCAACAAAAGGTACATCTTCCTACCAACCAAGTTCAGCCATGAACTATGTACTTTGAATTCCGAAGTAGCCGCCCACCTCCCATGAGCCTTGAGGTACAAGCCAGAAACAATAAACTAATTTGTGGGCGATCCTAGTGGCATAAGCCAAACAAGTTGGCACAATCTATGGAAGAGTTTGATCTAAGGTGGCAGCTGATTGTAAAGATCTGCTTGGTCTTATCATGGAGCCTTCTTGGCTAAAGCCTTGTGCACCATAACAAAACCCAGTTTGTTGGGAGAAGGAACCTCCATATGAGGGAGGTATTGAGGAATTAAATCAGATCTTGATACAATATATTAGAAAACAATTTTGCAAGGGCAAAAAATGGCAATGATAGTAAAATCTGTCATCAGGCTGTTGTCTGAATTGTCCACAATTCTCAATTATGTTAGCCAAACACAATAATTTTTAGAATTTCAGAGTATGAACGCTTTCAGACACTAAGAAAGGTCCTGGCTCTCTACATATAAAGAATAAACCTTTCCACTTACATTAGCCATAAGTGTCAGAATTTGACACATAGTGTCAGAATTTGACATTGGTGTTTGACACTTCAATGCAAATAACTATAAACATGCTTCACAATCAACCACCTAAAATGCAAAACTTTATTAAGATAGTGTGTTTGAACACTTTTGATTATGATACCTCTTCTTCTTTTCTTGAATGATACATAGCAACAATATTTCAACAAGTAGAACCATCAAGTAGCCAACCTAATTAAAATTGACAGAATTTTATACAGTTTACATATTTATATTGTACTAAACTGTCCTTGTTTCAGTTTCTTTTAAGCTTTTAAGTGTTGCACACTTTGTGACAATTAACATTAGGCAACAACATCAGATGTTTAGGCAGCACTAGCCATCAAAATTCTATTTTTGTCCTTCAAGCACACAAATCAATGTTTTGGAGGACACTCAAATGCAAAAATGTTGTAAATAACAGTGTTGTGATCATCAAAAATAATCCTAAAGGCAGACCAGACCACTAATGTAGGGCTTGGAGAGAGTCAGCTGTACAAAGCCTTACTCCTGCATATAGAGAGGTTGTTTTCATATTTCAAATCCATGATACCCAGGTCAAAATGAAGCAACCTTACCACTATGCCAGGCCCGCACTCTCCTCAGGCATGAAGAACATTATATTACTAGTAGCTTCATGAGATAACTGACACTTAAATATAAAATCTTGAGTGATCCATTATTTCATAAAGAAAGAAATAAGACAGAGCAGTTTAACTGGTTCATATATTAAATGCTTGCAGTATTGTTAAGATCAGGATCGAGGGACTAATCATAGAGGAGGTTATATCAGATTGATTAGACAGTAGATTCTAATAATTTTCCTCATTTGTTTTAAAATTCTTGAACTATAAAACAAATGTACGAATTAAAATATGAGCCAACTATGAAATAGATGAATGAAAATTAAAAGTCCATACACCCAAGTTAGTTTCCACCAATAAGTCCACATTTAGCATATTCAACGAAACAAAAATCGTTAGGTTATTTATGATATTTATATACAACCTATCAATTTGATTATCCTCTCAGGTAGAATGGTCTAGTGGAGGAAAAAGAGACAAGATTTTATTCTGCAGTAGAAAAATATAAAAATTTGCATCACATTTTTTAACTTAACGAATTCCAATGACAGGCTTGCTGATTTTACACTTGAGACTTATTAGTAATAAGCAATTTTAACATTAAGATAGTCATATAAATCATAGAACATAGGCTCACATTATTTAATAAGTAAATAGCATAGTCAAGTAGGATCTTATGATCCAAGAGACTGTATAATTCATAATACAGATCTACATCCTACTCTCCTGACCAATCCAAGTATGAGATTCAGATTGTCAAAAACCTTTTCGATACACATTATAAGATCCGGATTGTGAATCATAGTATTTTTTAACAACAATGCTTAGATGATCCTTGCTAAAAAGTTCATATTTAGATGTACATTCTAAAGCATACACCATTCACAGGTTTCCCCAAAGGATTGAACTACCATGTGCCATTCAGGAGCTGGCAAGGTACAACATCCTACCCTACCAGTCATGTGCCTTTGTACCATTCCTGTACCTGTCTGGCATAGGACATATCATATATTATACCAATACAGTGTGGAACATAAATCCTTGGTTTCCCCAACTATAGTCAAAGGTAACAGAGAATATGAGTTTGAAAATAAGATGCCTGCCAACTGGCACTTCATGACAAATCATACTACTAGACAATAAAGCAACGGCTGGATACCTTGCCAGCTGAAGTTCTGTATCCTTCAACAGTTTCGGAAGCAGAAAACAAATGAAGTGCATCTTCAATAGTATGAACAGCTTCAGAAAAAATATCAAGATGGAGCAGAAGGAAAGGCTGAACTGTAGCTGAAGCCTTGCTGCCTGCATCACAAACATTATAATCAATCCAACTACATAAATTGCAATGCAGATGCAAGCATCATCTGGAATTATTCATCACATAACTGTTGCATTGACATTAGAGTCAGTGTCAGTTTTTAAGTTTTGAAAAAACTATGTCATCCATTGCAGGGCAAAAACAAAGTATCAACTCACAATATCTCAATAAATGGGGGAATTCAAGGCACACATGCATGCCAATACAAGGTATCAAGTCCCTGATTCTCAAACTGAAGGATTTGAAGACAAGACCGCAAACCCACCAAACGACATTACCAATTGTACTGAAGGAATGGAATCTCAAATAGTAGATACAATGCAAGTGTAACACAATTCAAAAGCTGTGTGAAGAAATTCATACAAGTAGGAACAGACATTTCAAACAGGGACAACTCATAGTATTTTGAATTTCAAAGAGTGGCTACAGTTGGTATTCGTGGACATGCAGACTCAGGTGACAAAATGAACCTGTGAGCTGATAGCAGAACAAAAGAGACATGGTAAAGATTAATTGCCACACAAGTGGTTCCAAATAACTGAGATAAGGTTTGGGTGTGTTTCATGAGGTAGCATTTATGGGATATATAATATAGATTGGCACTTGTTAGTTTTAACTTGAGGTCGCAAAATTAGCATTTCAGTATCAACATCGAGATTAAAATCATTAATATAATTAGCCAATATTAATTATCTGTTAACAAACAATGTAAGATCCACTAATACTTTATTTTTGAAGGCAAACCTGGCCATTGAAACTAAGACAAATGCTTAGATTGGTACTCAATACGAAAAGAGGTAACATTTTATTCAAAAGTCAATCCAAATAATGAGGTCTGACTTCTTATCATGGTTATCAGTATTAACCACCATCTTACTCAGAGATACTAATACAAATCCTTACAGTATTGGTAACAGGAGAAGGGCATCAACAGTACAAGATATCCAGCTAATACATAAATATGATATTACTGGATAGAAACAAGATTTTAAATTGTTAAATCACCATTTAAATATTTATATAAACTTCAGTGTTAAATTCCAAAATTTTCTATAGGCACCTAAATAGGGTAACAGGAAGGATTATTCACACTTCCAAGTCAGCTACAAACTATACATGACCCAGCCTCTTCCAAATAATGCTTTTTAACTAGCATCATTCAACTAGAGAAAAGTAATATTATGAAAAATCAATTTTCATTTTTTTTGGTGAATTTGTCATGGACCAATCAATTCTATTCTATCATTCACTGAAAATTCCTGCTACCCACCCATTTGAGCCCCTTGAGCGCTTCCCTTAGCTGACAGAGATTAAGCAAAGGAAAAGCACAATAAGTTCTTAAGCAGGCTTCTTCAAGGACCCCGAATGCCAGTCATTTTAAAGGAATAACAAATATTGCCACCACAGAACAGAGTTTGTTATTATAACTAAAGAAATGAAGCATTATAAGTATAGCAAGCAATAGCAACATTAAGACATTGAAATTAGCTTGCCAAGGCAAGCAATAGCAACATTAAGATGATTGAAATTAACTTGTCAAGGTGTCATGGCAACACCATCAAAAGGCTTGTAGGAAAGCTAGCCAAGGTAGAGTTCATTGCGCTGACAAGTGTCTATGGTCAGAACAAATAATACTCACCAAATAAATAGCCATGTCATTTGGGATCATCTTAATGAATACACATGCAAGAATCTACAATAGCATGACTAAAAAAAATCATAAAAATAGCTAGCAAAGGAGGAAAGAGGAGTTCAATATCCATGCTTACAATCAGGGGAACCTATAATAAATAAAACTGCTAGATTCAAGATGTCATTGAACAAACCAAGAAAAACATATACAAATACTTAGCACTATTTGCAATCTAATATCTACAATGCAACAAAGTCAAGCTACCTGTGGCCTTCACAACACTTCTTAATTGACCCCCAAAAATTGCACTTAAATCAGAGAGCACAAAGCTCTGAGTTCTGGTCACCGCAGACTTATTTTTTGGTCCAACAGTTTCCCAACCATCATCTTCAGCATAAGAAACCAGAGGCAATTTTCCTCCATTTGAACTAGAGAAATGGCCATCAAGCTTCAGCAGTTCATCGTGCATTTGATCCATGACAAAACTCAAAAACTCCTGGGCATCTTCTTGTCTGCCAAAAAAAAAATGATGTTTATATAATACATAGCAGCCTAAGAAAAGACTCCATCTTATTAATAAGTCACTTAAACAAAGCATAGAAGGCATTTCTCAATTGTTTGTCTTTCAATAGAGAGAAAAATGTAACTACAATCTGAAGATAAAATATATCTCATGAAAGTGATTGAATATTTGTTAATGGATCCCAAAAGGATAATTTGATAGTGATACGGAAAAGGTCAACAATATATATTAGGCTCAACACTCTCTCATGTGAGAGCCGGACCATGCATGCAGCGGTACAATATTGACTCAAATAAGTCAAGATACTAAATGCAATGACTGGCATGAGTCAAGATAATAACCAGGTAATTAAATAACTAATTAGCATGGAAGGGATCCAAACTTGTGGCCTCCAACCAACCTGAGCTATGATACAATATTAAGTAAATTAGTAAACCATTTGAGCCCAAAAGCCTAACAGGGAGAGGGTCAATAATGTATATCAGGACTAACAATACTTAAGAGAGATATCCTATCAAATGGGATACATTGCTCTTTAAATTTGCATCATTGGATTACTAGTTAGAATTCACTAAGACATATGACATAGCATCATCGACCTAGATAGTTTTGAACAAATTCATATTTTTTGGGCTACACAAAGAATACATCAAAAACCTTGAGGAAGAATTAACGGGCTTGGATCAAAAATTTTCCCCTTCCCAATGCAGCAAGCTTGCACACAGATAACCCCAAACACTGCCATGCATGCACACCCACCCCCCAATTACCCCTTGTAAGTATACATATCTATGGGTGATCCCAACAATTTAAATGATGCACCATTATCCTAATTTTTTTTTTGAAAATATATTAAAGTTCTTTATTATTAAGAAGGCACAATGCATATAAAAATCTAAATACAGGCTATCTCATAATTGCAAAAGTTTTTAAGGTTAATAGTATAATGTTACTTTATTGTTGAAATGGTGCATGCATTGACAACTGCATGAAGCTATGTACTACATGACAAATAAATACTGACTATTAAATTGTAGTTTTGAAACATCTCTCTCTCCAATTAATAGCAGGCGACAACTAAAGAAAACATGTTTTCTACCTACCTAAATTGCAAATTATAAACATATGATAAGACCACTTATTTTAGGCAGAACCAGTTCAGATTCTCTATGGTACTACGAACTGCAACATAACAACAATGTAGAGTAAAAAATAAGACTCCAACACCACAGACATCTAAATAGGTACATATGCACTGGCTGTTTGCAAATGAACCTTTAGAACCTGAAAAAACCATTTCATTTCTAGATAACTGACAAAAATGAGTCACCTAGCTTTAACTTAATGTCCAGCTGTTTCATTTAACACCCCTTCCCATGCACATATATACAATTAAAAATTTAAAAGAAACTGGCACGTTAATAAATTTCCATAGATGCCGTAATAGCAAATTCCACTTGGCAAATATAGCTAGAAGACTAGAAGAAAATTCCTATAAATCAAGCTTGACTTCCTCATCTGCCACTTATCTATTGGACTAAGAGTATCATAAGATCCAATGTTGCTTTATATCTATTATGAGGACCATTAATTCTGGACCTTTAAGTGACAAAACTAAAAATAAGAAAAACACAAAAATATAGGATCAACAAGTTAAATTCATAAACTATTAAGATTTATTATCCCTCATTGATTTAAATGAGCCTCTTAAATTTTCTGGACAATCCATAAAAAAACACAATTCAATAAGTAAATTACTATACCATGGAAGGAAACCACAACAAGAGTACTGTACAAGCACGCACCTTGGCCTGCCTGATATTCCAGTTGGTAAGTCTGGTGTAAACTTTTTCAGAACAGGATCAAACATAATGGGACTGAAAGGCTTCCCAGTTTCAAGAACTTCCCTCTCATTATTCTTTGCACTTGAATCATCAGGCATGTGGAAGTCAGAGATAAACTCCACAAATGCATTTAATGTTGGATAGCCAATCTAAAATAGAAACAAGAAATCCAAATGAGGATCAAAGAGAAAACACAAAAAAATAAAATGTAACTAGTGTTATGAATTATCAAAACCTTAGGAATATTTCGATTTCTTAGGTCCTGCAAAAGCTGGACAAATGGTGAACAGGAGAGAAGTGCCTGCAGGGTTGCATTAAGGAAGCATAGATTTTTTGAATTTATTAAGCCTCGTGGAAGTATTCTGTCAGATGATGGTGTTTTCTCACTTGATATTTTTGGAACATCCACCACAGAATTCACAACTGCCGAGAAATCATCTAACATGCTTTTGTATTTAGGTGTTTGAATTCCATTCTGATGCACCTTCGGGCTTGATAACAACTCCGTATTGGCAGCTTCACTTTCTGATATTTGCAAAGAAGCTAAATCTAAAGTATCACTCCCATTTTCAGTAATCCCATCATCATGGGAAAAACAAGAGTTAGGGATTCCATTTGCTTGAGCCCCAGTATCCTTTTCGAAATTATCACTTATTTTGGCCTTTTCATTCTTGGTCCTTTTGTCCTTTGAAACCAGCTTTGAACCTTGGCTATCCTTTGATCTTACAGATGAATCAGTTTGTTTGGTTTCAGCACTCAAATCATCAGATGAATTTAGAGAAGCAGAATCTAAAGATCTGAACTGCAATCTTGCCTTTCCCAAAGGATGCACATTATTTTTGACTAACTGTCTTTGAAAGAACCTAGTCTCATCCTCAGTAAATGACCCAAATACTAGAATCTGCTAAAGCAAATGCAGCCAAGATAAAAGTCGAAAAAGACAATATTAGAATGTAGAAGTAAAGATTTTTAACAACTTTAAATTTCCAGTGAGACAGAAGTATGGTCGCTAGCAGACAGGCAAGAGCTGAAATCAGTTGGAAAATAAATGATGAAAACAATAATGTAACATCACACATATTAAAACAACCAAATTAAAAGTTGCCAGCATGCAGCACCATGAGCTACACTAATTACATGAAACAAGAATATCTAGAGAGTTTAAAAATTTTGCTGTAATTAATTTAGTGAAGATCTAATCTACCAGAACCTTTAATTTACACAGCACATCTCTCTGAGTCCTGCAAGCATTGGCAAATATTTCGTAAATTTGGTGCCCATCATATCTCCCACCAAATATATTTAAGCCCAAACGATGCACGAAATAACATTTTAAATTGTCTCGCGTACAATTGGACCTCATAAATCAGCCTAAGCAAACTCCATCACACCTACCCCAACTCTCCATACTGATGTCATAATCTACGCCTAACTTATACCTCACCTCATCATGCTTACAGTCCAAATTGAAAGTGCATCAGTTACCATGTCAAAATGGGTATATGCAAATACCAGATATCATCTATGTGGAACACATGGGACCAGTACCTAGCCAATTAACAAGAAGAATAGGTTTGTAATGTGATCGGTAACAGAGTGAACCAACCTATGACAATGAATAAGCACATGTAATCTATATATCCATAGCAAATGTCAAATTGATTATGCCATCCTGTAGTCACTAAAATTAGTGAAAAGAGACACCACAACACCCAATCTTAACTTAAAAAAAATAGCCGAGGTCTGTGCAATATCCCACGGGCAAATTCCAAATTAAATAGTGCTCAATATGGAAAAACTGATTGCTGTATACATTCTGCTGTCATAAACAACTTAATGCACGACATGAATTAATAAATATTGGATTTCCATACACAGAAAAGAAATAACTAACTTTACTAGGAATCTTGTCGATTAGTGTGCATCCACCAAAAGAGGAACAACGAATCACTGAGGCAGTTCCGAAAGTGACAAGTTTACACTTGCACATAAAATAAAGCAACACAGCAATGCATAGCCACATTGTTATCAGGTAACATAAAGACAAATTTTAGCATGCGTAAATTTTCAAAACGCAATAAAGCCTCAATTAAATCAATACATCAAGCTTCAAAATTCACGATAACGTAATCAAAATCCTTGCTTTGTCAACAAACCAATGGATACCCAAATCTCAAAATCAAACACCAAAACCGTAGACGGTCCAACGATGGAAACTTTGTCATTCCCATCGATCCATAAACAGATAAAACTATAAGGGCAAGGTCACAAAAAGTAGGGTTTCGTAAAAATACCTTGCTATCACTCATTCTGACCGCAAAGCCAAAGAACCACCAATAAACAACGGAAAAATATCAAACAGAGCTTCTTTTTTCCGTCGATCAGAGCAGGCAGCGACCCGTATAGGGAAGAAGAGTAAGGTGAGGAAATCAGTGATTGGAACCCGGTCCAACGGAGGCCAGCAGAGAAGGGGTAGCCGAGGGAAGACATGAAAGGAGGCGAGGCGAGGAGAGGGCGAGATGGGAAGAGGGCGAATACCGTTTAAGACGGAGCTCTTCCTCTCTCCGGCCCGCCTGGATCAGGTCACCGCCGCACGAGCGGAGCATCGACCGCAGTAGAGCTGAGGCGGAGCGCACCAAGCTAATTCGGAGAAGCTGCGGCGGCATAAAAATAGTAGGGTTTGCGAGGCGTGTGCTGCGTGCAACCTTATAGCCCGAGCTCCGTTTCTCTGATCCGGTCTTCCAGCCCTTCGGCCCGGACCAGCCAATATTCTGATGCGTGAAATGGGCCCGGCCTAGCCCATTGATACGGTTAGGAAAGTAAAGAATGATGGATTTATCACTTGTGAGCGATGCGGTTAGTCGTGAGATTTTTCTTATAATTAATTGATAGGAATTCAAGTTTTGATTTGAACATATTTTGATAAAAAATTTAAAAATAAAATAAAAAATAAAAAATAGTTTAAAAATAAAATTTAAAAAAAAATAATAAATAAATCCTGGACTCCCTGTTGGTTGGTGACAGTGAAAAAGTTATGATATATGTAATAAATCTTGTTTATTCGGCTGACACCAGTAATAATCACGTTGACGTACTCATTTTCGGGTGAGGAACGACTGCAAAAAAATTAATATGTGCCGTGTATCGAACATTCTCCGACTAGAGTTGGGGGACCGTCTGGAAGTGGCATGTCCGGAGTCTAACTCCTTCCCATTTTGTTCAACCAAAAAAATTAAAAAAAAAAAAAATGATTTTCTTTCCTTATATCAATGTTTAGATTGCACGTGCACAGATCCCAAGGTGATTATTGTACAGTTCAATGGTGGATTCTCATGAAAGATCTCTCCTACAAAATTTACAACCCCTGCCCTGCCCCCCAACCCGCAAAGTTAACCGAAGGACTTTGATTGATTTTTTTTTTTTTTTTTTTTTTTTTTTTTGAGGGGGGGGGGGGGGGGGGGGGGGGTGCCAGCATCGCATAAAAATATGAATCAAAACTTCTATTAATGAAATTATTAATACTATGATTAAAAAAAAAATTCTCTTTTCTCTTTATTTTTAAAATATATTTTTTATTAATATATATTATATGGCTAGATAATATATATTAAATAAATTAATTATCAAACAATTATCAATATTGTTGCCGCCTGGATCGCCGTGGCCGGTAGCTCTGGCGTGGCCTAGGTGCGTGGACTCCGTGCAGCGTCACCGGGCTCGTTGGTCGGAGACGATCAAGGGGAACATAGTCGTAGTTGGGATGAAAGGGGCTTGGTACTGTCATGGCCCTCCTGTGGGCCTCTCCGGTGAGGGAGTAATCTTCCTACTTATCGTCCCTCCGTCGGGCGATACCTGCAAAACAGGGAAGACCTGCGCCGGGGACTCCGGCAAAGGCACTCCGACGATCAAGTCAGTGGGACGATCGAAGGAGATAAGGGACCTCTGAGACAGAGAGCTCGGGGGGACTCTCTGTTGCCAGAGGGTGATGGATCATGCTGGAATGATCAGAGTCTGTCCCCCCACTTACCTCCTCCCGCTGCTCTTATATAGACGAGCGGCTCTTGGCGTTCAGAGGGGCACGTTCTTCTTGGCATAGGCCTGTGAAGCCTCTGCAGGCCTAGGAGGCTTAGGTAGACCGGTCAGCTTCCCCTTTCCTGATGGCTCAGAAGATTTGGCAGAGAAGCCCAGCGCCTCGAGTGTGGTGCTATTCACTAGTTAGTGCAAACAGTAGCTTAGGGAACTTAAGCGCATACCTTTCTTTGCAGGCGGCGTGTCAGGCGGCGCGTCCAGGACCCACGTGGAGGGGGATACATGAAAAGAGCGCCGGGCCCATGCGGATGGACCCCTTAGAAAATGCGCGGGGCCCATGAGAGACCAAACTGCGTGGTGTTCCCAGCGACCGAGCTGGGCTGTGACGCCAAAATGCCAGGCTAGCCGGGGCGCCGCTTCAAGCTGCCATGCAAGCACGCGGACCAAGAGAAAGCCCGCGAGGGCCTTCATGCACGCCGATCAAGGTGATGCGCGAGGCCCCATGCGCGTAGGCGAGAATCCATGCGTGCGGGTGAGGAAGCGACGGACCGGAGCCGGGGGAGCCGGGCCGCAGGAGCCGGATCGCTGCGGACGTGCCGCGAGCGCACCGCGAGCGTGCTGAGCTTGGCCAGAACTGGAGAAGCCGGAGGCATCGGGTGCATGCCTCGCCGGCACAGGGGCGCCGGAGCGGCGAGCTCGGGGATGCCAGGGCTTTGTGCCGGGCTCGGAGGCGCTGAGCGTGCCGCCGCCGGGGGGGACCGCGCCGCGCCGGACGTGGAGGCCTCGGGCGGAGCTGGACAAGAGCCGGGCGTGCCGCAGGCGGAGGCGAAGCCGGCCGGTCATCTGGCACGGAGGCTAGGCACGAGCCGAGCCGGACCGGACGAGGGCCGCGCCGGGGAGGTTGGAGGCCGCCGGACCGTGCCACGCCGGGCACGGGGGCCTTTGGATGGTGCAACGCCGGAGGGGAAGCGCGGAGGCGAGCTGCTGGCTGACCTTCGCGCCGCGGCCGGAGCCACGCGGGATGCTGCCCGGGAGCCGTCGGGCCGAGCCGGACCGGACGAGGGCCGCGCTGGGGAGGTCGGAGGCGCCTGGTCGCGCCGGGGCGTGCCGCGCCGCGCTCGGGCATGCCGCGCCGCGCTCGGGCGAGCCGGGGGAGGCATCGCCGGGCTCGGAGGCGCAGGCGGGGACCATGCCGCGCTGGGGAGGTCGGAGGCGCTGTGCCGGGGCGTGCCGCGCCGCGCTCGGGCGTGCCGCGCCGCGCTCGGGCGAGCTGGGGGAGGCATCGCCGGGCTCGGAGGCGCAGGCGGGGACCGTGCCGCGCTGGGGAGGTCGGAGGTGCTGTGCCGGGGCGTGCCGCGCCGCGCTCGGGCGTGCCGCGCCGTGCTCGGGCGAGCTGGGGGAGGCATCGCCGGCTCGGAGGCGCAGGCGGGGACCGTGCCGTGCTGGTCACGGCGACTTCGGGCAGCACTCGGGCGGTGCAGGGCTTGCGCCCCTCCACCCCTTGCACGCGGACCGATGCGAGACAGGCTGAAGGCTGGCTCGCGCCCTCCTGCACGCGGACCGAGGCGATGACGAGCTGAAGGCTGGCTCGCGCCCTCCTGCACGCGGACCGAGGCGGGGAGAGTGCCTGGGACGTGTTTGCGGGCAAGTATTGAGGTTGAAGCTGGACCCTACGCGAGCGGACGGCAACGCGCGGGAGCGGGACGTGCGGGCGGATTCATGCCGAACTGGATCAGCGCGGGCCAAGATATCGAGGTAGACTGGACTGCCATTAAGCTGGACTTCGTGCATGGCCGAGGTGAGGCCGAGCATTGAGGTTCCCTGTCGAGATGGGATCGAGCCGAGCTGGACTCGACGGCCGAAGCGGAGAAGTACGTGGCCGCGGTAGCCTCCAAGGAGGTCGCGTGTCAGGACCGAATGGATTTTGTTCACTAATGTAACAGATGCCCCCACTCCCTGAGTCCATAACGTCTTCGTTTTGGATAAAGGGAGTATTATCATCCATTCGGTTCTGCACCTTAGCGGGGCCCTCTACCGGCTGCAAGAAGTTAGTCACTAAATGAAACTGAACTCACTTGAGTTTGGCTATTAGCATTTGAAGGCTTAGGTGAAGGCATCAAGTTTGGCCGCCCTTTTCACGAACAGGGAACGTCCTGCAACACAACTTAGAAGGTGTTGTTTTTGAAACCTATCTGCTCGTAGGTATTTTTACCTTGAGTTGGGTATATCATAACTGTGCCAGTACTTCTGTGCAACTCTCCTTTGACAAAGTAGAAGGTGATGTCATGGAGGCAGAGGTTGGTGAGGTGTATAACTTGGGTGCTCACATGTATGGCCGAGTGCATGGTTCAGGCGGCCGAGCTTAGAACGCCTGTCGGGACCTTTGACGACGATATTGAAGTCACCATAAGACAGGAGTCATCGCGGGTAAGGAAGCCTACGGAGCTCAAGAGAGCAATGCTCGGCCATGGGGGAGCCACCCTGGCGGAGGAACTCGTGGACTGAAGTCCGAGCCTTTACGCCGGAATTGGGTTCCAAGGCATCAAGGGGCGTCGTGGGGAACTGGGTTCCGCGCCACCTTCCAGACCAAAGTTCGGGACGTCGCACCGGAACTGGGTTCCGGGCCTCCTTCGTCAGACTCGGGATCGGACAGATGAGTTCCTGTAATGGTGAAGAGCAAAGTTGCACCAAAGATGAACTTTAATTTTTGAGGAGAGATTCTTACCCCCTCCGTGAGGTGGCAAAGCCACTCGCTTGGCACGCTGGGAGGCGAGCCGCAGATGGTCGGTCCTTCAGAGCGACCCATGGATATCTCTGGACGAGATTCAAGTGGTAAATGCGGGGCTCAATGAAGAGCCTGACTTTTAGCTCGGCTGAATCAAGGGGCATGACTTTAGTTTAGCTTCATTTGGCCTCAGCTCGACTGAACTTGACTTCACTTGATTTCAGCTCGGCTGAACTGAGGAGCCTGACTTCAGCTCGGCTTCATTTGGCCTCAGCTCGACTGAACCGAGGAACTTGTCTTCACTTGATTTCAGCTCGGCTGAACTGATGAGCCTGACTTTAGCTCGGCTTCCTTTGGCCTCAGCTCGACTGAACTGAGGAACTTGTCTTCACTTGATTTCAGCTCGGCTGAACTGATCAGCCTGACTTCAGCTCGACTTCATTTGAGTTCAGCTCGACTGAATTGAGGAGCTTGATATCGGCTCTTAACTTCGCCGGACTTGGAGTCGGGCGGATGAGTTCCTGTATTGGTGAAGGACAAAGTTGCACCAGAGAGGAACTTTAGTTATTGAGAAGGGATTCTTACCTCCTCCTTGAGATAGCAGAGCCATCGGTCCGCCATGTTAGGAGGCGAGCCATAAACGGTTGGACCTCCGGAGCCTCCTATGGACATCTCCGGACTGTGAGTACAGCAAATGCCAAACTGTGAGTTTCTCGGTAGATGGCGGGACTTCTTGGAGTCTCCGCGGATATCTCCGAACTGTGAGTAAGGCAAGAGCTGAACTGAGAGTCATGCGGTAGATGCAGGGCTCAATGGGGAGCTTGATTTCAGCTCTTAACTTCGCCGGACTTGGAGTCGGACGGACGTGTTCCTGTGTTGGTGAAGAACAAAGTTGCACCAAAGAGGAACTTTAATTGTTGAGAAGGAATTTTACCTCCTTTTTGAGATGGTAGAACTGCTGGTTCGCCATGTTAGGAGGCGAGCCATAAACAGTTGGACCTCTGGGGCCTCCCATGGACATCTCCGGACTTTGAGTACAGCAAATGCCAAACTGTGAGTTTCTCGGTAGATGGCAGAACTTCTTGGAGTCTCTGCTGACATCTCCGGACTGTGAGTAAGGCAAGAGCTGAACTGAGAGTCATGCGGTAGATGCAGGGCCCAATGGGGAGCTTGATTTCAGCTCTTAACTTCGCCGGACTTGGAGTCGGACGGACGTGTTCCTGTGTTGGTGAAGAACAAAGTTGCACCAAAGAGGAACTTTAATTGTTGAGAAGGAATTTTTACCTCCTTTTTGAGATGGTAGAACTGCTGGTTCGCCATGTTAGGAGGCGAGCCATAAACAGTTGGACCTCTGGGGCCTCCCATGGACATCTCCGGACTTTGAGTACAGCAAATGCCAAACTGTGAGTTTCTCGGTAGATGGCAGAACTTCTTGGAGTCTCTACTGACATCTCCGGACTGTGAGTAAGGCAAGAGCTGAACTGAGAGTCATGCGGTAGATGCAGGGCTCAATGGGGAGCTTGATTTCAGCTCTTAACTTCGCCGGACTTGGAGTCGGACGGACGTGTTCCTGTGTTGGTGAAGAATAAAGTTGCACCAGAGAGAAACTTTAATTGTTGAGGAGGGATTCTTACCTCCTTTTTGAGATGGTAGAACTGCTGGTTCGCCATGTTAGGAGGCGAGCCATAAACAGTTGGACCTCTGGGGCCTCCCATGGACATCTCCGGACTTTGAGTACAGCAAATGCCAAACTGTGAGTTTCTTGGTAGATGGCAGAACTTCTTGGAGTCTCTGCTGACATCTCCGGACTGTGAGTAAGGCAAGAGCTGAACTGAGAGTCATGCGGTAGATGCAGGGCTTAGCTCTTTAGTGCCAGGGTGTCCGGTCTTCGGTGCCGGGGAGCATGGGATCCGGGCTTTGATGCCGGAGAGCATGGGATCCGGGCTTTGATGCCGGAGAGCATGGGATCCGGGCTTTGATGCCGGAGAGCATGGGATCCGGGCTTTGATGCCGGAGAGCATGGGATCCGGGCTTTGGATCAAGAATTCTTGCGCCAGACTATGATCGGCTCGGGCGAGTCGTAGTGCTTGCCCTCGATAGTGGTACAGGAGCCCTTCCTGTAAAACTGTTGAACTCTGGTCATATGAATAAACAAGGACATACCTCTTCCTTGTGCAGGCCGGAATTAGGTTCGCCGACCGCCCTCTTGGGAGAGAGCGAGACTCCTTTGCTCGTAAGAATACAACTCGGTTGTACGAGGGAGCAAGGCTCCGTTGGATGGGGGGAAGCTCCGTTGGATGGGAGCAAGTCCCGCTGCATGGGTGTAAGTCCCGTTGCATGGGAGGAAACTCCGTTGCACGGGGGAGAAAGAGATTCCTGTAGCACTGAAGGAATGAGACTCCCGTTGCTGCATGGGAGAGTTGGAACCCCGTCGTGAGGGAGGAAAGAGGTTTCTGCTACACGAGGGAGATGGTTCCATCGCATGGGGAATAGGAGCCCCGTTGTTCGGGAGGAAGCTCCACTGCTTGGGAGGAGAGAGGCTCCCATTGCACAGGGGGCTTCGTGGCTTAGGGAGAAACTCCATCGCCCGAGAGCATTAGGCTCCTGGTGCATGTTGTACGGGAGGGAAAGAAACTCCCTGCTGCATGAGGGGGATGACTCCACTGTACGGGAGGAAACTCCGTTGCACGAAGGAGATGGAGCTTCGTCGCTCAGGAAAGATGAGATCCTGATGCGTGGGAGAAAATGAGGCTCATGTAGCATGAGGGAGTAAGCCCTGTTGCATGAGGGAAATAACTCCTCCGCGTGGAAGGAAGAGGCTTTCGTTGCATGAGGGAGCAGGCTCCGTTGCATGAGGGAGTGAGCTCCGTTGCATGGGAGCAAACTCCGTTGCATGGGAGAACGAGGCTCTGTGAGAGAGCTCGTTGCATGGAGGAGGAAAAGGCTTCTGCTGCATGAGGGAGTATGCTCCGTTGCATGGGAGCAAACTCCGTTGCATGTGAAGGAACTTCATGGCATGGGAGAACGAGGCTCCGTGGCATGAGGGAGTAAGCTCCGTTGCTTGGGAGCAAACTCCGTTGCGTGGAAGGAGAGGACCTCGTTGCATAGAGTAGGAAAAGGCTCCAGCTGCATGAGGGAGTATGCTCCGTTGCATGGGAGCAAACTCCGTTGCATGTGAAGGAACTTCATGGCATGGGAGAACGAGGCTCCGTGGCATGAGGGAGTAAGCTCCGTTGCTCGGGAGCAAACTCCGTTGCGTGGAAGGAGAGGACCTCATTGCATGGAGGAGGAAAAGGCTCCTGCTGCATGAGGGAGTATGCTCCGTTGCATGGGAGCAAACTCCGTTGCATGGATGGAGAGGACCTCGTTGCATGGAGGAGGAAGAGGCTCTTGCTGCATGAGGGAGTGTGCTCCGTCGCATGGGAGCAAACTCCGTTGCATGGAAGGAGAGGACCTCGTTGCATGGAGGAGGAAAAGGCTCCAGCTGCATGAGGGAGTATGCTCCGTTGCATGGGAGCAAACTCCGTTGCATGTGAAGGAACTTCATGGCATGGGAGAACGAGGCTCCGTGGCATGAGGGAGTAAGCTCCGTTGCTCGGGAGCAAACTCCGTTGCGTGGAAGGAGAGGACCTCATTGCATGGAGGAGGAAAAGGCTCCTGCTGCATGAGGGAGTATGCTCCGTTGCATGGGAGCAAACTCCGTTGCATGGATGGAGAGGACCTCGTTGCATGGAGGAGGAAGAGGCTCCTGCTGCATGAAGGAGTGTGCTCCGTTGCATGGGAGCAAACTCCGTTGCATGGAAGGAGAGGACCTCGTTGCATGGAGAAGGAAGAGGCTCCTGCTGCATGAGGGAGTGTGCTCCGTTGCATGGGAGCACACTCCGTTGCATGGAAGGAGAGGACCTCGTTGCATGGAGGAGGAAGAGGCTCCTGCTGCATGAGGGAGTGTGCTCCGTTGCATGGGAGCAAACTCCGTTGCATGGATGGAGAGGACCTCGTTGCATGGAGGAGGAAGAGGCTCCTGCTGCATGAGGGAGTGTGCTCCGTTGCATGGGAGCAAACTCCGTTGCATGGATTTCTTTCTCCTTCACGACGGCCAGACCCTCTCTTCTTTTTCCCTTCTTCTCTCCTCTCCTCTTTTTTCTTTTTGGTGGGGCTCTTGGATGGTGGTACCGCTGGGAGGTGGCTCCATCCTTGGCTTGAAGCCAGGCACCCCGTCAAGGGTGGCGACGCACCCTCACAGCGCGAGAATTTTTTTTGGTCGAGACCGCTCCTTGGAGCCTCGAGAGAGAGGGAGAAATTCCTGTGCCCCCATCCCCGTGCCCCCGGTCTGCCCCCCAGGGACTAAAGACAAAGGTGGAAAACCTTATTGAGGAGCAAGGATCTGCCCCTTACCTGGCGCGCCAAACTGTTGCCGCCTGGATCGCCGTGGCCGGTAGCTCTGGCGTGGCCTAGGTGCGTGGACTCCATGCAGCGTCACCGGGCTCGTTGGTCGGAGACGATCAAGGGGAACATAGTCGTAGTTGGGATGAAAGGGGCTTGGTACTGTCATGGCCCTCCTGTGGGCCTCTCCGGTGAGGGAGTAATCTTCCTACTTATCGTCCCTCCATCGGGCGATACCTGCAAAACAGGGAAGACCTGCGCCGGGGACTCCGGCAAAGGCACTCCGACGATCAAGTCAGTGGGACGATCGAAGGAGATAAGGGACCTCTGAGACAGAGAGCTCGGGGGGACTCTCTGTTGCCAGAGGGTGATGGATCATGCTGGAATGATCAGAGTCTGTCCCCCCACTTACCTCCTCCCGCTGCTCTTATATAGATGAGCGGCTCTTGGCGTTCAGAGGGGCACGTTCTTCTTGGCATAGGCCTGTGAAGCCTCTGCAGGCCTAGGAGGCTTAGGTAGACCGGTCAGCTTCCCCTTTCCTGATGGCTCAGAAGATTTGGCAGAGAAGCCCAGCGCCTCGAGTGTGGTGCTATTCACTAGTTAGTGCAAACAGTAGCTTAGGGAACTTAAGCGCATACCTTTCTTTGCAGGCGGCGTGTCAGGCGGCGCGTCCAGGACCCACGTGGAGGGGGATACATGAAAAGAGCGCCGGGCCCATGCGGATGGACCCCTTAGAAAATGCGCGGGGCCCATGAGAGACCAAACTGCGTGGTGTTCCCAGCGACCGAGCTGGGCTGTGACGCCAAAATGCCAGGCTAGCCGGGGCGCCGCTTCAAGCTGCCATGCAAGCACGCGGACCAAGAGAAAGCCCGCGAGGGCCTTCATGCACGCCGATCAAGGTGATGCGCGAGGCCCCATGCGCGTAGGCGAGAATCCATGCGTGCGGGTGAGGAAGCGACGGACCGGAGCCGGGGGAGCCGGGCCGCAGGAGCCGGATCGCTGCGGACGTGCCGCGAGCGCACCGCGAGCGTGCTGAGCTTGGCCAGAACTGGAGAAGCCGGAGGCATCGGGTGCATGCCTCGCCGGCACAGGGGCGCCGGAGCGGCGAGCTCGGGGATGCCAGGGCTTTGTGCCGGGCTCGGAGGCGCTGAGCGTGCCGCCGCCGGGGGGGACCGCGCCGCGCCGGACGTGGAGGCCTCGGGCGGAGCTGGACAAGAGCCGGGCGTGCCGCAGGCGGAGGCGGAGCCGGCCGGTCATCTGGCACGGAGGCTAGGCACGAGCCGAGCCGGACCGGACGAGGGCCGCGCCGGGGAGGTTGGAGGCCGCCGGACCGTGCCACGCCGGGCACGGGGGCCTTTGGACGGTGCAACGCCGGAGGGGAAGCGCGGAGGCGAGCTGCTGGCTGACCTTCGCGCCGCGGCCGGAGCCACGCGGGATGCTGCCCGGGAGCCGTCGGGCCGAGCCGGACCGGACGAGGGCCGCGCCGGGGAGGTCGGAGGCGCCTGGTCGCGCCGGGGTGTGCCGCGCCGCGCTCGGGCATGCCGCGCCGCGCTCGGGCGAGCCGGGGGAGGCATCGCCGGGCTCGGAGGCGCAGGCGGGGACCATGCCGCGCTGGGGAGGTCGGAGGCGCTGTGCCGGGGCGTGCCGCGCCGCGCTTGGGCGTGCCGCGCCGCGCTCGGGCGAGCTGGGGGAGGCATCGCCGGGCTCGGAGGCGCAGGCGGGGACCGTGCCGCGCTGGGGAGGTCGGAGGTGCTGTGCCGGGGCGTGCCGCGCCGCGCTCGGGCGTGCCGCGCCGTGCTCGGGCGAGCTGGGGGAGGCATCGCCGGGCTCGGAGGCGCAGGCGGGGACCGTGCCGTGCTGGTCACGGCGACTTCGGGCAGCACTCGGGCGGTGCAGGGCTTGCGCCCCTCCACCCCTTGCACGCGGACCGATGCGAGACAGGCTGAAGGCTGGCTCGCGCCCTCCTGCACGCGGACCGAGGCGATGACGAGCTGAAGGCTGGCTCGCGCCCTCCTGCACACGGACCGAGGCGATGACGAGCTGAAGGCTGGCTCGCGCCCTCCTGCACGCGGACCGAGGCGGGGAGAGTGCCTGGGACGTGTTTGCGGGCAAGTATTGAGGTTGAAGCTGGACCCTACGCGAGCGGACGGCAACGCGCGGGAGCGGGACGTGCGGGCGGATTCATGCCGAACTGGATCAGCGCGGGCCAAGATATCGAGGTAGACTGGACTGCCATTAAGCTGGACTTCGTGCATGGCCGAGGTGAGGCCGAGCATTGAGGTTCCCTGTCGAGATGGGACCGAGCCGAGCTGGACTCGACGGCCGAAGCGGAGAAGTACGTGGCCGCGTTAGCCTCCAAGGAGGTCGCGTGTCAGGACCGAATGGATTTTGTTCACTAATGTAACAAATATATACATCTAAATAAATTGATATATATTCTAGAATATAAAATTTATCAATATATAACACACAGTTAGTTGATACATGCTTAATAAGTTAGTTATATAAAAAATTAATAAATACTTT
The DNA here is from genome assembly GCA_021397845.1 of Areca catechu. Taxonomy (NCBI): domain Eukaryota; kingdom Viridiplantae; phylum Streptophyta; class Magnoliopsida; order Arecales; family Arecaceae; genus Areca; species Areca catechu. Next base: position 23,633,948 of record CM038046.1, on the reverse strand, counting down.
TGAATAATTTGATATATAATTTTCGGAATATCATATTCATTAGTATGTATTATATAATCAGATGACATATACTTGTGGTGGCGGAGCTACGTGGAAGCATGGGAGGGCCATGGCCCCCCGGAACTTGAGACTCCCTGGAATTGTGAGAACCTACACTGATATCAGCAAGCTTTATATAGAGAAGTAAAATGACATGAGTTATCTTGAGAATCCTATATCCCAAGTATATTCTTTGATCTGCTGCGAACTTTTAATTATCCATTGTTGTGTCCAAACAAAATCACAGCAGGCTTGAAAGAACAATGAACTAGATTGTACTGATTCGATCTAGCTCCTAACCATCTTCTTGGAGAGTTTGAATATTGAAGTAGCTTCCAAGCTCTCTAATGGCATCTGGACAGGAACAGATGAATTCTGAAGGAAGTCTAAGTGGGAGGTGATTGAAAGAACCAATTGCCTAAAAAAAAAAGTCCCTTCATCATCGCAGCCATGGATATTTATAGGCCAAGGAATCAACCACTTACAACTGGCATCCGTCTATAAAACGGTTAATCCAGGATGTAAACACGTGCAACTAAAGTTAGTCATAGTCAATCGATCATCTTCTCTAATTGATCGACTTCTTTATAGTTGATCGGCTTCACCACAGTTTATCATCTTTATCAGAGTTGATCGTCTCCACCAGAGTTGATCGTCTCCTCTAGAGTTGATCGTCTCCACTAGAGTTGATCGTCTCCTGCACTACATAATTATTAATAAATTCTATTATCAAATAAACTTGTTAATTACCTGGAAACAAGTCAGTCTGGTGTTTGTTGGTCATTAATAGACTTTATACCCTTTGGATGTTGATCAATTAAGTATCGATCATATTTGTGCCTTTCAGGTATTGATCGATTTTATACCTTTTGTAAGAGGTATTGATCATAGTCGTGCCTTTCGGGCATTGATCAATTTCAATTTTAGGCCCCTAATAGGCCAACATAAATAGATCAACTTTGTCGTATCCCAATACTAGTCCCCCCAGTTTCTGAGTTCATTAATTTGAAAAACAGAAACTATCAAAAATTTCTATCCTGAGACAACACGCCTGGATGACGTGTCAAATTTTAATTGGAAAAACGGTTATAAGAACGAACAGCCGTATCTTCTTCTCATCATTATAATTTTTTAAAATCCGAGAAAATCGAAATATCTTCGAAAAAAATAAAGATATTCGTCTTATCAGCAGATCACAGCCACCGTACCATAAAAAGCTGTTTCGATCGAGAAACCCAATTTTCATTAAATACTTATGGATAGATGGCTAAATCTGGTTCATTCTCATTGTTTGCAAAGAGATCTCGGTCCGTTGGAAGGTATTATATAAGCACCGCCCTTCTCAGAAAAATAGGTTTTCTGCGATTTCCGCCTTTTTGCTTTAGGAGCGAAAGAAAACCTCCACAGGTCGGCTTCTTATTTCTCTTCTTCTCTTCCAAGTTAATCTTCCTTTACTTTCTTTCTTCATCATGGTTAGGATCTTAGAAACCAGTCATATAGAAAATCCCGGAAATCCTGAAGAATCCAGTTCTCAACAACAAAGAAAACAAGCCGAACAAATAAAAATAGGGGATATTAGGTCTTCTCTGTCCGAACATAAAATTTTAGCATTAAAACAACATTATAACATCTCTGATGAGTATACTGTAATCATTCCTCTTTCTGAAAATCAAATAGATTGGCCTCCTCCTGGTAGTATAACCATATACGAAGAACATCTAAGGGCCGGTCTTAGATTTCCGATCCATCCCTTCTTTCTTACGATCTTCAAATTATATCGGGTATTACCATCTCAACTAACTCCTAATAGCATCCGGATTATTTGTGCATTTTTGATCCTTTGTAAGGACGCGAACATAACTCCAAAATCTTCACTTTTTACCTCTTTGTTTGTACCAAAACGAGATTTTCATAATCGGTGGGTAATCAATCCACGACATGGTCGGAAATTCATCTCGGGACTTCCTTCAGCCATTCATGGTTGGAAACCAAGTTTCTTTTATAACATTTTTAAAATCCCCTGGGACTTTACCACTAGCCATAGAGAACCCCGACTAACTCCTAACGACGGCAAAAACGTTCTGGCTTCTGATCAAGAAGATTACGAGAAGCTTACCGGGATGGAAGTTCCTTCGATTAAAGAACTCCTTGACGAAAGAGGGCTATTTTCAGCAGAAATCAGCCCTAAACCCTCTTTAGATATTTTCATTACTGATATTATTTCATCAATCTTTCTAATCAATCTGTCTTAATTTCTGACATCTTATTTATTGTAGATACATCAGTCATGGTAGATGTCCGGAAACTTCGGAAGCTCTCGAAGAAAACAAAGGCAGAAGCCACTTCCTCTATTCAAGAAGAGATGAGGATAAAAAAACTGAAGAAGAAGACTCCGACCAATCTAATAACTTCATCAATATCGGCAGGACTTGATTCTCTGATTTTGATAGCCAGTGTGTCGGAGGACGATGAAATTCCCCTGTCAACGTCCCTTCAACCGCCAACGCAAAGATAAATGACAAATATCCCAAGAGATGACCCACTATCTCGCTATACTGATCAACTGGGTAAGGGCAAAGCTCCGATGAGGGAAGAGGAAGAAAGAGTCCCAGCCGTAAATATTTCGACTGATTTGTCCATATATGCCGATGATTCGGGTCTAAATGACCCAATGTTAGCCCGCCAACTGCTGAAGTCTATAATAATTCCAAGAGACTGGGAAATAACCAAGTCCCAGCAAATCGACGACACAATTTTGCAACTTCACCCAACATTACTAAAGGTACGAATTATACTTATATTTTAAGTAGATACTTGATCATCTTTCTTATTTTTGTCAAATCTGACTAACACAAAATATGAAATAACAGCTCATTCATGGAATCAGTATCATGGATGAAAGTTTGAAAAACTTTGATCAATTCCGCAAAGCCATGAGTAACGAAGTAAACGTGGCTAAGGCAGAGAAAGAAGTAGCCGAAGAACTGAAAAACTCTATGGAGAAGAAATTGGGCGAAGCGACGATTAAAATTTTGGCATTAGAGGCAGAATTAAAAGAAGCTGGATCAAAAATGAATAATATGGAATCTAAGCTAAAGAAGAAAAATAAGAAGATCCGATCAATGTCCCTTAAACTGGAGGGAGCTGAAGAAAAAATCGCAACGGCCGAGAAAAAAGTTTTAGCAACCGAAGAAAGGGTTTTAACTGCAACCAAAAGAATTGAACAAGCTGTTGAGGAGGCTATAAATGGGGTAGTCAAAAAATATATCCAATCAAAAGCCTTTGACGACAAATTCCACGAGACAGGAGTTAAAAGTTACAACCACGGCCTTGCTGATTGTTTGAAGAAAGTAAAGAAGTTTTATCCAGACCTTGACACTTCAAAAATAGAAGAAGATTTCGATGAAGAGGATTATGACGAGGAGGGCTCAGATGAGGAAAATCAAACTGACGAACTAATTACTGATCAAACAGAAAGACCAACTGGAAGCCAAACTGAACAACTGGTTGGAGATCAGATCGAAGGACCGGTATTAACTTCTCAAATTTCAGAAGAAATATTACCAGTTCCTTCTGTAAATCAAAAGGGAATAGAGGAAAGTTCCATCGGGAACAATGTAACAAATTGATGATGTAACAAATTAGCTTGCTTTTTAATGAAAAGTCTTTCTTTTCAAGGTTTGTCGGATTATGAAAAAGTATAAAGTAATTGGGTTAAATGAGCAACCCTTTCAAGGAAACCCAACCTAATCACGAAAACCCACCAACTGAATCATATTCATTACTTATCATTTCAAACAAAATTCAAAAAAATCAATTTCAAATAAGTTTATCAAACAACAATTCCTAACTATTAGTACAAAAATAATTTCTAAATTGTCAGACTTCCTACTTTCATAAAAACTTTTCCAAACAAGGTAGGTGATCATACCTACTTTAGCAGGCATAATCTTTTTGTCAGAAGTATGATTGAGGGCCGTATAACTGCATTTATCAGAACCTAGAAGGGCACATAAAATTTGAAATTCGAATCATATACTTTTATATATACACCTTATAACTGGCTTTCTGAGAATCAGAAGCGGCACATGAATTCCTACCAAATCAAATCTGAAACGTGTCGAAATCTTCCGATATCTCGAAACTTGATCCATGAATCATGACCACCAGCACCTTCTATATAAAGGGGTCCCAAGCTTAAGTTTTTGAATCAACTTTGTTTCAAGTGTTTTTCTTTTGCAATTCTTTGTTCTAAGGCATAGTCTTGAAAAATTCTTTATCTTCATCGTATTCAAAAAATGAAGCCGGGTGTTAAGAAATCGCATTAGATGTCAAAAAGAAAAGCAGGACCGGTATGATTCGGAAAAGAAAGGTCGTGTGTGAGAAGAAACCGTTTATTAAGAAGTACTTCCAACAAATCAACAGTTCCTGAATATATCTCATCTTCGTCTGAAGAAGAAGAACATAATCCTTTCACCCCTGCTTTGGAAGAAGCAAACCAAGATCCATTTGCGAAACATATTCCATCAGAAAAAGGAAAAGCTCCCATAGAAGAATCAGCTGATCCAACTGGTAATAAACCCGTTCAAGTATTGGTTGCCGATACAAGTATCAACAATCCAAAATTAGCAAAAACCATACTGCAATCCACTATTCTTCGGAAGGATTAGGAGATGACCATCAAACAGGGAGTGAAGGAAACCTTATCTTCCATTTATCCAAAAATCTCGAAGGTAAGCGATATTCTTTTCTTTTCTTTATATGGCAAACTATTCATATTCTAACAATATCACAAACATGTTATATAGTTTGTCAGCGATATCTCCATGATTGAAGAAGGTTGGAATCGGGCACAGAACCTTCAAGAAGATCTTCGGAGGTAGCTAGCAATAGCTAAGAAAGAGAAAGATAAGGCCGTTGCCGATCGGAAGGTCTTCAGAATAGAAGTTCTCTTTTGACGGCGAAGATTATGTCTTTGCAGAAGCAGTTAAAACAAAACGAAACATATGTTCATCAGCTCATAGAAGACGGGGCCAAAAAAAGAAAGATACTTCAGCAAGCTGATGAAGCCATAGAAGAAAAAACTAAAGCAAACTAAAGCAATACGAAGAAGTACTGAATCAGAATCTACTAATAAAGAAGAGAATATCACTTCTTGAAGAAAATCTGAGAAAAATTGAACAAGAAAACGTCTTGCTGACCCAACAGAAGTCTTCCATAATTGAGAAATTTATGAAATATGACGATTTCTCTCAAGGAATAGAAAAAGTGGGAGCCAAAGGCTATGACCTCGGTTTTGAAGATTGCCTTGATAAGGTCAAAAAATTATGTCCTGACCTTGATTTTTCCACTATCTCCCCAGATTTTTCCATAGGGAAAGAAGAAGGACAGCCAAGCAACGATCTGACAAAGTTATCTGATTAGGAAACATCTGGCCAAGAGAACATTCCAATTGATCAGACCATTCAGAAGGAAGCTAAATAATATATGTAATAGAGAATTGGCGATAGCTTTACTGCCATTTATTTCCTTCTTTTCTCTTTTTGTAACAGAATATTAATGAAATCTTCTATCTCCCTTTGATCAATCAACAAACCATTAAGTACAAATGAATTAGTATATTAGATCAGTCTGTTTTGTCGGAATGTAATTTTATTAATATAACCTTTATTCTGATCATTAAATACCGATTGAGTTAGTGGATTACACTAACTCGATTTATCGGATCATGATCAGCTTATCAGGCCAATCTTTGGATCAGTTGTTCTAATTATTAAACACCGATTGAGTTAGTGGATTAAACTAACTCGATTTGTTGGATTGTGATCAACTTATCAAGCCAATCTTTGGATCAGTTGTTCTGATCATTAAACACCGATTGAGTTAGTGGATTAGACTAACTCGATTTGTCGGATTGTGATCAGCTTATCAGGCCAATCTTTGGATCAATTGTTCTGATCACTAAACATCGATTGAGTTAGTGGATTAGACGAACTCGATTTGTCGGATTGTGATCAGCTTATCATACCAATCTTTGGATTAGTTGTTCTGATCATTAAACAACGATTGAGTTAGTGGATTAGACTAACTCGATTTGTCGGATTGTGTTCAGCTTATCAAGCCAATCTTTAGATTATTTATTCTGATCATTAAACACCGATTGAGTTAGTGGATTAGACTAACTTGATTTGTCGGATTGTGATCAGCTTATCAGGCCAATCTTTGTTTTCTCTATTTTTAGAGAATATCGAAAAATAAAATATTTTCTTCATATAACAGAAGAAAGAGAAAGAAAATATCTTTATTGATGGTATTTGCGCAGATTTTCCACATTCCATGGTCTTGCCAATGGATAACCATATAGACTTTCAAGCCGATAGGTCCCTGATCGTACAATTTCAGTGATATGATAAGGGCCTTCCCAATTCGGGGCAAGTTTGTCCTGTTCAGTTGGTCGGGATATAGTGGTTCGGCACAGAACAAGATCCCCAGTCCGAAAGATTCGGGCCTTTACTCTTGAATTATAATACTGCACCACCCTTTGCTGCTAAGCAGCCATCTTCAGTTGTGCTTGTAACCTAGAATTTTCAACCAGATCAAGATCTAATCTCCTCCGATTATCATTATCAGATTCTGTAAAACCATTAGTTCTTCTGGAATGAAGGATAATTTCCACAGGTAACATAGCTTCACTTCCATAAGCTAGATTAAACGGAGATTCACCCGTTGTAGATCGAGGAGTCGTTCGATAAGCCCATAGAACAAAGTTGAGTTCATCAACCCAAGATCCTTTGGTTTCATTTAATCGGGTTTTCAATCCATGAAGAATCATCCGATTGGTTACCTCAGCTTCCCCATTAGCTTGAGGATGTCCGACGGATGTCAACTTATGAAGAATTTCATATTGAGCACAGAAATCCTTGAACTTCTGGTTATTAAACTGTCTTCCATTATCTGTAATAATCGCATGAGGGATTCCAAATCTATATACAATGAAATTTTTGACAAATATTTTAACTTTCGCTTCAGTGATTAAAGCCAGAGGTTCAACTTCTATCCATTTAGTAAAATAATCAATAGCGACGATAAAAAATTTCCGTTGCCTAGAAGCTGGAGAAAATAGACCAAGTATATTCATTCTCCATTGAACAAATGACCAAGGAGCTATTAATTGTATCAACTAGCTAGCAGGACATCTTTGGATATTTGCATATCTTTGACAATAATCACATCTTCTTACAAAATCTGCGGCATCCTTTTACATGGTTGGCCAATAATACCCCTGCCTTATGATTTTATAGGCTAAAGATTTTCCTCCCAAATGATTACCACATATCCCCTCATGCACCTCCCTAAGGGCATAATCAGCATCCGAAGGAGATAGACACTTCAACAACGGCTGAGAAAATGATTTTTTGTATAGTAAACCATCCAGAATGATATATTGAGCAGCCAAGTTTCAAATCTTCTTGGCTTCTGTATTATTTTTAGGCAATATCCCTTCAGTCAGGTATTTGACTATCGGATTCATCCAATTCATTTCTGGTTATATTTGAAGAACTTTTTCTTTTTCAGTTACCGAGATACTCGGAATCTCCAAGTGCTCCACAAAGATTCGACCCATTTGTTCAGGTGTAAAAGTAGCTAACCTGGATAATGCATCAGCTCGAGAACTTTCGATTCTAGAGATGTGACTGATATCCCATGAATCGAATAAAGCCCCAATTCTTTAACTTTCTTCAGATATAAACTTAAAGTAGCATCATGAACCTCAAAATCCCCTTTCACCTGATTGACAACCAGCTATGAATCAGATAATACCTTCAATCTTCTGACATTTACCTCCATCGCAATTTTCAAACCTGCTAAAAGAGCTTCATATTCGGCTTGATTATTAGAAGCCTTGAAAGAAAACCGGAGTGCATACTTTATGACATCTCCATAAAGGCTAGATAAAATTAACCCTACTCCACAACTAGAAGAGTTAGACGCCCCGTCTACATGTAATACCTAGGGTGCATCAGTCACTTCCATTTCAACAGATGCTTCACTGTCACTCCAGGTACATTCGGCTATAAAGTTGGCCAATACTTGGGTTTTCATTGTAGATCTAGACTAATAAGTGATGTCATATTCACTCAGTTTAATTGTCCATTTCGTCATTCTACCAGAAGTATCAGGGTATTGTAAGACAGTCCTTAAGGTCTGATCAGTTAATACAATGATACGATGAGATTAGAAATATGGTCTGAGTCGCTTGGCCGATAGCACCAAAGTGTAGATAATCTTTTGAAATTTGGATACCTAGTTCTGTATCATGAAGAACTTTGCTGATATAATAAATGGGCTTATGCGATCCGCCAGAATCCTTTCTGACCAATATAGAACTAACTGCTTCATCTGATGCGGCCAAATAAAGATACAAATCTTCGCCTTCTTGAGGTTTAGATAGTATGATTGGGTTTACCAAGTACTTCTTCAGTTCTTCAAATGCTATCCGATAATTATCCAACCAATTGAACTCCTTGGTTTGCTGTAAAGCCTTGAAAAAAGGCAAGCATCTCTCAGCTGAATGAGAAATAAATCGGTTTAATAAAACGATTCGTTCAGTCAACTATTGAATCTCCTTCTTATTAGCTGGTTCTCTCATATTCAAGATGGCTCGGATTTTTTCTGGATTGGCTTCAATTCCCTGTCGTGTGACCATGAAGCCTAGAAATTTTCCAGAAGTCACACCAAAGATACATTTGGTCGGATTTAATTTCATGTGATTCTGCCGCAAAATATCAAAGGCTATCTGCAAATTTTTAATATGGTCATCAAACTGATTGCCCTTAACAATCATATCATCGACATATACCTCCATAGTCTTCCCAATTTGGTCTTCAAAGATTTTGTTTACTAATCTCTGATAAGTGACCCCGGCATTTTTGAGACCAAACGGCATCACTTTATAACAATATATCCACTTATCTGTAATAAAAGATGTTTTTTCTTCATCTTCTGGATTCATTCGTATCTGATTGTATCCAGAAAAAGCATCCATAAAACTTAAAAACTTATGTTCAGTTGTTGTATCAACTAACTGATCAATTTTTGGCAAAAAAAAACTATCTTTCGGACACGCCTTGTTAAGATTGGTATAATCTATGCATATCCTCCATTTTTCATTTGCTTTCCTGACCATCACTACATTAGTAAGCCAATCAGGATAATGAACCTCTCTGATGAATCCAGCATCGAGCAATTTGGTGACTTCTTCGTTAATAACACTTTGTCTTTCTGGGACAAAGTTTTATTTCTTTTGTCGAACAGGCCTAATGAGCGGATCGACCTTAAGTTCATGCTTGATTACTTCAGTAGGAATCCCTAACATGTCAGTAGCTTTCCATACAAATATGTCAGCATTTGTCTGTAAGAAATTAATCAGCTTCCCCCTTTGATCTCCAGCAAGTAAACTTCCAATCTGAACTATTTTGGTAGGATCATCTTTTGTCAGAGGAATATGAATGGTTTTTTCCATTGATACACTAACTTCATCATTCGGATCATGCGGATCCATTTGTTTAGAGGTTGGTTTAATAGCTGATTGTTGATTCTGGATTGTTAGGCATTGCCGAGCCATCTGCTGGTTTCCCCTTACTACTCCGATTTTACTTGGAGTTGGAAATTTCATCAGAAAATAGTATGTTGATACAACGGCTTGGAATTTATTCAGGACAGGTCTCCCCAAAATGGCATTATAAGCAGAGGGGATTCGAACAACCATAAAGGAAAGAAGGTAAGTTCTTTGCTTCGGCGCCGTCCCAAGAGTTACAGGAAAGGTGATCTCTCCTTCTACTCCTACAGAATTCCCGCCGAATCCAGTAAGCGGTGTACGAATTCTTCGTAACTTATTAATTGGTAAGTTCATTTTGACAAATGCATCATAAAGCAAGACCTCTATGGAACTTTCATTATCAACTAGAATCCGATGTACATCATAGTTTGTAATAATAGCACAAATTACAACAGGGTCGTTATGAGGCGTTCGAACGCCTTGTAAATCTTCATCAGAAAAAACGACACTTTCTCGAAATCTCTTAGGACTCTGATCCTCTTCAAGACATGCATGGCAAATCATTCCAACCGACCCATCAATTGGTTGCTGGTTTGGGAGCTCTGTCCCGTCAATGATCATCCTCGAAATAGCTGGCCTTGGTATTGCCGCTTCAGTTGGTCGGTTCTGATTTTGACTTCGAATATATCTAGCCAAATAACCTTGTTTGATCAGAGCCTCAATTTCATCCCACAGTTGAATGCATTCTTCTGTTGTATGGCCATGATCCCGATGATAGCGACAATATTTGGCTTTATTTCGCACAGCTGGTGGAGCTCTCATTGGTCTTGGCCTTTGTAGAAAGTTTTCTTTCTCGATCTCCATTAAAATATGTTCTCTTGGATGAGTCAGTGGAGTATAAGTATTAAATCGATTGACATAGTTTCTGTCGATCAATTTTCTTGGCCTTTGACTTTGCCGTTGAATAGATTGGACCCCAGAAAATCGGGATTCATCCTTTTTGGCTCTCTTTTTACTTGGCACTAATTTTTTCTCCACCTGTCGCCGACTCAAAGCCTATTCTTCGGCCTGGGCATATTTTGAGCATGGGTCAGTAATTCTGAATAATTGGTCGGGAATTTCTTATCCAAAGAAAATATAAATCTGGAGGCTCGCAAGCCTTTTTTCATAGCAGACATCGCAACATATTCATTGAGATCAGGTATCTCCAACATGGTGGAATTAAATCTCTTGATATAATCCTTCAAAGATTTTCCTTCTGACTGTTGGATAAAGAACAAGCTATCAGAATTTATGGACATTTTTCTGCTTGTCCCGAAGTGAGAGATGAACAACTTTTCTAGTTGACCAAATAAATGGATGGTGTTCGGCTGCAAACTGGAATACCATATTCTTGCTAACTTCTTCAAGGTTGCGGGAAAGGGAAGACAGTGCAATGCATCCGACGCCCCTTGAATCAGTATATGGGCTTTAAAGCTATCCAAATGGTCCAAAGGATCAGACGACCCATCATACAACTCAATCGACGGTACTTTGAAATGATGCAGGATCTTTTCATCCATAATCTTTTTGAAAAAAGGAGGCAAAATACTGTAACTTGGTGCAGCATTCTCTGTTCTCCTCTGCACCAAAACTTTAGCAACTTGCAGCTCCAACTTCTTGAATTTTCTATCGAAATCACTCTCTCTTGCGAGGTGTTGAACTTGGATACTGTTAGGGGTTGATTCTCTAGACGAAGTTGACCGAGATCGTGTCCGTTTCCCTTTATTTTGCTTCTTGAAGTGATGATGAGATCGGCGATGATGTCTTACAAGAGATTGCTGACCTGAAGAACATTGATAAGAGGAACATCTTCTAGGACCGAGATGTTTACTTACCTGGAGTGAAGGTTGCTGGCTGGTTCTTGATATAGCTGGCTGCATCGACTCCTTCATGACAATTTCTTGAAGGTTCTGCATCGCCATGGTAAGCACTTCTACCTTGTCAAATAGAGCGTTCAACTTTTCTTGATCAAAGTGCCCTACGGGAGGAACTTTCATCCTTTCCTCCGGAACAGAGTCATTTCTTCTTTCATCAGGAACAGGATCGTTTGCTTTTCCATCAAGAACAAGATTCTCTCCTTGGTTGCCAAGAGCAAGATCGATTTCTTTTGAAGAACCAAGAACAGCTTCTGCTGGTAGATTCTTCCTCCTACCTTTCACCATGCTTCCTTCCAGATTTTTCGGAACTCTTTTACAGAGAATCCCCTTCCTGGCGCGCCAATCTGTTGTGTCCAAACAAAATCACAGCAGGCTTGAAAGAACAATGAACTAGATTGAACTGATTCGATCTAGCTCCTAGCCATCTTCTTGGAGAGTTTGAAGATTGAAGTAGCTTCCAAGCTCGCTAATGGCGTCTGGACAGGAATAGATGAATTCTGAAGGAAGTCTAAGTGGGAGGTGATTGAAAGAACCAATTGCCTAAAAAAAAAGTCCCTTCATCATCGCAGCCATGGATATTTATAGGCCAAGGAATTAACCACTTACAGCTAGCATCCGTCTATAGAATAGTTAATCCAGGATGTAAACACGTACAACCAAAGTTAGTCATAGTCAATCGATCCTCTCCTCTAATTGATCGACTTCTTTATAGTTGATCGACTTCACCATAGTTTATCGTCTTTATCAGAGTTGATCGTCTCCACCAGAGTTGATCGTCTCTACCAGAGTTGATCGTCTCTATCAGAGTTGATCGTCTCCTCCAGAGTTGATCGTCTTTACCAGAATTGATCGTCTCCTTTAGAGTTGATCATCTCTACCAAAGTTGATCGTCTCCTGCACTACATAATTATTAATAAATTCTATTCTCAAATAAACATGTTAATTACCTGGAAACAAGTCAGTCTGGTGTTTGTTGGTCATTAATAGACTTTATATCCTTTGGATGTTGATCAATTAAGTATCGATCATATTTGTGCCTTTCAGGCATTGATCGATTTTATACCTTCCATAAGAGGTATTGATCATAGTCATGCCTTTCGGGCATTGATCAATTTCAATTTCAGGCCCCTAATAGGCCAATATAAACAGATCAACTTTGTCGTATCCCAACACCCATCCTTCATCCTTGTCTCATGGAGCCCTCCTATGTCATCAATCTTATTTCGTATTTTTATTTCATCTTTTTTATGATTTTTTTCCGAACCCCATCCATCTCTTAGTGCCATGCTTGTGCATAGGCTTTTATGTTTTTTTAATAGGGTAACCAGATGGCATCCATTCCACGTACTTCGATGCCATGTGTTGTGTGCAGGCTTTTTTTTTTTGAGTAATGAAATGGCCTTTACTTTATCTAAACCACATCTCCTCTCCCCACACCAAGTTTTATTTTTTTAATAGAATAAACAAAATATCCAAACTTTCCCCTTCCTCCACACCGCACGTGATATAATTAGCTTACAAAAAATCCAACAGTCGGAAGCCAACACCGGCATCCTATTAGCCTTCCACCATCGTTGGGCATTATCATGTTGATTGATCGAAAAAAATATCAGTGATTCAGCAAAAAAAAATTTAAATTAAAAATTAAAAATTAAATAATTCTTAAATAATTTATATACATTCGTTTGTCTTCTTTTATTGAATTTAGTGTAAAATTTAATTTAGTAAATTTTAGTTTGAAATTATAAATTGAATTGATGTATTTGTGATTTATATTTTATTTTCTAATAATTAATTTAATTTATGTGATTAATTAGTAAATTAGTGAGTTGCTTTTTTTTATAATTTCTTTATTAATTGTTATTGTTTTAGGTTATTCTTTGCTTAGAATTTAATCATTAGTGATCGGAAGCAAAAAAAAAAAAAAAAGATTTTTCTTTAAGAAAAGCGGGAAAGTAGTTCTTGATGAAAAGAAAATAGTGATGGGTCTGGCCACAATAAAAAATAAATGAAAGATAATAATGAGTTTTTCAATCCAAGTGAACAAGTCCATTCAGTCCCTATATCTTTAGTGGTTGAGGGTCTTTCTCCTATATCTCTAATAATTGAAAATCCTCCTAGTTTTTCTTGCATAGAACGTAATCCGAGATTATGTAAACCTATGTTGGATTATCCAGTTAATCAATAAGATAAAATACGAAGGGCTTATTTGAGATCTGAACTTTATCTAATTAAACTTTCTACTTTTTTATTTTTTAGAAAAAAATACTATCATCGTTTTCAGGCTTCTTGGTATTCTGAATTTCTTGGCTTGAATATTTTCTTGCAAAGGATGCTGCATTTTTATTTTCTATGTTATCTTTTTTTGGAGAAACCGAGCATACAAAGTGGTTATAATACATTGATAGTTACTAGTTTCAGAAATTGAAAAAAGATAAAATATAAAAATAATTGTGCTTTTCTCAAATATATGGAACAAGATCAATATTCTCCACATAATAATGCTGTAAGATATTGTTCAGCTTTATTAAACCAACCTGTATATATTGATAAGGTAGTAGAGAGATTCAGAAGAGCAAATGAAGAAGAATAGGTTTTGGGTCAAAACATCAATTAATGCCATTTGCTTGCATTTCAAGGGATGGTTTTTAGAGCTTATGATGAGTCTATTAATTCTTTGAATCATAAAAATTTTCTTAAATTGATTAAATTTGTAGCATTTTATAATCAAATAAAAAGTGATGTCTTAAAGAATGCTTAATTACATGCAAAGTACATATCTCTTATGATTCAAAATGAGATCTTGCATACTTTCATAAACAGTGTGAGAAAAAAAATACGGGAAGAGGTTAGAGATTCTAAATTTTATATTATTATTGATAAAGCAAGTGATGAATCCAAGAGCGAATAAATGGCTATTGTTGTTCATTTTATTGATATTAGAGGCTGTATATTAGAACGTATCATGGATCTTATCCATGTTAAAGGCACATCAATAGTCATTTTATTTTCTTCGATTTGTACTATTCTTTTTCATCATGATCTTGATGTTCAAAATCTATATAGTAAAGCTTATGATGGGGCAGTAACATGCGAGGTGAATAGAAGGGATTGCAGTCATTATTCTCCAATAAATATCCTTATGCATATTATGTGCATTGCATGACTTATTAATTACAATTAGCTTTAGATATAGTTGTTAGAGAGGTGTTTGCTGTTTATGAATTTTTGAATTTAACTTTTGTTGTTAATTCTGTGACGGGTTCTTGTAAGCGATATGATGAGTTACAAGTCGCTCAACAAACTGAGATCGTACAAATGTGAGCTATTATGATGGTGATAATGGTGGTGGAGGAATCAAAATAGAAAAATGTGCCAATCAATTTAGACCTTGAAACGACCAGGTGATACTTGTTAGAGTTTTCATTTTGATTTTATTTACAGTCTTATCAGATTATTTGATGCAATTTGTTTAGTCCTTAAAATATTAAAAATGATAGATTTAACTATAAAACAAAAGGAGGTGCTGTTGCAGCTCTTAAAAGGATCACTTTTTTTGGATTCATTTTTATCTTACACATGATGAAAGAAATTATAGGCATCACTGATATTCTTTGCTAGAGTTTGCAACAAAAATCTCAAGATATTATTAATGCAATGCACATGGTGTCAACTATAACATTGCTTATTTAACCGTTTAGAGATGATGAATGTAATTTTTTTCTAAAAAAATATTATAATGTTTTGCACAAATCACAATATTGATGTTCTAAGTTTTAGTGCTCCATATATTGCAAGTCGTAATGGTCGGCGACTACATAATATTATTGTGGAACATTATTATCATTTTGATATTTTTAATACTACTTTAGACTTTCAACTGCAATAGATATCTACAAGGTTTAATGAACGAGTTATCGAGCTTTTGAAACTTAGCTCTACATTAGATCCGAGGAATGGGTATAAATCCTTTAACATAGAAGTTATTTGTTCCTTTGCAAAAAAAAAATATTCTTTTAATTTCACAGAGAATGAGAGAATCACTTTGAAATATCAGTTACAATATTTTTATATTGATTTTCTTAATAACCTATTCTTGAAGAGATTGTTATCTATTAGAGAATTATACCAATATTTAACGAAAACAAAGAAGCCAAGAATTTATTGTCTTGTTAATATATTAATTCGTCTTATTTTGACTCTTCTAGCATCTACTGCAACTACTGAATATGCTTTTTTAGCGATAAAATTTTTGAAAACTAGATTGCACAACAAAATAGAGGATGAATTTCTTACTGATAGCTCGGTTGTTCATGTTAAAAGATAAATTGTAGAGATTTTTAATTTAAATTTTATTCTTGATAAATTTGTATTTTTGAAAAAAACATCATTTATAGTTTTAATTTTAAATTATAAAAATAAAAAAATAAATTATATTCTATATAAATTATTTTGGTTTCGTGTAATTTAATTTTTTTGGCTCTTGCCACTGCATACTTGTTGATTTCTAAAACATATAACAAGCATTTTTAATATACATACAATAATAATTTAATACATACCTTCAAGTAAAAAGAATATTTTAAAAACTACATATTAATTTATCTAGAGATTTGTATTGAATCTTATTAGATGTGTATAAAAAAAACTTACAATGTATTTAAAGAAGTTAACAAGTATGTATTATAAAGCCATATAATATGTACCGGTAAATATGATATTTCAAAAATTGTACATCAATTTATTTGAAGACATGTATTAAATTATTTAATAACTAATTTATTAAATATATATTATATGATCATGTACTGTATAATGATAAATATAATATTTTAAAATTTATACATCAACTTATTTAAATATATGTATTAATTTGATAAGGATACTTTTATCATTAAAAACGTTTTAAAAATTTTAATAATAAAAATATCCTTCGGTTTTATGATATATTGATATCATAATTCAAATCACGGGATATCATAATATATACTATGGAATAGCTTAATTTTTTTAAAAATAATTTTTATATTTCAAAAATTTTAATAAAAAATAAAATTATAAATATTAAATATATATTAAAAAATAAGATTTATATGATCTAATTAAATTGCACGATATATTTTTCCTTCGCCTAATGCTGGTGTACGAAGACTTTCACTTTGATTGGATGCAGGGTTGTGGCTCGACAGAGCGTTGGGTTCAGGCTCGGAGAAACTCCAGCCCAATCGGACCAAGATAATATCCCACCGTAATCGCCCGTGGCCTAAAAAAGCCCCACTGCAATGACGCCTCCCAGATTCGCCTCCTCTCCCACGACCATACCCCCCGACGCTTCCAAATGGCTCGAAGCATTCTCGCGCTGAGCCCCGCACCCACGATCTCACCACCATGGCATTTCAACAAATACCCTGCTGCTGCTACCTTCTTCCCCTCGCGTCCCTCTTCCTCCCGCGCTCGTCCTCTTGCTGGTAGCCTTCGCAGTGGTAGTAGAAGGCGGGAGATAGAGCTGGTGGTGAGGGCTGGGCCGCCGAGCACCAACAGCCTCATCCTCGCCTTCGTCCTCCCCTTCTCCCTCATCGCCGGCACCATCTTCACCTCCATCAGGATCGCGGATAGGCTTGATGAGAAGTACCTCGAGGAGGTAGCCAACGCTCGCACACAGCTCCACATCACATTATGTGTTCGCCATATATCCTCACCGACCCCTTTCCTAACAAATACCTCGAGACAAAAGTGTTGGAAATAATTGTTTCTGTTATTTACCTTTTTTGCCTGTCTCGTTTCTTTATTAGCTTGCAATGAACCAAGCAATGGTGGAAGAGAACGAAGCAGCAGCAGCAGCAGCAGCAGCAGCAGCAGCCGCAGAAGAAGAAGACGATGATGATGAAAAGGAAGCAGAAGTAGCAGAGAGGGCGATGACAGCAGCAGCAGGGGTTGATGGCGATGGGAAAATCTTGCTACAAAAAGAGGAGGAAGTGGCTGCCGTTCCACGAGCTCGCAACCGTCCCAGACGGGAAGTGTAAACCGAGCTTAAATTTTTTTCTCGTCTCCGTGTTTGTTGTAATACGCTGGAAAATGGTACCATGTCGCTTCCTTCTGTACAGAATATGGGATGATTTTACGGGAAAATATGGCGATCCTACGGCTGCAAAGAACGAAGCCTGTTATCCAACCAAGCAGTAGCTTAGCAAACATAAAATGAGCTTCAAAAGTATATAGATTCTTGTGCTCAATTGCTCAAAATTAGGTAGATCAAGGATTACGAGTTTGCGACCACACTTGTTTTACGGGTACGCATGGCAATATGGCATGCAGTTTTGGCACAACGCCACGGTTGCCCATGCCAGCTTCCATGTTGCAACGCTATTTCTCTTACAATTAAATGCTAGAATCCTCTTTCTTTTAAGATGCTGGCACTGGTGAAGGCTAGACGCAAGCATAATTCAGCTGAACAATGACAAAATAGAAACATGCCATGGCTGCAATCATCTGATATTTGCTTCAATATAATATGCCAATATGCTGGTAAAGTTTTCAATGCAATCAGTATATGAGACAAGGCGTCCTTGTTTCAGAAAAATCATGTTTGCTGCTGTATGGTTAGAAGTTGTTACCCTTTATTATTCAGTACAAATAACATGACGCATCTGAAGAGAAAATCCAATACTATATTGTTTAAACAATCAATATTATAAATGTCATCTTTTGAATAAACAATGCTTTCATTAGTTACAATGGAACCATTATCGCATGAGCAATGGCCAAGGCAATGCATCAGTTGCCACGGATTTGTATAAAGAATGTTAGTTTCCAGATATTATGGTCACCAATGTACGCTGAAATGGGTAGCTGAGACAGTTCATGGCCTGATGAACGCTTGCGCCATAACAGTCCCATTTCAGCCAACAAATACCAACCAGCAAAGAATGCTCTCATGCCTCCTCATACCCCCAATCTTCCTGTTCCTGATTAGATGCTACTGAAGAGTGAGAGCTGAAGCATCAAAACGATTGGGTGATCAACTTATTCTACAAGCAAAAAGCTACAGCTTAGTGTCAAAAAGCATACACAGATTCATTTAAGCAAGATCGAACTTGCCCCTGACACTTCTCATGTAAGAAATGATGCAGTGGTCTGGAAACTCTTGCAAATGCAGCAACATGCACAGCTTCGACAATTCCTCGTTGCTGTAATCAGAAGAAATGCAAATTCAGGCAAGTCTGGCAGAAAACAGATCAGGGCTAATATAACAAAGTATTTTACATAAAAGTAACCTTGACAAACTTTTGACACTGCTTGACATTACTATAATCACAAGCAACACATTAGGCAGATCTTGATTACGAAGGTCACAACCTACAGGGAAATGATGAACTGTTGCATCAAGCTTCTGTCATATAAATTGGAATGAATATTATGATCTGCAAAGTAGAAAGATCACCATGCTCTCTTCTTGAAGAACACAGATTTACCTCAAAAATTAGTTGCATTGCAGCAAAGAAGAGTAAGTTGTGCTCATTTTTTGCCCCTTATTTAGTATTTGCTCTGAGGGTGTCCAAACTCCTCTGGAGCTATGGGTTCCCATCAGGACTGGAAAAACATTCATCCAGCTTGTAGAACATTCAAGCTGCAACTACAAAAGGGAAACTCAATTTGAACTTCAATGGTAGAAAAGCAATCCTAAGTGATACAAGGATGCAAAAATCAAGAAGCAAAACAATTGTAGAAAGGTTAAATGAAAACGTACTTCATATTCACTTCTTGCATCAGCATCACAAACAATATTATGTTCTAGTTTATCTGATAAATTTATTTATTCTCTCGAACTAAAGCTTTACCATGCTTACAAGGATTGAAATACTATCAGTATGAATGATATCAGCCCCGTTCCAACCCAAAATAATGCAGGGTATAAAGCACCAGTTGAACCGTAATTCAGGCTCATACGAGCAAGTGGTTGGTACCAGCCACAATTCCATTAACAAGCTTTCTATATTTTATTCTTTATTTTTGCGACTTCCAAACTCCTGCATGCTCTCCATGTATTTCATTCTTGGCTAATTCTTGGTTCTCATAACTGAATTGACCTATTGGTACTGAAATTCATCAACCACGGGAGGGAGAGCTGGAGTTGGTACTAGAATGAGCGGTGCAGGTGGTTTCTAGAAGACAGTACTTGCAACAAAGCCTCATCGAGGGTGGACCCGACAATGGCACTCCGACGCTTAAGTCAGTATCGATACCAATAGCATGAGGGGTGTAAGCAGGAGAGCTTGCATACCTTAGGAAACTCATGTGAAATCCCTTTTATAAATGGAGAGCCAAGGGCATTTCGGGCAAGACCCCAATCCTGTTGGATCGTGTTGTCATCCTAGGGCCTCCAATTGTCATCTTCAATTCCGGGCACTGGTCTTCCTCCCATCCTTCACAGTTTTCTTTAAAGGATCTGCTACCTTTGGTGTCCTGCTTCGTCCAAGTTTCAGGTCGGCTTTCTCTCCCTTGTAACCATTTTCTTTTCCTTTCATGACCTAAAATAGATGTCAAGTCCCAGTAACCTTAGGAAGGGGAAACCATATAGGAAGGAGGGGTCAGAGGATCTTAACGCCTCACAGAAACGCCTCACAGAAAGGGCCTGCTAAGCCAGCCATCGCTGGTCCGGAGATGTATTCATCTTCAATGGAAGAGGAAGACCTATCCCTCATCCAGTTAGCATACTGTGTCTCGGACGACTTCAAACTAGAGCTATCAGGTCCAAATGCTCGACCCAATGACCAGCCTTCCGATCATCTAGGAGTATACAAGGACACTTGAGGCTAGGCTTAGGTTTCCTTTCCCCTTTTGTTCTTGAGCTTTTCCGTTTTTACGAAATTTCTTTGTGCACCTTGACCCCAAACTGTGTCCGGCAGCACATCATGGGGTTCCAAGTTCTTTGTTTCTTGATCGAGATCCAGCCTACCCTTTCTTTGTTCCGCGCATTCTTTACCATCCAGATACACCCGTATGCCAAGTCACGGTTGTATCTTACTGCCCAAAGGAGGTAGAACCACTAATCGAGGATGCTCCCTCAGCCATTAAAGGATGGAAGGAACGTTTCTTGTTTGTTTCTTGCCCTTCTATAGATGACTGGGATCTGTTGAACTAGGATTGGCTAGAGGTATCCATCTCAGATTCTCCTAAACTGAGTAATGAGAAGAATCTTTTTGCAATTCTCGAGACCTCTAAAATCTCTCGGTTGAAGCTTCTTTTATTATAAGAGTCTCTTTGTAAGGCAGGACTCGGCTCCCTGAAGGTGGCTCTCGGGCTTTAGCCTTTTTCTTGAACTGCTACCTATGTATCTGATTGAGCAATTAATATGTAGGTATGATGCCCGAAGAGCTAGAAGCGTTAAGAGAGTTTGACTCAGAAGAAGAAAAGAAAAGGGAAGGCCTCTTTATCTACTTCTAAGAGGGTTAAATTTGCCAAGCCCGAATCGACAAAGACCCCTCTTGAGCCTGCTCCCGGGGTGGTTGAGGCTGCTCCATAAACCAACATTGTCCCACCTCGGCTTGCCTTGCCTCCAACCATCCCAATCCCCAGGCTATTTTGCTTCCAGTGCCCTGACTCAAGGTGCTAAAAAGGCCACGCCTAGGTCTGAGCCCTCGGTCGATGGTCCGGAAGATGTATTTTCTCAAGATTGGAAGGATGTCCGGGAGGATTTCGAGAGTTCTCTAATCCCAGGAGTAGAACAAGTCCAAAATATGAACTTTCAAGATCTAAGGTGCCGGTGTGTGATGGCTTTTCAGCAGGTATTTTTATGCCAATATTTCACTTTTTTGTCATCCAGTACCGCCTTCTGACGTCTAGTTTGGCAGGTGACCCATTTTATCGCGGGTCTGCTGAATCGGGACTTGGATGGCCAAAAGATCCATGAGCAACAAAAGGAGATGAAGAAAGACGCTGCTGAGGCCCATCAAAATGTTGAGGCTGAGCGTTTAAGGAAGGCGCTCGCCAAATCTGAGTCCAACTTGACCGCGGCAAAGAATAATTTGACCGAGACCAAAATTCAAGGATCGCTGAACCAGTACCGATCAACGACAATATGATATGGTACGGTATGCCTCAAACCAGACCATTCGGGACGGTTTCAAAAATCCAGCCAAGGCCAATATGGTGGTGGCGAGGGTAGATCTGAAGTTGGAGAGGTAGAGGCAGAGATAGTGGCGGCCAGGAAGAAGTTGAAGCAAGAGGTGGTCGCCATAAAGAAATACAAAGGCTCCATGGACTTTGCGGTGGACATGGCCCACGTGGTGGACTTTCGAGCATCGAAGGAGTTTTTCGATGCTTGCATCACCTTCAACCATGAGGCCTTCGCAAAGGATCATGAATTGGGGATGCTTGAGTGCCAGAGCTAGGTTTCTGAGTGTCATCAAGGGCTGGATCTCTCATTCTTGGATGAAGGGGAGTTTGAAGAGGAGTCTTCTGATAAAGTTGCCACCCCGGACGTCCTAGTTGAGGTCGCACCAGTTCCAACTCCGAAGCCGCTCCTGCCGAACCTATTGCCACTGAGCCAATCGCTGCTGAGCCCCTAGCCATGAGTAAAGCCACTCTGTTTGACCCCACCACTATGGCCGAGCCGCTTGCTGCTGCCGATCCCAAGGAGGTTGGGAATTGATCCTTTGTAATTTTTGTTTTTCCTTTCCTAGAGTTGTGAATTCTGGACCATTCTTGTAAGAAGAACCTTATGACTTAATGGAATGAAATTCTTCTTAATTCTTGTATCATTTGCTTTAATTGCCTTCTGATTCACGATGTTGAATTGTCATCGAAAGCACCTGTACTTGCTAAATGCCTTTGCAAGGCTGTCGACTTCAGGCCTATGTTTCGAAATAAGAGACCTAGGCTAGAGCCACAAACAAGAAGGCTATCAATCGAAAGAGAAGGTTGCTGAAGGCGCAAGAGGCACTAAAAAGGGCATATGAAGAAATCGATCACTTGCGCTCGAAGTGTACCAAAAACATCCTTGAGAAAACTGCACTCAAAGAGTCGAAGAAAATGTCGAAAAAGGCTTCTCGAGTGACCTGGGATGCAATCGTTCTGGCGGCTCGTTTGCAGAGCCAGCTTCAATCGGTCCAAGTGATCTCAGGCCTAGAATCAATTATCTCTTCTAGAGAAATGAGGTTGGAGTTTGCCACTTGGATGTCAAAACTCCAAAGTGAGTTACGCTCGGCTTAGGAGAAGATAACCATCCTTGAGCGATCGGCCAAGGAGAAGGGTGTGGCTACGGCTCAGAAGTCAAGACAGCTCCATTGGCTGCCATTCCTTTATCAATTTTACCTCCTCCGGCTATTCTGCCCCTCTTGCCAGGTAGACGATTGCAAATAATTAGTTCCGTAGGTAGACCAGAGCATCCCACAAGGGTGAGTCCTCGACCGAGTGGGTCATTGCATTCAAGGAGGCACCACTTGACTGGCACGGGTGCGTCGGATGATCTTGAAATGGGGTAGCACAGAAGCCAGCTAGTGTCCACTGATCTAGTGAGCAATCTTGATCAGGGAGGCGGTGGCACTCAAAGAACCAAGCATTGTCAAAATCCTGGAGGGAGGACCTTGAGTACAGACTTTGCGGCATATTTGACATTGCCTTTCACTTTAGGTACTGCAATTGTAGGAAATTGGTGCAAATTCTCCACCCATATCTAGATCTCTCTTGCCTGCCCCCCTTTAGAGCAGATCTTGTAGATTCTACATTCAGGTCCTTAGGAAAGAGTGGTACCAATTTTCTCAATTTGTGAACCCTCACGGATCGATACCTACCGAGGACGTGCTTTCAAGAGTTGAAGGGGAGGCACTTGCTGAAGTGGAACTTGCGGACCCTAAAGGGGAAGGGGGCCACTCCATCGGGACAGAGTCTTGGAGTGATCCCAATGACCAACTGCCATCTGGAATGGGCGCCAAAGATTTCGAGGTTAAAAAGGGCTAGCTTTTTGTAAGTGTCTTGTTTTGCTTCCTTTCAATCTTTGAAGTCGTCCTTTTGTAGCCTTTGGGCATCCTTATTGGAAGTAATGAAATCTCTATTTTATTTTTTTTTTTCTATTGCTTGAATTTAAGTAGTTGGATGACCCTTTTTCCTTTCAAGCCAATAGAGAGTTCCCCATGTTGCATGGGACCAAAAGTCCTTGGATGTCGATTCTTAATGGCCAAAAGCGTTAATCGCATTTTCATGTTCTGGCCGACCATGCATCACTCAGTTAGGGCCAATTTGGCACCAATTGCCTTGAGCTTTGCCTATGCACAAACCAGGATCTTGAAGCTAGGAGCATTCTTTGAGAATGATCGAGCGCTATTCGATTACTTGAAGCCAGCGAGCATTGATTGCCTTGTAGCTCTGGCAAAGCGCTACTTGGTCGCTTGGAGTCATGGCATCACAATGCATATATAGATCGATTGTGACTCAATCATTTGAAGACATGGCGTCTGAGCACCTTTGGACAGTGCCTCAATTTCTTCAGCTCCCGAAAATGCCCCAATGCCAGGAGGTGCCACTTGGCACGATATTTGATTTCCAAGGAGCTTCGACCCTTACACGTTTTAAACGGGACGAGTCCTCTGGACACCATTTATGAGAAGATGGGAGTCAATTGCTGCCCCGGTCGCTCCTTCCCTGATACTCATCCCCTGGAAGACGTTTGCCGGACTTTGATTGGACACATGGGCGACGAACCTCCCTTCAAGTCCTTTCTATAAGGACAATTAAGAGGTGGTATATTCTTGTAACTCCTCGTCACCATGCAATTGAGAACGCCCAAGGAGACATTGCGCTCGGCATCCGATGAAGGTGCTTGGATCACGGAGCTTCCTTTTTGGAAGGATGGATTCTCTCTGGGAGAATGGTTCCGTAGATGTCTGGCGCCACCATTTGACCAGCACCATTGCAGCCGGTTGTTAGACTTAATCTTTGGCGCTCTACCTGTATCACTACAACTACAGCCAATTGGCGGACTTAACGTGAAAAAGAGGGCTCGGGTTGCATGCCGCATCATCCAAGCCTTCCTCAGGGAGCACCCATGTCTAAATGTAAAGGCAGATGGGAAGCCCCCACCTCGGGTTGTAGGTAAGAATACCAACTTGAGGACAGATTGGGGGTAGCTTCCCAATTTCCCAGTCGGCATTCTTCGTTTGCCGGTGAGCTTCCTCCGCCCATTGATGGGTTGCTTCGCTGAATGCTGCCTGCCCACCGAAGTTGCCACATGTGCCCTTCATCACACTGGATGTCACTAGGAGCGGGATCACGTCCGCCGCCTCGGTCATCCTTGCATTTACGGTACAGCACCTACTAGTAATCCTATCCCGTGCACTTGAGCGCTTAGGATGCATCTAGAGCTTCCTTCCAGCTTAATAGAAGAATTCAAGAGCTTTGGAGTCCTCCAGTTCTTCAACAAGCAGCCTCGTCGCTTTTCCTATACTTTAGGAAGTCTAGGAAGAAATGTAATTAGCCACGAGGCTATAAATCTATGTAATCCAACTGCAAGGCTGCATGTATGTAGTCCCATTTTATCAATGAAAAACTTCATGTTTTTGTGCCTTTGTTGCTTTTATCCACCGTCTCCTGAAAAGTTGTTCATTTTATATTGTACAACCACATTTTAAACTGTTTAACAGATAATAGTGGTTTGGATGACCAAGCGACACATTCCCGATCGTGATGTTTTCGATCGTTGCATCTTCGATCGACTGATCCCATAGGCTTCCGATCAAAGCACTTCCAAGCGATCGAGTTTATGGGCTTCCGATCGTAACACTTATGATCGGTTGAGCTTATGCTTTCGATTAGCATTCTGCACTTGGAGGCCATTGGATTTCTTGAGGGTTCAACCAATAACAATCGAAAATCTCTGACATCGATCTTTAATAGAGAATTCCTTAAATCGATGGACTCTTAAGCTCCCAGTATGGGATCTTAATCTAACGGGCAACCAGGCTCTTAGCCAAATATTCTAATAAATTTTCAGATCTCATCCAGCCTAAGGAAATCTCGCTCAAGGATCCCTCGAACTCTTTTATTACAAATATAAACAATAAAAAAAACTTTTATTTACTAGAGGGAGCACATTATTGATGATAAATCCATAGATTTGAAGAGTTCCATAATCGAAGTAGAGGAGTTTCATCTAGTTGTCTTAGCTGATAGGTCCCGGGTTACCAAATCCAAGTTGGAGCCGATCCTAACCGTATGTTCAGGATTTCCGTCAACCAAGGATATAGGAATGAGATCCTCGACTGGTTCTCCTCTTTGCTCGGTCAGGTCATCCCAAGCATCGAAGCCTTCAATGGGATAGTCATCGGTGGTCTTCCTCCCTCGGAGCTCGACATTGTAATAATGTCGCGCCAAGCTTTAGTCTCTATGAATTTTTCTGACCCCATATATTATCGAAAATTTAACTTTCAAACAGTAAGTAGACACGGCCGCTCGAAAGGTACTGAGACCTGGTCGTCTAAAGATGCTGTTGTAGGCCGAAGGGGCTCAGATGACCAGGAAGTTCACTTGGATGATGGACCAGAGAGGATAGTTTTCCATTTTTACGGTCAAGGAGATCATCCCCTCTACCAGGATGGCATCTCCTATGAATCCTATCAAGGGGGAGTCAGGGTTAACCGATTGAGGGATATCCCTATTTTCACAAGAATATTAAAGTATAAGACATCGACCAAGCATTCATTGTCAATAAGGATGAGGTGTCCATGATTTTTTATGTTTAATGTCACAACGAATGTATCATTATGAAAAAATACAACTCCCTCATCGTCCTCTTCGATAAAAATTACTAGCATGGTCCGTTTCTTAGTGGGTGGCTCTTCCCTGAGAGGTGCCATCTCCGATGATCATTCTCACTTGTCCTAATAGAAAAGGGTCTCCCCTTTCTGGTGGCAGAGTTAGTTGTGAATGCTCGACTTAATGGGATGATCTTGGTCATTCCCTTTGTTCTCTTGGCCATCGGATAAAACGATTGAGATGACCTTGCTTGATCAGCCCCTCGATCTCATCCCGGAGTTAGAAGCATTCCTTTATATTATGGCCGTGATCTCGATGATATAGACAACTTGTTCGAATTTCTCCTAGCCGATGGTGTTATCAGCTTTCGAGGTTCTGGAATCTGTCTTCTGATCTCCATCAATACTTTTTCTCTTGGAACATTCAATGGGGTATAAGTGTATAACTTTCTACTTGGTGCTGCTGGATGGGTCTCCTTTGGTCAGCAATCTTTGAAGAATCTACTTTTCTTCGATGGGGATCTGGAGCGTGGTCTTACTTTGGGCTTCTGGTCCCTTTGCATCCTTCCACGACCCCCTAATGTAGAGGTGGAAAGGATTTCTTCCAGCATAAAGGCTTCCTCCTTCTAAGCGTACTTCTCAGCTCGAGCTAGCATTCCCACAATCTTTCGGATAGGTTTTGGTCAATGACCATTTAAGATCGTTCTTTTGTAGGCTACTCCCCAAGACTGACATGACAATCGACTGATCCAAGTTGCGGACTTCCAAGGTAGCTACATTAAAGCGGCTCACAAAGGCTTAGATCAGGGCTCCATGAAGAAGCATCATTACTTGAAAGCTTACTAAGTGTTCATGAGGA
The DNA here is from genome assembly GCA_021397845.1 of Areca catechu. NCBI lineage: Eukaryota > Viridiplantae > Streptophyta > Magnoliopsida > Arecales > Arecaceae > Areca > Areca catechu. The sequence continues at coordinate 23,606,825 of CM038046.1, read as the reverse complement.
TTGGTGGTTCCATATAGCTCTCGAGTTATGAAACTTTAAAGTGCCGAGGAAGTGGCACTTGCATGATCCCATCATCGAACGGGGGCTCGTTGCTAAGCTCATCATTCGATGTTGGGGAGAGATTGCAAATAGCCTCGATGTGCTGGTCTAGTTTCTTGAATTTTTGCTCAATCTCAAGATCTTGATCAGTTAGAGCTCCCGATCACCTTTAAGATCGATAGTCTGACCTGGAGTCGTGCTCTGACTGAGGGCTCCAAGGGTATTGTCTCCTTGCTTCCAGACTTCTTAGATGGAGGTGAGGATGGCAAGAGGTCCCTTCAAGATCTTTCAGAGGGATTTGTGACTGCTCTGGTGGTGGAGGCACCACTCCAACTACGAGATATTGTGCCATTAGAAACAACACGGGTGCAGGAAGCACCGGAGGCAATGAGGTGGCACATGGTAGTGCCGATTGAAGTGGAGTCGCCTGAGATGGCACAAGGATGGCATGGATAGCTTGAACGATAGCCACTAAATTTTAGACTTGCATAATGAGTGAATTGAATTGATCCACACCCACCACCAATACTTGTAGTGGTGACAAAATTCCTGTTAATGCAGGATGAGGTGGATCATTCGATGGCCCCTCCACCATCCTTTTTGCTTGCCAGGAAGTTGACCGCTACCAATACTCGCCTCAGGGTTTTTAGCTGAGCCCCTTAGGAACGGTTGGCGAGGCTCGGTAATATACCTTTTAAGCATAGGAGTCGATCGCTGCCGATACTCATCCGAGGGCTTCTGGTTGAGCACCTTAGGGACGGACTTGCATGTGGTCAAAGCAATAAGAAGATCATTACTGAAATTCAGCTAGCTGTATGATTGCAATGACCGACAAGATTTGCTGATATACTTGAACCAATGTCTTTAAATGCTTCTTCCATTTTCCTTTTTCTAAACCTTAAGTTGCCCTTAATTTATTCTTATAATAGATAGGGACATTCAACTCAATTATAGGTAATATGTTATAAATGGTACAAGACCAGATTTAGCATGATCATAAAACTATAGTGTTAAGTTGTCCCTATTGGGAAAAATATCGAGTACATTTTCTTCCAGTTAGGTAGATAATTTGTTCCATTTGAGTTTAAGAACTACTTTCAATAGCTTAACAGGCTAAAAAATCATGTGGTTGAGCTGACAGGCACATCAAAAGATTTTATGTTGTAATTAAAGACAGATGATCTAAGAGCTAACAGAAAAAAAAAGACATACCAATAACAAAGGTAAATGAGTGCAAAATGGAGGATGGTTAAAATTGTATGATTTCGATGGTTTCTTCTCTAAGCTACACTAATTTGTTGAGACATGTTGTGCAGTTTCATGTCATTAATATACTCACTAGAATTTGCACAATAATGTTCCCAGCATTTTCAGATCTTTTAAAAACATTTTCTTGATTAGCTGTTGGATTACTTTGAAGTAATGATATTATATGGATAATCATGACAGTCAGCAAAGATCATAGGGAAAAATAAGTACATAGAGTAAGACCAATTTGAGTCAAGTATGCATTTGTAAAACCTTGACCTAACATATACATTGACACCAGCAGTTCAATTAGAAATAGGGAGCACATAAACAAAGGTATCATGGGAGAAGATAAATTATTCTTTTTTAAAAAAATATGGTGATTCCTGAAAAAATAAACTCAAATCGTCACAGATAAGTAAGAAGATCCAACACACTCAGCTATTTTGTATCACAGTTAGCCTTAACATGGTTCATCCGGATGATGATCACATGTGATTTCTCATAAAAAAACACATGCCCATGCAGATTTCGAGTCAAAGAAGATATAAATGGTTTGAAGAAGTAACACTTATAAATCACACTGAAGCAAAAGGGTGATGATGCCTATAAGTGGTAAAGATTATATTTATATGCTACATCTGATAATGTATTGCAATTTACAAAATGTAGAAGTGTAGGAAGTACCTGGCGTTTTCCTCAACATCATCAATCCTCATTACTTGTTAGTTTCAATTTTGACTCAAGACCAAAAAACTTCAAACCAGAGACCACCAAGCCAGCAGTAATCTTCTTCAAATGCTCATTAAGTAACTCCTCGTAAACAATAAAATTAGCCTCTGAAAGAATCTTGCGATCCCTCATAACTGCAAACACTTTTCTTGCTTCTCCCGAACTTGCATACTTGCAGAAACCATGGATGATAGCACAATATACAATATCTTCCAGAGGATAACCTTCTTCCAGCATCTCATCCAAAATTTCTATGACTTTCTCTGGATTCTTTGATCTGCAGGTGTTAAGAACAGTCAAAGTGTACTTGAATTCCATAGGCCCACTTGTAACATTTCCCAGACAATCCTTAACAAGTGTAAGAGCCGCATTAATTTCCCCAATCCTACATAGCCCTTCCACAAGTGAGCAATAAGCTGCAACACTAGGCATCCAGGACATCTCCTTCATTGAATTAAAACAGGAGCATGCCCCTCTAACATCTCCTTCCTCCACTAAACAAGGAATTATATGACTATATGTACAAGAATCTGGACTAAAGTCCCTTGAATTCTTCATTTCCTCAAACAACAATAATGCCCTCTTTCTCTCCTTAATCTTGTGAAGGCACGTAATAAGAATATTGTAAATTTCAACACTGCAAAACCCTTTTCCTTTCAAAGCTTCAAACACCTCCAAAGCCTTGAATTCCCGTCCTCCCTTCTTTACAAAGAATGTGAAAAAGTTAGAGAGATGATCCATAACCGGCAAACCTAATTTGTCCAACTGATCAACCAGTTGAAAATACTTATCCATCTCATTAGTGTCAGCATAAGAAGCCAGTAATGGATTCACACTCTCAAAGCCTGGGACGAGCCCCTCCTGAACAGCAATTTTGAAGAGCATATAAGCCTTATCCACCCTCCCAATGCCACAGAAACCCTCAATCAATGAATTGTATATCCCCAAATCAGCTCGGTACCCATCCACCACCATCTCCTTCAACAGCTGACAACCCTCCCCAACCTTCCCCTCTGCCACATACCCATCGACCAATGACCCATACACTTCCTGGTCAATCAAAAAACCCTTCCTCTTCATCTCCTGAAACAGCTCGCGAGCCTTCTCCACCTTCCCTGCCTTGCACAGCCCTGAAACTAGAGTCTTGTACGCCATCACATCGGCCTCCACCCTATCCTTTTTCATCTCTTCCCATACCTTCAAGCATCCATCCAAGTTCCCCTCCAAAGCCAGCACCTTTACCATCGCCGTGTATGCAAAAACGTCTGGCCGGCACAGCTCCTGGCGCATTCGGTCCAAAATCTTAAGAAGTCGATCAATTCTCCCAGCCTTGCATAGTCCCTTGGCAAGAATGGTGAAGGTAATTGCCTCCTCCTTGAGACCGTCAGCCCGGAGGTCGTCGTAGACCGAGAGGGCGAGGTCGAGGTGGCCGGTGCGCATCAGTGCGTCCAAAATTCGATTGTACAAGAAAATTCGGGGCTTGACGCCAAATTTACGTCGCATTTTTTGATAGATGTGGAAGACCCGGAGGCCGCGGCCGGCGTCGGCGTGCAACCGGACGAGGATCTCGAGCTGCTTCTCGGAGGGGGGCTTCCCCTGGGAGTCCATGAGCTCCGGGATCTGGTCGGCGACGCGGAAGAGACGGGCGGCGTTGAGAGCGTACGCAAGGGCGTTGTAGGAGGCGAAGGTGTGGCGAAAGCCCTTCTGGCTGCCGGCCCAGTGAAAGAAGCGGGTGGAAATGGCGGGGTCGAGTAGGGGCCGGGCGCGGAGGACCTCGGCTACGAGGTCCGGGGGACGCGGCGGAGCTTGCGGAGATCGGAGAGGACTGGGGGGCTCCAGTGGCTGTGTCGGCGGAGGGAGTCGAGGATGTAGCGGGCGAGGGGGGAGAGGCGGCGGTCGGTGGCTGCGAGGGAGGGGGGAGGTGTCGCCGCCTCGGAGGAGGGGTAATCGGGGTCCCAATCGCGAAAGTCGACGGCCGCAGGGGCGGGGGCGGGGGCGGGGGCGGGGGCGGAGGAGGGGGGGAGGGTTTTGCGGTTGGAGAAGAGGCCGCCGCGGACGACGGGGCGGTTTTGGGAGGGCTTGCGGTGGCCGTAGTAAAAGTAGTACTTCCGGGGGGCGGCGGCGGGGGCAGGGTTTGCGGGCGGCATCTCGGGGTCTTGGACACCGCCGCCGCCGCCTGTCCTCTGGTTCTGTCTGCCTGTCTTAAAAAAAAAATAGTTTAATTTTGATGCGACTGGGGTACGTGATCAGAGATCACCGGGGCGGGCTATTATGGGCCGCCGGTAGGATCTTACCTTTTTCAACTCGAAAGAGTCTTTTTGCACAGCATGCAGCGCAGAAAATTCAAGGTAGTGTGCATGACATTTTTTTTATCGATCCAAATATATTCGTGATAGTATAATAGGATGGTAGCTGAACATAATTAATATTAATTATTATTTAATTTTTATTTAAAATTTTTATTTAGATTAAAATATTTTTTTTTAGTATTTTTTTGCAGGAATATCGTAGATTTGAACTAGGATATCGTAGTTTTGAAATCGTAATGCTATTTCAGGATTTAATTTATATTTTTCTGCAGGGATGTCGTAGATTTTGAATTAGGATGTTGTAGCTTTTGAACTAGGATGTCATATTACTGTTTCAGGATTTAATTTATATTTTTTTGCAGGGATGTCGTAGGTTTTGAACTAGGATGTCGTAACTTTTGAATTAGGGTATCATAATACTATTTCAGATTTTAATTTATATTTTTCTACAGAGATGTTGTCGGTTTTGAACTAGGGTGTTATAGCTTTTGAACTAAGATGTCGTAATACTATTTCAGATTTTAATTGTAGCTTTTGAACTAGGGTGTCGTAATACTGTTTCAGATTTTAATTTATATTTTTCTGCAGGGGTATCGTAGGTTTTGAACTAGGATGTCGTAAAATTGTTTCAGGTTTTAATTTATATTTTTCTGTAGGGATGTTGTAAGTTTGAACTAGGATGTCGTAGCTTTTGAACTAGGATGTCGTAATATTATTTTTTGTCATTTTTGAACCAGGATGTCGTAGGTTTTAAAATAAGATGTCGTAAGTTTTGAACTAGGGTGTCGTAATACTGTTTCAAGTCATTTTTGAACCAGGATGTCGTAGATTTTGAACTGGGATGTCGTAGTTTTTGAACTAGGATGTTATAAGGATATTTTGGTCTGAACGAAAATTTCAATTAATGCTAGTCATCTCAGCTTTTGTCCCATCATGCTACAGTGAATATTTTTGGATCAATAAAAGCGTACGGTGCAGGCCACGCTGCATTTGCACAAAGAATTACTCTTCAACTCTTTACCACTCGGTCAGTTTGCTGTTGGTTGATATGGTATCGAATGCGCTGTGTCTCGATTTCAGCCATCACAAATATGGTTGGAAGGAAACTCTTCTATTGCTGTCTGTTGGATTTCTGCAGTTCACTTACCAAAGGATGCAACCTTAATGTGGATGGATATATTGGAAATGGTTGTTCTTCGTATTCCAGGCATTCCGCATCTGTCGAGAGGGAAACCGGGCTGCAGCGAAAGGCCCTGATGCCGAATTTTGTGTGGATGCTGATTCTATTGTTTCACTAGATTTGGCTTCTAATTCTACCGCTGTATCCAGCATAGATACTAGTCTGGCTTGGAGAGAGATCGGTAGAGGTGAATTTGAAAAGCATTATTGGTGAGTTCAAGTTTAAAGAAGCTTTGGTTAGATTAGTCTACTGATTAAAGGATCTGCCTTATTTGCTCACTTTGTACTTTCGATTCACAGGAACCAGGATGTCAGAATATCAAGATCCTCCTGCATCTCAAGAGTTGTGACAACAGATCTTTATCGAAAGAACTGCATAGAAGCCTTTAAACTAGCTAAATTTGGAGGATTGATATCCATTAGAGGACGAGTCCTTTCTCTGAAAGCTTGCTTGGAGATGGTTACCAACTAAATCTTTTCTTAGTGAAAGAGGGTTGCACCTGACTTGTCCATCCTATGAATATGAAGAAGAAACTTTGAGACATGTTCTTTTCATGTACGAACAGGTTAGACAGGTATGGCATCTTGCAGGACTTTATGGGTTAACTTGCCAGCATGATGATCCAGTGAGAATCTTTCTTGATTTTCTAAGATAGAGTGCTACTGGACAGTGAACTTGGAAAGGAGGAATCTAAACAGCGTACATTGCATACCATATTTAGCTATCTTAGAATAGCCTGGTTTTTGAATCTATGAGATATCCCGTGAGGACTATTTTGGAGTGTGCTTGCATACATGCTTTGGAGATTGCTGAGATCTCGAAACTCACGGAGACCTAGGAACCCCACTTTACTCCGGTAACGACCTAACGAGTATTTATTTTCTGGGAGCCCCCATCTCTACAGTTGTTTTGGTAATCTGGTTCGATATAAATAATTGCCGGTTCATCAGTTGGATCGATTTATATGTGTTGCTCAGTTGCTGAGGGGGGGTAAATTGGGACTCTAAAAATTTAAATCTAAGCTTGATAATACAAGTTACAAACTATAAAAGACAAGATATACAATTCAATTTAACAAGGTACTGTGATTTAAGTGCAATGCTTTAAAGTAATAGTGCAGCAAAAATTAAAAGCAATAAGCAAAGTGTAAAGAGCAAGGAGGGAGAGAACAATCAATCACGAACACAATAATCTATAGTGGTTCGGTACCAACAATGCACCTACATCCACTCCCCAAGATCCCATTGAGAATTCACTATAATCCAACGATTACAGCCAATTAGTTTTTCGGGCTCACTAATCAAAACCCGACTTGTTTTACAAGGCTTACAAGTCACAACCTCACTTGGTTTTACGGACTAACCAAGAACCTAATTGGTTTTCACAAGGCTAACCAAAAACCTCCCTTGGTTTTCCGGGCTAACTAAGAACCTTAGTGATTTTGCGGGCTAACCACCAACCTAATTGGTTTTTAAGGCTTACTAATAACCTCACTTGGTTTTCTAATAGGCTAACCAATAACCTTTACAAGATATAAGATGGAGAAATAAAGAACCAATGTAAGCTTTCAATAATAAAGCAAATAAGTCGATGTAGCTCGATGTAGTGTTGCTTTGCTCTTGTTGAAGCATTTTGAATCCCAAGTAAGAATGATCTTCAATGCACTTGATAGCTTTGAATGCTTGGAAGGCTTCCTTTTGCTTGAGAGTGGTTGAGCTTTGAATGAATAGGAGTTAAGGCTCTTCTCTCTTCTTTTCTATCTAAACTTTTTAAGGATATTCAATACTTTTTTTTTGAATAGTTGAATAGTTGTTGTCTTGATTTGATTTGGAGCCTTTATATACCTTTCCAAGCCCCCAAAACCAAAATCTAGCCATTATACTTGAAAAAATAGCCGTTGGAGGGCATTTGGGCAAATTTCGTGCTTGAAAAAACTAGCCATTACTGTTGTCAGAACTCCATGTGTTGACACTTTCTCTTCGTGTGTCGACACATTAGGTTGACACATGTACTTCTTGAGTCGACACAAGTTCAAAGTGTTCCATTCAGATTCTCTAAAAAAATCAGCTGAGTCGACACATTCTCAGTTAAGTCGACACATCGAGTCGACACGTTGCATCCATGTATCGACACATCAACTGTTCCTTCAACTTCTGCAAGTTCTGTGGCTTGAAAGTCTCAGGCGATGTATTGATCCATGTGTTGACACCTTGAGTCGATACATAAGGTCCATGTGTCGACACATCAACTGTGCCATTTGAAATATTGGTGCGTACCGGCATGAGTCGACACATCATCTTCATGTGTCGATACATTATGTCATATGTCGATACCTTGAGTCGACATATCATTGAAAAAGTGCAGAAATTACTGAACTTGTGCTGGAACATGTTTCCATTTGTCTTAGTCATCCATTCAACCATTTCTTTGAGTGTCCAAGTCTTGTTTTGTGCAATCATTCCATTCAAACTTGGTTCTTCAACATAATTGGGCTTCTTCAAATTTTGTGAGCATCATTTCAATAAAGACACACTTAAAGCAAACCATTAGTCCTCAATTTATACTTAACTGTTTTGCTTATCATCAAAATCAATTAGTGGAGTCAACAATTTGGACCCATCAACCAAATCAGTGCACCTAAAGATGATGTTTTCTTAATTTAACAAGAGCTACAATCTATCTTAATAAAACGAATATATTATTACTTCATTAATATATTACTATTTCATTCGACTTCATGTCTTTAGCCTGGTCTGAAGAAGACATTTCTGGAATATATTACTATTTCATTTGGCTTGATGTCTTCAGCTTGGTCCGAAGAAGTCACTTATGGAATATATTACTATTTTATTCGGCTTCATGTCTTCAGCTTGGTCCGAAGAGGACACTTCTGGAATGTATTGTTTATCCCTTTGGCTCCATGGTAAGCAGTTCTTTATTTTTTGGTTCACTCCGAGGGAGATAAATCCAAAGCATATAGCTAGCATGTCTTCAGACCATTCCAAGGAAGACAATCCGAAGAGGTAGTTAGACTCTTTTCGGATCTCCTCTAAATAGAGTGTATCTGAAGCATGTGAACGATCTTTCAACCTAAAACAGTTGAAGGTTGTTCTGGTTGTTATAACCACCCACATGGTCGATAGCTCCGGCTTCGATAACCATGGAATAACTAATTTTCGACCGCCACTACTTACTGTTATGAGAAAGTTACATTAACTAATTTTTATAACCGTAAGTAGTTACACTCATACCTATAAATATTGGTAAGAGGGGACACTTGAGGTAAGCCAACTCCAAGCAAGTTAGAGCCAGTCTACAACTAGCTCTTTCAATGCCACTCCACTCATTTCCCCTTTCCATTTTTCACTTCATTCTACTCTCAAGTTTTCCATTCTGCTGCCTAAATTCTTGCTGACTTTGGTATCAGAGTATCCCCCACCGGAGAAATTCCGGTCAGGGGATTTATTTTACAGGCTTTCATCGAAGGTGAACCAGAAGGCAGGTTGCTCTATCCGGTCTGTAGAGATTTAGCATCAACAGATTGGCATGCTAGGAAGGGGACAATTTCCTTTGGTTAAGGAGAACCTTAAAAAAATAAGAATGGTGAAAGGAAAGGTCCAGAATGCTTCTATAAGCAGGGAACACCCTGCTCCTCAGGTGAATAACCCTCCAATGAAAAATGATATGTCACCTCCTATGTTGATTGTGGGGCAACAGCAATTCGAGGCCCTTATGAATCGAATCGATACCTTGACAATCTTAGTCCAGACTCTTCAAGAAACTACCGTTCAGAGGCTGTGCCCTCCAGGCACATCTCAACCCAATCATCAAGCTAGGGGAAGGGAAGATTGGCACCGGGAATCCACCCCGTGTTCTTCACAAATCCAGTTTTCTCATAAGCATTATAGCTCCCAACCAAGCAGGCATATGGAGGATCATCCTGGCAAAAAAAGAACCAGATGTTCCCTTTTTGTTTCTTCTGGAGATTCTACACTTGAAGGAGTCAGGCAAAGAGAAATGAACTTCGATTATGAAGAGAAGTTCAAGTTATTGGAGTCACAGATAGCCAGGCTCGCTGATCAAAGAAGAGGTGACGAAGTTATAACTTTTAATTCACAACCTCCTTTCTTCAATTGAATTATGGCCGAGTTATTCCTCGGTATTTTAAGATTCCTCAATTGGAGACTTACGATGGAACTATCGATCCTCTTGATCATTTGGAAAGTTACAAAGCTCATATGATGGTACAAGAGGCATCCAATGCATTATATTGCCTCGCCTTCCCTGCTACCTTAAGGAAAGTCGCTCAAATATGGTATTCGAGTATACAATCAGGCATAATTCATTCTTTTGCTGAGTTGGAGCAGCTGTTTATTTCATATTTCAGAACATATCAAAAGATGCCGTGCAATACAAATAATTTGTTCTTCCTTCAACAAAATGAAGGAGAAAGTCTTAAAGAATTTGTTATTCGATTCAATTCGGTCACTCTGGAGATCCCAGATCTCAATGAGCATGTAGCCATGTCAGCCCTGAAGAAAGGTCTCAGATCGTCCAGATTCACTTTCTCTCTGGATAAAAGGTTCCCCACGAGCTATGCCGAACTATGGCAAGAGCTCAGAAATATGCTGCCACTGAAGAGCAAGCCGCGAGTCATCGACTCATCGAAAGGAGACACCCTTCCAAGAAAAAGAGCATCAAAGGATCAAATGTACCCACATCTTCTAACAATGCATCAGTTCCCAGAAATAGTCCCAAGTCCAAGCAACAGGGCACTCGATTCGACTCCTACACTCCCCTCAACCTCCCAGAGAGAAGATTCTATTGGAGATAGAAAAAGAAAACTACTTACAAAGGCCACGTCCTTTGAGAACCTCCGCTAAAGTGAGAGACAAGAATAAATATTGCTGATTCCATTGGGACCACGGCCATAATATCGAGGAATGTTTTCAACTTCGAGATGCTATTGAAAACCTAATCAAAAGAGGGTATCTAGGGGAAGTATGTTAGCTGTCCAGAGCCTTAAGCCGAAGCAACTGCCCTTCAAAGAGCTACCGATGAAGCCGAACTGCCTCACCAAAGACCGACCGATGGGAGGGTTGGCATGCTTCATCGATCAATCGGCTGGAGGAATGAAGTTGAAGAAGATAACCCCAAGAGACTTAAAGGCAAAAACTCCATTAGCTTCTCAGATGAGGATCTCCAAGGAGTTCAACTCCCACATGATGACCTTGTTGTGGTTTCAGCTGTAATTGTAAAATATGATGTAAGAAAAATTCTGATAGATAGTGAAAATTCTGTCGATGTTTTACTGTATGATGCATTTCTTAGAATGGGCTTATTTAGAAGTGAGCTGCAAAGGTCTCCTATTCCTTTGACTGGATTCGGAGGAAATCAAGTTGGAGTTGAAGGAGAAGTAGTTTTACCCATAACTCTTGGCACTGAACCACACCAAAAGACGCTTCCCATCAACTTCATAGTAGTACAAACACCTTCATCTTATAATGTAATTTTGGGATAGCCTACTTTAAATAAATTATGAGCCATAGTATCGACCTACCACCTTTTGGTACGATTTCCCACCAGACATGGCATCGGAGAAATGAAAGGGGATTAAAGGGTTGCTCGTTAATGCCTCATGATCCAGGATAAATAATCGACCAATCTCTTAACACTTGATTAGTTAGATCCAAGAGACAGAACTGAAGACTGTAAAGAACCAATGGAAAAGACCCTCTCCGTGCCTTTGTCCGAAGATGTCCCGACGAAATTTATACAAATTGGCAGTTTGTTAGATGATGAGACTAAAGCAAGGCTGATTAGCTTTCTCCGAAGTAATGCCGATATTTTTGCTTGGGCAGCTCGGATATGCCCAGAATTTTATCTGAAATAATTACACACCGGTTGGAAGTAACCCCCAATTATAAGCTTGTTCGGTAGAAGAAGAGAAATTTAGCTCCGGAGAGACAGAGGGTTATTGACAAAGAAGTCAGCAAACTTCTTGAAGCCAAATTTATAAGGGAAGTACAATATCCAGATTGGTGGCCAATGTTGTGATGGTGAAGAAGTCTAATGACAAGTGGAGGATCTGCATTGATTATACGGATCTTGATAAGGCTTACCAAAAAAATAGCTTCCCTTTACCGAAGATAGATCAGTTAGTTGATGCTACTGCTGGTCAACAGCTGCTGAGCTTTATGGATGCTTTCTCAGGATATAACTAAATACAAATGGATCCAAAAGATGAAGAAAAAATCATTTTTATCATAGAAAAAGGGCTTTATTGTTATAAAGTGATGCCATTTGGGTTAAAAAATGCCGAAGCAACTTTTCAAAGATTAATCAACAAAGTGTTCAAGAATCAGATAGGGAGAAATATGAAAGCTTATGTTGATGATATGATTATGAAAAGTCTTCATAAGTCCGACCACATTGAAGATTTAAGAGAGTCCTTTAATGCACTAAGACGCCATCAGATGAAGCTAAATCCGACTAAGTACATTTTTGGTATGACCTCAGGAAAGTTCTTTGGATTTTTAGTTACCAAGGAATTAAAGTTAATTCAGAAAAGACTCAAGATATTCGGATCATGAGACATCCCTCTTGCAAGAAAGAAGTACAGCGACTGACAAGAAGAATCGCTTCTCTAAGTCATTTTATTTCCTAATCAGCAGAAAGATGCATTCCTTTTTTCAAAGTTCTCCGTCAAACTCAAAGATTTGAATGGTTAAATGATTGCAAGCTTGCTTTTGATAAATTGAAAGAATACTTGGAAAACCTTCTTTTACTTTCTACACCTTGTGAAGGGGAAACTCTTTATTTGTACCTTTCTATCTCGGATGAAGTGGTTAGTTTAGTACTTGCTCAAAAAGATGCCGCCTACTTGTAGAAGCCGATCTACTATACAAGTAAAGTATTGCATGAGATGAAAGTACGATATCCTAGAATATAAAAATTCATTTTCTCCTTGGTTGTTTCAACGAAGCGCTTGCGACCCTATTTGCAAGCTCACACCATTATAGTTTTGATGGATTAGCCCCTGAAGGTCATTCTGCGCTGCCCTGACACTTCAGGAAGGATAGCTAAATGAGTCGTTAAGTTAGAAAGTTTGACATTGACTTTCAACCTGGATTAGCAATGAAAGTGCAAGTCTTGGCTGATTTTATAGTCGAATGCACTTGGGGATCAGATGAGAGTCAATTAAGGACCGAAGAGGAAGAGGCCATCGAAGAAGATCCGGAATTCATATGGATGCTTCATGTGGATGGCACCTCCAATGCCAATGGCTGTGGAGCTGGTCTCATTTTGGCTAGTTTGAATGGTCAAGTCATAGAATATGCTCTTCGTTTTTTTTTTCAAGCTTCGAATAATCAGGCAGAGTATGAAGCTCTCATTCCTGGACTCAAAATTGCTCAGAAATTAGAGATTAAAAAAATTAAAATCTTTTCAGCTTCATAATTGGTGGTGAATCAAGTAAAAGTTGAATTCGAAGCTCGGAATCCCATCATGATTCAGTATTTAGAGAAGGTGCAAAGCCTAATATCCTAACTGAAATATTTTGAAATTGTTCACATGCCCTGAATAGAAAATTCTCGGGCCGATACTCTTTTACGTCTTGCAACCACTGTCCCAGACTCCCTTGGCCGAACATATGTGGAATATCTTGAAGATCCCAGCATATTTGAATCCATAGTGGAAATATATTCGATCGAACATGAGCCCTCATGGATGGATCCTGATGTGGTGAGATCGCTGACGTGTGATTCGTGTCGGGTTCCATGTCGGAGAAAGCCGCCACATTGGACATCTCACCTCGGACTCCTCCACCAGGCTGGCTCCCGCGAGGTCGAATCGCCTAGGTCGGAGTCGAGCTCCACCCTCCTCCGCCAAGCAGGCTCCCACGAGGTCGAACCACCTAGGCCGGAGTCGAGCTCCGCCCTCCTCCACCGAACTAGCTCTCGTGAGGTCGAACCGCCTAGGCCGGAGTCAAGCTCCGCCCTCCTTCGCCAGGTTGGTTCCTGCAAGGTCGAACCGCCTAGACCGGAGTCGAGCTCCACCCTCCTCCGCCAGGATGGCTCCCGCGAGGTTGAACTGCCTAGGCTGGAGTCAAGCTCCACCCTCCTCCGCCAGGTTGACCCCCGCAAGGTCGAGACACCTGGGCTAGAGTCGAGCTCCACCTCTCCAGGTCGGTCTCCACCTCGGACGAAGGTGCCAGTGACCAAAGGACGTCGCCACCTCCCCCGAACGGCGGCGAGCCACCCGAGCACCACGAAGGGGCTCCCGCCAGTCCGTAATAAATGCCCCAACTGCCACTTACACCAAAAAGGGAGAGGCTCCCCGATAGAGGGACCGCGCTCTGCACTGATCATCTGCACTACCCGAAAATAGAAGTAACCAGGAGATTTGAATCCCCAGGGACGGCGGCTCCCTAATCGAGGCCCTACCAAATTCTCCAGAATGGAGCGACCGGAAGGAATATCAGCATGCATGGAAGGTTCTCTATCATGAACTAGGAAAGTCGTCCAGCACATGGCATGAAACACCACCGCACGCGCCCACTAGCGAGGGAAAGATCCCGAGGCAGGTACCTGACAACTACCATGGCTTAAAAAGAGCTATCCACAGTCTCAAGGAAGGTAAGCCAATCCAAGAGGGAGGAAAAAGACGGCGCACGATAGAAAAAAAGAGAGGACTGAGGACTCCAGGCTACCAGAGATCCGCGAGAAGGATCACACGGACACAGCCACTCGCTCCAATCCTCTCAAGCCATTACCTCTCCCACTTCACTCTCGTCTTACTCTCACTCATTAGTATATTACTCACTCCTCCTAGCGTGGAGTCCATCTCAGGGGCTCTATCAGGAGGATCTATTCTCCTGGATCGTTACTGACTTGAGCATCAGAGTGCCCCCACCGGGATCACCGGCCCGGGTCTTCTCTGTTTTGCAGGTCCTGACGAGCAGGTCAATTCCGAAGTGACAAGGTGAGATCCAAAGCTGACTCCAGCTACAGTCCATGACGATCTAAGCGGTAACAGATTGGCACACCAGGTAGGGGGGAGTAGGATGCATTTTGATCCAACCTAGTCCTCCTGCAAGTAGCCCACCGGAAGAATGGTGATGACACGAGCAAGAGAAGCCTCCACCAGCTGTGCGGGAGATCCCCCTTCCCGTGGGGACCCGCACAGTCCAGAAGGGGGCCCCCCGCTCTAGCTCAACCATCTCTGGTGGATGCTCAGCTAGCCGTACTGGCCCAGCAGATGCAGATTCTTACTATAGTGATGCGCCAGCTCCAGCACCAACATCGATCCTTGGCTATCCACCAGCAGCCTAGGACTCTCGTGGCCCATGCCGCAGCATCTCGCAATAGCCTACGTTCCTTCTAAGGAAGGCCTTCATAGCCGCGGGTTACCACTGATCATCGAGATAGTCACTAGACCCCGGTGAAGAGGCAGCATGCCAGATTTGCCGATCGGGAGAGCTGGTCCCCAACCCTCGAGCAGGTAACAGCTAGGCACCGCTGAGGTCGAAAAGGTAAGATTCCACATCATACGCCTCACATGTCACCTTCTTCGGCTCCATCAGCCTCCATAGAAGGTTCAACTGATGAGGCTATCAGGCGCATGGCTGAGAAGTGCTTGGAGGAACAGGAGTGCAAGCTAGCGGAGTTATCCCGCCGATTTGCAAATCTACAGGGCTCCACCGACGAGCCAGCGGGCTATGATGCCCATCTCCCCTTCTCTCGAGAAGTCCAAGAGGAGCCGGTTCCGCATGCCACAGGTGAATCCTTACGACGGGACCACCGATCCCCTGGATCATCTTGAGAGCTACAAGGCCCTCATGAGAGTCCAAGGGACAATTGACGCTCTTCTCTGCGTCGCCTTTCCTGCTACTCTCCGGAAGGCAGCTCGGGTATGGTTCACCTGCCTACAGCCCGAGAGCATCAATTGTTTTGCTCAGTTGGAGCGAAAGTTCATGGCTCACTTCGATGCCTGCCGGAAGGTACCATGAGAGGCGGATAGCCTCTTCTCCATCAGGCAGCAAGACCATGAGCTCCTACGGGACTACGTGGCCCGTTTCAAGGTTGCTATGCTTGAGATCTATAACCTTGATGAGCCAGTCGCTATGCTGGCACTTAAGAGAGGGCTTAGGACTTCTCGCTTGACTTACTCTCTTGACAAGAAACCCCCTAAAAATTACTTCGAGCTCCTTCTTTGAGTCCAGAAGTACATCCGCGTTGATTAGGTGGATCTCACAAGGAGGGAGCTGGACATAAGGCCTTTGAAGAAGCTGCCCCCAGGGAGACCTCTGGGGCGCAGAAACCCGGACCAGTCGCACCAAACTTCCACCAAAGATTGAAGCCGAGAAGAGACCCCATCCCAGAAGAGAGTTATACTCATCTCCTCGCCCCAAGGACGAAAATCCTTATGGAGATCGAGGGTGAGCGCTATCTAAAGCGCCAACCTCCACTGAGGCCATCCACCGGTCGTGATAGGACGAAGTACTATCAATTCCACTGCGACCACGACCACGACACCGAGGACTGTTGGCACCTCAAGAGGGAGATCGAAGAACTCATCTAGAGGAGCTACCTCGAAAGATTCGTGGGAGGTAGACCCCCTGTGAAACCTCAAGCGCTCGCTGCTCTGCCTCCAGTCCCTGCAGTTGATAACCGTCCTATCGAGAAGCCGGTGGGGATGATATGCTGGGAAGTCGAGTGCATTTCCGAGAAGGCCCAGGGTGGGGAAAGTTTTGAGAATGTACTTCCATTTACGAGGGAAGGGGGGTTGAAAATAAAAATGTAAACAATGATGCCGTGGTCGTCGAGATGACGATCGCAGGCATCCTGTAAAACGCATCATGGTTAATGGTGGAAGCTCCACCGATGTACTTTTTTACGATGCTTTCTCCAGTATGAACCTATCCTCTGCTCAGCTCAGACCTGTGCACACACCCCTCGTCGGTTTCACAGGTGACTCTGTAAAGGTCGAGAGGGAGATCACTCTCCCTATTACTGCTGGGATGCCATCTCGGTAGAGTACCGTAATGATGAACTTCATAGTTGTAAGGCTTCCCTCTGCCTATAACGTGATCCTTAGCTGACCCGGGCTCAACCTGCTCGATGCGGTCATTTCCATAAAGTGGATGTTGGTGCAATTTCCAACTCCCTATGATGTCGGGGAGATGAGGGGGGCACCTCGACTAATTCAACATTGCCTCCAAACCGTCCTCAGGGCCAAGGCTACCGAGGACGACCCCAGCACTGACGACCTCGACCAAAGGGTGTAGGACCCCAGAGGTGGCCCGGTCAAGCACCTGTTGTCATATCCTCTCGTGACTGACTCGGCAAAGATGGTGCAAATAGGGGCGCAACTGCAAGATGATGAGCGAGTCCACCTACTGGAATTTCTCCGGGCAAATGCCGATGTGTTCGCTTGGACGACTGCCGACATGCCTGGGATCCCGCTTGAGATCATAATCCACAAGCTGAGCATCGACCCAAAGTATCGTCCCGTCCGGCAGAAGAAAAGGAGTTTCGTCCCAGAGAGGCAACATGCCATCAACGAGGATATAGACAAACTCCTCACAGCCGGTTTTGTTCGAGAAGTGCAATATCTGAGCTAGCTAGCGAACATGGTCATGGTGAAGAAGAATAATAGAAAGTGGAGGATCTGTGTAGATTACACCAACCTCAACCGAGCCTGTCCAAATGATAGCTTCCTCCTGTCAAAAATTGACCAGTTAGTTGATGCCACCTCGGGGAACCATTTGCTCTCCTTCATGGATGCATTCTCCGGATATAACCAAATCCAGATGCACTCGGAAGACGAGGAGCACACTGCCTTCATCATCGACCGGGGGATGTACTGCTATCGGGTGATGCCGTTTGGCTTGAAGAATGCCGGCGCCACATACCAGCGACTGGTCAATCGGGTCTTCAAGGACTAGGTTGGCAGGAACATGCAATGTATGTGGATGGCAAGCTTGTCATGAGCAAGCTGAGCTCGGACCACGTCGTCGACCTCACAGAGGCCTTCCACAACCTTCGAGAGCACAAGTTGAAGCTGAATTCGGTGAAGTGTGCCTTTGGCATGGCAGCAGGGAGGTTCCTTGGATTCATGGTGACCCAGAGAGGAATCGCGGCAAACCCGAAGAAGCAGGTGCAATGCCTGACGGGTCGCATTGCTGCACTGAGCCGATTCATCTCGAGGTCGGCGAATCGTTGCCTTTCTTTCTTCAAGGTGCTACGCAAGATGAACAACTTTACTTGGACAGAGAAGTGCAAGACAGCCTTTGAGGAGCTCAAAGACTTCTTGGCATCCCCACCATTGCTCTCCAGGCCGGAGGCAGGAGAGGAGCTCCTACTGTACTTGGCGGTCTCTCTTGGAGTCGTCAGCTCGGTACTCGTTCGTATGGATCAAGATGGATGCCAGAAATTGGTGTACTACACCAGTAAGATCATCCAGGATGCTGAGATCAGGTACACCCGATCTAAAAAACTCATTTTTGCTCTTATCATGTCTGCTCAGTATCTCAGGTCATACTTCCAAGCGCATCTAATCATGGTCTTGACGGACCAGCCCTTGAGGGTTGTGCTCAGTCGTCATGATACATCCGGATGTTTGGCCAAGTAGGCGCTAAAGCTAAGCGAGTTTGACATCGCGTACCGACCAAGGTCGTCCCATAAGGCCCAGGTACTGGCTGACTTCGTGATCGAGTGCACAGGACTCGTTGAAGAGCCAGAGCAGACGACCCCGGTGCACCATGTGGAGTCCGGAGCTAGAGAGGAGTCTTGGATCCTCTATGTCGACGGCGCGTCCAACGCAGGCGGAAGCGGAGCAGGTCTCATCCTCGTCAACAGCGATGGTGTTTTAGCCGAATGCGCACTCCGTTTCAAATTCGTCACCACGAATAACCAGGCAGAGCACGAGGCACTCCTGACAGGCCTCAAGTCTCCCGCGAGCTGGGTGTGCGAAGCCTGAAAGTCTTCACCGACCCCAACTGGTGGTCGGACAAGTTTTCGGGGAGTACGAAGCCAAAGATCCCTAGATGATGAAGTACCTTGAGCGGGTCCGCTCGAGCACAGCAAGTTTCCGGCGCTTCAACATTTCTCACATCTCCCATGGAGAGAATGCTCGCACCGACACGCTGTCAAGACTCGTGACCTGTCGGACTCATCACTAGGGCGAGCCCACATTGAGTACCTCGAAAGTCCAAGCAGCGAAGCTCCTGCAGAGGTACAGCAAGTCATCCTGGAGCCGAGCTGGATGGATAGGTACATCAGATATATCACCGAAGGCATCCTGTCGAAAGACCGCATAGAGGCCGACCTTTTCAAGAAGAAGGCATCACGATTCGTCCTGATGGAAGGGCAACTCTACCGCCGATCCTACTCCTATCCACTCTTAAAATGCTTAAGACCCGCAAAGACAACCTTTGTGCTCCAAGAGATACACGAAGGCCTTTGTGGGAATCACGTCGGAGAGAGGACACTTGCGTACAAGGCCCTCCGACAGGGATACTACTGGGAGACCATGAGAGAGGACGTCGCTGATTTCGTGAAGAGGTGTGATCGGTGCCAGTGCCACACCCACGTACAGCGTCAACCAGCAGCTCCACTCTCCCAGCTCTTTGCCCCATGGCCCTTCGCCCAATGGGGGATGGATATCCTGGTTCCATTTTCACCTGCGTCTGGGCAACGAAAGTTTCTCATAGTGGCCATTGACTACTTCACCAAGTGGATAAAGGCAGAGCCACTAGCACGGATCACAGAGGTCAAGGTCTGTCAGGTCTGTCAGTTCTTCTGGAAGTCGATCATCTGCTGCTTTGGGCTTCCACATAGCATCATCACCGACAACTGGCGGCAATTCAGCAATCGGGGGTTCGAAGAATTCTGTGCTGAGCTCGGGATCCGGCATCGTTTCACCTCGGTGGCTCATCCCCAGACTAACGAGGAGGCCGAGGTGACCAATCGGACCATCCTCCAAGGACTTAGAACCAGATTGGAGCCCAGTTCTCCGGCACCGAAGCCCGAAGCCCAACTCTCTGGCACCAAATCCCAGAGCCCAGCTCTCCGGCACCGAATCCTGGAGCCCAGCTCTCCGGCACCGAAGCTCGGAGCCCAGCTCTCCGGCACCGAAGCATGGAGCCCAGCTCTCCGGCACTCGAAGCATGGAGCCCAGTTCTCCGGCACCGAAGCCTGAAGCCTAGCTCTCCGGCACTCGAGCAACGAGTCCAGCTCTCCGGCACCAAAGCCCGGAGCCCAGCTCTCCGGCACCAAAGCCCGGAGCCTGGCTCTCCGGCGTCGAAGCCCGGAGCCCAACTCTCTGGCACTCAAGCCCAGAGTCCAGCTCTCCAGCACCAAAGCCCGGAGCTCAGCTCTTCGGCACCAAAGCCCGGATCCCACGCTCTACAGCACTCAAGCTCGGAGCCTAGCTCTCCGGCACTTAAGCCTGGATCCCACACTCTCTGGCACTCAAGCCTGGAGCCTAGTTTTCCAGCATTCAAGCCCGGATCCCATGCTCTCTGGCACCAAAGCTCGGAGCCCAGTTCTTCGGCACCAAAGCCCGGATCCCATGACCTCCAGCACTCAAGCCCGGAACCCAGCTCTTCGGCACTCAAGCCCGGAGCCCAGCTCTTCGGCACTCAAGCCCAGAAACTCCTAAAGCCCGGCACCTTGCAGACACTTGACGGGATCAACAAATTCAACCCCCGAGCTCAGCCTTGCAACGCACGCTCGAAGCTGGTCCAAGCCAAGGTCCAATAGACCTCTTCAAGCAAAGGCTCGGAGTCCTGCGATCACCTCGCCCGTGAAGTGGGCATGGCCCAGCAAGCAAAGAAATTCCTTCCAAGCTGCCCAGGCAATTGAGAAAAGAGGGAGGCAGGATCGATAAAGTGCAAAAAAGAAAGGAAAGAAGAACACAAGTCGAAGTGACCGAAAGTGGATTTCATTGACACTTGTAGAAGTTCTTACATATATCCTGAGCTTCGACATGTCAGCTAGCCCAGGTCAGAGGAAAAAGGAAAAGAAAAATTATAAAGCCCCCTGAACTATCTGATCGGTGCCTTCCCGGCATGGTGCTCAAAAGGGGCACCACCTTATGGAGCTTTCGGTGGTGGGGCTTCGGCTTCAGCTGCTCCCGCCGGCATAGCTGGGCAAATGACGGTAGTCGGTTTGTCCGCCTCGCCTAAGTCAGGGACGAAATCGGGTCCGTCGAGCCCGGAAGCCTCAGTCGGCTGGCGTGTTTGTCTGGGATGAACTCTTGCACCTGGGACTTGCAATAAATGAAGCCCTGAATGAATGAGTTCGTCGCCGCCTCCTTGAATTCGAGCTTGAACTCTAGGGAGGCCTTGTATTTTGCCACCGCCTCGGCAGCCCCTTCCTTGGCTGACTTTGCCTGCTGAACCGCGTCGGCGGCCTTCTTCTTCATGGCCTCCGTCGAGCTAACCACCGCGGCAGTCTTCTCCTCCGCATCTGCGGCCCTCTTCTTGGCGGCGGCAGCCTTCTTGTCGACGGTAGTGGCCCGATCCTTCGCCACCTCTAACTCTACCAGGAGAGACTGGGCCCGTCCCTTCTCCCTGGCTGCTTCCGCATCAAGCTCCTTCAGCCTGACCTCCTTGGCCCTGAGCTCTTCAGACTTGCCGTTGGTCTAGTTTCTCTCCTACTCCAGGGACTCCTCGAGGTCTTTGATCTACCTCTTGGCTTTGGCGACCTTGCATCAGAGCTCCTTGATCTTTAAGGAAGCCTCCTAGGCATCATTGTTCCTCCATTTCACCTCCTCCTTCAAGGACTCGAGCTCCGCTCCCTGCAGCCTGTCCCTCTTGGCCCAGGCTTGGCAGAAGTCCCTGATAAGGAGGAGCTCAGCATCGAAATGCACCAAAGAAAGTGTCAGTAGTCCCGAAGGCAAGGAGAAAAAGGCAAGGCGAAGCCAAATAAAGGAGCACTTTCTGAGAAGAGCTGGGCGAAGGTGCTCTCGATGGCATCGTCGAGAAGCTTCCTAGCCTTGTCTCGCCGATCGCATGACTAGACGACGAAGTCGATCATGCGCTTGGCAAGCTTCTGGTCCCGGACTAGGGAAATGTTTGGCGCCAGCTTAAAGGGGACCCGTTGGTAGTCCCTCTCCCCCCTGCCCACCGTTGACGCGTAATCTTCAGCCATCCTAGTCGGAGAAGCATCTGGGGTGCGCTGGGGAATCGGTGCCACTCCAGATGACGCACCCATTGGTTCAACTCTTTCCAGCATTCCCTCCTCCTCGACCTCGATGACCTCCAAGGGAGGGGGTGCCATCATGGCCGCGGCTGTGGTGGACCTAGCCCGGACAATGAACTCGGGCTCTTAGGTCGGGAGCGGGTCGGCCCGCCTCGGCACCTCCGGAGCGGGCTTGACAATCCTCCTGCTTGGCTCGGGAGCAGGCTCGGTCGCCCTTCTGCTCCGCCCGGGGTTGGGCACTACCCTTCTTGGCTAGGCTGGCGCGACAAGAGCATTCCCCATGTCGCCTTCGACACAGGCCCTCTTTGGGGAGGGTTTGCTGGCCTCCTTCGACACACCCCTCTCTCGGGAGAAGGTGAGGAGATCATCCAGAGCGAACTTCATGCATGCATAAGAAGAAGATGTTAGTCCTGAACTCGAAAAATATGAGAGGAGGCATAGAGATACAGTGCTCGAGCTGAACTCATCTAACTGCTGAATTGGGCTGGCTTCGACTTCGAAGAGGTTCTGCTATGACAACAGAACCTCCAGGGAGGGGACCTGGTTGGCACGGAGCTGGTCGTACACCTTCTGATCAGCCGAGTCGACCGTAGAGTTTCGGTTGGGAGACCGATTCGAGTCGCTTGAAACCCAGTCGACCCCCTTGATCGAGGTGAAGAAATATTTTCTCTCCCACCCTTTGTTGGAAGAGGGGAGCTCAAATTTTTTGCCCTTCAGGCGAGAAGAAATAGACCACCACCCCTCCTCGGTAGGGTGGTGATTCAGGATAAAGAAAACCTTGAACAAGAAAAAATGGGCAACGATCCCGTGAAAGTGACAAAAACTACAAAGCAGAAAATGGTTCTTATGGCATTGAGGACAAGTTGAGCAGGAACCAGGCGATAATTGCTTAACACCAAAAGAAAGAATGGGTGGATTGGAAACTGGAGGCCCCCTGCGAGTGTCTCCTCGTAAAGGGCAATCTAGCACGGAACACTGGAAGTGACCCGCTCTCCAGGTTGAGGGACTGAAAGCCAAATGGTGTCTGGGACACCATAGGTCTCCTGGATAGTCGCTAGCTCCTCGGAAGTGATCATCGAGATGACCCCACCGGGACCTGTCGACCGAGAAGGTTCAGGGGCTAGTTTTGGTGGAGGAGGAAAAGAAGGAGAAGTCGCTGGTTCCTTAATTACTATCCCTCTGGGTGCGGGCCTCCTACTGAGCTCGAAGCATGCCATGTCCTCCTCCTCATTGGAGGAAGATGGCAGCCTCGGCCTAGAAGGTCTGGCCTCCCTTTGATCAGTTAAAGGATGGAAGTTGGGACCGAAGTGAGACATTTCAGAAGAAGAAGAAAAAAGAAGGAGGACGAAGGCAACCGGCAGGAAAGAAGGAGAAGGAGACAAACGAAGCCCGAGGGAGCCCTAACCCTAGAGGAGGCCTCTACACATCCAAAGGAAGAAGAAGGAAACAAACTTGGTGAACCCGGAAGACAAGGACAGCCGAGGGAGGAAGAAAGGGCTCCGGTACGATGGCGGCCATGGGAGATTTGAAAGAAGATATGTTTTGGAAAAAACTACCTCCCCTTTCAAAATGATCGGGCGCACAACTGTACCGTAACAGCATCATTTTTGACGGATCTGCACCACATGGCAGTGATCGGCGAGGTTGGCATTCCATTTCAACACTTAGAATTCTGCAGCGACAATAAGTACTCCTCGGATGTGTCCGCATGGCTCCCCCGCATTGGTTCGAAGGGCCGTCTCTTGAAGCATCAGCGATCGTGGCCATCATTACGCCGAATCTTTGCCTTTCCATGTCAGCATCGCATTTACTCCTTTCGACCCAAGCACTGTGCACCAACGGGGCTTGGGAGTGGGGGATAAATGATGTGGTGGGACTGCTGACATCTGATTCGTGTCGGGTTCCATGTCGAAGAAAGCCGCCATGTTGGACATCTCACCTCGGACTCCTCCGCCAGGCTAGCTCCCGCGAGGTCGAATTGCCTAGGTTGGAGTCGAGCTCTGCCCTCCTCTACCAGGTTGGCTTTCACGAGGTTGAACCGCCTAGGCCAAAGTCGAGCTCTGCCCTCCTCCGCTAGGCTGGCTCCCGCGAGGTCGAACCGCCTAGGCCAGAGTCGAGCTCCACCCTCCTTCGCTAGGCTGGCTCCCACGAGGTCGAACCACCTAGGCTGGAGTCGAGCTCCGCCCTCCTCCGCTAGGCTGACCATCGCGAGGTCAAGATGCCTGGGCTGAAGTCGAGCTCTGCCTCTACAGGTCAGTCCCCATCTCGGATGAAGGTGCCAGTGATCGAAGGACATCGCCACCTCCCTCGGACGGTGGCGAGCCACCTGAGCACCATGAAGGGGCTCCCGCCAGTCTGCAATAAATGCCCCAGCTGCCACTTACATCGAAAAGGGAGAGGCTCCCTGATAGAGGCACCGCACTCTCCACCGACCATCTGCACCACCCGGAAAGGAAAGTCAACCAGGAGATTCAAATCCATGGGGGCGGTGGCTCCCTAATCGAGGCCTTGCCAAATTCTTCAGAATGGAGCGATTGGAAGGAATGTCAGCGCACATGGAAGGTTCTCTATCACGAATTGGGAAAGATGTCTAGCTCATGGCACGAAACACCGTTGCACGTGCCCACTGGCGAGGGCAAGATCCTGAGGCAGGCGCTTGATAACTACCATGGCTTAAAAAGAGCCATCCATAGTCTCAAGGAAGGTAAGCCAATCCGAGAGGGAGGAAGAAGAGGGCGCACGAAAGAGAAAAAGAGAGGACTGAGGACTCCAGGCTACCAGAGATCCGCGGGAAGGATCGCACGGACACAGCCATCCAGCTCCAATCCTCTCAAGCCATTACCTCTCCCACTTCACTCTCGGCTTACTCTCACTCATTAGTACATTACTCACTCCTCCCAGCGTGGGGTCTATCTTAGGGACTCGACCAGGAGGATTTGTTCTCCTGGATCATTACTGACTTGAGTGTCGGAGTGCCACCGCCGGGATCACCGGCCTGGATCTCCTCTATTTTGCAGGTCCCGATGAGCAGGTCGATTCCGAAGCGACGAGGGTGCGATCCGAAGCCGACTCCAGCTACAGGCCATGGCGATTCAGGCGGCAACAGATCCCATCCTTAAATTTTTGAATGAAGGCACATTACCTGAAAACAAGCTTGAAGCTAAACGGCTTCATTGGATTGCTTCCCAGTATGTAATCTTAGATGGGACTTTATATAAAAGATCCTTTACACAACCTCTGTTAAAATGCTTGGGACCTTCAGATGCTGATTATGCTGTCAGGAAAGTGCATGAAGATATATGTAGGGATCACCTTGGGGATAGATCCTTAGCTTACAAAATAATTTGCCAAGGCTATTATTGGCCAACCATTTAGAAGGATTCTATAGATTTTGTCCAAAGGTATAATCAGTGTTAGAGGTATTCTAATATACAAAAATGGTCAGCAAATCAATTAACCACATTGACAGCTCCTTGGCCTTTTGCTCAATGGGGAATGGATATTCTTAGTCCATTTCCTCTAGCTTCTGGACAACAGAAATTCCTTATAGTGGCAATTGATTACTTCACCAAGTGGGTCGAAGCTGAACCACCGACACAAATTATTGAGGCAAAAGTTGAAAATTTTGTAAGAAACTTTATCATCATCCGTTTTGGAATTCCTTATGCCATTATTACCGATAACGAAAGGCAATTTGCCAACTCGAAGTTCAAAAGCTTTTGTACACAGTATCATATACTCTATAAGCTAACTTTCATGGGCCATCCTCAGTCTAATGGAGAAGCTAAAGTGACCAATAGAACTATTCTTCATGATCTCAAAATTAGGTTAAATAATGCTAAGGGACTATGGGCTGATGAGTTGAATTCAGTTTTTTGGGCATACCGAACTACTCCTAGAATAGCCATTGGTGAATCTCCATTTCACTTAGCTTATGGTACTGAGGTAGTCATTCCTATAGAGGTCTCCTTACAATCTTTATGGATTGATTATTATAAAAAACCTGAAAACTCGGAATGTCGAAGAGTTGATTTGGACTTTTTGCAAGGGACTCGACTCCATGATCAGCTGAGGATGGCTGCATATCACCAAAAGGTTACCAAATATTGCAACTATGAAGGAACAAACTTTTCGTCCTGAGGACTTAGTCTTGCGAATATCTGAAGTGTCCAAGCCAACTGAACAAGGCAAACTCTCCTACCTAGGAAGGTCCCTATCGAATCAAAGAAGTCATCCACCCCGGAACTTATCGATTTAAAACTTTGAAAGGTACTTTATTGCATCGACCTTGGAATGTAGAAAATCTTTGCAAATATTATTAATAAAAATTTCTATTCACAGAGTTATATCGAAGTATCGAGATGGATCTAGTCACTCTATCTTATTCTTTATTAAAAGGCATAAGGATGATCTACGTGATCTACCCTACAAAGTACCGAGGTGGGCTTGATCAGCCTGTCTTATTTTTTATTAAAAGGCATAAGGATGATCTTCATGATCTATTTTATAAAGTGCTGAGGTGGGCTTGATCAGCATGTTTTATTCTTTATTAAAAGGCATAAGGATGATCTACGTGATCTACCCTACGAAGTACCGAGATGGGCTTGATCAGCCTGTCTTATTCTTTATTAAAAGGCATAATGGATGATCTACGTGATCTACCCTGTGAAGTACCGAGGTGGGTTTGATCAACCTGTCTTATTCTTTATTAAAAGGCATAAGAATGATCTTTGTGATCTACCCTATGAAGTACCGAGGTGGTCTTGATCAGCCTATCTTATTCTTTATTAAAAGGTATTAGGATAAACTACATGATCTACCCTATGAAGTGTCGAAGTGGGCTTGATAATCTGTCTTATTCTTTATAAAGGCATAAGGATGATCTACATGATCTACCCTATGAAATACCGAGATAGGCTTGATTAGTCCATCTTATTTTTTATCAAAGGCATGAAATGATCTACGTGATCTATCCAATGGTAAAACTGATAAAGTGCCAAGGAAGGCTTAACCAGCCTGTTTCATTCTTTGTCAAAAATATAGGGATGACCTACACGGTCTATTCTATGACAAATCTGATGAAGTACAAAGTAAATCCGATGACATGCCGAGGTATATCCACTCAGTATGTATATTATTTTTCATCAGCAATAATCTAAGCAGCTAATCCTAGCAGAGGAGTTAATGAAATGATAGATTTAATTACTTCAGATCTTCTAATTTCTTAAAGAAGAAAAAACAAGATTATGGTATCTCATTTATATGATTATTTTATTATATCTTCTTGAAAGAAAGGAATGGTTTCATATATCAAGTTCTCTTATTCGGAATATTAATAGCAGAATTATTCAAAGCTTGGTTTTCTATCTAGCCGGTTCTATTTAATGTGATATGAAGAATTCAAATTCTGAAATTAAGAAGATCACCTATATGATGAGTTAACTTGTTTGGGTTCTTCGAAGTTCATATTTACATTATGACTAAGTCCGAAGATTTGGTATTATTTTAAGTCAGAAGATTTGGTATTATTTTAAGTCAGAAGACTTGGTATTATTTTAAGTCCAGAGACTTGGTATTATTTTAAGTCGAAGACTTGGTATTATTTTGAGTTTGAAGACTAAGTATTATTTTTAAGTCCGAAGACTTTATCCTTAGACAAATTTTTGTTCGAAATTTTGGAGTTGAAAGTTGATATACTTGTTAGGAATGTTGCTTATTCATAAATTTTATATGATCAATAAAATCTTCATTCGACATCTTATCTTCGATGAGTTTATACTTAGTAAATATCTCATTACGGCATAATCTATCTGGAAAGAAAGACATTTTCATTCATAAAGAAGTAAATACATATATGCTATCCTTCTTACAATATGGTCAAAAAATAAAAAAGTTATAAAAACTGGGTGGCTTCTGCATCAGCTACTTATGATGGGTTATCTTCAGCCAGAACCTCTTCAACTTGAGTTGGGTTGACTGGGTCTATAGCTGCTAATGCTTCATCTTCAGTAGCTCCTTCGGTTACAACATGATCCTCTTCAGTATGACTCGGTATTTCTTTAGTGGTTATGGGAGATCCAGGCTCTTCTGCCTCTTCGAGATCGAATAGCTGGACATTCGAGATGTCAAGGTTTGGATAAAGATTCTGACTTCTTTTATCCCATCATTGAAACCTGCACGGTAGCTGAATGTCCCTGATTTGATCATTTCATTATCAAATGTTGAAGACTTTTTATAGTCCTTGACCGCCCTATTCACTTGATCTTTTAAAGTCTTTATTTCTTCAGCCGCTACTTCAGCTCTTTTGACCGCTTCATCGGTCTTTTTGACTGCTTCTTCAATCTTCTGTTGAGCTTTTTTGGCTGAATGTTCCAAGGACCGAATCTTCTTCTTCTTCTTCTTCTTCTTCTTAAGCTTTGCCTCTTGTTTAGAAGCCTTTGATTGAGCATTTTCTAGTTCGGCCTTCAGATTCTAAACCGCAGCATCGCTTAAAGCAAGCTTTACTTTCATGGCCTTCTTCAACTCCTCGGCTACTTCTTTCTCGGCCTTGGCCTTTTGGAGTTTTTCTTTTATTCCCTTATGGTAGTCTCTGAACTCAATTACACTCTCTTCCATAAGGGTGACATTGTGAACCAGTTGCATTGACCATGTGAAATATGAAGTTAGCAAAGTTAAGTATTATATTAAAAGAAAGAAAGGAAGAAACGATATTCACCTTCAGAGAATGCTGAATCGGATATCTTCTCGATGCATTGGATTTTGTTGACTTCCCAGTCTCGAGGGAGGAGAGTGTGCTTCAGTATCTCCCTAGCTAATTTGGGATGCACCAAGCCCCGTCCATCAGAAAAAGTTGAAAAATCCATATTATACTCCCTATCCGTTGGGGCATTCCTCCCTATACCCTCTTCAGTCTGAGGAGCCTTTCCTTTCGCTCTTCTTTTATCCTTCGGAGAAGCAAGGAGTGGCTCTTCGATAGTCGGAGTTGGGATGGATCGTTCCGGAAAGGGTAATGGGGGTGAACTCCTTGAAAGAGGTTCCATTGAGGGCGCATTGGCTTCGTCAGGTGTGGCCCTTGTTGGAGCTATATTAGAAGTCCCTTTGGCTCTAGCCTTCTTTCGGACTTCGATTTCCTTCTGTAGCACCGGCACTGGTCTTTTTCTGGATGCCTGCCAAAGTCTTTCAAGGTTAGGCCTTATCGGTTCACCTGCAATCAGAGAGAGGATTCTCAGGTCAGTCATCGAAAGAACAAAATAGATTTTGAAAGAAGAACTAAAGCCGACTATCTTCTATATCTAATGTCGGAACCTCGCTGATATGAGCGAGATGAAGGTTTTGTTCCCTTAATAGTTCCTTGGCTAGAGAAACTCCTGGACTTGATAATATCTCGAAGTCCTTCTGATCGGCCTTCAAGATCCTTTTCTTGGCATTTGCATCTAAACGTGGAGTCTTCCATTCGATATTAAACCCCCAGGATGGATAATAGATGAAAAAGAAACAGGGTTTTCACCCATGTATGGCACTAAGAGTCCCCTTAAATAGTCTTCAGCCTGGATGAGGGTCGATGACCCACCATCCTTCACCATGAAAGTCTTTTTTCAGTATAAAAAGAGAAGTAAACAAAGAAGTTTTAGGCTCTACCTTACGGAGTTTGCAAAGAACTAAAAAATCGTAGATGTTTCTAAAACTGTTCGGTGTTAGTTGGGCTGGGACTACTTGGTAGAGATTAAAAACCTTCACAAAGAAAGGATGAAGAGGAAACTTAAGGCCAGCCTTTAAATAATCTTCACATATGGCGATTGCCCCAGGAGGACGATGAATAATCCTCTCATTTGGATTGGGAACAAATGTCTTATAAGTCCTAGGAACATGATAGCGATTTTGAAGACTCTCTATCCTAGTATGAGACAAGGAACTAACGACTATTCCTGGAAAAAGTTCGGAACCTTTCCTTCTGACAGGGTTCCCACTCCCAGAGGGTTCTTCTCTCATTGAACCCTTGCTAATGGTTGGGTTATCTAGCAACTCAAACATTATGAAAGAAAAAGGAGAAGGACCCCTACCTCCAGGTAAAAACAAAATGCTTGCAGAAGAAGAACAATGGTGCAGGATGAGAGGAAGAAGAAGGAAGTTTCAGAGAAAACGCGAAAGTTCGTTTCGTGGGATCACCCCCTTTTTATATGTGCGGGATGATAGGGTTTTTCTCAGAAAACTGATGATCTTCTTAGTCGCATAACGTATCGACGGTGCCGATCATGGATACAAATTACTAAGGGATGTCAATCAATGAATTGTCAGTTACGATCCATGAGAAATATCATAGACAGCCAAGATGATTTTCAGCATGATAACTAAGGCTTAAGATGTTGCCAAGTATACTTTCTCGATCAAATAAGAGTTCCATAAAAGTCTTTTTAATGAAAGGATCAGCCAGGCTTTTAAATTTGTGCCATTTTTTTGGAGCATCAATGAGGGGCTCATACTTGTCCTCAGCACGATCTTTGAATCATAAATCAGTTATTATGAAAGAAAGGATCAGTGATTCACCATCATTGATTATCTTATTTTCATCCATAAATGACAAACTCTAACTACTACCATTTTTCAAAATAAAGTTATTTCGAAATTGGAAGTGGGGGGTTGCTGTTGTGGTAATTCGGTTCGATACAAAATAATTGCCAGTTCATCAGTTGGATCAGTTTTATTTAGACTCGTCAACCAAATCAGTGCACCTGAAGATGATGTTTTCTTAATTTAACAAGGACTACAATCTATCTCAATAAAAAGAATATGTTATTACTTCATTAATATATTACTATTTTATTCGGCTTCATGTCTTCAGCCTGGTCCGAAGAAGACACTTCTGGAATATATTACTATTTCATTCGACTTCATGTCTCTAGCCTGGTCCGAAGAAGACACTTCTAGGTATATTGCTATTTCATTCGACTTCATGTCTTCAGCTTGGTCCGAAAATGATACTTCTGGAATATATTACTATTTCATTTGGCTTCATGTCTTCAGCTTGGTTCGAAGAGGATACTTATATAATATATTGCTATTTCATTCGACTTCATGTCTTTAGCTTGGTCTGAAGAGGACACTTCTGGAATGTATTGTTTATCCCTTTGGCTCCATGGTAAGCAGTTCTTTATTTTCTGGTTCACTCCGAAGGTGAAAATCCAAAGCATATAGCTAGCACGTCTTCGGACCATTCTAAGGAAGACAGTTTGAAGAGGCAGTTAGACTCTTTTTGGATCTCCTCTAAAAAGAGTGTATCTGAAGCATGTGAATGATCTTTCAATCTAAAATAGTTGAAGGTTGTTCTGGTTGTTATAACCACGCACATGGTCGATAGCTCCGGCTTCGATAACCATGGAATAACTAATTTTTGACCGCCACTACTTACTGTTATGAGAAAGTTACATTAACTAATTTCCATAACCGTAAGTAGTTACACTCACACCTATAAATATCGGTAAGAGGAGATACTCGAGGTAAGCCAACTCCAGGCAAGTTAGAGCCAGTCCATAACTAGCTCTTTCAATGCCACTCCACTCATTTTCACTTTCCATTTTTCACTTCATTCTGCTTTCAAGTTTTCCATTCTGCTGCCTAAATTTTTGCTGACTTTGGCATCGGAGTGTCTCCCATTGAAGAAATTCTGGTCAGGAAATTTATTTTGCAGGCTTTCATCGAAGGTGAACCAGAAGGCAAGTTGCTCTGTCTGGTCTACAGGGATTTAGCATCAACAACAGTACATCAAGGTCAACTTCGATAGCAGTATCAAAGGTGACCGGGGTGGTACTGGTTTTGTCATTCATGATCCTAGATTGGGATTGATAGTGGCAGGGGGAGTTATCTCTATGAGCCGACGGTTTCTACGGCGGAACTTCGAAGTATTTGGATAGGAATTATCTATACTTAGAGAATTTTGCGAGCTGACCATCTTATTATTGAAGGTGATCCCACTACTATTGTTGCTTGGATCCAAGGGAGTATGTCGGGAAAGGCGGTACACCCTCTCCTTCATGATATTATTGCTATCTTGATGGGCCGCACTTCTATAGTTGTTCGACATGTCTATGAGAGGCAAATTCTATCACTGATGGGGCAGCCCCCTATGTTGCGGAGTACCCAGAAGATTTTTTATGCATCAAGACGAGGAAGGCCAAAAAAAAGATCTACATTTAGATTTCATTAAAACAAGATGCAATCAATTATCATGTCCTAAATTGCATGCAGGGTTGGTCACA
Organism: Areca catechu; assembly: GCA_021397845.1. Taxonomy (NCBI): domain Eukaryota; kingdom Viridiplantae; phylum Streptophyta; class Magnoliopsida; order Arecales; family Arecaceae; genus Areca; species Areca catechu. The sequence continues at coordinate 23,574,856 of CM038046.1, read as the reverse complement.
TAACATGACCGCATATTTTTCTAGAATATAATTCTAAAATATATGCATTATCCAAAAGTCTAAATAAAAGTATTTAATATTAAGAGAATAACTTAAGCAAATCATATTGTATTCTTTATTGGAAATTAAAGTAATCCAAAATATATAGTTCGAATTATTCAGTATCAAGTACAAAATTATTATTATATTCTTACAAAAAAGTTTCAACTTAATCCCATTTAGCTAGGTATTTTGTGGCTTTGTAAAAAAATGAAAATGAAAATATAAATTAATAACTTAATACAGGTTCTCTAAGCATAGACATAAAAGATGATAATAATTTTTGATAAATATACATGTTGAAAAAATATTAGTTCATATCTTAACAATTAAATATTCGAGCATTCATATAACCATCTCAACAAGGATACCAGTATGGTTATCAAGTTATAAAAGTAAGTAATTCAAATATATACCACATTCTATCGAATATCAACTTTGATATGCTTATCATGCATCACCAAAATATCAACTCCATTCAATCAAAACTTCATTTTAAATTCTATTATAGCTTCTTAGTATAATTTCTAAGCTATTTTTATCATTATCTTCATTAATATTATTATATTTATCATTTTTATTATAAGGAAATGATATAAATATATCCAACAATTATCATTTTCCATGGTCTCAATTGTTTTTGTATCATTTTTAAATTTGTTGCAATATTGCCCTAAAATTTTGTTAAATTGATTATTAGGCTGCCAGAATGCTTGTATAAATTGTAGCTATATTGATAGATAATATTATTAATATATTTTTTTGAAAATAGAAAGGCACCTCCTAAATCATTCAATTGAATCCAATCTTGCCACTTATTTAAGTCAATATTTGATTTTTATTTGCAAATTCATTAAGAGCATGCCTATTGTTTATGAGTACTTTGAAAAAAAAGTGCTACTACAAACAAGCTGCCAAAGAGACAAAATTTAAGATTTTTTGAAAATAAAAAAATGAATTTGGTACTCTATTTTTTAGATAATTTCTTAATATCCATAATTTCTTAATTATTCAATCAAGTTATATATATATATATATATATATATATTAAGCTATAAAATTCAAAACATTTTAAACAATAACATCTCAAAATCAAAAGATATCTAGAGTTATTTTATAGTATTAGCTAGGTATATCAATGAATTATCATAAGATTGATACAATGATTATATAAAAAGTAAAAAGAGATTGATAAATATTTGGAACAAGTACAACCAATAAGTGTAAAAATGACTTCGTAATGATTTAAATCAAAATCCTAGAAAATATTAATGATTTAATATATTACTTAGCATTTTTTTTTGACTTGGAATTTTTCTTGTTAGAAAATGTAATAAATTATGTCTCTCAAACTTGTTGCGATGCTAGAATAATATTTTATTTTGTAAATAATTTTGAAAAGTCTCTAGTGGTGCACTTCTCACTTGAGCTCTCTATCTATTAATAATTTAATGAAAAGGAATTGTATTGATAAATTATATATTTTTAATAATTTATAAATAATAAAATTTTATTGGTTGTACTATCTTAAACATAGTATAACTTACATTCGCAAAGAAAGGTGGATGGGATACTAAATATTGGAAAGAAAAAAAGTCTTGTCACCTACAATTTGATCTTTTTGATATAAAATTCTTTATATTAGTAAAAATGGCAAATTCTCTCTCTCGAACTTGCTTCCATCCTGAAAATAATATTTTTTAAAAATAATTTTGAAGAGTCTTTAATAGTATATTTTTCACTTCAGCTCCGTATCTACTAATAATCTAATAGAAAAGAATTGTAATAATAAATAAATAATTTAAAAATAAATGCCATTATTGATTAGTATGATTGGTTGTATATTTTTTAACTAATTTTTAACTAATATTTGTTTATTGGTTACGCTATCTTAAAAATAGTATAATGTACATATGCAAAGAAAGGTGGATGGGACACTAAATAATGGAAAGAGAAAAAAATTTGCCACCTACAAATAAATTTACTTAAGGCACTCGAATGGAATCTACTACAACTAAAGTAGCACTAATAATGTTACAAACATCGTACTATTGGGAATTACTATAACTAAGATAGCACTAATTATACTTCAAAAATTACTATTTAAACATTTACCTTCCTGATTAGAGCTGATAATGGAAAAATAATTGCCTTCTTATTTGAGCTATATATGGCCCTACCATGTAAACATGTGGCATACCTGCTAATGCAGAGCCTCTATTTTAATATATATATACACAGATATACATGATATCCAATATTTTTTAAAAAAATATATTTAAAATATTAATTTAATTCATAAATCTTTTTGATTATAAAAATAGATAAAATCAAAAGAATTTTGGATAAGTAAAATTTGTATCAAAGAAAATAAATAAATTAGAAAATCTTTCTATCAATACAATTCTAGAAAAGATATATTTTTTGGCCATAACATTATTGAAGAAGAGCCCATTTGATTGGGAATTCATGGCTTGGCATGGTCATTTTTTTTATAACTTTTTTGAATTTTTGATAAAATAGAGCTTATTCTTTTCTATATGTCTAATAGGCATAGAAAATGGAATTTAGATACGAAAGCTCAACACCACCTATCATTTACATAAAGATTGAAATGTAATAGGATGACAACAAAATTAATTATAATTAACTGGTCTGGAGAGGACTCAAACTGATTTGTCAAAGAATAATCTTGTGAAACCCAGTTTTTGACCTTTTGGACCGAAGTCGGCAGGCCTAGCCGGCTTCAGCCCAATCGCAAGAAAAAAAGAGAGCAGAAGAGGGAGTCGAAGAACAGTCGGAACATGGGAGGTTTGTTTCTCCTTATCCGGCTCGAAAGCTTGCCGGGAAATTCGCGAGGGAGGGCCGTGGAGGAGAGGGGCACTGTTGATGATGGAGTTGGATTGGGTTTAGGACTCCGATTGACGGAGTCCTTCCTTAAACAACTAGAGGAGCTCGACGGGTCCTCTTTAAATCTCCCACACCGCCGCCCCATCACGCCCCTCCATGCATCTTCTCTCTCTTTGACAAGCAATCGGGAGCTCTCCAATGCCAGCCGGTAAGTGTTCTTTCATTTTTTGGAAGGATTTAACCTGGGTTTTCTTTGGATTTGTTTTGTTTGGATTTTTGTTCGGCTCTTGGGGCCGTGGACTGCTGGTGCCGTGTCGCCGTCTACTCCGGTCCATCGAGCTCCTCTCGGTGATCACCTCCTCTGGCCACCAGCGATCGTGAGGAGGTCGGCTCGGTTGAGCAGAGGGAGGAGCAGCAGGGAGAGGGGTTCAGAAGAAGAAAAGAAGAGAAGGAAGAGAATAAAGAAAAAAAAGAAGAGGAAGGAAAGAAAAAAAAGAAAAGAAGAGGAAGGAAAGAAAAAAAAAGAAAAGAAAAAGGAAAAAAAAGAGTTGAGAGAAGATGAGGAGAGAGAAAGAGGAGAGAGAAGATAAGGAGAGAGAGGAGAGAGAAAGAGGAGATAGAAAGAAGGGGAATAAATAATAATAATATATTATTATAGGAGAGAGAACCGGGAGGAGAACTTTCTTTTTCGGAATTCGTGAAGCTAGAATTTTGAATTGAATAAAAATTATTTATTATGTAGGGAATCAACCTTAAGCAAGAAGATATTGAACGAACTCCGAGTACAGATTGATACCGAGTATTTTGGGTTAGCTCTTGAAGGTAAGGATTCTGGACATGATCATCAGTTCTATACATTATTTTACGTTGCCTGATTTGATCCGAGCATATATATACATTTACATGCATGGTTATTTTCGGATAGCATGATCTGATTTTCCGATATACAAAATGGGTTTGTTGTTACTATTATTTGTATTTTTAATATACCATGTTTATCAAGTAATCTTTGAATGGGTTGGACCATGATATCGGTGGTTGAAAAGCGACATATTTTGACTATATGAGATGAAATGATATAGTGTTAAGTGAAAACGATGTTTGGACTAGCCATGCCACGGGATCGTAGTTACACAGCTAGAGCCATGGGCTTAGTACGTGAGCTAGCCTGGCCATGGACAGATTGTACATGGTCGATTACGAGATTGCCAATCACAGGCTGAAGTGTGGCAATGAGCTTGCCAGTCACAGGCTGAAGTGTGACACTGAGATTACCAGTCATGGGCTGAAGCATGACCGTGGCTAGTCCAGAACCTTAAAGATAAAGATTGATTAATGAAAATTCTATAAGAAAAACATAACGATTTTAAGGTTTTGTTGTACATGATATTTGAGCTATTTGATTGCATGATATTATATGCTAATATGTTCTTTCTATTTCCAGAATTATATTAATACTGATGTGATCATATGAAAATTTTATTGGGCTGTAGAGCTCACTCCCTACTTTTATTTTTTCAGAGACTCGGGATACGTAGCGAGGATCGGGCTAGGTGTGAGACGGAGCATCATTAATGTTGAGATAGTTTAGTTAGTTAGTTTTAGTTTTTCGGTTACTGATGCTTGTTGTGAATCAGTGGACCAATTAGTGACTTTGATTTGTATAAATGGACTGCTTAGTTATATTACTATTATTTATATAATATTACTATTTTTGAAGTGGTCTTTGAAGCCGGTGACTCTTGTGTATCTAGGCCTTGCATGATCTCTAGGATAAAATCTAGGATTTGTGCAGCCGGTCGCGTATCCGATTCTGGTGCTAGATTCGGAGCGTGATAAATCTATACCTTTGATTGTAGATTTTGATAGACAATATAATATGAATTCGTGCATCTGCGGACCCTGAATATAAGCACTAAGCAGGCTCATGCATTTTCTATTTGCCTTGTTCTGCCTCTGCTGACTACTTCATTAGCTTCACTCTCTTATAACCGGTAATGACAATAAAGGGAACGTTCATTGGAAGCTTATTATTCATATTTGCATAAGTTGGTTCTAAAGGTTTATCTTGTTAAAGCTGAATGTTGCTGGTTCACCTTATATACCAGGTACCCTTCTTCAATTTTTGTTGGTGATACCTACACTTTGCTGGAATGACCATGGCTGTAATAGGAATACTTGGATATTTTAGGAAACTTGCCTTCCACTCTATGCTTTTAAGTTTGTCATATATGTAACTGGGTTTGAACCATCATTGTTAGTCACCAAATTCTCTGTGCCTATGCTATGATTTACAGTAGTCAAATATATTTAAATATCAGAGTTCTCCAAAATTGATAAATTAATAAATGATAACCGTATATACATCTTGTTTGTTACCATGTATAACTCAAAGCTATCCTTTCAACTCTCTCCATGCATGAAAACTCACTTGGTTTGTAATCCAAGTTCCAAACAATGCATGGTACAACATACAATATCTCTATAATCTCATCTTTTGCTTGCATATATCTTACTGATATAACTTTTGGCATGACACCTTGGTATCAATACGGCACTGGCAGATACAAAAGCCTAATAGGGAAAATAATCTTACTTTGAAGCAATACCTTCGGAAGATCCACTGGATATGCATAAGACTTCAACTTAGATAAACAACCGAAATACATAATAAAAATTAATACCTCAATATAGTCTATCGAAGGTAATTGTTTTTAAGTATTAGAGGCTTAGAAAGGACTTAATCACATTATATATAGATGTGGAAACAGAAACATTAAAATGCACAGAGAAAATATATACCAAACACTGTAGGAATCAAAATTAAGAATTAGGTCAAAATTGAAATGTTATCGATCCCTCCCTAGGAGTAGGACCTCTTAAACCCTAGCTGCTGGAAGCTGACTGATGAGCTCGAAAGAAGAACGCAACCAATTCTGAATGATCAGGAAGGGCTGGTTGGTTGACCAAAACTTCTCTTCTCGAGCTCATGGACTCTGTTCATGGAGGACGACTATAAGCACAGGCTACATTTGACCCCTAGATCATGAAGAAGGTGCCCCCTACACCGGACCGGAATCTCCATCCCGATCAGGAACTACAAAAATTATTATCAATGGCTGGGGCCATTCTCCTGTTACCCTCCTCCTCCTCGCCGCCTTGCATGGCTTTGCCCTCACTGTCCTCGACCTCATCGTTGCTGACCTCGTCAACGAGCAGATCCGCCTTGCTACCACCGTCCACTTCGAGAATCACCTTTGCTCCCACTGCTTCCCCTCCTCCTGTGATGACCTTCCCATCCTGGAAGCCAAGAACTAGATCGATGCTTTCATTGTCTCCCTCATGTTCAAAGTCCCCTGCCGCGTTCACCCTAGCACTCTGTGCTACTCTCTATCATCAGTTCCTATGACTTCCCCTAGCTAGGTTTGGCCCTCCCTCCTCCCCAAGCTTGTCTCCAACCTTTGATTCTCTTCCAACTACTCCTCGACATCCTCTGTCCCTTATTTGAGTCCTCATGCTTGCGATATCTTCCGGTCTCTCAACTCCCCCCTTGTTCGAGTCCTTGACAAACAGGTTTTCATGGCAACTGTCATGACACCGGTTAGATTTTCATTTCTTTTTTTTTTTTTTTTTGCATCAAAGTAAAACTATATATTATGTCAAGGGAAAAATAGATATTATAACACCAAAATGAAAGAGAACTCTACCGTTCATTGACCATGTCTTCAAGTTTCAAATTCTGTAGAGTTTTTGTCTATTTAGATACTAATTCAAGTCCGCATTAATTAAGAACAGCATTAATTTAACTTGATTATTGAAGGCCTGGATATTGTAAGAATACTGTCAGACCGCAGGCCCTCCGAGGGCCTCTACTCCCTCCGGTCGCCACCGTCAGCATCTCCACCGGCCTCCAGGTCTCTCCCTCCCCCCTCTCTCTTCCTCCTCGGTTCTACGTCCTTTCAGTATTGGTTCGGGCCCATCATGGGAGCCGGCCAATACTGGATCTGGTTCCAGGTTGGCAAACCTTGTTTCCAAGATTTCATTTGCATCGAGCGGTCATGATTCGAAAAATTGTAATGAAATGCTACGGTCTTTTTTAATTCATATTGGTTTAGAAGCACTAAAATCAGTTGCATTTTGTTGCTTATATTTTAAAATATCTAGATCATGCTCAATGTTCAGTAGTTTTTATTCTCGATTGCTATTTCATCACACTATCTTTAGTTTATTTGGTACGGTTATCTTTTTTCCTCTCAGTGTTTAGCCATATCGGTAAAGAAACATTAAAATATATAACTTTTTGTTTATCAGTATTTTAAAATATTAGATCATGATCAACAGTGTAAATCCTCAACTTTAGGGCCTGTCATATATTTTACACTGATATAATTGATGCTTTAATCTTGCTGTTAGGATTCTAACTCAGCTCTATTTATATGCATCGTGTACATGTATTGACATAGTATTTCTGCATTCGTGGTATATATACTTGTTCCTGTGCGTCTGCAACCGAATCCTCATATTTGGATGATATATATGTTGCCCATGATGTGTCAGATTTTTAGATGTTACTGCAAATACACGGAAGAAAACATTTTTCTTTCTTATTTGGTTAATAGGATTATTGCCTTTCTAGTTTTGTCAGGTTTATGTGTAACAACATGCAAGCTCTGAATGCATGGTTAAATAGTGTCCCTGTTTTTTTTTTTTTTTTATAAGAAAATAGTTTCCCTGTTTACAATAGGAGCTACTAACGGTAGATGGAAAGAGCCTTCCATAGTTTTATGGAAGTGATTTGGCGACTTCTATTTATATGACTGACTGAATTTACTTGCATGTTTGTACAAGCACACATTCACGTGCCTATGAATGTGCTTTAAGTATCTCTGATGCCAATTCCACATGTATGCATGCATGTACAGCTTGATTCTTTTATGTTTATTATGTCATGTGTATGTCGCAGCTATGTATTTGTATTTCAGTCATGATGTATGGTTGTTATATGCTAACCAGCATTATATTTCCGCTTGCAGTGAGACACACTACTGCTTTTCTTCTTGCCTCAAGTTCTGAATTTCCTGTACTCGTGTCCTCGAGTCTGTATAAACCTAAATATTCTTTTGTCATTGAAAATTTATCTATTTTCACAACTCGGGCCTCTCATTCTTTCTTTAATTACTCTCCTTTCCCTCCAGCTTTTTAAGATCTATCCCTGTCCAAGGCATCATCTGCCAAGGTAGTTTTTCATTTAAATTCAATCTCCAAAATCAAGCATTGTGTGTGATGCTCTCAATGACATGAAAAATGCCTTGGTTCTTCAGATTTGATCCTTAAACATGGCTTTTTATGGGGACGAAGGATATGATCCTTGCAAACTTATTCCTTAGATTGTTCGGTCGCTGCTGCACGGAGAAATCACTTTGTATTAGACTACTTACTTTTCAGGTAACTCTTTATGTACAATTGTTTTGTTTTATATGAATTTGCAAATGCATTATCAGTACCTCCATGTGCATGTAACTGTTGGATGCAATGATCGGCAAGCACCATTCGGTAAACAAGGTCACTATTTGGATGGATGATAATTTGAAATTGCCTTTTCCCCTTGAGAAAAAAAAAAGAGAACTTTGAAATTGTGTAAATTGATTAATTATAACATGTAGATGGTGACATAGATAGATGACTTAACTCTCATTGCAGGTATTCCAATCCAAATAGATCTAACTCACCTTGTGAGTATTTCCAATCCTCCCATATCCCGGCATTACTGATATTAAGAAAAAAACACACTATTTGGTGTTATAGAACCCTCTAATTGTAAGGAGATAAAATCCTGTAAACCACTGATGGCCTTTTGACTACTGAATAGACGAAATATTGTCTTGTGAGATGACTTGCAATAGTTTAGTATTGCAGTGTGCCATCACACATCCCGACAATTTTAATTGAACAACAACCATTTGGTTTACAGAATCCTCTGGTTCTAGCGAGACTCAAACATGCTGTAAACTATAGATGACCTTTGAACATGGATGAGATATTTTGGCTTGGGAGATGGCTTCTGGTGTGCCATCATATTTCCTTTTGGGGGGTGTATAGATGCAGTAATATGCTTTATGAGTAACAAATTAGAGCGTAGAATCTATAACTGAGATCCAGTGCTGTTTATTTATGAGTGCAAATACCCCCCTTTCTGTGATAATAGGTAATATGCTGGTTTCCCCCCCCCCCCCCCCAAAAAAAATACAGGTGATATGCTGAGACAGCTTTCGACATTGAAGGTGATTGGTCCCGGATTTATGTTTTATAATAAGCCTGGGGATTTTGTTTTCCACTTTACGAATCCTTCTCCATCTCATCCCTATGACAACTCACCATGTATTGAAACGAAGTATTATTAGATTTCAGCTTCTTGAATGACGTATAGTCTCTCTGATATTTATCTTTTAGTTGGAATATCAATCTTATCTTATGCTGTCATGTTCGAGCATGCAAACAACTTGATCCTTAATTCATTCATTCATGCTGCTCTGATTGGTTTTCCTTGTGTAGTATACCAGAGTTGCTAATCACCTCTTAATTGTATTCTTTCTTCTTTTTTGTTTATTGTTGTTTTCCCCCATTCCACGGTTTTTGGTGATGTTAACGTCATCCAAATGGTCCTTCCTTCAGGCAGGCTTTGTCATGCCTTCTATGTTTTGGATCGAGGCATTTCCTTGCTGGATGGTATAAACGAGGCCCAAACTATATCCAATATGAGTAAACCTTTGTGCACCGCGTGCATTGCAGGAAATCCTATCCGGCCCGCACCATTATTTTTTATTGATCCACGTCGATTCTAGCTGGCTTGACGGGATGGTGCGGGAGTCCGTATTACTGGCAGGGATAATAGGTTAAATATTGAGTGTGACGGTCATTAATTTTTGTTCAGTTTTTTTTTAAAATTTTTTGTGCAGACTAAAATATTCTTTCCCTCCAGCCTATTTTTTTTCGCTATTTTGTTTGGTTTTTGGTGATTCTAAAACATTGTTCCTAGCACTTCTAGCTATATATTTCAGTTTTCTGAAATATGTTCTGGCTTTAGGATCCAAGGAATCAGTCAAAGGTTGAAGGAAGAATCTCTCTTGCTCTAAAATATGTTCTAAGAGTTTTGTCATAGGAATTAATTTTCGAATATTAATATAAGCTTCTTCTTTGCTCTGAAAAAGTCTTATGTTTTTCTAGTCTAAGGTATCAAGTAATGTTTAAGGATGAAAAAGATTTTGCGGGTCTGAAAAGTTTTTTGAGTTATGGGTATAAGGAAAAACTTTTGATCCGAGGTTGGAATAAGCCACCGAAGACTTCTTCTATAACTTTAAGATAAAATATCATCTCCGACAGAAAATAAAAAATCTTTCATAGAATCTTGTTTAGTTTTCTTTTTATAGTTTCTTTATTATACCAACTATTTCAGTAGTTAGAGAAAATTAATACATTAGGAAATCATATAATACTTCTTTAGCATCCATTAAGTTTTAAGACACTCTGGAAGTCATAACTTAGTCAATAAGCGATAGGTATTTATGGTAGGAGGGAATAATAAATATAGTTTCATGTTTTCTGTATGGATGTCATAATCTTTTAACTATAGTGTCATAATTTCTGAACTAGGATGTCATTATCTGGTTTTTACATGCGGTTATAATTCTTTAATATCTGTGGCATGTTATGATATTATGAGAGTCATAACTTAGTCCACAAGTGATAGGTATTTTTTTTAGGAGGAGTCAATACCTTTAGTTTTACCTTTTCTGCAGGGATGTCATAATTTTTTAATTAAAATGTCGTAATCTTTTAACTAGGGTGTCTAAGTTCAAATATCATATTTTAAAATTTTATTTTTTTTCTGATCTTTTTATCACAATCTAATAATTTTATTTAAGTCAATGCATGGTTGAAAAATTCTATGACGGAGGATAAAAATCTTCATTTTCTGTTTTATACCGAGTTGTTCATGTTTTGAAGTTTTTGATATTGAAATTTTTTCAGAAACATTTTATTACAATATGGATGTCATATATCAGCAATGCATACTTAAATACTTCTGTTATGCAGGATCAAAACATCCGATTTATGATTTTATGCAGGGATATCCTAGTTTTTTAACTAGGATGTCATATCTTTAAACTACGGTGTCATAATCTTGTTTTAGCATATATTTATGATTGTTTAGCATTCGTAATATGTTATGGCATCCTAGGAGTCATAACTCAATCTACAAGTGATAGGTTTACATGCATGATAGGAAGAGTTAATATATTTAGTTTTATATTTTATGATCGTATGTCATAATCTTTTAACTAGGGTATCATAATCTTTTAACTAGGATATCGTAAGTTCAAATATCATATTTCAAAATATTATTTTTTTCTAGTCTTTTTATTACAATTTAACAATCTTATTCAAGCTAATGCATGGTTGAAAAGTCCTATGACGGAGAACAAAAGTCTTCATTTTCTATTTTGTACCGAGTTGTTCATGTTTTGAAGTTTTTGATACTGAAGTTTTCTTAGAAATATTTTATTATAATGTGAGTGTCATATATCAGCAATGCATACTTAAATACTTCTATTACGCAGGATCAAAACATTCGATTTACGATTTTGTGCAGGGATATCGTAGTTTTATAACTAGGATGTCATAATATTTAAACTAGGATGTCATAATCCTATTTCAGCATATATTTATGATCTTTTAGCATCTGTAGCATATTATGATATCCTAGGAGTCATAACTCAGTCCACAAGTCATAGGTTTTTTTGGTAGGAGGGGTTAATATATTTAGTTTTATGTTTTATGATCGGGTGTCATAATCTTTTAACTAGAGTATCATAAGTTCAAATATATATTTTTAGAAATATTTGGCCGTATTATCACACTGTCATGTCATATTCCATCCAATACATAACACAATAATTATTATGCTCCACATAAAATGTCATCTAAAACTATGGATATCAATGTTTATGATTTTTTTACAGATATTTCTATATATAGAATTGAAATTATAAATCTAGAAAAAATCGAACATGATCACTTGAATGAGGTTGCTGGTGTTGTTTATAAAAATGTACCTTTTTCTATCATCCCAAATGCAGAGAACGAGTCTGTCGATCCTTAAATTAGATTGGAGTTCAATTATGCAAATGATGTATATAATTTTTATAATGGTTATGCAAGAAGAGTAGGTTTTGGAGTCACAATAGTGTGTAGTAGGTCCAACAACAATAAAGAAATATGCTTCAAGCACCTGGCATGTTGAAGGCAAGAAAAATCTAGAAAAATCGATAACTCCATGAATCCTAGCAGAGAACAGCAATTTACATGCCGTGGATATTTTCACAACTTAAATATACTCTACCATGGCTAGAAGGAAATTGGATAGAAGATAATTAGATTTCACAAAGAAGGATGCTCATAATTTTTTCTGTCGGAAATGTCAGAGTCAGCTGAAAGAAGGAGATACACAGTCAATGATAATTTATTTCATATAAATGCAAGTAAAAAATTCAAATTTCTTTTATACTTTGGACCTGAATGATAATGGACAGCTCAAGTCTGTCTTTTGGATCCATCCTAGGTCAAGATTGATAAGCACTTTAGTGATGTACTGACCTTTGACTCAACCTATTTAACAAATACATATCAAATGCTTTTTTATCTATTTGTCGGAGTCAACCATCATAGACAGTCCATATTGTTTGGTTGCATATTGTTATCAAATAAGAGGACTGAGACATTTAAATGGATATTCCAATCATGACTGGATGCAAATGGTGGTCAACCACCTAATGTTATCATAATTGACCAAGATAAGGCGATCAAGGATGTTGTTAGGAATGTTTTTTTCAATGCAAGATATAGATTGACCATATTTTCCTGCAAATCCTAAATTTATGATTTAGTTTGAAGAGACGATATATGATTCAGTTATCATAGTATTTTTTGAGAAAATATGGGTATATTTAATGGAGAAGTATGAAGAATGCAAGGATGTAGATTGGTTAAATGATATTTATCAATGTCAGGATAAATGGATTCTAATTTACCTTAAGGATATATTTTTTGCAGGTTTGTAAATCATTATGATTGATTAATGTTCCTGTTTATAAATTTTTATTAAACTTTGTATATTTAATGTTTCTTTTTTAATAATTATGAACAGTGATGTCAACTTTACAAAGGAGCGAGAGCATCAATCACTTCTTTGATAGGTTTATAAACTTGAAGACTACACTCAAGGAATTCATCGATAAGTATGAAGATGTCTTGGAGAAAAGATATGAAGCATAAAATGAGGAAGACAATAAAATGTTGCAAACAAATGCTTTCCTAAAGACATCCTCTTCTTTTGAGAGACAAGTAGCAGGAAAATATACAAGGCACATATTCAACAAATTTTAGAATGAGATCTTTGAAATGGCTGCATCAAATATTAAATTAGTTAAATAAGTTGACAACTGTGTTATATATTCTACTAAATCATTTGAAAGAATTGAAGCTGATGGAATGAAAAAGGAGATTATAAAAAAATATGTGATTTCATATGATAAAATTTTGGAGGATGTTCAATGTCAGTATGGATTCTTTCAGTATAAGGGTTACCTGTGTAGGCATGCCTTATTGATTTTTCATCAAAGCGACATATTTTATATCTCAGATAAGTACTTCTTGAATAGATGGTCCAAAGACATAAAATACCAATTCGATGATTTCGAATGCAATACTTAATTTTATGATAAAAGCATACAAAAATCATGGTACATAGTCAAGCAATTATTTAATTTCAGATATCTTATTTTATGTTTACATGAACCTATCATATGTCATGAAATTTTAATATAAATATTATATTTTATTGATCGTAGATATGCTTTGATGAGTCATCGGATGATGAAGCTTGTAGAGATAGCTTCCATGTCTGAAGATGCATTTAATTTAGTAATGAAAGATCTTACACCATTATTCAGAAGAGCTGTAGATGTTAACTATGTAGTTAAGTAAAGTACATAACTTTTAATCTAAGATCCTGACCAAGTTACTATGAATGGTCGTTCAAGAGAGAATAAAATTAAGAGTGGAGTCAAGAAAAAATCAAAGAGATCAAGAAAAAATATGGATAAGGCTTCCATTGACACTTCTGTGCAAAATAAAAGAAGAGCTAATATAAGTAAGAGGCAGACATTTTATAATGTAGTGAAAGTATCCGAATAAGTAATTGAACCTACTATATCATCTTCTAATCATTTTTTAGATGAATTTGATGCTTATGTATGCAATTAACTAACACAGGAGAGGATATAAAATACTGAATTTTCGTACAGTCTTATGTATATTTATATTATCCAGAGAAATTTAAAATAAGATGTATTGGACATGTGATTGAATATGTTTATTTCAAATATGAGTTTTAGGACTACTTTATATGTCCAAAGATTAAAATAGGGATAACAAAATTATGATACCCCTTAATATAATGAATGCCATCCAATTACAAAATTAGAATATCCTAGTATGAAATACGAAAGTGAAGGAAATAACAACTCCTAACAGGACTTCCCATCATCCATGTTTTAAATAATGACTCACAGAGTGTCAAAAATTATCACGAATGCTAGAAGATTACTCAAATTGACCGAAATAGTAATACGATACCCCATTTTAAAAACTATGACATCCTAGTTAAAAATCTATAACATCTATATACAAAATATAAAATAAAACTTTCTAACCCAGTATACCTGTAATACATGTCATTCGTGGCTTGATTTATGACTCCCAGAGTGTAAAAAATGCCATGGATGTTATGAGATTAAATAAATAGCCCGCAATAGTATTATAACATCCAAGTTTAAAAACTATGACATCTTAGTTAAAAAACTATGATATCCATATATAAAATATAAAATAAAACTTTTTAACCCTTTTTACCTGTAATACATGTCATCCATGGCTTGGTTTATGACTCCCAGAGTATCATGCATTATCATGGATGCTATAATATTAATCAAATAGCCGAAATAGTATTACAACATCCCAGTTTAAAAACTACGATATCTTAGTTAAAAAACTATGATCTTAGTTAAAAAATTACGATATCCATATATAAAATATAAAATAAAACTTTCAAATCATTTTTACCTATAATACATGTCATCCGTGGCTTGGTTTATGACTCCCAGAATGTAAAAAAATACCACGGATGCTATAAGATTAATCAAATAGTTTGAAATAGTATTACGATATACAAGTTTAAAAACTATAACATCCTAGTTAAAAACCTACGATATCCATGCATAAAATATAAAATCAAAATTTCTAACCTCTTGTACCTATAATACATGTCATCCATTGCTTGAATAATTATTCCCAAAGTATAAAAAATTACCATGAATATTAGAAAATTACTCAAATCGGCCGAAACAGTAATACGATATTCCAGTTAAAAAATTAAGATATCCTAGTTAAAAAACTATGACACCCATATACAAAATATAAAATAAAACTTTCTAACCTTTTTTACTTATAATACATGTCATTCGTGGCTTGGTTTATGACTCCTAAAGTGTAAAAAAATATCATGGATGCTATAAGATTAATTAAATAGCTCGAAATAGTATTACGACATCCAAGTTTAAAAACTATGATATCCTAGTTAAAAACTATGACATCTATGAAAAAAATGTAAAATCAAAGTTTTTAATCCCTTGTACTTGTAATACATATCATCCGTTGCTTAGTTTATGACTCTTAGAGTATCAAAAATTATCACGGATGCTAGAAAATTACTCAAATTAGCCGAAACAGTATTACGACATCTCAATTTAAAAACTGCGACATCCTAGTTAAAAAACTATGACATCCTTGTTGAAAAATATAAAATCAAAGTTTCTAACTTCTTCTACATGTAATACATGTCACATGTGGTCTGAGTTAAAACTCTTACAATGTCATGATAGACCTCTAAGAAACAAAGTTTAAGTAAATGTTGAAACATGATTATGACATCCTAGATCTATAGTTATGACATTCCAATTGAAAAACTATGACACCCTGTCAAGAAACATAATATTCCTTTATAATATTATCATATCAATGAAGAAATTTGACATTTTGGAAGTAAACATAACATCTAAAATATAAAAACTTAATGAAATGAGAAAATGATATTTAAAACATTACTATTTCGATGAATTATACAATTTTTCTTTTGGAATGATGCTTAAAATATAATATTAATTGATTTACAAATTTCTGTAACATATTACAGAAGTGCATGAATTGAAGAGAATCAATATGCTAAAAAAGTTTGCTTTTATATGCTAAATTTTAATAGCACTATCAATCTTCTGATTGAGGCTCTCTTTCAATAATCTTGTTGCTAACTAGCACGAGTAGATATTGATATCTTTTTGTGTGAAATCCCAATGATCATGCTTATCCCGGCGAGCAAGAAATTTCATGTATTTCAAGCAATATAATCAGCAGTCTAGTGATCCTGCAAGTTGGAAAAGGCATTCAGCAATCTCTAGCATTGATCAATTCTTCACCTCTTCATTGTCACTAAAATATATGAAACATTGGTCCCGAGTATATTGTGCTACTTCCTTGCATTCACTTTGTACGTAGAATTGTATTTTATGGAATTCAGATGCATCAATACCTTTCTTTGTATATCAACCGCAACTAGGTGTTAGTACGAATTGCCTGAGTTGATGATGGTGAACAGAAACCCAAATTCCTTCTTATCTTGATTACTAACTCCAAATATATAGTCTCGACCATTCCAGCAAGTTCTCGAAATAGTGATACTGATGTCAGACATATGCCGGAGGTTAATCCAAGTGCAATGATACATTTATGAATCTATTCGGATGCTCTATCCATTTATTTTTAATGAACTCCTGCCCGGCATCAATTACCTGGCAATGCAATATAAACTGATTAATTAAAAGTAACATGATTTCGTATAATTATGAAAAGTAATATAAAAATTATTAAAAAATATATCATAATATACATAAAGAATATCAATAAAACAAAGTAATACTCCGTTACTTACATCATCAACTATCATGTCATCGTTAAGGAGATCGAAAATATGTCTTCTTGTGATAGTACCTTCAAATTTATTGGTATAGATAACCTCTCTAAAATTAATAAACATAAAGGTATTATACATTTTGGATCATAAAGTAGCATTTATAATAAAAAAACAGATATCACTTACGAGTTGATCCTTTCTTTCAAAAAGGTTTTGATCAAATTTTCATCATCTTCAAAATTATAGATTCAAATTTGATTCATCAGATTGAGATGTGCCTACTATCTTTGTCTTTTTTGGGTTGGTCTATTTCAAAGTAGAATCTACTATCATTTATGAGGCCTTCTGCAGCCTAGATTGGTTTTTCACCCTCTTGATAAGTGAAGGAACCATAGATTTTTCTGTCCCCCTCAGCATCCTCAGTTACGGGGATGTCCTTCAATTTTTTCTCTATCATATGTTCAACCTCAATCATAGAGGTGTCATAAAGTTTTTCCACCATCCTAGGTTGATCTTGCCCCATTACTTCCACTTCGTCCTTTATATTATCTCCCTCCACTCCTTTGTGTCCTTTATTTGCATTGCTATCTTTTTTTAGCAATAAACTGAGGAGGGTTTCAACTATGGCAAGCATCTTTTTTATATCTTATACTTTATTCTTCAACTATGCACAACTTGCACAACTATTTTCGGGTTACAGGATGCTACTGTTTCTTTAGTGATAAGCCACCATTATGTTATCATAGGCTCAATAGCTCCCTCCAACTACAAGCCAAGAACAATAACAAATTAACTTTATATTAATGATTATAATTTTTTGTTCATTACGTTTATGATATAATGGATTATCTTACCAACTCATAAAGTTGTATGTTGGCAAGCTAAACATTCTGTTTTCAACTAGCTGTCATACCACTTCAATAGCCTAGGTAGCTTATTAGGATATGCTGGGGCTCTTATTGTGCTATGCTTGAGGAACTAAACATATTCATAATAATATGTACTTTAAAGATATGAAAGATTTAAAATAAATGTAATTACACTTTTGTTGCATATTAATGATCCTTACTACCATAGTAGCTGAACATCCAAATAGGGTTGGCTGCCTCTTACCCTTGTCACTTCTCTTGGATTGGACTGGCTCCTCATATCTCAAGCAAGCAGCAACATCTAAAAGAGCCATAATAGTCAACTCCTTTATTGTGGAAACCCAGTCAATTTGTCATAACTGAGATAAATCATCCAAGTAAGGAATGATATATCTTGGACAAGCTTGATTTGACTTTGAAGACAAAAATAATCCAAACATGTATGTGATCCAAAGTCTTACGGTGTCCTCAATATCCTCTTGTATGTTTGATGAATGAAGTTGCACTATCAACTTCTACGGCCCTTATTCTGAAGATTTACTTTTCCTACCAAATTTCGGAATAACCTGCCCTTTTTATCTTGGCCTTCTATTGCAATCTTATTTCCATGGCATGATAGATCCAAAATCAGGATCACGTCATCGACACTGAATATAAATACCTTGCCACAAAAAATAAACTTGTTACCTTCCTTGTAACATCTAATAATATATTAGTTAGGAGTCGCCCGTCAACTACGAACGACTGTATGTCGATGAAGGCACCGAATGAAGTCTTCCAGATGATTTCTAAATGAAGACTAGAAAAATCATCTTTCATACTTTTTTAATATACATTGTTGGCTTGTAACAATTTTTAAACAATTGCGAAGCCTTCACACTAGGCAGTCGAATAATTGCAAGATCACCTGAAACATAAGTCAAAAATAAATGTAAGTTATGAAACAATAAATTCTAACTAACTATTATAAAAAATATAAGCCATCCTAGCTTAAATATGTACAGACTGTCATAATATTTGAAGTAGGATGTTATGAATCCTGAACTAGGGTGTCACAATTCTGTTTCGGACTTAATTACTCTTGATTCTTTTTACACTAGCTTGTTATGACATGGGGGTGTTATCTTGAGATTCCAAGAGTTTTAATTCAGATCAAAGGTGACACATATTACATGTAGAAGATGTTAGAAACTTTTATTTTATATTTTCTGCAAAGGTATCATAGTTTTATAATTAGGGTATCATAGTTTTTATACTAGGGTGTCATAGTTTGTTAACTAGGGTATCGTAGTTTTACATGTATTGCAGGCAGAAGGGATTAGAAAGTTTTATTTTATATTTTATATATGGATGTCATATTTTTTTAACTAGAATATCATAGTTTTTAAATTGAAATATTGTAATACTGTTTTGGACTATTTGATTAATCTTATAGCATCCGTGGTAATTTTTGACACTTTGGGAATCATAAACCAAGCCATGGATGACATGTATTATATGTAGAAGGGGTTAGAAAGTTTTATTTTATATTTTATGTATGGGTATCGTAGTTTTTTAACTAAGATATCGTAGCTTTTAAACTAGGATGTCGTAATACTGTTTTGGTCTATTTGAGTAATCTTATAGCATCCGTGGCAATTTATGATACTCTGAGAGTCATAAACCAAGCCACGGATGACATGCATTATAGGTAGAATGGGTTAGAAAGTTTTATTTTATATTTTATGCATGGGTGTTGTAGTTTTTTAACTAGGAAATCATAGCTTTTAAATTGGGATATCGTAATACTGTTTTGGGCAATTTGATTAATCTTGTAATATTCATAATAATTTTTGATACTCTGGAAGTCATAAACTAAGCCATGGATGACATGTATTATAGGTAGAAGGGATTAGAAAGTTTTATTTTATATTTTATATATGGATGTCATAGTTTTTTAACTAGGATATCGTAGCTTTTAAATTGGGGTGTCGTAATATTGTTTCGATATATTTGAGTAATCTTTTAGCATCCGTGGCATTTTATGATAATCTGAGAGTCATAAACCAAGCCATGGATGATATGTATTAAAGGTAGAAGGGATTAGAAATTTTTATTTTATATTTTATGCATGGATATTGTAGTTTTTTAACCAGGATGTCGTAGCATTTAAACTGGAATGTTGTAATACTGTTTCGGGCTATTTGATTAATCTTATAGCATTTGTGATAATTTTTGATACTTTGGGAGTCATAAACCAAGCCACGAATGATATGTATTACAGGTAGAAGGGATTAAAAAAAAATATTTTATATTTTGTGCATGGGTATCGTAGTTTTTTAACTAGGATGTCGTAGCTTTTAAACTGGGATGTCGTAATACTATTTCGGCCTATTTGATTAATCTTATAACATCCATGATAATTTTTGACACTTTGAAAGTTATAACTAAACCATGGATGATATGTATTATAGGTAGAAGGGGTTAGAAAGTTTTATTTTGCATTTTGTGCATGGGTATCGTAGTTTTTTAACTATGATGTCGCAGCTTTTAAACTGGGATGTCATAATACTGTTTCGGGCTATTTAATTAATCTTATAGCATTCGTGATAATTTTGACATTCTAGAAGTCATTAACCAAGCTACAGATGATATGCATTATAGGTAGAAGGGGTTAGAAACTTTTATTTTATATTTTCTATATGGGTGTCATAGTTATTTAACTAGGGTGTAGTAGTTTTTGAACTTAAATATTATAAATTCTAAACTACGGTGTTATAAAACTGTGCATAGTGTCATAATTTTATACCATGAAGACTTAATATTTTTAAAAATATATCGTGACATCCATTTGTAAACATAAATTTTAAATATTTGTATTAAAATATATAATTTCCTTATCTATTTCTGGTCCTGTAACTTGTTTTGGGAGGGAACTTAAAGGGATGTCATCCTCTCCTGAATAAACAATAAGTGCAGTACTTTTTTCCTCCATCTACATTTCCTTCTTGCGGTGTTTTCATGTTTGCCATCTGCGCTGAAATACGAAACTATTTTTCTCCATTGATTCAAGATTTTGAAGGCATATCTTTCGTGGTATGCTCGAAACTTCCAGCTTACCAGTGATTACTCGACCATCAAAGAGAAAAGAAAAAATATAAAAATGGAGAATACTCTGGAGGTGTCGCTAACCCCTTCTTTTTTTTCGTTTGTAGAAGAAGAAACACTTGCAGCTCACCAACGATTACTTGACCACCAAAGAGGAGGAAAAACAAAAAATGAAGGAAGAACTGGGGGTTTCGCTCTGATATTAATGGGTAGGCAAAAATAATGAACGGGACTTTGGGGTGTCACCTTGGTCCGAATTTTTTTTTCTGTTTGCGGAAGAAGAAGAAATGGTTTTGGTTCGAGATTTTTTTTTCCATTTGTAGAAGAAGAAGAAACGATTTCACCTCAGAAGCACGTATTGTTTTCCGGAAGATAGGAGGGCAAAAAAGTTATTTCCTATGTTTGAAATGACCGCAAATATGGTGATACTGAGATTACATAATTCCAGTGATACGAACTTCCATCCCATCCCGTCAAGCCAGCTAAGATCGATATAGATCAATAAGAAACAGCGGTGCGGGCTAGATAGGATTTTTTGTATCGCATGCGGTGCACAAAGACTTACTCATCCGGTATACTTGCCGATGTGATCGATATACAGGAATTTTAGCAGAAAGCATCTATTTTTTTTTTTTTTGTAATATCAGTTGTAATATTAATGACACAAATTTGTCAAATTTTGAGATGTATAATTTTGCAATTAGTCCACGTCATGGATTTATAAAAAAAATCATCTCCCAGCCTAGGCACGCTCGTGATCATTGAGAACTTTTCTTTCTCTAGTGTGGATGTGGTTCATCAACTTGTCATGTGTTTCTTCCTTCATCCTTTTGGTTTTTGTCAACATCTGACGAGCTTCTTTAAGGATATGTTTGCTCCTTCATGTGATCCTTTTTTTTTTCCCCCTATTAATAGCTGAAATGGAGGAAGGGCTTGAGCTCGTGAATCTTGAATCGAACCCAACTTTTCTGGCAAAGTGGGGGTGCGAGCACCTGAACCGTAATAGACTTTGGTACATATATGGATCGGTGAGCGTCTCTGTCCCACTTTTTCCTGGGCTATTTTCTTTGTGCTTCTGCGTACCAATCTAGAAGTGGGAGTAGCAGAGGTCAGCAAAGAATCAACAAGTTCTTAAAACCTTGAATTTTAAATAATTTCTAAATCGGAGAACATTTTAATCATGAATAATTAATTCGTCATCAAACCTCTGGAATAAGTTCCGTAAAAAACAGCAAGAAAGCATGCACTTGAATGGTCATTTGTCAAGTAGAAGAATACATCCATGGTAATATCATTTCAACCATGATGTCACAAGAGGAAATTTTATTTCATCGAACTTTTATTTGAGTACGTAGCATGATTTCTATTACGACATGAAATTATTCAAATATACATGTAGTACAAAAGAGAGAGTAAGGAGATGTCCATTCCTTCTAATGGATTGTTAACAATCTTTTAACTGAAATTGATTGGATAGACATGTTGCTTATTTGGGTAGAATAGACCCCAATGCTGCTCTATCCCTGCTTGCTTTTGGTCCTCATTGAACATGGCAAATATGTAAGTCTCTATAGCCCTTCCAGATCTCTTAGGTGTTCCTTGACCAACATGGTTAATCAAATTCTGATTATATGTCCTTGCATTATCTATTGATGCTGCAGTGCCACCATCTGAAGGCCAACCACTCTCTGATACTACGACTTCCACGTCAGAACCTCCCACCCTCTCCAATGCCGAGTAGACCGCATCGACCATTGCATCGAAGAGATTCTGATAGCCAAATTGGCCATCGTGTACGACGATTCCCGGGGAAGTAAACAAGGCATATTCGATACTGATATCCTTCATGTCGCCGGTGTAACCGAAGTAGGGATACACATTTACCAGGAGTGGCGATCCATTTCTAGCCAAAAAGTTGACAATTGGTCCCAAGTACTGCGATGCCTCAGGAGAGAAAGCTCCGGCAGATGGAGGATATGATTGTCCGACGACACCAAAAGAAACTGAAGTCGAGACTTTGATTCGATCTCGTAGACCACTGGCCGATAGAGCAGACTGGATGTTATTCATGGCAGGGAGCACATATCCAGCATGATCTCCAGGTATCACTTCATTGCCGACTGCGATGTATCGAAATGAAACACCTGGATATGCCTTTATGTTATTCCGGACCCAGTCACTCGCTGCCGAAGCATCGGAGGCTAGACTTTGGAGATGGTCCTTGGGGACATCGACGATGAGTTGAATGCTGGACCCTCCAAGTGCTTCGAGAGTAGCTTGATCTGGATAATAAATTCTCATCCTTCCAATGTTGTTAGATTTGTAGAGATCCACCACCTCGCCAGGTTGGGGTAGGTTGTCTCCAAGCCTTCCATAACAAACCCCAATGGAATGCACGCCTGAAAACAAAGCAAGTAATTGCTCTCAGTAATAGACTTCTGGGATAGATGGAATTCGCACGATATACATCTCTTAAACTGCCAAGTTGCATGGAAAATTCACACCCATCTCTATGGCTTCTTCAACTATCAAGGAGCATAAGTTAATCCAACATAACAAAGATTGGCTGCAAGAGGCTTGGATCGATTAGATCAAGCACTGAAATTGGATATAATTTGATTCATGAGGTTCCTGGCCTTTCTTTTTCGACTTCTCACATAAACATGCCCAACTAGACGTGACTTTGCTTATAGGGGCTTCATATATGATCTACTACCCGATATAAATTTCAAGATTTCTTCGACCATGTTGGACCTCCACTGAACTTTTTGATCTCCCTACAAAAAGTGAAGATCTGAAAGGTGGGATTGAATCCAAGTCATCGGTAATCAAACATCCATTGATTTGACCAACTCTACCAAGAAATTTGAAAGAATGGCAGGGCTACTAAAGAAAAAGAGAGACGATGGATTCCTAAATTCTTATGTCATTTTTAAGCGCGAGACATGAAAAGCCGGAACCATATCGGATGACGAGCGAATCATAAACTGATAATTTAGGTAAAACTAATAAACCCTAGATGAACATAAATTTGTTGCTGATTTTTTTAACCCATCTGGATTAAGTAGAGCTAATAAATGAGTAGTAGTTAGCTTGCGAGAATAATTACAACCTTCGGCATAGTAATTCGTGTATTAGAGCAGTTCCCAAATCAAGTCAAAACATAGGAATAGCCAAGGCCAGCTCAAGCTCCAGCTAAACTAAAACACCAAAACACCTATCTTGACTTGAGACCATGAAGCTAAAAATATGGATGTGTGTATGTATATATATATATATATATATATATATATAGAGAGAGAGAGAGAGAGAGAGAGAGAGAGAGAGAGAGAGAGAGAGAGAGAGAGAGAGAGAGAGAGAGTAGAGAGAGAGAGAGAGAGATCTCACTTGTTGGGGTTGTTATGAGGACACCAAAGAGATATGCCAGCGCAGCCATGGAAACAAAACTTGGGTTTGCCATGAATAAAGCTCTAGCAGACAATGGTTCACTAGAACTGGAATGCCTTAGATGTGTAATAGATGTACAAAGATCATCTCCTTATATAGATCTAGACTGGGGGACCATTACCATAGCTCCGTGTCCTTGGGTCCATCTTTCACGATTGAAATGGCTTAAAACTGGCATATGATCACTAGGTCATAGTCGTCCAACAACCAATCAGTCCTATTGAGCCTCTAAAATTTTGTGTGAACTCTCCGGTCACCGGTTCGAGACATGATTTCTTGGATGACTCGATTAAATTCCGGATTTTTTGGATGCACATGATTGGGAGCGAAGCGGCTGATACTCCGACGCTGTAGTATGTTTAGGCTGACGTACTCACTGGTTGATGGAAAGGATATATGAAAATTTGCGATCCGAATCAAACAATCGTCTAATGGGTTGGGGCCCGATGGGAGAGCTACACCGGGGTTTATTCCCCCTACTCTTTTCGTTCTATCAAAAAAAAAAAAAAAAAAAACCTCATGGCTCTTTTTCGTGGTATTTATCCATATTTTTTTATTTTCTTGAAGGTTTTCCGGCACGAAATCGTTGCATATGATGGCTGACTTGAATTTTCTTTTCTTCTCTTTTTTTTCTTTTTGGCTAACAGATAATCAAATTTGATGGGCCTTTTATTGTTGTTTTGTTATCTCACCTCGTATATTCTCATGAGCTAGGTGGTTAGAAAGTGTGCCTTTTCTAATAATCTTTAAGAATACGGTTATAAAAAGACTTGGACCACATGATAGCTAAGGCTACAAATTGATCGGGTTGACATGTAATCCGATCTGATCTGTTTAGACTAGATCCAACATATTTTTAGGGACTCATGAATTCGAATCGGATTCTAAAATTAGATCCATTCCATTTTTCAGATCGGATATGGATTTACTGAATTTAGACCCGACCCAAGTTGGCATGACTCGAACATACTAATACTATTAGGATCATATCTGTTGCCGCCAAGATCGCCGTGCCCGTAGCTGCTGGGGGCGCCGGACCGCCAACCGTCTTCCCGGGAGCTCTCCGTTCTTCGAGACCTGTAGGGAAACAACATTAGAGACCCGGACCAGAGATTTCGGTGGGGGCGCTTCGACGGTCAAGTCAGTGACGATCCAGGAGAACAGATCCTCCTGGTCGAGCTCCTCTTGATGGACTCCACGCTAGGAGGAGTGTAGTGTGTATAGAAGTGAGAGCGGGCTGGGAGAGATGATAGCCAAGGTGGAAGGGTCCTCTTGTGTGTCATTTTTTCTCCCTCGCCCTCTCCTTATTTCTTGTTTTTGCTTACTCTTGCCGGGTTCTTTTTAGTTTGGCCTACCTCAGGATCTCCCCTGTGTGGGCAGGTGCGTGTGGCGAGGTATCGTGCCGTGGACGGGATGTTTTTCCTGACATATGGTAGGGGAAGCTTCCATGCGCCCTGACATTCCCTCCATTTATCCCATTCCAGGAAACCTGGCAGGACCTAGATCGGCGGGCCGCTGCCCCCCGGATTCGTGCCTTCTGGCTGGCTCCCCTCTTCTGGCGGTATGGACGGTTGGTGGAGGGCATAGCACCTTGGTCAGAGAGCTTCCTTGCTTTCTGATGTAAGTGGCAGCGGCAGACAGTTATTGCGGCATGGCGGGCATAGCCTCGCAGCCCTCGGGTGACCCGCCGGCGTCCTTGGAGGGGAAGCGCTACTCCCTGGACGGTTGGCACCCAGGCCGAGGTGGTAGCCGAGCTGGAGGGGTTTGACCTGGTGGAGGAGGGCGGCACGCGACTCCAGACCGGAGGGCTTGACCTCGGAGGGGCTCCACGTTACGGAGGAGGGCTGAGCTCGACTTCGGATCGCGGAACTCAGCTTCGAGGGGCTCCATCTGGGAAAGTCGCTCAGCTCCGGCCTAGGCGTCCCGTTCTCGCGAGAGCCGACCTGGCGGAGGACGGTGCTTGATCTCGGCTGATGGGGGACCCGAAACCCATCCAGGTTTTCTTTTTCTCTTTTTAGATTTTTTTTATTTTTTAGTTTAAAAATACTTATCCCAACTATTCTTCTTATTCCCATTATCCTTACCTTATCCCGATGTTATTCCCAACTTATTCCAGATCAATTCCTATCTTCTTCAACCTCCAGGAAATCATAGAGAGTTCATTTTTCCGATTTTTTTGCCCCACCGGTCCCCGATCAATATGGGTTTCGGGTCCCCCATCAACCGTATCAGGTCTCTAAGGTGGTTCGAGCCGGCACTTATCGGCTGGAATTTTTGGACGGATGGCAGTTAGCGCGTCCGTGGAATGTAGACAATCTCCGTAAATATTATCAATGAAGTTCATATTTCTCCTACGAATCACTTTCGAAAGTTCGACTCCGGTCGATAAAGACTCTAGGGCAGCCCATTTTCGAAAGTCCGACTCCGGTCGACAAAGGCTCTAGGGCAGCCCATTTTTGAAAGTCCGACTCCGGTCGACAAAGGCTCTAGGGCAGCCCATTTGCGAAAGTCCGACTCTGGTCGGCAAAGGCTCTAGGACAGCCCACTTCCGAAAGTCCGACTCCGGCCGGCAAAGGCTCTAGGGCAGCCCACTTCCGAAAGTCTGACTCCGGTCGGCAAAGGCTCTATGGCAGCCCACTTCCGAAAGTCCGACTCAAATCGGCAAAGGCTCTAGGGCAGCCCACTTCCGAAAGTCCGACTCCGGTCGGCAAAGGCTCTAGGGAAGCCCACTTTCGAAAGTCCAACTCCGGTCGGCAAAGGCTCTAGGACAGCCCACTTTCGAAAGTCCGACTCCGGTCGGCAAAGGCTCTAGGGCAGCCCAGTCCGGAAGCTGACGGACCAACACTTAGGATAAATCTCCTAAGCTAGTTGCTCCGGCCTGAGCTGACATCCGACCGCTGCCTCAACTGCTTCAGCGTCCGGAAGCTGACGGACCAACACTTAGGATAAATCTCCTAAGCTAGTTGCTCCGGCCTGAGCTGACATCCGACCGCTGCCTCAACTGCTTTAGCGTCCGGAAGCTGACGGACCAACACTTAGGATAAATCTCCTAAGCTAGTTGCTTTGGCCGAAGCTGACATCCGACCACTGTCTCAACTGCTTCAGCGTCCGGAAGCCGACGGACCAATGCTTAAGATAAATCTCCTAAGCTAGTTGCTCCGGCCCGAGCTGACATCCGACCGCTGCCCCAACTGCTTTAGCATCCGGAAGCCGACGGACCAACACTTAGGTTAAATCTCCTAAGCTAGTTGCTCCGGCCTGAGCTGACATCCGACCGCTGCCCCAATCGCTTCAGTGTTCAGAAGCCGACGGACCAACACTTAGGATAAATCTCCTAAGCTAGTTGCTCCGGCCTGAGCTGACATCCGATCGCTGCCGCAACCACTTCAGCGTTCGGAAGCCGACGGACCAATACTTAGGATAAATCTCCTAAGCTAGTTGCTCCAGCCCGAGCTGACATTCGACCGCTACTCCAACTGCTTCAGCGTCCGGAAGCCGACGGACCAACACTTAGGATAAATCTTCTAAACTAGTTGTTCCGACCTGAGCTGACACCCGATTGCTACCTCAACCGTTCTAATCTATTCTCGATCTGGAAGGCCGAAGGGCCAGTACTTGAAGTAAAAGTCCTAAGAGGATCTAGTTCATCCTGGGTTTTCACTAAGCACTTATCCCGAAGATCCGACCGCACACTCTAATATGCTAACTGGCCCATACTTAGCAAAATTTCAGAGAGTAGCGCAGTAAAAAGCACAAAAAGAAGATATAATTAAGATGAAAAATTTACTTCATTGATCCAAAAAGACTTTTACAAAAAGTGAAGGTCGGACCTTTACAACAAGCTAGGTCTGACCTTCGGGGGGTACTACAATGGCCACTTCGGCCTCTTCGGCTACAACGGCCGCTTCGACCTCTTTGGCCCCTCCAGCTGCCTCCGCTTCAGCACAAGCTGGGGCGCCCGCTTCGGCTTCTTCAGCCTCTTTGGCAATCATCTCCGTCGGGGCATCAGTCGCTTGGGTGGTCGGATCGACTCCCTCCAAAGCTTCTGCCACCGCTGGCTTTGGTAGCTGGAGGAATGAGAGGTCGAACTCTGGGAAGGCGGAACCAACCTTCCCTAGGCACTCTTCGTACCCGTAATCAAAGCCGACGGTCCCAACTTCGTTCATCTCCTCCTCGAAATCCTTGGAGGCCTTGTAGTCGGCGACGGCCTTCTCCCTAGCTGTCTTCAGCAGATCCTGGGCCATCTTCAGCAGGCCCTTGTACCTCTCCGCAGATGCCTGGTATCCCTTCGAGCGGAAATCTAGATCAGTATAACAGCCCTCCTCGACCTTTAGCTGACAGGCCAAGGCTTTAAGCTTTTTCTTCTTCTCTTTGAGCCTGGCCTCCCGGTTAGCCTTCTGGGCGAGCAAGTCCTCGCTTCTCTTCCTTTCGACCTTCAACTCGGCCTGCAAGGGGGACACCTTGGCTGCTTCGGCCCTCAAGCTGAGCACCTCTTCCCGCGACACTGTCAACGCTGTCCGTGCCGTGTCCCTCGCCAGCTCGTTCGCCTCGGCCCTCTTGGTCAGCTGCTCCTTTATATACAGCAGCTCACCCAAGCCTTGGTCCATCAGGAGGTTGTCCCTGACGAGCTGCCGACAAAGATGAACAGTCAAAAAAACTATAATGGTAAGCTGAAAGCGAAGACCGAGAGAACGAAGCTTACCCCAAGAAGGTGACGGAGGGAACTGCTGGCTGCCTCGTTGATTGACCGCTCGTCAGTCTCGGGGACGGACCGCTGGAGCTGCTCCCTTGCCTCCTCAGCCGTGCGCCTCAGTATGTATATATATATATACATACATATATATGTATGTATGTACGTACATACATACATACATACATACATACATACATACATACATATATACATACATACATACATACATACATATACATATATATATATATATATATACATACATATATATACATACATATATATATATATATACATACATATATATATATATATATACATACATATATATATATATATATACATACATATATATATATATACATACATATATATATATATATACATACATATATATATATATATATATATATACATACATATATATATATATATATATATATACATACATACATATATATTATTGGCTATCTATGTGGCCCCTCTTGAGCCAAGGTCATCCTTTGCGTATACGTTACGGTGAGGTCTAGCATGTTTTTAAGAAATTCTAAGCTTCCGCGTTATAGAGTCTTTTGGGGCTTTAGTGCTAACATGCATTTTCTAGATAGGACTTAACACTGCATGCCCTAATCTCCATCGCTAGCATTCAAGGCTTCAAATCACGTGCATGTGTAAATCATGCGCATGCAGAACACATGCACGTAAATTTTTCAACACTATAGGGTTATTCTTCCCCACCTGCATCACAATGCACATCCCTACCTAAAGGACATCACTAGCAGCCAAGTTTGTATATATAATGTATTTTTTTCACTTTTAAATTTTATTATTAATGAAGTTGCAGAATATATTACTTTGATCTCTCTCTCTCTCTATAGAGAGAGAGAGAAAGAGAGAGAGAGAGTTAACCGGCCACTCAATGGATTAGCTAGGGCTGCTAAATAAACAGCCAAGTCAAGCTAAGCTTAGGGTCTCAATTAGGTTCGACTTGATTATCTAAACAAGGTGCTCTAGTTTGGCCTAGTCTAGCGGTTGGCATGCAATTGGCTGTTCATGTTAATTAGGTTGTGCTTTTGGACCACCAAGACAAGCAACTTGTTCATGAGTCAAGTCCAAGCTTGTATTTTCACAGGCTGACCATTATTCGAGTCCACCCAAGAATTCAATTGCTGAATTTGATTTTGTGGCTTGTTTCTCGTGTAAACAAGTTAAATGAATTCCACTCATCAAAGAGCCAAAAGTCCAAACTGTTCATTAAGTGCCAACGAAATATGCTGTGCCCCGTGTAGAACACTGATCAAAGGTCATTTATTTAAGCCCTTCTGTGAAGAACCCTGTGTGGAAATCTGACTCAATTAACTCTCAGCTCCTATAATTCTCTTTCAGTCATTAGATTTAGCTGGAAATTGAAGACCTCAAAATAGACCAATTCGTGCTGGACTCTTACAAGGATGGTCGATCCACTGCATTCCTTAATTTGCCTTCCCTGGGGATTGACTGCTTCTTGCGCGGTTACCCCAAGGTTGAAAGTAAATTACACCATCCAAATGTTTTGACACTAATAATATGAGTACTAAAACATTAACAATACCCTTTATCTTGCCATCATTATTTTTTACACCATCCAAATGTTTATTATATTATGTTGAATGTTATACAACAGAAACAATTAATATCTGCTATCCAGCATCTCCGTGAATCGTTTGAATCAAATGATATTTTAGTTTTATATTTCATTAGTTATTTTTTATTTTACCGAATCATTTTTCTTGCTATTCTCTTTTACAGTAGCTGTTATAACAACCATTATATAGTATATATATGAACCCCACACGTGGCTACATGGACGAAAGATAAAAAAATATTTCTGTTATAAATGATAAAAAAAATTCTAGAGTGGCCTGTTGTTGGGGGATCTTCATTCGTGACAATATACAATTACATATACATAAATACTTTTTTTGATAAGATAGGGCGATGCTTCCTAGTCTTTCTTGAACGAAAATCTGCTAGAACGGTCCCTTGATTGGTGGTAACTGGTAAAGAATCCTTGAACGCTTAAGTTAGTGAAAAGATGATACGGACTCTAGCAGTCAAAGCCAAGAGCGATGGTGAGAAAAATGACTAAATAAGCATGTGAGAGTAGTATCAAGACATTACCTGGTTAGGGTCTCCTTTTATTAATTCATAGAGTTACTCAGGATAACCGAATGCTATTAGAGAGTTAGCATCTGCTGACATGGGTAACAACTTTCTGATAGGATGTTGGGATCTTATCTCCCAGATCCTTTCTGTTTAGATATTTTTTTTAGGATAGTAGTATCTATTGTGACCTTACCTGCCACTATCTCTACTGAGACATTTCTATTACCTACTCAAGCATAGCCGACTCCAAGTGATAGGATAGCTGAGAGTTGCTATCAGGGACCTTTGATATCACATCCTGATGTACCCGACTAATGCCATGTTGGTAATTAGTCTGGTCCAAGTAGAGTGCTTGGTGAACACCTCTCATGACTAGTCTGACTAGTGCTGTGCTAATAGTTAGTTGGGCTAGGGCAAGTATTCAATTCAGGTGGTAGCAACTAGTCGGTGACGTAGTCGATAATCCAAATACCTTTATAGTTAGTGGTATGATTAGTTTTTGAGACCGAGTAAGTAGTCGCCATAACAGTTACCCTCCACTTTCGAGTCTAGAACATTGCTAAGTAACTTATTTGGACTTTGTCTTTTCTGGGTGAGGGAGTAGTCACCTTTTTTGGCCTCAAGTGCTAGAAAAATTTTTCATCATCTGGGCAATAATTAGTTTCTTGGAAAACGTTGTGAGTTGTTATGTTACCTAGGTAGAGGTGGATAGAGAAATCATGGGTGCATTGCTCGAAAGAACTATGGAATTACTCTAGAAACGGTCAACAATTCCTCCAATCACCCTTGGCTAATAAAGATGCATGATGTGGCCTACAGCTATGGCTTTTAAATGATTCCATAGATTGCGGTGCCGAGAGTTAATCGGTTGGTGAGACTTGAAGCAGTGCGGTGCTTAGTCATTTGAGAGTGGGCCACGTGTTAAGATCTAATGGCTTCAACCGATCAAGGACTTTGATCTCGACCATTGAAGCGACATATAAATAAGGATCTCCTGCCATTGTTGTAGGGATTGCCTTTTCTAGAGAGAGCAGGAAACCAGCAAAGAGGAAGAAGGCTTTTGCTTCAAACTATCTCCCTAGGAGGTCTTTGTACTTTCCAGATTAGGTCTTTTCCTTCACTTCTTCTTTCAACCCCTTTAGGGCCTATCTTTGAGCTTAAGGATCTCTTAGGATTTTTTTAGTAAAACAACACTTGGCAGTTTTTACCATTTTTGAAAATCTTCAAAGTATTCTTTAGTTGAGATTTTTCCAACATTTCCTTTCTTTTTCCCTCCTTTTGCTTGATCTTCTTTTTCTATTCCTTCCTTGTCACCAGATGTCTTCTTACAAGGACAAGAGTCACTCAGTAAGTCATGCTTCCTGACTACAAAGTTCTCATGAGTCTTCCTGGGAAGAAGCTCCCTCCCTAGACCTTGGCGAAGTGGGGACTTCATCTTTCTGGGAAGCACTCAAGACTAGACAATCGACTAGTCCAGATGCTCCCACTCTACCTAGTCCGATGAGCACTATCTCGATGAAGACCAAAACAGATGTCCTCCAACTCTGGGAACAATATTGGTTCCTAAGTCAATTTCAAGTTTTTTGCCTCTGGGCCCAATGATCGAGCGATGTCGGGTTCACCAGGCAGAATTATCCTATATAAGGAGTTTCTTCGTGTAGGCCTCTAACTTCATTTCCATCCATTCATTAAAAATGTGCTTAACTTCTACCGAGTAGTTCCTACACATCTAGTTCCAATTCCTTTTATATCATTATTTCCTTCATTGTTTTGTGTTACATGCTCGGAACTCAACCTAGGGTTTCTATATTTTGAGCATTGTTTTCTTTGAAGCAACACCCGATGGTGAAGGGCTAGTGGTTCATTGGTCCTCACTAGGGTTGCACCTTCTTTAAGGGTCTTCCCTCTTCCATCCACAACTGGCAGAGCAGGTTTTTCTTTGTCTTCTCTGATACCCCTGGGAGATCGATTAGGTTTGGGATGAGCCCAACAGATCACCAAATAAGAATGATGAGGTTCTCACTATCGACAAAGAGAACTTTCTTATATTACTCAACATGGAGATCCCTCGACGGCAGGATCTATTATCAGAGCAAAGGTTGTATGATCCAAAGCTTAGTCCAGTGAATTCTCTAAGTTATTTGAGTCTTTTTCTCCTATTTGTCTTCAATTTTGCTAAGTTTTCTACTCGGCATTTTGTAGATATAGAAGTTTCATTGGAGACCTTGAAAATTGTTAAGAAGAAAAGGGCCGCAGCTTAGGGAGGAGCTCCAAAGTCGAAGAATGCCATGGCAAAGAAGACCGAAGTGCACCCTTCTCTTAGAGGCCCATCAGCTTTGGCTAGGTTACCAATGCCAAAACCAAGGGAAGGCTCCAACCGCCATGGATGATGACAAGGTGGTGGTCATCTCGGAGCCGACTCCTGCCACATTGACTTCTTCTTTAGCACCAACACCATCAACAATAGTAGCAGCACCAGCAACTACTCTATCATCGATAACAACATCATGGTGACCTAGCCCCTCGGCCCTAATGGTGGCCAAGAAATCCTGAGGGAAGGCCCCGGTGACCTCCTTGGGATCTAAATAAAATGGCTTCTCAAAAAGAAAGAGAGGAGTACATTGTTATGGATGCTTAAGTGAAGGTGTACTCCTCAGCCCTGAAGAATGAGGGGCAAGCTGAAAAGCTGGTCAAGATGATTTTGCTCACTCGAGACTTGGAGGAATGAAAATATTTATCGATAGACAAGATTTTCACTTCTTTCTTCCCACAACTCCTCAGGATAAGTGTTCTCCCTTCTTTACTTTACCGAGTACCTTCACTCCCAAGTAGCTTACTTGTATTTTTCCTTTTGTGGCTTGCCTATGATGTCTCTATTATTTAGGAGGCATTTTGTGGGTTTGCTGGGTTGAGCTTCTCCCTCAAAGATAAGGTGGTGACTATCGAAGTGCAAGCCAAAGTCTCCAAGGAGCTGAAAAAGGCAAGTGAGGCTCAAGAGGCCAAGCTCCAGGAAGAGGACTGCTGAGGTGATCACTAATACTGAGGCCATTAATGATGCAGCAAAGAGGGCTTTCAAAGCTACTTCAACTCCAACCCCTAAGGAACCGGCAATTGGTCCCAAGGAGAAATCTTGTAACTTTTCCTTCTTTTCTTTTTCAGTTATACGCCACCTTGGCCCTTGATCTTGTAATTACTTCCTTTATCAATGAAAGAAATTTTGTTCACTATGTCGACTATCTTTATGTAGAATAACTTTTTGCAACGAATGCTTGTATGTTGTAAGTAATCTAGTCGAAAGAAATAGAATAGGTTGAGTAACTCGTGGTTACCTAGTCATGTAGATAACTTTTCGGTATAAGGGTGAGGCTGCTGATCATGGGATCTTAAATGACTAACTATGAACTGCTAGCAAAATATCTCCATTAGTCAAGAAAACCATCTGTTTGTGTAGGTCAGGTCCAAGTTTCTGACTGCAGCTATAGAATTTTTGACTACAGAACTTATATATATCCAACTATAAGAAGTCGGTCTATCACTAATGGGTAGTGTCTAGTCAGTTGATGCCAACTTTGTCCGACTAGTTTTTAATAAAGATTCTTCCTAATGGCCGAGTATGAGTTGACCACTTAAATTCTTGGGTTCGAGTGTCAGTCAGTTGTAGCTGCTAACTAGTGGGTATAGATCGATTAAGTCGATGGTTGATTCTCTTTGTCGGCCGGGTGTTAATTAACTGAAAAGTTGGCGTAGAAATCTTAGGGATGATAGATCATTTGCTTGGCCGACTGTCGAACACCGAGAGGGTGTAGAATCACTGAAGAAGGTGAAAGATCACTGAAGGGTGTAAAAATATTGAAGAGGATGATGGGTCATCTAGTGGTCAGTTGTTAAGCAATCGAGGGGTTTGGAAACCCGGAAGTGTTTGACAGATCATCTAGTGGCCGGTTATTAAGCGACCAAGAGGTTCAGCAACCTAGAGGTGGACAACAAATCATCTAGTGGCCAATTGTTAAGCAATCAAAGGGTTATAAAACCCAGGGATGGATGACAATTTGTTTGATGGCTGATTGTTAAGCGACCGAGGGATTTGAAAATCCTAGAGATGGACGATGGATCGTCTGGTGGTCGATTGTTAAGTGACCAAAGGGTTTGGAAACCTAAAGGTGGACGATGGATCATCTGGTGGCCAGCTATTAAGCAATCAAGGGATTCAGAAACTCAAAGGTGGATGATGGATTATCCGATGCTAGATGACTGAGTTAGACAGCAAGATGAAACCTCTAGAAGCATTGTCAAAGAAAATCTTTATTATATTGCTAAGTAAGAATTGCTACATCACTGGTAGTATAATTAGAGATTTTTGGCATTCCAAGTCCAGAAAATTGATGTTTCACCCAGGTCTTCAAGTCTATAAGGTCCTCAATAAAGGGCTTCTATTTTCAATAAGGTCCTTCCCAATTTTGTGATAACTTTTATTGCTCGATTAGCTTTAAGACTTCAGCATGCCGTAGAATGAGGTCTCTCGAATGGAAAGTCTTTGACCTTACTTAGGAGTTATAGTACTGGGCAACTAATTATCAGTACATTACCATCCATAGATAGGCCTAATTTCGAGTCTCCTCTAACAAGTCAAGATTGATCCTTAAATGACTTAAGTTGCTTGATTTATCACAATTCTCAATCCTTATAGTCAGTAAACTGATCTCAATTGAAATTATGGCCTTAGTACCAAAAGCTAAATTGAATGGAGACTTGTTAGTCGGTGTCCAAGGAGTTGTTCGGTATACCTAAAGCACCATGAGTAACTCATCTGCCTAACTATCCTTGGCTTCATCTAGCTTGGTCATGAGCCCTTAAAAAATTATCCGATTCATGACTTCCACTTTTTCATTTGATTGAGGATATCTGATAGATATAAATCAATGCTAAATGAGAAGTTCAATGCAGAATTCTTTGAATGCTTGGTTGTCGAATTGTCAGCAATTATCAATGATGATAATATGGAAAAGTTCGAATCGGTATATAATAAACTACCAAAAGAAGTCTTTGACTTTATTTTATGTAATATATACCAAAGTTTTTGCTTCTATCAATTTGGTGAAGTAGTTGATGGTGATAATAAGAAACTTTTGTTAACTTGTTGCTAGGAAAAATGGGTCGAGTAAGTCCATACCTTATTAGGCAAAGGACCGGGAAGAAGAGAGTTGACTGAGTTGGCTTGCAGGTTGCCGCTAGATATTTGTATACTGTTAGCACTGATCATATTTTCGAATAAGATTCATGATATCTTCTTGCATGGTGGGCCAGTAGTATCCTTGTCTTAAAGCTTTATAGGCCAGGAACCTGTCCTCCAAATAATTTTTGCAAATTCCTTAATGGATTTTCCAAAGAACGTTGTTGGCTTTGGTGGGTTGCAAGCATTTAAGCAAGGGCAAGGAGGAAGATCTTTTGTAGAGTTGCCCTGCCCATCCAATAACACGAACTAGGAAGCCTTTCACTTGAATTTCCTCGCCTCCAAGGGATTGTCAAGAAGGTAACTTATATTAAGTACTTGACAAATAGATCCATCCAACTTAATTCATGGGCGGCCTATTGGACTTCCTCAATTTTATTGATGCTAGAAATTTCTAGATACTCGATGTTTGTATGGCCAAGAAAGTTGTTGGCTAGAGTTGCTAGTCGGAAGAGTGTATCTGCCCGAGCATTCTTCCATCTTGGAATGTGAAATATACCAAAACTGCTTGAGGGCTGATATAAGAGTTCATACCTCATCAAGGTACTTAGCCATTATCAGGTCCCAAGCTTCATATTCACTAATTAATTGGCTGACTACGAGCTGAGAACTGGTGAAAACCCGAAGACTTTTCATCCCGAGCTCTTGAGCAAGCTTTAGCCTGGCTAGCAAGGCTATGTACTTGGCTTAATTGTCGGTTACCTTAAATAAGAAGTGAAGTGCATACTTGGCAACTATTCCTTTCAAGTTTGTGGAGATAAGTCTTACTCCACTTCTATAAGAGTTTGAAGCTCCATCTACATAAAGAATCTAGGTAAAGTCTAGGTCAAACCACTTGGTAAGTACATCTTCAAGCTTGTTATTCGACAAAGTACACTCCATAAAGAAGTTGGCGAGGACTTGAACTTTCATTGCTGATCTTGGTCAGTAAGAGATATAGAACTTATTGAGCTTGATTGTCTATTTGGCCATTCTTTCGAAGGTGTCCAACTATTGCAAGATTACCTTGAGTAGTTGGTCAGTTAAGATAATGATTGAATGAGCTTGAAAATATGGTCTAAGATACTATGAAGAGATGATTAATGCAAAAATAATCTTCTCAAGTTTAAAGTACTTGGTCTTTGTATCATGAAGTTCCTGACTGGTATAATAGATGGGCTTTTTGACTTCTTTATCATCTAATCAAATAAGCACAGAGCAACTACTTATGGAAAAGCGGCAAGGTATAAATAGAGTTATTCTCCGAATTCTGGTTTAGAGAGTAAAGGTGGAGAACTGAGAAACTTCTTCAGCTCATCAAGAGCCTATCGATACTCATCCATCCAAGTATAGTCATGCATTCATTGGAGGATTTTGAAGAATGGCAAGCAATGCTCAGCTGATCTTGAGATGAACCAACTAAGAGTCGTAATTCATCCAGTTAGCTATTGTACTTCTTTCTTGGAAGTTGGATATCACATGTCAAGAATGGCATTGAATTTTTAAGATTTGTCTTCATATCCCTCTTAGTGACTAGAAATCCAAGAAATTTGCTAGCAATAACGCTGAAGGCACACTTACTTGGATTCAACTTCATTCAGTGTTAACGAAAGGCATTAAAGGTTTCTTTCAAGTCTTAAATATGATTAGCTTCTTCAAAGCTTTTAACTAGCATGTTGTCGATATAAACCTCCATGTTCTAACTAAGTTGGTCTTTGAATACCTTATTAACTAGCCACTAGTAGAATAGCTCTTACATTTTTCAAATGAAGGATATTACTTTATAACAATAAATACTTTTTTCGATGATAAAAACACTATTCTCCTCATTCTTAGGAGCCATCTTAATTTTGTTGTACCTTGAGAAAGTAAAGTATCCATGAAACTGAGGAGCTTATGCCTAGAGATGGTGTCGAATAGTTAATCAATCTTTGATAGCAAAAAGCTATTCTTTGGACATGCTTTATTCATATCAGTATAGTTAATACAGATTCTTCATTTTCTATTAACATTTTTAACTATAATAATGTTAGCCAACTAGTCAGAATAGTGAGCTTCTCGAATGAATTTAGTATTTAAGAGCTTGTCGATCTCTTTATTAATGCCCTTTTACCTTTTAGAAGTAAAGTTTCTTTTCTTCTACGATATTGGTTTGAACTTGGGATTGATATTCAACTTATGGATAATGACCTCGGGAGGATTTCGAGGCATATCGGATACTGACCATGTGAAGATATCTATATTTTGCCAGAGAAACTCTAGTAGTCAATTCCATTCCTTCTCGGGCAAGAGAGCTCCAATTTGCATGAACCTTGAAGAATCATCTTTCAATGGAAAGGAAAGTAGCTGCTCGGTTGGTTCTCCCCTTTTCTTAGGCTCTCTTTGATCTAGCTATTTGGTAGCTGGTATCTTATTAGTCTTTTATACCTTAGTTGACATCAGGAAATAGCATCAAGCTAGTTATTGATCTCCATGTATCTTACCAATTTCTATTTCTCATTGAAAACTGAACAAGAAGGTATTTGGTTTAGATGACAGTATCTAGCCGATTAAGTCCCAATATCCAAGAATGATATTGTATACTAAGGGTACTTAGACAACTGACAAAATTGAAAGAAAATTGGTGCTTTGTCATGGTAAAGTTCCAGCAGTGACAAAAAGAGTGATTTTGCCTTCAACCCTGACAAGATTTTCATGAAAATCGACTAAGGGCATAAAAACTCATCTCAATTAATTTTCAAACAAATTCATCCAAATAAATGCATCATAAAATAAGATGGTAGCTAAGCTTCCACTATCAATAAAACTTCTTTTTACATTATGTTTTGCTATTATTATTGACATGATGATGACATCATCATGAGGATTTTGAATCCCAACTAGATTTTTATTAAAAAAGAAATTACATTTTCTTCCTCCTCTTTTTTTTGCCTCTTTGAAGAGTGCTCCATCCTAAGGAAATCATGTTGACCAGCCTTTCCATCGGCTAATTATCAATTTTGACATGAGTTTGGCATTGGGCAGGATTCTGAGCATCAGGCCAATTTTCCTCCTTATGAACATATTTGCCAAGATAGCATACCAAATAAAATCTTTAATCTCATTCTTCAAAGTAATACAGTTCTCGATATCATGGCATGATTCCAGTGAAAGCGACAGTATTTATTCTTATTATAAGAGGTCGTGGAGCTCTTATTAGAGGTGGCCTTCGAAGATACTTTTTTTTTCATTTTTCATAAGAATATTAGTTCTAGGGATTAGGAGAGGAGTGTAGTTACCGTACTTGCCAATTGGATTCTTTGGCTTGGGACTTTATCTATAGGACAAGTTGGTCTTCTTAGTCTAGCTTTCACTCAATTCTTCTCGGGCTTGCTTCTTCAGCTTTTCGTTGTCCTCTTGCCGAGTGAGAGCACCTTCTTCCATGCGGATGTACTTCTAAGTATAGATCAGCAGCTCCAAATAAGACTTGGGATAGGTTTTATCTAGTAAATAGGTGAATCAGGAAGAGCGAAGTCCCCTTTTCATGGCCAGCATGGCTACCACCTCATTTAAGTTGTATATCTCTAGTGTGGCCACCTTAAATCAGGCCACAAGTCTTTCAAAGACTCTCTATCTTATTATCAAATGGAGAAGAGACTGTCATGTTCCTATGGCATCCTCTTGCTAGCATTAAAGTATAACACAAACTGCCTCTCCAGCTATTTGAAGGAGTGGACACTCCTTGGCTTGAGTCTAGAGAATCCAATTGGAGCTGCTTTGTGTAGAGTAGCTAGGAAGGCAAGGTAGAGCAAGGCATCGATGGTGCCTTGAATTTGCATGAGAGCTTTGTCGCTCTCGAGGTGATCCAGTGGATCCATAGTGCCATCATAAGAATCCAACCGGGGCATCTTGAATTGACTTGGGATCAGCTCCTCCATGATTTATCGAAGAGAGGGGATAGGTGTTGTACTCAACCTGGTCCTGACTTCCCGAAGATCAGCAAGTTGGTGACTGATCTCATCCAACTTGCGATCGTAGTCATTAAGGTGTTGTTCAACCAATCATCGAATAGTCTTGTTGGTAGATCCCTCTTGAAAGGATTCGAATAAGGAATGAGGGCATTTATCACACCTTTGTTCTCTTCCTCGTAGTTGCTTCTCATGCTGGGGACGCTCCAATCGTGGAGACAAGGACCATGATTGGTGAGAAATTGATCGGTAAGAGGACTTCCCACATGAGGATCGGTGGCTTGCTTGACATGGGGAGTAGGGCCATGATCGATAAGAAGTCTGTTGACGGAGAGATCTCCCATGAAGAGATCGATGGCTGGGACGAGTAGTAGTAGCAGGGGCTTCTAGGGGTTGCTGGTTTGCCATAACTTGTTGCTATAATTCTTCCACTACTATAGTTAGTGCCTAAATCTGCTACACTAAAGTGGTGAGCAGATTCTATTAGGTAACTAACGATAGAGGTGGTAGAGCAAGAGGCTCCACCGCCTGACTGGGTCGCTCTTCATGGTGCAAAGAGCATTCGGTGTGATTGATAAAGGCATCCTGTGCTCATGTCTTTATCTTCATCATCTGGCTCTCCAAGCTCTGGGATCTTCTTCAAGATACCCCATTCTTAGCACGCCAATCTATTACCGGCAAATCACCTTCCACCAGAATTGGGGTGGTGACAGAAAATCTTCCAGTCTTCCTTAGCAAGATAGGGCACTGCTTTCTAGTTACTCTCGAATTAAGACCTGCAAGAACAGTCCTTTGACCGGTGATAACCATCGGGAGACCCTTCGATGCTCAAGACAGTGGAAGGATAAGATTGGATCCAGTAGTCGAAGCCAATAATGATAATAAAGAAGATGACTGAATGAGCATATGAAAGTGGTTTCGGGATATTACCTGGTCTAGGATTCTCTCTTAGCAATTTATAGGGTTACTCGGGATAACTGAATATCATTTGGGAGATAGCCTCCATTGATATAGATAATAACTTTCTGGCAAGATATTGGGATCTTATCTTTCGGATCCTTTCTATTAGGATATTTCAATTAGGTAGCAATATTTGTGAGGATCTTACCTGCCACTATCTCCATTAGGATAACTAAGATTTGTCTACTTCTATCACCTACTCAAGCATGGCCGACTCCGAGTGATAGGGTGGCTAAGAGTTGCTAACGGGGACCTTTGATATTGCATCCTGATGTACTTGATTAGTTCCATGTTAGTAACTAGTTAAGCCTGAGCAGAGTGCTCGGTGAACATCTCTCATAACTAGTCTGACTAGGACTGCATTGATAGTTAGTCGGGCCAGGGCAAATATTCAGTTTAGATGGTAGCAACTAACCGATGATGTAGCCAGCAATCCAAATGTTTCATAGTCGATAGTCCAATTAGTCCTCAAAGTTGAGTAAGTAGTTGCCATAACATTACCTTCACATGTGAATATTGAGTTCTCCCACACATGCAATATGTCGTATATGTGCTACCCATATATATGAATGGTGTTGGTGGGTAATTTCATCAAGCTTTTCATGTGCTAGTAGGATTTTTATTTTTTTAAAGCTAGATGCAACTTAATGAGACCCAAAAAAAAGGACCAATTAATAGGGATGTAAGTGGACCGAATTATATCCATCTAAATTTATTCTAGTATACGAATCTATCTAGAAATGAATAGAAATTTGAGTATCCATCTAATATCCATATTCATATCCATATCCATCAATATTCGATTTTATCTATAATCCTATTTAATTTTATATATCACTCATTAACTTTTTTAAAAAATATACGATCATATTAACATATACTCATTAATTATTTGCATTTTGTCAGTAAATGTTGTAGATTTTTTGGCAACTTTATATTTTGGTTACTAAAATTTTTAACCATGGTGTCTTTAGTAACCAC
This sequence comes from Areca catechu, assembly GCA_021397845.1. Classification (NCBI taxonomy): domain Eukaryota; kingdom Viridiplantae; phylum Streptophyta; class Magnoliopsida; order Arecales; family Arecaceae; genus Areca; species Areca catechu. The sequence continues at coordinate 23,532,546 of CM038046.1, read as the reverse complement.
CTAGTAACAAAAATAATTTTGGTCACTAAATATTTTAATGATGACAATAAAAAAATTTTGTGACCAAATTTCTCATCGCTAAAAATCTAAATTTTTGCAGTGACTTATCCTCACGTACTCCCTCCATTTAAGCCATAGTATTCTTGCTACATTAATGATCTAAATTCATGTAAATCCATTCATAAGCAACATGATCAATCTGTATTTCCTCCAATGAATCCATGTTGTAGCGTTCTCCAATCCACATGAGCTATGGGGGTCCTTACATATTCTTTCTCTAAAAAAATTAAATCATAATCTTGAAGACTAAATTCATGTAAATCCATTCATGAACAACATGATCAACCTGTATTTCCTCCAATGAATCCATGTTGTAGCGTTCTCCAATCCACATGAGCTATGGGGGTCCTTACATATTCTTTCTCTAAAAAAATTAAATCATAATCTTGAAGACTAAATTCATGTAAATCCATTCATGAACAACATGATCAACCTGTATTTCCTCCAATGAATCCATGTTGTAGCGTTCTCCAATCCACATGAGCTATGGGGGTCCTTACATATTCTTTCTCTAAAGACTAAATTCATGTAAATCCATTCATGAACAACATGATCAACCTGTATTTCCTCCAATGAATCCATGTTGTAGCGTTCTCCAATCCACATGAGCTATGGGGGTCCTTACATATTCTTTCTCTAAAAAAATTAAATCATAATCTTGAAAATGTGCTGGTTTTAATTTACTTCTACACCAAGAAACGATGCCAGTGTGAATCCATTTAAGTATGTTTTGTTGGTAAAGCCTGGGTTGGGATAGCTATAATGTGTTCCTAGTCTTTCTATAACCGTATTCTCGAAGACTATTAAAAAAAAGCACTCTTTGTAACCACCAAGCTCATGGAGAATAAATGAGGTGAGATAACAAAATAACAATCAGATATGGAACCGGTCAAATTCGATCATCTGTTAGCCAAAAAGAAACAAAGAAAAAGAAAAAAGAAAAGAAAAATCAAATCAGCCATCATATGAAACGGTGAGATAACAAAATAACAATCAGATATGGAACCGGTCAAATTCGATCGTCTGTTAGCCAAAAAGAAACAAAGAAAAAGAAAAAAGAAAAGAAAATTCAAATCAGCCATCATATGCAATGACAATTTCATGCTGGGAAACCTTCAAGAAAATAAGAAAATATGGACAAATACCACGAAAAAGGGCCACGAGTTCACACAAGATTTTAGAGGCTCAATAGGACTGATTGGTTGTTGGCCGACTGATTGCTTGTTAGACGACCATGACCAAGTCGTCATATGCCAGTTTTAAGCCATTTCAATGGTGTAGCTCAACCTTCCACGAAAGATGGACCCAAGGACACGGAGCTATGGTAATGGTCCCCCAGTCTAGATCTATATAAGGAGATGATCTTTGTACATCTATTACACATCTAAGGCATTCCAGTTCTAGTGAACCATTGTCTGCTAGAGCTTTATTCATGGCAAACCCAAGTTTTGTTTCCATGGCTGCGCTGGCATATCTCTTTGGTGTCCTCATAACAACCCCAACAAGTGAGATCGATCTCTCTCTCTCTCTCTCTACTATATATATATATATATATATATATATATATATATATATATATATATACATACATACATACATCTGTATGCACGTTGCATCAATGCTAACCAGTCAGGACTCTTTCAATTTAGCTTCATGGTCTCGAGTCAAGCTAGGTGTTTTAGTTTAGCATGAGCTTGGACTGACCTTGGCTATTCCTATGTTTTGACTGGATTTGGGAACTGTTCAAACACACCAATCATTACCGTGCTGAAGGTTGTAATTATTGTCGCAAGATAACTACTACTCATTTATTACCTGTACCGAATCCAGACGGGTTAAAAAATTAGCAACAAATTTTGGTTTGGCAGTGGTTTATTAGTTTTACCTAATTTAACAGTTTATGATTTACTTGTCATCCGATATGTTTTCTGGCTTTTCATGACTCGAGCTATAAATTTCATCTAAAAAAAATGTGCTTTTAAAAATGAGATAAGAATTTAGGTATCCATAGTCTTTATTTTTCTTTAGTGACCTTGCCATTCTTTCAAATTTCTTGGTAGACTCATATTAATATGATGACCATCCTTGCCTGCAATCTAGGCAATTGTAGCTGGTCGAGTTGGTCAAATCAATGTTCAGTGGAGGTCAAGCATGGATGAAGAAATCTTGAAATTTATATTGGGTAGTAGATCATGTATGAAACCCTTATAAGCAAAGTCACGTTTAGTTGGGCATTTTTATGTGAGAAGTTGGAAAGGAAAGGCCAGGAACCTCATGAATCAAATTATATCCAATTTCAGTGCTTGATCTAATCGATCCAAGCCTCTTGCAGCCAATCTTTGTTATGTTGGATTAACTTATGCTCCTTAATAGTTGAAGAAGCCATAGACACGAGTGCGAATTTTTTTATGCAAGTCGGTAGTTTAAGAGATGTATATCGTGTGAATTCGATCTATCCCAGAAGTCTATTACTGAGAGCAATTACTTGCTTTGTTTTCAGGCGTGCATTCCATTGGTGTTTGTTATGGAAGGAATGGAGACAACCTACCCCAACCTAGCGAGGTGGTGGATCTCTACAAATCTAACAACATTGGAAGGATGAGAATCTATGATCCAGATCAAGCTACTCTCGAAGCACTTGGAGGGTCCAGCATTCAACTCATCGTCGATGTCCCCAAGGACCATCTCCAAAGTCTAGCCTCCGATGCTTCGGCAGCGAGTGACTGGGTCCGGAATAACATAAAGGCATATCCAGGTGTTTCATTTCGATACATCGCAGTCGGCAATGAAGTGATACCTGGAGATCATGCTGGATATGTGCTCCCTGCCATGAATAACATCCAGTCTGCTCTATCGGCCAGTGGTCTACGAGATCGAATCAAAGTCTCGACTTCAGTTTCTTTTGGTGTCGTCGGACAATCATATCCTCCATCTGCTGGTGCTTTCTCTCCGGAGGCATCGCAGTACTTGGGACCAATTGTCAACTTTTTGGCTAGCAATGGATCACCACTCCTGGTAAATGTGTATCCCTACTTGGGTTACACCGGCGACATGAAGGATATCAGTATCGAATATGCCTTGTTTACTTCCCCGGTAATCGTCGTACAGGATGGCCAATTTGGCTATCAGAATCTCTTCGATGCAATGGTCGATGCGGTCTACTCGGCATTGGAGAGGGTGGGAGGTTCTGACGTGGAAGTCGTAGTATCGGAGAGTGGTTGGCCTTCAGATGCTGGCACTGCAGCATCAATAGATAACGCAAGGACATATAATCAGAATTTGATTAACAATGTTGGTCAAGGAACACCTAAGAGATCTGGAAGGGCTATAGAGACTTACATATTTGCCATGTTCAATGAAGACCAAAAGCCACCACCAAACTCGGTAGAGCAGCACTGGGGTCTATTCTACCCAAATAAGCAACCTGTCTATCCAATCAATTTCAGTACTTAAAAGATGATAGAGGATTAACAAAAAAAATTTATCGATGCATTGAAAGTGTAATCTGAAATAAACCATTAATTAGAAGGAATGGACATCTCTCCTTACTTTCTCTTTTGTACTACGTGTGTGTATCGGAATAGTTTCATGCCATAATATAAATCATGTTACTCAAATAAAAGTTTGATGAATAAAATTTCCCTCTTGTGACCATTTAAGTGCATGTTTTCCTGCTATTTTTTTCCGGAACTTATTCCAGAGGTTTGATGACGAATTAATTATTCATGATTAAAATGTTCTCCGATTTAGAAAATTAAGTTTAAGTCATTAAATGCATCTTAAAATGTGAAGATGTTTCACCGTGTATGCTTGTCCGTGTGTATTAATTCCTTTTTTTTTCTCACCAAACCTATATTTATCTCAAAGATTAATCCAAACAAAAGAACATAAAGAGCAAAGCATATGATGAACAAACAATATGGAGTGTTGCATGACCGACTCTGATCCAGTTTAGACCTGCGCGAATTGGAGACACAAAGCTCATACCAAAAAGTGGTTGATTGTATACATCCAGCAATAATAAGTGTTGCTACTTCTCCCGGACCGGGCTCGGATGGCTGGACTGGAGTGCTCTTCTTCCAGTTCCTGCAACAAAGTTCCCAAGGACCGGTGGTGTTCCGGCGGGGGACACTCCGATGCTTAAGTTAGCGGGAGCTTGAGAGCAACAAAATGGAGGAATCAAAGAGACAGCGTATGGAGAAGAAAAAGTGTCTATGTTAGCTTGCTTACCCTCCGTGTCCCCCGGTTTACCTTAAATAGACGTGGAATACTGCCAAATTCTATTAAGGGATAGGCAAAGAATGTCCGATTTACCCCTAGGAGAATCAGGATAGTGGTCAGGTGGCACTAGGACGTGGCCATGTCGTGGTATCCGTTATAACAGAATTTTGGTACCAGCTGGAAGAGGTTTATGGAGCCTTTGAGTTATCTCTGGAGTTGGAGTGAGTTGGTCGGACTTCGACTATAGAGAGCCGGTCAGACTTCTGATGAAGAGAGTCAGCCGGATCTCGATAAGAGCACCTCTGTCGGATCTCCAACAGAGAGGGTGGCTTGGACTTCCGTAACAGTGGGTCGTACGGACCTCGACTGGGGAGGGCCGGTCGGACCTTTGAAGGAGAGCGTCCGTCGGAGCTTCAGCAGGAAAAGATTGGCCGGACCTCAACAAAAGTGGGTCATTCGGACCTCTACTTCAGTGGGTCGGTCGGACCCTCGAAGGAGAACGTCCATCGGATCTTCAAAGAAGGAACGGATTGACCTTCGAAGGAGAGCGTTCGGAAGTCCATAAGAGCGGTCCAGTTGGACCTCAGCAAGAGTAGCGGTCCAGTTTGGTAGTGAGCATGTTGGGTATGACAGTTGCCCCCTTGCTCTTGGCCTTCGAGCGGTCCTGCAGCTTCGAAGGACGAGAGCATCATTTGGCATTTAATGCACCAATCTATGGGATGATTGCAAATCTGATATGGCGTACCACGGCTGGCCGCCTTCCACTCCGAAACCCTGCCCCTAGGACAAGTGTCAGCACCGCATTGGAAGCGATGGCAGGGATAGTTAATGCAGGTAAGGCGTAATGATGGGCTGCCAGCCTGAAACGCATGTCCGTTGGGCTCCTGACATGACATGGGGCGACGTGGCAATATCTGAGCGGTTGGCACAGTACCTAGAGCTGCTTATCCGTCGCTAGTTGGTTGGTCACGCAGATCGTGGTTGGGCACGATCCGGCACGTCCCATTGGCTTTCCTGTCGGATCGGGAAGTCGCATCATCTGATGGTGGATCGCGGCGCTCGAGGGGCGCTGGGAAGCGGCCCCTCTGCGCCTATAAAAGGGGGGGTGAAAGCTCGAAGGGAGTCTTCCACTGCACTTGCATTTGGAGAGAAACAGCCTTCTTCTTCCGTCGCTCTCACCTCTTTTAGGAATTTCAACCACCAAGTTAGTTTCACACCCGTCCCTTCTTTCTTTGGTAATTTCCATTAGAATGGCTTCTGGTAGCCAGAGCTCCGCCCACGGGAATAGGGAACCAGGTCCGTATGACATTCCATCGGGCATGACCCGAGAAAGGGTAGAGAACCTTAGGGTTGTATATAACATCCCTCCGACATTGCATTTGATTATTCCCAGCAAGGAAGGAAAGGTGAATAGCCCTCTAAACCTAGGAGCCCTTCCTGTATACGAAGACCACCTTAAGGCTGGCCTTCGATTCCCTCTTCACTATCTCTTTGTACAAATTTTCAATAGCGATAGAGTGTCCCCTACGCAGCTGATCCCGAACAGCATTCGGGCGATCTACAGTTTCATGGTCCTCTGTCAGAGGGCCGGAGTCGAGCCCAGACTGTATCTTTTCTCCAATTTCTTTCTCCTAAAAAGGGACTTCCAAAGCCAAGAGTGGTGGATTTTCAGTCCCCGCCTTGGTCAGAAAATATTAGGGGGGCTTCCATTAGCTATCCACGGATGGAAGTCCCGGGACTTCTTTGTAGATAGTTTGGAGCCCTGGGGTTTTGGGCCGACGCGGAGAGAGCCCAGGCCGAAAGTAGTAGATGGGAGGAGAGTGTTAAGGGCCGATGAGGCCGACTTCAACAAACTGGATGAAGACAACCCAACGTTTGTACATGACTTGCTCCAAGAGGAGAACCTCCACTTGGCTGGGATCAGCTAGCAGCAAATCTTAGGTAGGGTAGTAGCCACTTGTCGTAGGTCTTCTATCCTTCACTGTCGGCTTTGTTTGTTTGTTGCTGACTCTGACTTTGTTTAATGGCAGGTGGAAGAATGAGACCGGACCGTGCGATAATTTTAGCACGGGCGGTGCAGAGAAGAGCCATCCGTATTACTAAGCTGACATCCGGGAGGTCGAAGAGGCAATAGATGGAAGAGCCAGCATCTGAAAGGCCAAAGAAGCAACGGACGGAGGAGCCATCCACCACTGTTGCAGTTGTATCTATTGAGTCTGAAGATGACATGCCGCTGTCGGAGCACTTAGTGGCGAAGGCGGCGGAGCGCTCATCTTCGATCGGGCAGTTGGCTGCCCGGACAGGAGAAGGCCAATCATTTCTGACTGATCAAGAGACAGCTCCGATCTAGAAACAGCTCCGATCTCATCCCACATAGAGCCGATCGAGGAGGTTCCCCCAAGGTCGGAGGGGAAAAAATAACAGAAGAAAGAGGGGCCAGCAGGGGGGAGGCCGGCGAGACAAGCGAAGAGGTGCATCAGAAATGGCAAGCCATACATGATGCTGAGCAGGTCAAAAACTGGCTCAAGAGGGCTGTAGCAGATGTCGATTGGAACCAAACGGGTCAGCGAACAGTGAACGAGAGGCCACAAGGAGTTCCTTTCACAACATGATGGGGGTAAGCCACCCATATCTGAGCTTTTGGCCTTTGCCTATGAGTCACTGACATCATCTTGTTGTTTGCAACTCCTTCAAGACATGCTACTAATGGATGACGGCCTGGACGAGCTGCTGGACCTAAAGGAGCACTCGACTAAGAGGGCCGAGGTAGCCGAGGTGGCTAGAGATGCCGCGGAAGTGGCACTGACGGTCGCCACAGTGGAGTTATCCATTCTACGGGCCACTGAGGAGGAGTTATCTGCTTTGTGGGCTGAGATAGAGGCTCAAAAGAAGCAAATAGAAGACTTGCTAGCCCAATAGGTTGATCGGGAGGCCAGGCTGAAGAGCAAGAAGCTGAGGGTGAAATCCCTGGCCCGTCGGTTGACCGAGGAGGAGGGACGCCTGGTCAAGTCCGAAAGGCACTCAAGGGGCCACCAGGCTCAGGTAGAGAGGTATAAGGGTTTGTTGAAGACAACCCGGGAGCTGATGGCGACAGCAACCGAAGCAGCCGTAAAGGAATATAATGCCTCCAAAAACTTTAAAGAGGAAATGAACGAGGCCGGCTCGTACAGCTTCGACTATGGGTACGAAGAGTGCCTGGCAAATGTCTGTAATGCTTTCTCGGAGCTCGACTTAGCCTTTCTACAGCTACCGAAATGGACAGAAGAGGAAGGCACCGAAGAAGAGGCGAGCCCATCTAGCGAAGGGGCCAAGCCCCCGGCCGAAGCTGGCATAGAGAAGGCCGGAGTTGAGGTTGGGGTGGCAGACGTCCCAGTCGGAGCTCCGGGGGAGGCCGAGGGGGCCGAAGTCATGGTTGGGGCCAAAGTCGAGGTTGTATCTATATCTCCAGGGGGTCAGACATAGGGTGTTTGTAATGGTCTGACATTCTCTTTTGTAAAGAACTCCTTTTATAATATAATAGAACTTCTTATCATATCTCTTGTATATGTCTGTGTTGTTGGGTCGGTCAGATTGACCAAAGTTCTTTTTTCTAAAATGTTTTTAAGTATTGACGGTCGGCTTGATAGGACTGCAAACACTCCGAAGTAGCCGCCAGACAGTAGCTCAGTCCGAACCTAGACACCTAGAAATTTTTTTAAGTGTTGGTCCGTCGGCTCGTCCGAACTTGAAATCTTTGAAGTGGCTGCCGGACAGTAGTTCAATCCGAACCTAGACACTTAGGAATTTTTCTAAGTGTTGGTCTGTTGGCTCGTTCGAACTCGAAATCTCTGAAGTAGCTGCCGGATAGTAACTCAGTCCGAACCTAAGAACTTAGGAATTTTTCTAAGTGTTGGTCCGTTGACTCATCCGAACTTGAGACCAGATCTCCGTGTGGATTTTTTTGAAGCTGTTGTCGATCGGAGTTAGATTTTCAGAGTGGGCTACCCTAGAGCCTCTGTCGACCGGAGTCGAACTTTCGGAAGTGGGCTATCCTAGAGCCTTTGCCGATCAAAGTCAGACTTTCGGAAGTGGGCTGCCCTATAGCCTTTGCCGACCGGAGTCGGACTTTCGGAAGTGGGCTGCCCTAGAGCCTTTACCGACCGGAGTCGGACTTTCAGAAGTGGGCTGCCCTAGAGCCTGTACCGACCGGAGTTGGACTTTCGTAAGTGGGCTGCCCTAGAGCCTCTACCGACCGAAGTCGGACTTTCGGAAGTGCTTCATGAAAGAAGTTGTGGTCTTTATTGATAATACTTATGAAGGTTGTCTACATTCCACGGACGCGCTACTTATCGTCCGTCCAAATACTCGAGTCGGTAGGTTCCGGCTCAAATTACTTCAACGACTCGATAAGGGCCTTCCTAGTTGGGAGAGAGTTTTCCTTGCTTGGTCGATCTTGATATTTCTGTCCTTCGCAAAACCAGATCTCCGACCTGGAAAGTTCGAGCCTTGACTCGTGAGTTGTAATATATGGCCATCTTCTGATGGTAGGTCGTCATCTTCAAGCTTGTCTGGAAACTCCGACGGACGTTCTCCTTCGAGGGTCCGACCGACCCACTGAAGTAGAGGTCCAAATGACCCACTTCTACTAAGGTCCGGCCAAACTTCTCCTGCTGAAGCTCTGACGAACGTTCTCCTTAGAGGGTTCAACCGACCCACTGAAGTAGAGATCCGAACAACACACTTTTGCTGAGGTCCGACCAACCTTCTCCTGCTGAAGCTCCGACGGACGCTCTCCTTCGGAGGAACGAATGACCCACTGAAGTAGAGGTCCGAACGACCCACTTCTGCTGAAGTCCGGTCGCCCTACTTTTAAGAGGCTACTACGAAATTAATTCAGGAGACTCTAGAAGCCTCTTCCAGCTAATGCCAGAATTATGTTATAACAAACTCTTGCCACATCAGCACCACTACTCCCACGATACCGTCTTATCTTGGCACCACGTGGCCACTTTCCAGATTCTCCTAGGGGCAGATCAGTCTTTCCGGACTTCACCCCTAATGAATTTTGGCATTGTTCCACACCTATATAAGGTAAACCGAGGGACACAGGGCGAAAGAGGACAAGTGCTCTCTTCCTGCTTCATACGCTATCTCATTTTGATTCCTCCATTCTGTTGCCCTCAAGCTCCAGCTAACTTAAGCATCGGAGTGTCCCCCGCCAGAACACCACCGGCCCTTGGAGACATTTTTGTAGTAACCGGGAGAAAAGCGCTCCAGCCTAGCTGTCCGAGCCCAGTCCGGGAGAAGTTGCAGCAACAGATTGGTTCTAGAGAAAGGAATCCCTTCCCCCTTCCCTAAAAGGAGGAATCCACCCACTAAGTCAAGCAATGGCAAAGGGAATAGCCCAGAACACCTCCGCCAGAAGAGGTCACTCCCTGTCCAGGTCGGAAGGACCTCCCAGGGAGAATGACACCGCTGCTGCCGAGCCCACTGTCACTTTGGGACTGCAACAGTTCCAGACACTCCTGAATCGCATCGATACACTTACCACTATGGTTCAGCACCTCCAGGAGGTGGTTAACAACCGGCAGCAGCTGCCTGCTGCATCCCGCTCTAATCACCAACCTGCTGCTGAGGGAAGTCGATGGCAAGAAGACCCTCAGACCCATTCTCACGTTGTCCCGGAGCCCCGAAGGTCTTTAGGGGCTCGTGCTGATGGGAAGAGGGAAATATCCACCTCACATTCCTTCGCTGACTCCGTCCCTGACGACGTTTGACACCATGCTGAAATCCCGAGGGACTACACTAGCAAGATCTTGCATATAGAGGAGTGGATTGCTGAACTAGCCAATCGATAGAAGGCCAAAGGGGAGCAGGCGCACGACTCTCGCCCTCCTTTTTTTGCCGAAATCATGGGGGAGTTAATCCCCATCACTTCAAAATCCTGCAGGTGGACCCCTACGATGGCACCATCGATCCACTGGACCATCTGGGCACCTACAAGGCCCACATGATGGTACAGGGCGTCTCCGACGCCATCCACTGCATTGCCTTCCCTGCAACTCTCAAGAAGGCTGCTCGGATGTGGTTCTCCACTATCCGACCATGTACAATCCACTCCTTCTCTCAGCTTGAGAAACTTTTTCTTTCCTATTTTAGGACTTGCAGTCAGACCCCGAGGAACATCGATTGCCTTTTCCTCATGTTGCAAAAGGAGGGGGAGACCCTCCAGGCTACATGGCCTATTTCAACTCAGCGACCATTGAGATCCCGGATCTGAATGAAGATGTAGCTATGTCAGCCTTCAAGAGAGGGCTGCACTCATCCAGGTTGACATTCTCCTTGGACAAGAAATTTCAACAAGCTACTTTGATCTGCTGGCCCAGGCACAGAAGTACGTCCTGGCAGAAGAACAAGCGACGAGCCGATGCTAGGATGAAGGGAGGTCGGTGATGCAGAACGAAAGCTCTGATACCATAAAATGATGCAGAACGAAAGCTCTGATACCAAAATGATGCAGAACGAAAGAAGAGATGATGCGATGCGGAAGTAAATTAAGACTAATTCTTTTTTTTATATATATATATTTTCAGAAGTCGGCTTTGACTCAAAGAAAAGTTAAACTAAATTGAAAGAAACTATGTAATAATTGAAAACACAATTTAAAGAAACCAGGTTATCAGAGTAGTTCAGAAGTAAAGGATCGCTGGGGGTTGAGAAACTCCCAGACCTAGGGTTTCGCTCTGAACTTTCAACAGGACAGAAGTAAAGAGAAGAGAAGGGTTACAGACCAGGCAGTGATCTTCACATAGTTTAGTGGAAGGACTCTCTTGAGCAGATTGTTGGATCCCCTGATTCAGATATCTTCGCAATGGATCCTCCAATACTGGCCCTTTGGCAGAGTTGGCTTCTTCTGAACTCAAGATCTGGGAAAGAAGAAGAACAAGTTATAGAACCAGATACTCAAGGAAGGATTTACCAGATAGTAGAACTTGAAAGCTGATGTTGCTGAAATCCTGATTCTCCTGGAATGCTGATCTGACTTCCTCTGGGATTTGCTCTGTCTTCGAAGTAGTCGAACTGGACCTGGATGCTGGTGGTCGGTCCCTACTTGGAGAGAGGGGCCGTGAGAGATGGGGTAGGCTAGGGTTTGGCGGAGTGAAGAGGATGATGGGCGGCTAGGGTTTGGAAGTGAAGTGGCTAACCTAGGGTTTTGGGGTTGGAGATCTCACACCTCCTCAAGGTTCCTAAGGAACCCGGATTTACTCTCTCACGGAGCTCAACACTTGGATGCAAGTGCGGAAGAGAGAAACATAAAGTTGCTCACACAAAATTTGAATTCATTCATCAGTTGTTTTCAAAACTTACAAGAGGGGTTTATTTTATAGGACTCTACAAGAGGTCAGGGTTTTACATCTTCCCATGTGAGACTAATAGGATGGATCTTCAAATTAGGTTTGTAGAATCAATTCCTCCCCATATGGCCGGCCAAGAGGTTCCATAAATGTTGATTGAAAGCTTCAAATGGTAAGTAGGTGGCGCCTCCTAGCTTTGCTCTTCAAGAAATATTTTTTTCCTTCCATGGCTCAACTCTTTTGGACACCTCCTTTTCTTTCTCCCCAAGTCATGGCTCTTCCAAACTTTGCTTTGGGCTTTTTTGGCATGGATTGGGCGCCCCCTTGAAGTGCTCCCCAAGAAATGCTTCTTTCCTCCTTTAGCTTGGCCTTTTAAGGTACATATGGGGCGCCTCCTTGATTTTGGCTTCAAGAAAATTTCTTGCTCCCTTGGGTGTGGGGACCAAGACACTGGGATAGATTTGTGGCGCCTCCTGGACTCTGACGTGTGGCTGGGAGTGTGGCGCCCACTTGCTTGGGCTTGGGAGAAAATGTGACACCCTGGAGAAGACCTAGACCACTACTAGGACTTGAACTGAGTCAACATGACTCAACAAAATTTAAATTGCAGGGACATACAGACTCAACTAAAATTGAGTTGACCAAGTCAACCCTTATTACAAAACCAGAAAATCCTAATTCTTCGGGCAAGGTCAATCAGAGATCCAGATGGAGCCCTGAAGTCTTCTTCAGAGTCTGGTGCCCACACCAGTCGGCCCCCAAGAAGCGGAGCGACAAGGCTCCCGAAGTCCGACCTCCCAGCGATGGCAACAACTCGGCCCGACGCCGCAGCCCAAAGTCGAAGGACCTGTCAATGTCAGACGAGGTGGTGAGCTCCATCCTCATTCGAGTGGGAGAAGGCAGTCAGCAGAGACCTGTCTACTACATCAATAAAGTTCTCCATGATGCCAAAACAAGGTATCCTAAGATGCAGAAGCTTGTATATTCCTTGGTCATAGCAGCAAAGAGACTCTGACCTTACTTCCAGGCGCATCCAATTATTGTCACGACTGACCAGCCCCTTAGGGCAATCCTTCGGAGCCCGGACACTTACGGTTGGCTTGCCAAGTTGGCCATCAAGCTTGGCGAGTTCGATATCTCTTTCCATCCCCGGTCGGTCATTAAGGCTCAGGTAATCGCTGACTTCATTGCAAAGTGCACATGGAGATCGGAAGTGCCCTCACAAGCGGCTGGCGCATCTGAAGCTGACCCCATTGAAGAAGTAGAGCCCGCTTGGACCCTTCATGTGGATGGAGCGTCCAACCTTGCAGGCTGTGGGGCGGGTCTGATCCTAGCCGACCCCGATGGAAAAAGCTTAGAATATGCTATACACTTTTCATTTTAGGTGTCAAACAACCAAGCAGAATATGAAGCTCTTCTTGCAGGACTAAGAATAGCTAATGAGTTGGACATCAGCCGAATCAGAGCCTTCTCTGACTCTCAACTGATGGTAAATCAGATGAAGGGTGAATTTGAGGCGAGGGATTCGACCCTAGCCAAGTACTTGAGCAAGGTACAAAGCCTCGTGTCTCGGCTTAAATTTTTTGAAATTCTCTATATACCTCGATTACAGAACTCCCGGGTGGATGCCTCGTCACGGTTGGCTACGGTCATCACCAACGCCTCCGACCGAACCTTCATGGAGTATTTGCAGCACCCCAGCATTGCTGAAGAGCCGATCGAAGTCCACCAAGTCGAACAAGAAGCCTGTTGGATGGACCAAATTTTCACATTTCTTATCAAAGGGACTCTATCAGAAGATCCGACCAAAGCCAAGCGTGTACGCTGGATGGCTTCAAAGTACGTCGTCCTCAATGGCATCCTCTACTAACGATTATTCTCACGGTCGCTGTTGAAGTGCTTGGGATCGACCGATGCAAACTATATACTCAGAGAAGTGCACGAAGGTATTTACGGCGACCACCTTGGAGGAAGATCCCTGGCTTACAAGATTATTCGATAGAGATACTATTAGCCTACAATTTAGAAGGATGCGTCGGACTTCATTAGAAAGTGCGACGCGTGTCAAAGGTACTCCAATATCGAAAGGAGGCTTGCTAGTCAACTGACTTCGTTCACTGCACCTTGGCCATTCGCATAGTGGGGAATGGACATCCTGGGACCCTTCCCCCGGCATCCGGCCAGCGAAAATTCCTAATTGTGGCCATTGATTACTTTACCAAATGGGTGGAAGCTGAGCCGCTGGCCCAAATTACAAAAGCTAAAGCAGAGAACTTTGTTCGGAACTGCATCATCTTCTAATTTGGCATCCCACAAGCAATCATCACCAATAATGGGAGACAGTTTGACAATCCCAAGTTTCGGGACTTCTGCCAGCAGTATCATATCTTCCATCGGCTAACATCAGTCGGCCATCCTTAGTCCAACGGAGAAGCCGAAGTCACCAATCGGATGATCCTACACGGACTGAAGACACGACTGAATGATGCTAAGGGACTTTGGGCAGAAGAGCTTAACTCAATACTTTGGGCTTATCGGATGACCTCCCGAACTGTGACCGGGAAAACTCCGTTCAACCTGACCTATGAGAGTGAAGCAATCGTTCCTGTAGAAGTTTCCTTACAATCTTTGCAAATTAATCATTTCACCGAACCAACCAACTCAGAGCAAAGAAGAGCTGACCTAGATCTGCTTGAAGAAACCAGGCTCCAGGTAGGCTTGAAGATGGCGATCTATCATCAGAAGATGGCCAAGTACTACAACTCTCGAGTCAAGGTTCGAGCCTTCCGAGTCGGAGATCTGGTTTTGTTGAGGATAGAAATCTCAAGACCAACCGAGCAAGAAAAACTCTCCCCCAATTGGGAAGGCCTTTATCAAATTATTGAAGTGATTCGAGCCGAAACTTACCGACTCGAATACTTGGATGGACAGTAAGTGACGCGTCCGTGGAATGTAGACAACATCCGCAAGTATTATCAATAAAGGCCATACCTTCTTTTATGAAGCACTTCTGAAAGTCCGGCTCCGGTCGGCAGAGGCTCTAGGATAGCCCACTTCCGAAAGTCCGACTCCGATCGATAGAGGCTCTAGGGCAGCCCACTTCCAAAAGTCCAGTTTCGGTTGGCAAAGGCTCTAGGGCAGCCCACTTCTGAAAGTCCGACTCCGATCGGCAGAGGCTCTAGGGCAGCCCACTTTCAAAAGCCCGACTCCAATCGGCAAAGGCTCTAGGGCAGCCCATTTTCGAAAGCCGACTCTGATCGACAGAAGCTCTAGGGCAGCCCATTTTCAAAAGCCCGACTCCGATCGGCAAAGGCTCTAGGACAGCCCAATTCTGAAAGTCCGACTCCGATCGACAGAGGCTCTAAGGTAGCCCAATTCTGAAAGCCCGACTCCGGTCGGCAGAGGCTCTAGGGTAGCCCAATTTCGAAAGTCTGACTCTGGTCGGTAGAGGCTCTAGGACAGCCCACTTTCGAAAGTCCGACTCCAGTCGACAGAGGCTCTAAAGCAGCCCACCCTTGAAGATCCGACTCCGGTCGACAACAGCTTCAAAAAGAATCCACATGGAAATCTGGTCTTGAGTTCGGACGAGCTGACAGACCAACACTTAGAAAAATTTCTAAGTGTTTGAGTTCAGACTGAGCTACTGTCTGATAGCTACTTTAGAGGTCTTGAGTTCGAACGAGCCGACGGACCAACACTTAGAAAAATTTTTAAGTATCTGAGTTCGGACTGAGCTACTGTCCGGCAGCTACTTCAGAGGTCTCGAGTTCAGACGAGCCGACGGACCAACACTTAGAAAAATTTCTAAGTGTCTGAGTGTGGACTAAGCTACTATCCGGCAGCTACTTCAAGGGTCTCGAGTTCGAACGAGCCGACGGACCAACACTTAGAAAAATTTTTAAGTGTCTGGGTTAGGAGTGAGCTATTGTCCAGCAGCTGCTTCGGAGAACCTACGGTCCAATCAAGCTGACCGTCAACACTTAGAAACATTTTGGAAGAAAAAACTTCGGTCAATCCGACTGACCCTCAAACACAAAGACATACACAGGAGATATGACAAAAAGAAGTTCTTCTATTGTATTATAAAAGAGGTTTCTTACAAAAAAGGTCAGATCTTTACAAACAACCTAGGTCTGACCCACTGAAGGTACAGCTGGAACTTCAGCTTCGACCCTATCCGACGCAACTGAAGTTCCCGCTGGGACACCTGCCGCCTCTGCACTGGCTTCAGCCTAGGGTACGACCCCTCCGTCAGACAGACCCGCCTCTTCTTCGACGCCTTCCTCCTCTACCTATTTCAGCAGCTATAGAAAAGCGAGGTCGAGCCCCGGGAAGGCTTCACTAACCTTAGCCAGGCACTCTTCGTACTCGTAGCCGAAGTTGATCGTGCCGGCCTCGTTCATTTCCTTCTTGAAGTCATCGGAGGCTTTATACTTCTTGATGACCTCATCGGCAGCTTCAACCATCTATATTTCGGCCTCCCTGAACAGGGTCATGTACTTCCCTGCCACTACTGCTCCCGCCAGTGCTTCTCGTGGTCGACCGCCCGTTGCTCCTCCTCCTCTAGCCTATGAGTGAGGGAGCTCAATTTCTTTTTTCTCCTCCTCAAACTGGCCTCCCGATCAGCCAGTCAGGCCTGCTGGTCTTCTACCTGCTTCTTGTGAGCCTTCGCCTCAGTTTGTAGAGTAGATAGCTTCTCTTCGATGGCCCGTAGGACAGACAACTCTGCTCTGGCGGCCGTCAGTGCTGCCTCTGCTATGTCTTTGGCCGCCTCGGCCACCTCGGCCCTCTTGGCCCAATTCTCCTTCAGGTAGAGCAACTCGCTTAGACCATCGTCCATTAGCGAGATATCATGAAGGAGTTGCAAACAAAAAAATGGTGTCAGTCAGACACAAGAAAGCAAAGAAAAAAGCAAACTTAGGAGTGATGTACTTACCCTAGTCAAGTTGCAGTACGAGCTCCTGGCGGCATCGTTCACGGTTTGCCGACTCGAATCACTCCAGTCAACGTCCGTGATAATCCTCTTGACAAGATCTTTGGCCTGCTCAGAATTATCGAGGGCGTGCCAATGCTGAGGCACCTCGCTATGGCTACGGCCGGCCTCCCCCTATCAGCCGCCCCTCCTTTGGTTATCTTCTCCCCTCTGGCCGTCGGGGGAGTCTCCGTGTTTATCTCAATGGGCGACGAGGTCGGGGCCATCTCTGTGTCAGTCAGCCCCGACAAGTTCTCTCCCATCCGGGTGACCGATTGCCCGACTGAAGACGAGCGCTCCGCCGCCCTCACCGCTCGGCACTCTGATAGCGGTACGTCATCGTCGGTCTCCATGGAGATGACGATGGTCATCGGCTCCTCAGTCCGCTGCTTCCTTGGCCTCTCAGACACCGGCTCCTCCGTCCATTGCCTCTTCAGCCTCTCGGATGTCGGCTCAGTAATCCAGACGCCCCTTCTCTGAGTCGCCCGTACTGAAATTGTTGCTCGGTCTGGCTTCATCTTTCCGCCTGCCATAAAGCAAGGTTAGAGTTAGCAACAGTGATAAAGCCGACCAAAGAAGATATAGAAGATCTTTGATAGTGGCCTTTACCCTACCCAGGTATTGATGTCGGCTGATCCCAGCCAGATGGAGATTCTCCTCTCGGAGCAAGAAGTGCACAAATGTCGGGTCATCCTCATCCAGCTTATTGAAATCGGCCTCATCGGCCCTCAACACTTTCCTTCCATTCACGGCTTTCGGCTTGGGCTCCCTCCACATTGGCTCAAAGCCCCAGGGTTCTAAGCTGTCTATAAAAAAAATATCGGGACTTCCATCAATGGATGGCCGATGGAAGCCCCCCTAATATCTTCCAACCAGGGTGGGGACTGAACATCCACCACCGTTGGCTCTGGAAGTCCTGTTTTAGGAGGAAGAAGTTGGACAAGAGAGACAGCCTCAACTCGATTTCGGCCCTCTGACAGAGGACCACGAAATCGTAGATAGCCCAAATGCTGTTTGGGATCAGCTATGTTGGGGATACCCTATAACTATTGAAGATTTGAATAAAGAGATTGTGAAGAGGGAAGCGGAGGCCAGCCTTAAAATGGTCCTCATACACTAGGAGAGCTCCCAGATTCAAAGGACCATTCACTCTACCCGCTCGGCTCGGGATGGTCAGATGCAAGGTAAAGGGGATATTACACATGACCCTAAGGTTCTCTACCCTTTCCGGGGTCATTTCTGAGGGAATGTTGCCAAGACCTGCTTTCCAACGGTCAGAGCTCCGACTGCTAGAGGCCATTCTAATGGAAGTTACAGAAGAAAAAGGGGACGGACGTGAAACTGACATGGTGTTCTGGTTTCCTAATGGAGCAAGAGCTACGAGAGAGAGAGGCTCTTTCTCCTCGAGCACAAATGCAGCGGAAGACTCCCTCCAGGCCTCCTCCCCCTCCTTTTATAGATGCCGAGGGGCCGCTTCCCAGCGCCCCTCAAGCACCGCAATCCACCATCAGACGACACGACTTTTCGATCCAACGGGGAAGCCGATGGGATGCGATGAATCACGTCCAACCGTGATCCGTGTGATCACAAAACCTGTGGTGGATGGGCCGCTCCGGACACTTCGCCAACGGTTTAGATCTCGCCGCGTTGCCTACATCATGTCAGGAACCCGACGAATGGGTGTTTCAAGCTGGCAGCCCATCATTGCGCCTTACCCGCATTAACTACCCCTGCCACCGCTTCTAATGCGATGCTGACACTTGTCTTGGGGGCAGAACTTCGGAGTGGAAGATGGCAGGTCGCGGTACGCTGGATCAAATTTGCAATCATCTCACAGATCAGCACATTAAATGCCAAATGATGCTCTCATCCTTCGAAGCTACAGAATTGCTTGAAGGCCAAGAGCAAGGGGGCAACTGTTATACCCAACCGGCTCACCACTGAACCGGACCGCCACTCTTGCTGAGGTCCGACCGGACCACTCTTATAAGCATCCGACCGGCCTTTTCCTGCTGAAGCTCCGATGGATGTTCTCCTTCGAGGGTCTGACCGACCCACTGAAGTAGAGGTCCGAACGACCCACTTCTGCTGAGGTCCGGCCAACCTACTCCTACTGAAGCTCCGACAGATGTTCTCTTTAGAGGGTCCAACCAACCCACTGAAGTAGAGGTCCGAACGACCCACTTCTGCTTAGGTCCAGCCAACCTTCTCCTGCTGAAGCTCCGACGGATGCTCTCATTCGGAGGTCCGACTGATCCATTGAAGTAAAGGTCCGAACGACTCACTTCTGCTGAGGTCCGGCCGCCCTACTCTTAAGAGGTTACTACGAAATTGATCCAGGAGACTCCAGAAGCCTCTTCCAGCTAATGCCAGAATTATGTTATAAAAGACTCCTGCCACATCAACACCACTACTCCGCTACTCTCACGATGCCGCCTTATCTTGGCGCCACGTGGCCACTTTCCAGATTTTCCTAGGGGCAGATCAGTCTTTCCAGACTTCACCCTAACGAATTTTGGCATTGTTCCGCACCTATATAAGATAAACTGGGGGACACAGGGCAAAAGAGGACAAGTGCTCTCTTCCTGCTCCATACGCTATCTCATTTTGATTCCTCCATTCTGTTGCCTTCAAGTTCCCGCTAACTTAAGCATCGGAGTGTCCCCCACCGGAACACCACCGGCCCTTGGAGACTTTTTTGCAGAAACCGGGAGAAGAGCACTCCAGCCTAGCCATCCGAGCCCGGTCCGGGAGAAGTTGCAGCAACAGCCAAGATCTCGAAAAATCTCAGTTCCTTCCAGATTTCTCCATTTGTACTATATTGGTTGAGATAAACTAAGATCTTGATCTCGGTCGTTTGCTGAGATTACTTATATATAGAGATTTAAAAACCTTCCATTCAAGTTAGTCATCCTTAGAAACAACTTGTTGCATGCAAGCTGAAAGCCATTTATATCGAGGAACTAAAATTTACACCAAAGGACCCAAAGAACAAGGGAAGAACAAAAAGTTGGGCATATTTAGAACTTGAAATTGGCCGCAGAAGTTGATCCAAGCTTGACTTATATAACAAGTCATAGATTGAACAAAAAGCTGAATCCCTTTGACTTGGCTACACAAAGTTTACAATGATCAAGGTGGTCCTCTTCAACCAAAACCTACCATACTGTGTGTTTCATCTTCAGTAAAAAGTATTGCAGTTTTATCACCTCATGACTAGCTAATCATCCCTTGTTGCTACTGTCAAGGGAGTCCATGCATTCCACCGACGTCATTCCCTTGTTGCTACTGGATGATCTCTGTTTGAAGATCATAGATATTTGATAGCATGTTTGTTTATACAAGGAATAGATAAGGTAAAATACCAGCCAAAAAACCATGCAACCAATTGGTGATTTTTGTTGAAAACAAAAAAAAAAAACTTTTTCACAGTAGGGTAACGGGATGAGTACCCAGTGACATAGTTAAACAATTTGAATTCAAGACTTTCTTATTCCAATTCACTTTGTCAACATTATCCACTGCCAATGTGCATTAGATGCAAAACTTAGTTGCAGTCTACGTAGCTGCAATCCCAAACCACACCCATGCAAAACTTTAAAGAAACTTTCGGGAGAGAATTCTGAACCACACCGGTAACAAAAAGTCCCAAAGAACAAAAACAGAAAACTTTTTTATCTGCTGCACTCTCACAGGGAGTTTCACCTAAAGGCATCATGGTCGATCCCAATTCAGCAATGAGCATTCAGAGTCAAAGCTAAGGTATTTAGAGGACTTGTGAATTTTAACAGGAACTCTATGACCTTTCAAGCGTGGGGATCTCTGATTAAACACTGATGGTTTGCTGGACTTGCTGGGCCTTGCATCACTGATGATGGAAGGGAATGGTGAGAGTGGTCTATTCCTATAAGGGGAACACTGATCAGAACAAATGTCGATCATTCCTGCCCTCTGTTTCGGTGTGCTCAATGATCTAAACCTTGCCTTGGTTGATGCCGTTGATGCCATGTAGTTTGGAAATGAAGGGGAGGTCGAGAAGGAATCATCGTCCCTCATAGAAGATCGTCCCGACCTGCTAAACGATCTCCTGGCTAAATATCTGAGTTGTGTTTCTTCTGACTTGTATTTGTTGTCAGAATGTAAGCAGATTGGTGAATCTGGAATGAGAAGCTCTCGATGATGGAGTTTTTCATCTGGACTTGGATGGACCTCAGGAATATCCTTTTCTAGTGACTGTGAGCCAACCCATTGCTCTAGCCAGCTCCATCTATAATTCAGATCACCAAAGTCTAGTTCCTTAGTTGATGGAGTTGTTGGCCTTCTTGCATTTATCCTTTCCTGAAGAAATATATATATAAAAAAAAAAAAAGATCAGAAGCATGGTGCCAAATAAGACATTGATGGAGACTAATTGAACTGTGAAATGGACTCATTGGCACACCCCTGCCAGGACTACTTGTAGAAAGAGAGTGATGTAATCACCGGAAGGGTTACCTGATGGGCTGATGAATATTCTATTGCTCTGTCTCGCTTTATCGCAGCCTCTGCCCTGCTTTTCTGGATGGCATCAACTTCTTCCTTCGATAAGATGCTTCCTTCCCACCTTCTCTCATTGCTTTCCTGAAGCTGTCCAAGCAATAAGAAATTAATCTGTAAACTCTATAATAGTAACTTATACTGGTTTTGTCAAAGCTTAACAAGAAGACTCTAAAGGGAGAGTGAGACCAGTAACTTGAGTTCTTCAACAGGAAGCCTTCTTTGGACCTAACTACATGAAAGTGTGATCAGAAAAAGTCTTGCACCTTCAAAGTTGCAACTTCTTCATTGGAAAGTTATCGACTACAGATACCAACAAATGCCAGTATCTCCATGTAGATCAAGTCCACATCAATCTCATTAGGATGATCAGTATACTATCACGTAGCATTGATGCTTGGCATGAATTGGCACTAAAAAATATGCTACTCGGTTGAGGGTTTCTTTACAATAATTAAATCACATTCTCACTTTTAAGAACACGATATAATTTGAATCTTATTGGATAAATTGATTGGATCGTGTTAAATGTTCAAGCATCAAGATATATAACATATTCTGGAAAGCATTTAGTTTAAATAACGGGAAAAAAAAAAAACACAAGAAAGTTTAGCTCTGGAATCATAGTGAATCATAAAGTGATGATGGTTACACTACCATGCTAAGCAATACTGAATAATACTTTGTTAAAATGTACTTCTTACGAAAGTCATGTATAGCGTCAAAGCAACACTTGGTCCCCGCTACTGCTTGTTTATCTAAGTCAATAAGGTATCGAACAGAGACTTGGAGAATTCATAAGCAACGTTATACACAAAACTTTTGAGTCTTAGCTGGATGGTGACAACAAAGTTATCTTTCTGCAATTAAAATTTGTCCTTAAAGGGCATAATTCTGAGAGGCCCATAGGTTAGCATTAGGAATGCCTACAAGCTTACTCTGTGACATCTGGGCTCCTTTAACCCTGATATACAAATTAACAATCACATTCTTACAAGAGGTGATGCTTTGATCAACTATCCAACCAAGGAGGAAGAAAGCAAACACAAATAGTAGATCAGGAGAGATCAAGTCATTGTCTATTTAAATTTCAGCCAATAGATTGTGGTTGTCAAGTGTGTTTCCCTGATCGCCTTTGAGCTGCTAGCGAATTCAACTTAAAAAAAAAAAAAAAAGCTCAATACTTCCTGAAGTACAACCTTAGCCAAAAACTAGTCACCTTATCATTATTTTATGGAAATCAATTCTCGCATCTTGTGAAGGCATGAAATTTAATCACTTCTAGCTCGGTAATGTTCTATTGTATGTTGATCATAATCTTTTATGCTTTGAATGAATAACTAGACATTGTTGAATATGAAATAATAGGGGATGAGGTACCAAATTCAATAAGAAATGAGACTTAGGAACTTACCATTGTTTTTATATCTTCAATATCCTTTGGTTTCCTATGGACAAGGTCTTTTCCATCACAAGCCTGATCCTTGGCAATTCTCACTCTACTAGCACAGGTCAATGACTGAATCTTCATAAGTGACTGCAAACCTCTGAGAGTAATGGCTGTCTTACGCCTCACCACTTGACCACGGACCAGAGCTTGAAGCCTAACCAGGCCCTTGAGTGCTCGCAAAGCTCTCCTTGCCTAAAAGGAATTTTTAACCAAATCAAAAGCAAATGTAATGCATGTCATGAACTCTTGATGATTCAGTAAATAATGAAGCCTTTCTTTAGATGGTAAGCTGAATCTAATTCCCTATCCTCATTCAATATGTTTGTGAAGAAAAACAAGCATAATTTGAGAAATTTTGGTATATCATGTGGATACATAAAGAATGTATGGAAATATGATAGTCTGCAGGGCAAGGCAAACCAAAAAATAGAGCAGCCATACAAGGAAACCTTCAAAATTTGAAGCTACATGACTACAGAATTTTATGTTCATGCATGACAAGGGAATGTCACTCTTGTGAAAATATTATACCAAAGTGTAGCAAGCTTTTAGGTTTTCTTGAAAGGAATAAAGTGATTTCTTTTCAAATATCTTGAGTATCCATTAATTTCTCAGTTGGCAATAATAGAACAAGGATAGTTTATTAAAACAAAGGATCGTTTGTTATTTTTGTTATTACATATAACAAATCAAATTATCTGAACATTCCATTAAAGTACCAGACTCCAGTCCTGCAAAGCACATCAGTCTAAGAAAACCATAACAAAACCAGCAAGCTTGTGGAATTTTTCATTGTAGCATGTGTCTGCATGCATTGACCAGATTGCACCATAGGTGACATCACTGTCATTGTGATAGATTATAGTGGCACTCCATAAAACATCTGTTATCCTATGAACACTGACAAAATTTGCTTCACAAATTAGTAGTAACACGGGGCTTACCAGATAACCACGGAAGGCGGTCTGAATTTTGATGGCTGCGATTTCTCGACTCCAATGATAAGATGGAGTTCCGGCAATTCGGAAAACCTCGGCGGCTGCCTGAGCAGCGGCAACAGCAGCCTCGGCGGCTGCTGCAGTTGCAACAGCAACAGCCAATGCATGCTTGCTCTGCTCTTCTTCTGCTTCTCTGAGTGATATTGCCTTCAGTGATGATGAAGCCGGAAGAGCAGGTGAGCATCTGGATTTGAGCCTTCCAAAAAGTAATCTTCTCCTCCTCCCCGTCTGAAACAATGGCAAACATGACACTCAATCTAATCACAAGTGTTGTAAAGCCACATAATGATGTATTACCCTTTCCGGTTTTGATTTGGTCTCGGAGCTAAAGAGCCTCTTCACATGATCAAACCAACTCTTCCATTGCGCCATTCGATATCATTGCAAGGTACTGAGAAATTTTGAACATGCACATCACCTTATTTCCTTTACAAGAAACTTGGTGTAATAAAATCAAAAATATCTTGAAAAGTTTTGAAAAGTAATTAAGAGTAGCAACAAGAAGATGTATCATAGCATCTTAATGCATATGTTATTAGAACCTCCTGATAGGGTACCCAGCAAGGAAGCTAGAAAACCACATACCTTCTGTGACTTCCATCTGATCAGGACCAAAGGACATTTGTATGCATTCCAATAACAAAATGGAAGTTTTGATCTTGTTGAGATAAGTTCAAACTTTACAGTTTATGAACCATATAACATGTATTGATATGTTGAGTTTGACATTATCAAATCTTGTTGCAGAAAAGAGGTCTTGGACATGGATGGTTGGTCTTTGTCCATAGATTACATGCCTCTCTTTGGATTACCGTGATGAGATATTTACAGAGATATCTCTCGTGTCTTGTCCACTTTCCATATGTGATTCAGTATACAATATCCAACATAATTATTGGACACAAGTAACTAGGAAATCCAGTATGTTTGCCATCAAACCCAAAGAAGAGATTGGATGCATTGCAGTAGTTTTATTAACCAAAAACCAAAAAATCTTCAATACATCTCCTAGAAGAATCATCATCACTAGAAATCCAAATAATGATAATAATAAGTTTTCATAAACAACCATACGCTAATACAGACACCTGATCAAATTTGCATAAAATCCAAATAATAATGAAATCTAAAAAATCCCAAACAATTAACTTCTCGCACATACCCAAACTGGAAAGAATCAAAATAAAATATGGGAAAAGGAAACTGTGATTATAAAACCCAGACAACATAAAACATATGGTTTCACAGTTATCTGGTAGCCTTGTTTCTTCTCTCCTTTTTTTTAAGAATTCGTCATGACCAGGAAGAGCTAATCTGAGGAGATAAAATTTTCCTATCATCAAATCTAAAGACAGGTGTCCGCATGAATCAGAAACCAATAAAATATCTTCTAAAGTTCTCCTAAATCAGAATTATTTTAAAATACATCCCAATGCAAATATATATATGCAATTTGATTTAAAAATGTTATGATGATACTGTGAATTTTTGATATCTGATAAACAAAGGTCTATTGCATACCTTTTCACAATGAAACAGCAATGGTTTAAGGCCCTCAACTTCTTAAGGAACATTTTTGAAGGATCTCAAAAATGTTCAGAGTGCCATTTTAGAAAGAACCTGATCTTACAGCAATTCAGAGTAACATTTTAGAGCTCAACTCCAGAACTTGATCATTGAAGGAAGAGAAAAAGCTATTGACTGACCTCCTCTAACTTTTCTTCTGGTTTGTTCGCTTCAGAAGGTGGAGAGGGTGGGGCAAGGACTGCCTGGAAAAAGGCCAGAAAGCTTTCTTTGTGATGCATGTTGTGACCATGGTGAAACTATTCAAATGACAGGTATCTCACACAACTTTTTATCCTCAAAAAAAACCAAGTTGCTTTCACATAACAGCTGTTCAGAAGGCACAGAGAGGACAATGATTCAATTGGAAAATTACCCATGCACCCCTCTTCATATTTGATGATGCTAACTGTGGGTTAATGGGGTATAGAAAGGATGTCTCTACTCCTTGCATGGATTTAAGAATGGAATCTCTTGAAAACAATTGCAGACATAATTAATTGAAAAGAATATTGATCTTTTTTGAGGGTACCTATCAGTTTAGTTAGTAATTTTTTTGGTAAATATTTGGTTAGCAAAGTTATTGGAGGTTGGATTCTAGTAATTTGTACCTGATTTTAATAAATTTCAGTGAGCCTTGCCTACAGTTTTTGATCTCACTGAATTTTAATGGGTCTTACCTGTCTTCTTCACAGAGAGAGGCCATTGATCTATGATGTCGGTGAAGAAAGT
The DNA here is from genome assembly GCA_021397845.1 of Areca catechu. Taxonomy (NCBI): domain Eukaryota; kingdom Viridiplantae; phylum Streptophyta; class Magnoliopsida; order Arecales; family Arecaceae; genus Areca; species Areca catechu. Next base: position 23,506,680 of record CM038046.1, on the reverse strand, counting down.
TTCTTTCTTGCATTAGTGAGAAAATTTAGTTCCAAGGGGTTTAATTTGTCAAAAATTAAATTGATTTAAAGCAAAATGATGCATGTGGGATGGATCATGACTAGCTCATTGAAAAGTTAGATCCATTTAATGTTGTGGATTTAATTTTCCATGAAAAGTAGATAAAAACTAGAAACATAAATCACTCTTAGCTCAAGAGTAGAGAAGATCAAAAATCAATGAGGACTTAAAAGCTCAATTTCAAGGGCAATTTAGGGGCCAAAGGTGACCAAACCCAATATCCATACTACTAGGTCTATTACCCAACAACCTAGGCTAATTTACACCCAAGAAATGACATCTAAAATTATATAAGAGCATATTTTTCATCATTTACACTAAATCAAATCACATAGGATCTGGCTGGTGCAATCAATCCCTGCCTTTGTGTACCCTAACTTAAAAAAAGAGCTAAATCCACATGCAGTTGTACCAAAATGAGGCAGGCAAACCCATATTAAGTGGGGAAGGCTGTGTGCTTCACAAAGCCCCCCATTAGCTTTCACCTGCATGCTTCCAAGGAAGATCTTCAAAGATAGGTTTGGGAACAATTTTCTGGATTGCTGCATCAACTTTTTTTTTCAGATTTTTTTGTAAATTTTATTTTTTGATTCAGAAGGAAGATTGGTTTAATAAGTCTGATTTTATCCCCCCAAAAAAAAGGACATGTACAGAATAAGGCTTAACTTTATATACAATTGCCAGAATTTTTAGGAGAGAAATGTAGCAACCTTTGTTAAGTACTCAGTGGGGACACTCCCAACTGTCGCTGAGGTGTTTACAGCCATGAATCCACATTTAAACTCACTTTATTCCATTATGATCCCATGTCCACATTCCCATATCTTCATCCCCCTCCCACTACTCGCATTCCCTCTACGATTCCACTGCACCACTTGTCAACATTTATTCCACTGTAGAAGAAGATCAAAGCTTGTCCCCTTGACTTCCACTCTTTGCTATTTTCACCTTGGGAAACCTAAGAAAACATGATTGATTTGATGGTCCAAATACATGGAGCTCAAGTGAAAACACAAAAACTTTTAACCAAGAAACCATGACATGATCATGATATTGGCAAGTAACATATAGACATGTGACATGTTGAGCCTAAGTATAACGTGACGTCGAGTTTGATAACAACTCTCCCTACGGGAGTTTTGAATATGATAACAACTTTATTAATTTGTATTATTTTTTCCGTCGGGTAATATTCGATTCAAGATGTTCAGCTTTTTGTAGTATTTTTTTCATCTACGGTTGCATTTGGTAGATGGCAATCTATCCAGATTGCTAGTAATTTAATAGGACCCCACCATATTACTGTGTTTGATATATTTTTTTGAATGGTAATCTATCATGTCTGGTAATCTGGATTACCACCTCTTTAATAGGACCCTACCATATTACTGTGTTTTAAGAGGTAATCCAGATTACCACCTTTCAGGTAATCTTTTAGACAATATTACCCTTCTTATATTCCTTCTTCTTATATTACAATATAATATAAAATATAATATAACTTTATATTATATTATATTATATTATATTATATTATTATAATAATACAATATAAAATAATATTATATAATATATTATAAATTACATAAGATTACAAATATAATATTATTATAATATATAATATAATACAATATTATATTATATATTATTTTTATATTATATGTATATTATTAAATTTAACATAATATATTTATATTATATATAAATATGTGTAAATATTATTAATATAAATAAACTACATTATATTAAATATGTTATACTATAATTTATATTACATTATATTATTTTAATATTATAATAGTATATAAATATATTTTATAATATTATAAAATATAATATAGTATAATATAATATAATATATTAATATAATATAGAATAATATATTATTATACATTATTATATTATTATATTATATTATACTATATATATTATTATATATTATTATAAAATATAATTTAACTTAAATTTATAAATTTTATAATATAATATTATATAATATATTATATAATATGATATTAATATAGTATAACATAATATAAATTATATTTTATATTTTATAATAAAATATTATAATAAATTTAATAATATAATATATAAATATTAATTATTATATTATATTATTTAATATAATATATTTAATATAACATAGTATATTTATATTAAATATATTTATATTATTTATATATTATAATTTATATATTTACATTTATATTTATATATAATATAAATATATTATCTATTTAATATTCAATTTTTTAATATTTATTTAGTATAAAAAATAATTTTATTTTTAAAATTGTAATATAAAAATTTAAAATATTTTATATTTAATATATTTTGTAATATAAAATATTTTAAAATTATATTTTTATAAATAAAATATAGATTTAATTTTGGGATATTTTAAAAATTTAATTTTATATCATGCAACGTTACCTGCATGTATCCCATTTAAAGGTAAGTACATTGAGGCATGGCCTCTACTAACCGGGTTACCGTGGGAGCAATTTTTTCATCCTTTCCTTGAACTTACTTAACAATTGCAAGTGTTTTCCGAGCGCCAACCTTGCCATGATGCTCGGACCCATCCTTCATCTTTTTCTAAGACTTGAGCATAAATCGTTGTCCGGCCATCTGGATAATTATCACTCCTCGGGGCCGGTCTCCAATAACCACCATGGCTTGTATGGCAAGCAAAGCACAGCTAAAGTTTCTTATGGGGGCAGCACCAATAACGCATGGTGTTGTAGCCAGTGAAGATGCCTGCAAAAATGTACAAGGATAACACAAGGGTAAAGTTACTTTTCCATGCATAGATCTATCTCAAGCACATGGATGTCCTCTTTTTCTTTGATGTACCAATAAGTATCATTTATGATGCATAAATTCATTATCTGACAAATGTTGCATCGCTTGGTGATAGAGATCCAAGTGGTAGAAGGTGCAGGCTCTTTGGTATACAAAGAAAACATTAAAGTTGTTGTACCACTAAATTAATTATCCTATGCGCTAACCATTAATCTTAAATAACATAGGCAGTACTACAGTAGATTGATGAGAGAGAGAGAGAGAGGGAGAGGGAGATATTCAATTACACAATGGAAGCTTGTCGATTAATTTGTTTTCTCTTAGGTAGTGTTTGGTTTGGTAATCGTGGATGGAATAAGGACTTATTCTATCTTATTATTCTGAAAAGGTAAAATATCGATTTCATGGTGGACCATGGAATTGATAATCATAGATCATATTATTTCAAGAGTATTCAACATCATTTAACAAAATAGTTAAGAAGGGGTGAACCATGAAATAGAGACTTATTCTCATATCAACCAAATACCAGTTGAAATAATACTGTATTAATTATACTAGAATAAGGATGGAATACCAAATTTCCAAGCAAACAAAAATATGGAATAACAATGATGAATAGCTATTCTTTGGATAGTATTTACATACAAAGAAATTATTCTTAAAATAGGAATACCAATTCTTAGAGAATAGCTATTCACCTTCGTTATTCCAGATTTATATTTGATTAGAAATCTGGAATAACAACTTTATTCCAATGCAATTAATACTGTAGGGTCCATCACATGAAAAGAAAATGACCTGAAATAAGCTACCATGGTATAACTATTCTAGAATACCAATGGTTGAATGAAATAGCTTATTCTAAATGGCCCATCTCAATTTTTGTAACTATTTGACGGAATAAACTGGGATAAAAATTTATTCCGGATAGAATTAAGGAACTAAACACCATCCTAGAATTCATGTATTCCTATTACAGAAATAAAATTAAGATATACAAGCAGTACCACAGCGTTTGATTTGAAAAGGAATTACTGAATATTATGTGTAATGGATCAAGGTACTAATCTTTGGTGTCGGCCAACGCATATAACAATGTTTATCCCTCTTTTTTTCCCCAATATTTTTAAGAATTAATCGGTGCTTCATGGTTAGTTGATGAGTCCACAAAGGAGAGTTAAATACATTTTGGAAAAAGAGATGGAGAGAGATTGAGATGTCACTTTCCAAAATTATGCTCACTAAAGATTCTTGGAGGAAGTCCAAAGCACATGGGCTGGATCCCAGTGAGGTCCTTCACTGCCCTTACATAATTGACCTAGATTCTTTAGACCAGGCACGAGATCCATCAACACATTTTTTTTCCACCTGTTGGTTTGGGCCCTGCTAAGGTTGTACTGATGAACTGATTTTGACCTGTTACCCAAAAAAAAAAAAAAAGAGGTTTGTAAAAGAACATAGACCCCAATGGTTCTGTGCTCATCTAGATTCTAGACCATGCCCTGTTGTTCTGATAGCAACTCAAAAGCTGCCAGGCTCATGGTGGCCAAGTGCTTTACTACTTCTAAAGTACTTCTAGAAAGGCAGCTCAAAAATGAATTATATTATTTAATAATGAATTGGACAACATTAATTATAATTTTGAAAATATTTTATTTTAAAATGATTCTTGGGTTGAACATAATACGTGGCCACTAAAATATATGATCCATAGATAATACCTACAAATGACTCAATCTAACAGTATCAATCATGCCGAATCATGAAAGTAATAGCATCATTTATTTGATACAAGACCTATCCATGGTTACAAGTATCATAAATACTATCGACATGAGTCTTGGTATGGTAATGTAGCAAGAAAATATCATCCAAAAAAAAATATATTATTTTTATTATCGATCCACCAATTTCTTTTCAATGTGCTTGAAAACAAAATAAACAAGAAAAATTTTAATGGTATCAAAATAACAAGCCATTGTCTCACATACCCAACATGGTATCAATAACGAGACAGCACAATATATTTGAAACTCGATACCTGATTTTAATTTTTATATAATAGGTACATAATCAAAAGAGATATCTTATAATCAAAAAAAATTAAATAAATATATCATCAATAATCATGTCAACAATATATATAAATACTCATAATACATATAAATGAGAAATAAGTCTACAATGATAATAAGCACAATTACAAAGTCTCTCTCACTAACCAAAACATCAAAAGAACTCAATATACCCATATTTTTAACAAGCTTTATAAAACATACAAGCTTCAAATCTTTGGTCAGAGGATCAGCCAATATAAACTCTGTATCAATATATTTAACAGTTATGTCTTCATTCTTCACAAGATCTCTAATAGTCAAATACTTCAGCTCGAAATATTTAAATCTACTGAAATATTTATTATTCTTTGTGAAAAACACTACAGCTTTATTATCACAATAGACCATTACAAGTCTAGAACTTGGATATAGAATCTGAAACCCAGCCATAAAATTTCTCAACAAAATAGCTTGAGTAGCAGGTCCGTTACGGGAGATAAACTTGCTTGCATGGTGGAAGAAGCAGTCAGTGACTATTTAACACTTTTCTAGGATGCCGCGTAACCAGCTAACATAAAAATTATCCAGATATTGATTTTAAATCATCAAGGCACCTAGCATAATCAGAATCTAAATATCCCACCAACTCTAGGTTATCAACTTTCCTATATACAAGCATATAGTCCTTGATCTTCTATAAATACCTCATTATCTTCTTTGAAGCAACCCAATGCTGATAACTTGGGTTTGACAAATATCTACCAAAAATATCCACTATGAAGGCAATGTCAAGTCTAGTACAGACTTGTGCATACATCAGATTCCCTACAGCACTAGCATAAGGCACATTTTTTATTTAATCTTTCTCAAGCTCATTGTTTGGATATTGATCTTTATTGAATTTATCACCTTTGATAACAGGTGAATCACATGATCTATAATTCTGCATATTAAACCTTTCGAGGATCCTGTCAATATATGCCCTTTGTGACAAATTTAACAGATAACGTGATCTATCCCTATAAATTTCAATACCCAAAATAAAAGATGCCTCACCAAGATCTTTCATATCAAAATTCTTAAATAGCATTTGTTTGGTCTCACAAAGTAAACCGAAGTCACTGCTAGCAAGTAGGATATCATTAACATATAAAACAAGAAAGATAAACTTTCTCCCATCGATTTTGAGATAGATATATTGATTAACTTTATTTTTATCAAAACCAAGAGAGGTTACAATCTCATCAAATTTCAAATATCATTATTGAGATGCTTGTTTCAAACTATAATGGACCTCTTCAGTTTGCAGACCAAATATTGTTGACTCTAGTGTTGATTTTGATGATTGACAAAATATTTAAGTATATATGAGTACTAATGCTTGTTAAAAGTATTTATCAGTTTCAGGTACTCATTAAATATTGAAAGATTGAAAAGATTGTCATTTAGTTGAAGAAGCCATGAAATTTCAAGTTATGGACCTTGGAACATATATTGAAGACCTTGAAGGACTCAAATATTAAATTTGGACAAGTTTCGTAGAATAATCTTCCACCCCGTATATGAAATATCTTAAACCCAGAAATATAAACAATGGCAAAAGAAAATAATGGGATTTTTCCTGCAAGAAACAGCTTAGTGGGATTGACCAGAGACCCAGTTGGGATTGAGATCCTAAATCCTTCATCATGGAAAGAAACACGCACAAAGAGATATTAAGGAATAGGATGGGAGAAGATCTCTCCATACTCGAGAAAGCTGATGGTACTTGAGAGAAGGCTAGATTAGAGGATCAGGACAAGACAAGAAATGCGTGAGCTACTAACAATCACCATCGCTCCACAGAGAGAGAGAGAGGGGGTGGGAAACTATTGGGGTTAAAAAGGGTCACAAAAGATTATACCCAAGATAAATTTTAACCCCTGTGTGCTAATTAAAATAAGCAATAACCCAATAATATCAATCTAGCAAAAGCAAATCAAACCAAGCACAAGAAAACCGGATTTATGTGGAAGACCCTCCAATATGGAGATAAAAATCACAGGACCTGGAACCAGATCAAATCTTCACTATAATCAAATAATGGATACAGCAAGATTTTTCTCTCTAGCAAACTAGAGGCTCTCCAAACAGCATAAATGATCATCTCAGTATAATATATATAGATATTACTGAGAAATACAGGAAGAAAACAGGGAAGATTTCACCATAATCAAATATTTGCCGATTACACAAGAGGAATCATAGCGATCCGAATCATTTACTTTATAAAGCTCGCTGTCGTGAACAACATACTAAAATTTTGTCTTGATCGGGTTTTGAATCGCCATCCGATCAAGACTTGAAAATTCTCTCTATTTTTGGCACCGCTCCCATCTTCTGTTCCCCCTTCCTTGCTGTCATACGTCCCACGAAAGAACTTGGTCTCAGCCCTAAGCCCTTTTAATAGGGCGGGTCCCACCACATGGGTAGGACCCATAATAAATCTCCCCCTCACGTCCATGTGGGGAGGACCAGCAAGCCAGCACTAGCTCTGCGGGCTGCAAGCTTCTCTACAGATAATGGCTTAGTCAACATATTTGAAGCATTATCATCTGTATGAATCTTTTTCAACTGTAGCAACTTCATCTGCAAAGCATCTCATATCTAGTGATACCTCACATCAATGTGCTTCGACCTCGAATGAAAAGTCGAATTCTTGCTGAGATGAATTGCACTCTAACTATCACAATATAAGGTAAATTTTTCTTGCTTCAGACCAAGTTCTTCAAGAAACTTTTTTATCCACAATAGCTCATTGCTGGCTTCTGTCACTGCAATATACTCTGCCTCTGTACTTGATAGAGCAACACATTTCTATAGTCTGGACTATCACGAGATAGCTCCCCCTGAAAAGGTCATCAAGTATTCCGATGCTGGTTTTCTAGAATCAACATCACCTGCCATGTCTACATCTGTATATCCATCCAATACAGGTTTATCTATACCAAATCATAGACATATTTTAGAAGTTCCTTTGAGGTACCTGAGAATCCATTTTACTACAGTCCAATGCTTCTTCCTAGGATTAAAGAGAAATCGACTAACGACACCAATAGCATGAGCAATATCCAGTCTAGTGCATACCATGGCATATATCAAACTGCCAACTGCGGATGCATAAGGAATGTTCTGCATTTTCTCCTTTTCTTCCTCACTAGTAGGATACTATTTGGAACTCAATTTGAAGTGACCTGCAAGTGGAGAACTAACAGGCTTAGAGTTGCTCATCTGGAACCGCTCTAACACCTTCCTATGTTTTTCTCCTAGGATAGCCATAGTTTCTTATTCTTCCTGTCATGGGCAATCCTCATACAAGTATCTGCTTCGCTGATCCCAAGTCTTTCATAGCAAAGCATTTGCTCAATTCAGTCTTCAAGCTCTGAATCCTCTTGGCATCATAACTAACAATTAGCATATTATCAACATATAACAGGAGAATAATAAAATCATCATCACCGAACCTCTTTACAAAAATACAATGGTCAGAAGTGGTTCTATCATACCCATGATCTACCATGAAGGAATCAAAATTATTGTACCACTATCAAGGAGCTTGTTTCAAACCATATAAGCTCTTCTTCAATCTACATACCAGGTTTTCCTTGCCTTTAGCTATAAACTCATCTGGCTGCTCCATATAGATTTTCTCTTCAAGGTCACCATGAAGAAATGCTGTCTTCACATCAAGTTGCTTAATCTCCAAATTCAGACTGGCTGCCAAGCTAAGTACAACTCGGATCAAAGACATCTTGACCATGGGTGAAAATATCTCTTCAAAGTCAATACCTTTCTTTTGACTGAAGCCCTTCACAACCAGTCTTGCTTTATACCTTGGTTGTGAACTGTGCTCCTTTGTCTTGAGTCTGAACACCCATTTGTTCTTCAGTGCTCTCTTCCCCTTATGCAGCTCTACTAGATCAAATGTGTAGTTCTCATACAAGGATTTCATCTTTTCTTGCATGGCTTCAAACCACTTTTCTTTTTATGCATGTGACATAGCCTCCTGAATGCATTCTGGCTCTCCTCCATCAGTCACCATTACATTCTCATGTGGAGGGTATCTCTGAGAAGACCGGTGCTCCCTGGTATACCTTCTCAGTTGCTATTATGTCATTTGCTGTGTAGGAGCCTGCTCACTATGCTCATCTGTTGCACTGTCACCATGTATAGGCTCATCATCCATCGCATCACCATCCTCTGCAGCATGTCCATCATCATCTACTCTGGCTTGAGACATAGGAGAAGTGTTAACAAATAATTTTATAGTAGACTTTGGCTTATTTTCATTTTCCACATTCTCAATGGTTTGATCTTCAAAGAATACTACATCTCTGCTTCTAATCAGCTTTTTCTCTACTGGATCCCATAGCCTGTATCCAAACTGCTCATGTCCATATCCAAGAAAAATATACTCCTTTGACTTGCTGTCAAGTTTTGACCGTTCATCTTTTGGAATATGAACAAAGACCCTGCATTCAAATACTCTGAGATAATCATAGGACACTAATTTTCCTGTCCATACCTTCTCAGGAATATCACCGTCAAGGGTATATGAAGGAGAAAGATTAATTAGATCAACTGCAATCCTCATAGCTTCACCCCAAAAGGAACTAGGTAATTTTGAATGAGAAAGCATGCACCGGATTCTTTCAACAATAGTATGATTCATCCTCTCTGCTACTCCATTTTGTTGAGGTGTCTTGGGAATAGTCTTCTCCAATCTAATGCCATGTTGTCTGCAGTATCTCTCGAATGGACCCCGGTATTTACCACTATTATCTGCTCGGATGCATTTCAGTTTTCTTCCTTTCTCCCTTTTAACACTAGCATGGAATTCTATAAAGATATCTATTACCTGGTCTTTAGAACTCAAAGCAAAGGCCCATAACTTTTGAGAATGGTCATCAATAAAGGTGACAAAATAAAGTGCACCACCATGTATATTTGTGGTCATAGAGCATACGTCAGTGTAAACTAAATCTAGCACATGCGATCTTCTATGAAAGGGGAGCTTATGAAATGAAACTTTATGCTACTTGCCATGTAAACAGTGAGTGCAAGGTCTCAGGTGCGTACCTTTTAAAGGAAACAGGTTATGCCTGGATAGAGTCTCAAGTCCCTTTTCACTCAAATGACCAAGCCACAGATGCCACACATCTGTGGAGGTTTATTCAATTGCATTCACCACTCCACCGCATACTTTAGCCTGTAATCTATCAAAGCCATCTTTCTTGCCTTTTGTTACAACCATGGAACCTTTGGTGAGCTTCCATTTTTCTTTGCCAAAGTGACTGGAGTAGCCCTCATCATCCAGGACACATGAAGAAATTAAATGCAATCGGATATCAGGAACATGCCTTATATTTCTTAACAACAGTCTGCACCCGATATTGGTCTCTAAACAAACATCTTTCATACTAATAATTTTAGCTACTGCATCATTTCTCATCCTAACATGCCCAAAATCACCTTTGGAGTAGGATGAAAAGAAGTCTCTCCGAGATGTAACATGATATGAGGCAGTTGAATCAATTACCCAATTGGGTTCTTGACAGTGAGGTTAATACATACATCATCACATGCAATCATGACCTCATCATCAAATGCAACTACAGTCGTACTTTGTATATCTTTTTTCTTTCCATTAGTTTTATCCTGATCCCTTTTGTATTTTCTGCACTTTCTCTGAAAATGTCCTGGCCTTTTACAGTAGTAGCAAGTAACATCCTTTCTGGACTTTGACCAGCCTCTGGATTTTTCATGATTATTTTTATCATGGGACCCATCATCTCTTTTACTGTGGAAGGATCTATTTTTCTTCTCCCCCTCTGCTCTGTAACCAGTGCCTTAGAATTTGTATCTGTTAAACCTTGCTCCTTTCGTCTGTTTGCTTCATTCAATATACTATCCTTCTCCATAGTTAGGATAAGTTTATCACTAGCAGTGGAATTACTCAGCTTCACTACCAACGTCTCCCAACTATCTGGTAAGGAACTCAGCAAGATCAGTGCTGCACCTCGTCATCAAGAAGCAACTTTATTATAGCCAACCGATTCAGGATCTCCTAAAAATTATTTAAGTGCTCTAAAGCATTTTGTCCATCTTTATACTTCAGATTCACCAGTTTTCTGATCAGGTAGGCTTTATTCTGTGCATCCTTTCGCTGATATAAATCTTCTAGCTTCTTCCAGACCTGATAAGCATCCGTTTCTGTCGCAACATCATGGATCACACTCACATCAATTCATTGTCTCATTGTAGCCGTGGCTTTCCTGTTCAACATTTTCCACTCATCAGCTTTCACATTGTTTGGCATTATTTTCTGCAATTCAATTGACTCAAACAGATCTCGGCAATATAATAAATCTTCCATCATCATCCTCCATAAAGAATAATTTGATGAAGTTAATTTAACCATACTAGATTTCTCCTCCATTTTAATTAGCACAAATTACTGTCAACCAGGCTCTGATACCAATTGTTGGGGTTAAAGAGGGTCACAAAAGATTATACCCAGGATAAATTTTAACCCTTGTGTGCTAATTAAAATAGGCAATAACCCAACAATATTAATCCAGCAAAAGCAAATCAAACCAAGCATAAGAAAACCGGATTTACGTGGAAAACCCTCCAATGTGGAGTTAAAAATCATGGGACCTGGAACCAGATCAAACCTCTACTATAATCAAATAATAGATATAGCAAGATTTTTCTCTCTAGCAAACTAGAGGCTCTCCAAACAGTATATGATGATCATCTCAGTATAATATATATAAATATTACTGAGGAATACAGGAAAAAAACAGGAAAGATCTCACCAGAATCAAATATTTGTCGATTATACAAGAGGAATCACAGCGATCCGAACCATTCACTTTATAGAGCTCGCTGCCGTGAATAGCATATTAAAATTTTATCTTGATCGGGTTTTGAATCACCATCCGTTCAAGACCTAAAAATTCTCTCTCTGTTTTCGGTGCCTTTCCCGTCTTTAGTTCCCCCTTCCTTGCTGTCGTACGCCCCACGAAAGAACTCGGTCTCAACCCTAAGCCCTTTTAATAGAGTGGGTCCTACCACATGGACGGGACCCACAACAAAAACGAATCCGTCGACAAGGAAACCAAAAATGGAGGAGGGAGGGAGGACCGGAGTGAAAGCCAGCCGGGATCAACGAGGAAGGGAGGTTGGGAGGGAAATGGTGGCTAGGGTGGTGCTGGGAAGTGGTGCTGGTGCAGAAAAGAAATTAGAGTTGGGAGGGAGAATAAAAATCATGTTGAACAGCGAAGAATTTAGAGAAATCTATCGATGCTTTGAAGCGTCGTTAAAATTATGATATATTTACTGGCACTTCCTAGCATCATTTAAACCTGCTTTCACTGATGCATGAAAAAAGCATTGACCGATCTTATAATTTATTTCTCGACACTTTAAAAAAAATGCCAGCATGCTTGCGCGACTTCTCGGCAGTTTCCTTTAACTTCGGCAAAAAATAGTTTTTATACTATTCCTTGAGTGTGGGCTTGCCCAAAGGCTAATCCAGACTCATATTGTATGGAAATACTAGGTTATTTACGGAGAGAGAAGCTTCCATCGTGTTTTCCATGCAAACCGCTTCTTAAGATGTCACACGTCTTCTTTCAACTCTATCAGCAAGGATGATATTGATGATAAATTTTAATTTTCCATTATAACATGATGTCCAGATTTCCAGTGTATCAATACTTCTCTGAAGAAACTGTTATGATGCAAGAAAGCCTCGAAGCGAAATACTCTCCCATTTTTTAATTTCTTTCCATAGCACCCAGGTTAGGGTTGATACCATGCAATCCCAAGCTATACCTTGTGGATATATACGATCTGGTAGGTGGTTTCTCCATTGCATCCACAAATCTTGGATTATACAAATGGTTGATACACAACGGGCAACTTTTGGGTAAGCCAAAGTAGTTAAAGGGAGCAGGTCAGAAGCAAAGCCGATCGTCGACAAAACTCTTACCTCGGCACTTTAAAAGCTTCCCAAGGCCACGCCAATCATACTGCTTTAACCGTGGAGCAATGTGGAGACTTTTTTGGTATGAGCTTTGTGTCTAAATTGGATCCATGAGGTTCATGCAGCACGTCAGGTCAGGTTGAATCTTTGCATGCACACTCAAAACTCGTATATAGTTTGTTCTTATTATATTCTTTGCTCTTTATGTTTTATTTTTTCGGATAGACCTTTGAGACTCGTGTAGGCCCCAGTTCGGTGAGATAAAAGGAATTGATACAACACCGACAAACATATATGGTGATAACTCTTTCACCTTGGAAGATGCATTTAATAAGGACTCAAAAGTTAATTTGCTAAGTTGCAGAACGTTTTAATCATGAATAATTAATTTGTACGTCATCAACACCCTGGAAAAAGAATAATGGTCATTCGGCAAGTAGAAGAACGAATATCTGCGGTAATATATATCATTTCAACCACCATGAGGTCGCAAGAGGATATTTTATTCATCAAACTTTTATTTGAATAACATGATTTCTATTATAACATGGAATTATTCCGATACGACTACTACAAAAGAGAGAGTAAGAAAATGTCCATTCCTTCTAATGGTGCTTATTTCAGATTGCATTTTCAATATATCGATAACATTTTTTTTGTTAATCCTTTGTTATCTCTTAACTGAAATTGATTGGATAGACGGGTTGCTTGTTTGGGTGGAATAGACCCCAGTGCTGCTCTATCCCTGCTGACTTTTGGTCCTCATCGAACATGGCAAATATGTAAGTCTCTATGGCCCTTCCAGATGTCTTAGGTGTCCCTTGACCAACATGATTGATCAAATTCTGGTTATATGTCCTTGCATTATCCATGGATGCTGCAGTGCCACCATCTGAAGGCCAACCACTCTCTGATACGACGACTTCCACATTAGAACCTCCCACGTTCTCTAATGCCGAGTAGACCGCATCAACCATTGCATCAAAGAGATTCTGATAGCCAAATTGGCCATCCTGTACGACGGTTCCCGGGGAAGTAAACAAGGCATATTCGATACTGATATCGTTCATGTCACCGGTGTAACTGAAGTAGGGATAAACATTTACTAGAAGTGGTGATCCGTTGCTAGCCAAAAAGTTGACAATTGGTCCCAAGTACTGCGATGCATCAGAAGAGAAAGTACCAGCAGATGGAGGATATGATTGTCCAACGACACCAAAAGAAACTGAAGTCGACACTTTGATTTGGTCTTGTAGACCACTGGCCGATAGAGCAGACTGGATGTTGTTCATGGCAGGGAGCACGTCTCCAGCTGAATCTCCGGGTATCACTTCGTTACCGACTGCGATGTATCGAAATGAAACACCAGGATAGGCCTTTATGTTATTCTGGACCCAGTCACTTGCTGCCGAAGCATCGGAGGCTAGACTTTGGAGATCTTCGTTAGCGACATCGATGATGAGTTGAATGTTGGATCCTTGAAGTGCTTCAAGAGTAGGTTGATATGGATCATAGATTCTCATCCCTCCAATGTTGTTAGAGTTGTAGAGATCCACCACCTCGCTAGGTTGGGGTAGGTTGTCTCCATTCCTTCCATAACAAACACCAATGGAACGCACACCTGAAAACAAAGCAAGTAATTGCTCTTAGTAATAGAAATTAGAAAGAGTGGTAAAACTAACAAACCCCAGACGAACATAAATTTGTTGCTGATTTTTTAACCCCTCTGGATTATCTACAGCTAATAAATGAATGGTTGTTTGCTTGCGAGAATAATTACAACCTTCAGCACAGAAATTGGTTTGTCTAGAGCTAGCAGTTCTCAAATCAAGTCAAAACATACGAATAGCCAAGGTCAGCTCAAGGCCAAGCTAAACAAGAACATCTCTCTTGATTACAGACGATGAAGTCAAACTAAAACGCTCTAGGCTTGGGTGGTACGTGTTAGCACTCATGCCACGTGCGTGCAGGCATGTGTGTCTGTGTTATGTGTATGTATGTATGTATTTATGTGTATCAGAAAATACATATAAACGAATTGATAGATGCGCATGGATTATCGACATATAGATATATAGATGGATGGATGAATAGAGAGAGGGGGAGAGAGAGAGAGATCACTTGTAGGGTTTGCTATTAGGACACCAAGGAATAATGCTATCACAGCCATGGAAACAAAACTTGGGTTTGCCATGAATAAAGCTCTAGCAAACAATGGTTCGCTAGAACTAGAATGCCTTAGATGTGTAATAGAAGTACAAATACGTACTCATCTCCTTATATAGACGCCTCGGGAGCATGGTTCCGTGTCTTTTGGTTCATTTTCTATGGAAATTTGAGTTCCACCAATGTAGTGGATTAAAACTGGCACATGACGACTGAGTCATGGTCGTCCAACAACCAATCAGTCCATCAATCAAGGCTGGTGCAATTCAGCGTCTAAAATATTGCGTGGAATCATGGCCCTTTTTCGTTGCATTAAGTGGTCCATATTTTCTTATTTTCTTGAAGGTTTTCCGGTATAGAATTGTTGTTTATGATGACTGACTTGATTTTTTCTTTTGTTTTCTGTTTTTTTGGATAACAGATGACCGAATTTGATTGGTATTTTGTTCCATATCTGATTTTTATTTTGTTATCTAACGTACGTCATTTGTTATCTGGACGGTTAGAAAGCTTTTTTTTAAAACTGTCTTTGAGAATACGGTTATATATAGAAGGACGTGGGCCAAATGATAGCTATCCCATTCTCACCTTCACCAAAAAAACATATTTATATGAATTCACCTTATCGCATCGCATCTTTGTGGAAGTTTAAAAAAAAAACAGTGCATCTTCGAGATTACAATTTAATTTTTTAAAGAAAGAATATCTAAAGACACTCATAATCCATGTGGAGTAAAAATACTACAATATAGGTTCATTGTAGTTAATCACAGGCCGACCATATTGTTCATGATAAACTTGTATGAATTTAGACCTTTAATATAGTAAGAATACTATGGCTTAAACGAAGAGAGAACATATATGAGAATCTGTCACTACAGAAATTTAGGATTTTAGTGATGACAAATTAATTAAGTTATATAATTTTTTACTTTCATCATTAAAAGTATTTAATGATAATAAAAATTTAATCACTGGATGGATACTAAAGACACCCTGGCTAGGAGTTTCGGTGACCAAAATATAAAGTCGTCAAAAAAAATTACTACATTTAGTAATGAAATACAAAAGATTTTTAAAAGTAAATATTATTGATGATGTTGTTTATAGTTAAAGATTAAAAAATTGATCATTAAAGAGTCCCAAAATAATCATTTGATAAGGAATTATTGACCAAAAATAAATTTCAATAATAATTTAATGCCATCCCTAATATCATTTTTATCATGTATTTTTGTTAATTGGCAACCACGAGCTGATACAATTAGTCATAAAATAAAAATGGTCATTAAAGATAAATATTTGTGATAATTTTTTTATGATAAAAGATTGAAAAATCATTGTAAATAATCTATCAAAATAAAATATTTTTATTATAATTTAGGGTTGTAATATGTCTATTTGCATTTGGATATTTTCCTACTACTTAAACAGTACGAGGACAGTAGGTTTTTTATAAAGTTATGGTTTATTATACTTATTTAATTTTTTTTATTATTAAAACTTTTCATTTCAAATATATTATGATTTATTTTATTTTTTACTAATTTATTATTTTTATAAAAAGTTAATCATCATGTTCTTTTTCTAAAATCCTTTAAAAGTACATAATTCACGACTCCTTTTATTTATGATGTAATTAATAGATAATAATATTTAAAACAGAATACTTTTTAATACTTTGTATTACATATTTTATTTGAGTATTTTTAATTTTTAATATACTTTTAATATAAATCAAGGTGGATTAATGATCCAAATCTTTTTTTAAATTGGTCTTCATACAAATTTTTAATAATTACATCTTAGATAATTACCTAATTTGGTGCATTGCTTCCAATTGGAAGTGATGCACCAGATTGCAATATTGACAATGGATTTCATAGTAAAAATTAGTTTTCTCTAATCATTAAATTATCATAAATAATGCAACTCATTCATTAAATATATTGGGTCAAATCAAGTTAAAAATAAATATTTAATCTATCAAAAAAATTTGGCTAAAAATATAATATATAATCAATTTTATTAAATTGAATCCTGATGGGGTGTATGAATTTCGGTAGTTTAATGTATTTTAAAAATCCATTAATTCTCCAATCAAAATCATGTGGCATTAGGCACATCTTATGATCCTCTAATCTTATTGCAACTCTCACGATAATTGACTTGATTTTAACAATATACCATAATTCAAATATTATTATAATTGATTTTTGTTAGTGATATCATTATTTCATCATTGATATATAAGATTTTAGTAATAACATCATGATTGGTATTAGAGATATAGATATCCAATAACTACTTTATAATCATGTCATTAATGTTACATACATATACTAACTATTTTAAAATATCATCATAAAAGATTTATGCTTTAGTGAGGAATCATAAAATAGTTATTAATATATTGACTAATATTCATTTTATTGACTACTTTATTGGTTTATCAATAAAAGAAACATGCACATAATGACTGTTGTCACTTTAAATTCTAGAAATTTATTATTAGCGATGGTTTTAGTTCATTGACCAAGGCAAAATATCGTCACCAAAACTTTCATATTTTTATTTTTTAAAAATTATCATTAGTGATGGAGAGAGGTAATAGTAATGGCAATATGTCATCTCTAATATCTTTAAAATTCTCTGTGTTTGTATTTCCGCCCCTCCTCTCGGTCCCCCATCTAGGGATGGCAATGGGCTGAGTTCAGGCCGGGTTTGTAACTATCCAAACCCAAATCCAAATACCCAATAAACTATCTAAATCCAGTTTAAACACTATCGGAACTAGATTTTTTTTATCCAAACCCATCTCAACCAAGTATCAGATAATTCGGGTTTACCCTACCCAAATCCAATTGAGTCACATTAAATATTTTTTTCAATTTTATTAATTTTAAAATCATCTACCATTCTATAAATCATATATACATTATATATAAAATTCAACTACATTTTTAGTTTAACATCATTTAGTTTCATATTCAATCAAAATAAAATTTAAATTATCTTAAGCAAATAAAATTCATCAATGCCTAGTTCAATACTTTTAAAGTAAATAAAGATATAAACATAATTTAAAAGTACTTCTAACTCTAAGTTCCAAGTTGTAAAAAGATAAAAAATAATTCTCAATTAATCTTTAGTTACAACATTTTTCATCCGATCCACCTACAAGCAATTAATCATTGTTAGTAATAATTGATTATAATGATCATGAAGAATAGAATTTATTAAAAAAACTACTAGAAAAAACTTTTACTTGAGTTGTTATCTTCAAGTGCAAAACCCTCAAAAATATTACAAATCTTCTCTTACTCTTCTTTGGAAAGTGCAGTATTAGTATTTTACAAAGCATAATTTAATTTACATAAATATTAATTTATATTTATATAAACATCACAAATCTTTTCTTGCTCTCTACATACTTCCGTCTGTTCCTCCTCTCCCTCGCACGTCACCTCTTCGCTGACGTCTCCCCCACTGCCCCCGCCACCACCCTCATCATTGCCTTCAATGCGATAATGCCCTTATCTCTGGCCATGCCCGCCACTCCCTCCCCTTTGCTGCCCTCGCTCTCTTTTGTTGGATGCACCACTCTGCCCTCCCCTTCAATGCCACCCTCCTTGCCGATAGTAACAGAAATACAAAAAAAATCATTCCATGACTCACCTGAATGATGAACTAGAAATCCGAAGCAAAAGAAAGCATATTGCCGCTGCTGCCGCCACCATCACCAATGCGCTTGCCATCGCCGCCGCTTGGTCACCGATCCAAGAGGAGGAATAGGGGAGCTGGAAGAATTGAGAATCAAAAAGGGATGAATGGAATCGGTGAATCAAGGGATTAACAGAGATTAATCGAGGATTAGCCGATTACAGTTCCCTTGTTTGAAAAATAATGATAAGGATAAATATTTTAAGTATTTTAAAATTTAATAACTAATAATTAATAATTAATAAAATATATTTAATATAATATATATTAATTATATATATTAAAATATTAAAATAATTTAGGCTAGGTCCAAGTTGGGTGAATAACTATTAGTCCCGTCCAAATCAAAAGTTAAACATTCGGGTTTTACCCAAACTTGGCCCAAACCCAGTCAAAGCATTGACCATCCGGTCCAATAGGGTCAAGCTAGGTCGGGTATCCATGGATTTGGATTTTATTGCCATCCCTATCCCCTCCCCCTACCCCTTGATTTTTGGCTCCTCACTCTCATTTTCCCCTACTCCCCTCTTGGTTTTTTGGATTGGCTCCCCCACTGGCAATTGACTGACCCCCTCTCTTGCTCTCCCCTTATTTCCCCCTACCCTTGATTTTTATCTCCCTAATTGGCGATCATCTGACCCTCCAATCCCCCTCTCCTTGGCCTCTCCTAGTTTCCTAGCTTTGGCAACCGACTGACCCCCCTCTCCTGGTTCTCTAGCTCATGCATGCCACCGTCCCTACCGACATCCCCATGCTACTTTCTCGCTGCAGTTGTTCGCCTACTGGGTTCCCTGCACCATGTCCCCTTCCAATTTTCCAGCCCATGTCCTCCCCATCCATGTGCTACCGACTCTCCCTTCATTATCCCTACACCACCATTTTGTTACCGAATTTGCTGCCCCCCTTGTCGGATCCACCATGTCACATCCCGAATCCAACATCGAAATCGACTATGCGACCAGCTGCACAACTCTAGGTATCATCCTAGAGATCATGCCAGGCCAAGTACACAAGGTCCTCTTCATTCAAAAATCATATTAATTAACCAAATATCATTAAACAATTTAATAAAACTGAATAGTCAACTTGTTCAAGTTAAGATCACTAAATGGTCAACTTGTTTATTACATGGGTATCAGTAACAGAACTAACTAAACAATCTAAAATCTTGGTATTCAGTCTCACACATGGCCCAACCCTTACTATGCATCCTACATCTCTGAAAAAAATCAAGAAGTAATGTGTGAGCTTTACTGCCCAGTAGGGACTCCATATAGTCATACTAGTAATAGTATAATTTGAAAGTAACAAGAAAAGTAATAAAATAGCATATAATGCAACCAAATAACTCAATGCCACATATGAACAAAACATATGGTAAAATCATGTTTTTTTTTTTTATATTTTCATTTAGTTATCCTTCTTTTTTAGGATTCTGGACTAATCGCAATCATGCTCCCACCCATGACCGGAAACCTCACACTCCTGCTTGTGACTGGCACTCTCATTATCACACTCTCGCCTATGACTAGCACTTTCATTATCACACTCCCGCCTGTGACTGGCAATCTCAGTATCACACACCTGCATGTGACTGGCAATCTCAGTAACCATGGTCCTGCCCGTGGAATGGCTAGTTTAAACACCTTATTTTCTTGATTAATATTTTATCAATTCACATTATATAGTCAAGTCATGTCATTTTAAGTTTTCCAACACGGTCCAACCCATCCAAAGATAACTTATCTTGATAAAACATGGTATATAGGAACATAAATAATAATAACATCAATCATACTATCCATCATGAAAAGTCAAAATATACCATACAAAAATAACTATGCATATCAATGCTTATATGCACGGATCAAATCATACCATGTAAATATATATATATAACTGGTGATCATGTCTAGAAATCCTTACTTTCCTAAAGTAAATCCAAATATACCCGAATTAGTCTGTACCCAGAGCTTGCTCAACGTCCCTCTGCTCATAAGGCTATTTTTCTAAAATAATAATTTTTATTTTAAATAAATAGTCCCAGGAAAATTATAAACCAAAATCTCTTATCTAGATTTCATCAGTGGTCCACCCGTTGATACCCTTACTTCACGAATTCCAAATTTCACCACGGGAGCATCCAAAGATCTGTATCATTATATACATATATGATGCTTTCAATGTTTTGTTTGATATCATGCTTTACCTATATTGCTCCGATACTTTTTATTGTTTTCAAATCTAATCCTTTGAGGGGAGTTACATTCAAATGGTATCATATTCAATTAGTATCAAAATTTATTTTTAATGAGAAAAAAGAGCTCCTAGTAACTGTTTCAGATTGGGTTAGTCACTATGGCCGTCCGGTCATAAGAGCTAAGTAGGGTTTAAAGATCCACTCTTCCCATTCACTGGGATCTCTTATGACGGTTGGGGTGCCACTGTGGCCTTATCCCATGAACAAGTAAGGTGAATAAATAATATGCATATCAGAGTTTATATATATTAAACTTTTTTTTTGTATGTGCATATCATTTTTGTGGTATCATGTTCAATATATAACAATTTCAAGTGGTATCATGATTAATTAATTTCATATATTGATTTTGATGATCTGCTTGCTATTCTTTTTACTTTCATTCTCATTTTGTATTGCCTTTCATCCTTTTTCATGATGACAAAAAGGGAAGAAAAATGTTAAGTATGAAAAAGGAAATGATTGGATAAACATGAAAAATCATATGAGAAATAAAAGAAAGTGCAAAAGGGAAGAAGAAAGTAAAATGTTATAATCTTAAGGGAAGAATTAGTAAGAGAAAGAAAATTTGAAAATTTTGCATATTTTGAAAATGTTTTTAAGATTTTTTGAAAAAAATTATGGATCATATTTTGAGGGGGAGCTTGATGCTTATTAATTTTGAGCTTACATATTTATCTTATTGTTAATCTTTTAAGCTTACCCTATTCATATACTTAAAGATTTTATCATCATCAAAAAGGGGGAGATTGTTGACTCTGGTCTTGATTTTGATGATTGACAAAATATTAAGTATTTATGAGTATTAATTATATTTTAAGTGTAATTATCAGATCTTAGTACTCATCCATGTTGAATGAAGAAATACATGTTTTCAGTTAAAGAAAGTCCTTAAATTAATAGAAAATCAAGTATATGAACTTTGGAATTGATATGGAAGAACTTGAAGAGGTTAAAGTTTGATTTTGGTCAAGTTTCGGCAATGGCACAATGAAGTGTCGACACTTGAAGATCAAGTATCGACACCTGCAAATGAAGTGTCGACTCAAGGCCTGAGAATTTTGAAAATATAGAACTATGCCATCTAAAGATTTTTGCCTCAAGTGTCGATACTTGAAAATGAAGTATCGATACTTGAGAATAAAGTGTCAACTCACGAAGGTCAAGTGTCGACACTTGGACTATAATGACTAGTTTTCTAAAAGTGCAGAACTTCTTCAACTTGCTTCAAACGATCATATTGTTATCGCCAATAGTCATAAATGGTCTTCTATGATTTGGAGAGCTATATAAACATCTAAAATCAAATGGAGATGCAATCCTTTGGTGAGATCATTGAATATCCTTCAATGATTCAAAAGTTGAGTAGCTTAAGCCTTCAAGCTTCCAAAGATAAGAGAGTGCATCTAAGTTCATATCATGAAGCTGCAATCAAAGGCTTCAACAACTCGAAGACAAGTTCTTCATCAACAATCAAGGGCTTCAAAGAGATATTTGCTTTATTTTAGAAAGCTTAAATTGTATTATTTTTATATTGATCTTACATTGTTTACTTGAGATTTTTGGTGAGCCTTGAAAAATCAAAGAGATTTTTGGTAAGCCTTGGAAAACCAATTAGGTTCTTGGTTAGCCCGCAAAATCAAGGGAGGTTATTGGTGAGCCTTAAAACCAATTAGGTTCTTGGTTAGCCCGTAAAACCAAGGGTGATGTTAATGAGCCTTGAAACCAACTAGAGTTTGACTTGTGAGCCCGAAGACAAAACAAGTTGTAAAGGTTGTTGGTGAGCCTAGGTTACAAAACCAACTTGGGTTTTGATTAGTGAGCCCGAAAAACTAATCGGCTGTAACTTATTGATTATAGTGAAATTTCCAAGAAAATCTTGGGGAGTGGATGTAGGTGCCTTGGAGTGTACCGAACCACTATAAACTTGTTGTGTTTGTGTGATTGTTTTTCTTTGTGCATTTACTTTATTAATTCCGCTGCATATTATTTTAAAGCACACAAACACTTTGGCAAAATACAAGATTTTGAATTGAATTAGCACATACTTGTTTTAGTTTATCAAATAGTTGAAAAGTTTTGTAAATCCCAATTCATCCCCCCTCTTGGGTTGCATCCTCGCTTGGTAACATCTTATTATTCTATGAAAAGCTCTATTTTGTGATATACGTTATTTCTTTAAAATAATGCATTATCATAGTAAAATGATTGATCTAATAAGATCGTATAAGTTTTACTTATCGGGCTACGTGGCTCGTATCTTTTTTATTTTCTTTTTTCAGAAGAATAGAATCTCCAGGAATGAAAAATTGGTTGGGCTTGGAGTTCGCATCAGAGAGCTTCATACTTTTGTAGCAAAATTTTATTCTTTAATTGACTATGAAGTCGATGACTTTCTAAAATTTGAAATTATGATTTTTGTTATTTAAATTTGAATTTAATCATTTTGGACCAATCCGTATTTAATTATTTATTTGTTAATGGATTTGAAACTTTTATTTTATTTGAGATCATGATAATTGGCTTTGTATTATTATAAACTATATCCTACATCATCAGCATGGCCATGTTATGTTCCAGATTTATGGCATAACCGGTGCCTTAAAACTAGCATATGCTGACCAAGTCATGGTTGTCCAACAACCATTCAATCCATGTACCAAGGATATAGTCCTATAGAGCTTTAAATTTTTGCATGGAATCGTATCCCTTTTTCTTTGTATCTGTCCATATTTTTTTGTCTCCTTGAAAGTTTTCCAATGTGGAATTGTTTTATATGGTGACTAACAGATCACCGAATTTGATTGCTCTTTTGTTCCATACCGGATTGTTATGTTGTTATCTCATCACCTCATCTGTGCTACATGCGCTACACAGTTAATTAGAAAGCATGCCTTTTTAAAAATTAAAAAAAAAAAAAATCTCTGAGAATTCGGTTGTAGAAGGACCTGGACCACTATACCCCACCCTTGCCTTCACCCAAAAACATACATGAATTCACACTATGGCATCGTATGTCAAGGAAGTAAAAAAAGACAATCAGTACATCTTCAAGATTATGATTTAAATTTTTTGAAAAAAAAAAAATATGCATTCGTACATAATGTGAATATTTCAATAAGAATTTTTAATATTAAAATATTTTTTTTTAAAAAAAAAAAAAAAAACTAGAGTTTTTGGGCTGCTAGAACTATATGCATAATATGGACCACAAACAACCCACAATGTAAAACTGGAGGAAGGACTATTAGTATTCAAACTCTTTAATATTTAAATTTAGCATGCTTTTTTGGTAAACCGGGAAAATAAACCATTAAATCATTCAAGAGCAAATATGCCCGTGGAAATCAGAGAATAATACATTCAAAAATGGATGAGGAAGATCTAACCCATAATGTTGTCCAACGTGGTTGGCCACGTAGATATGTCTTAACTTAGCATTGCTTTCAAATGGCAAATTAATGATCTTGAAAATCTCTCATTGAACAAGAAGCCACGACGAGGGGACCGGTGAATTCAACCTATTAATCCAGAAGGGAACTTGCCATCAGAAGCTTTAGAAGAGCTAACCGGTTATCTTTCTTTCTCATCTATAAGAACAAATAAAAACCTCAAAAGACTTTTAGGCCATGTTTAGCCTTCAGATTGACAGGCGGCGAGAAGACACGCATTTGTTTGACGAAGTGGCGTGCATGGGATTGGAGAGGAAAACAAGCAGCTGGCCATTTTACAACTCGAAGTAGCCTACGCTGACATGGACAGTGTCGGTCGATATTAATCAGACATGCTCCAAGGCTGATGCATGCTGAAGTCAAAGTCCAAAGATGACTTTGATCTTAAAATAGACTTGGCATGAGACTTCGTACGTGGATCTCATTGTTATTTTACTCTGTTTACTTGATGCAATTATTCAGAAATACCGCTCATATATATGGACATGGTATATACGTACGAGACATTTCGATCATGTGTTGGACAACCCAACATTCACGTGTGAAAGTAGTTTTCTAGAGAAAAATAAAAAAAAAAAAGAGTATCCACCATACCCGTAATGGTAGACTGTCACCGGTAGAACAAATTAAGATCCCCAAACGAATGACCATTTTCTTTGCATTTAGAGCAGAAATATTTTTCTTTCTTTTGCCAATGCAGCCATGTGTGGGATTTATATATATATATATATACACACACTATAAATGCATGGTTGTTATAACAGCTACTGCAAAAGATAATAGCAAGAAAATGACTCAGCAAATTTTTAAAAAATAATGAAATATAAAACAAAATTGTTACTTGATTCAAACAATTTACGAAAATGCCAAATAGCAGATATTGTTTCTGTTATGCAGCATTCAACATGATATAATAACTGCGCGCTATTTCTTCAAGAAAGAAAAGGGAAAGAAAATAATGCTGTCAAGGTAAAAAAAAAAAAGGCATTGTTAATGTTTTACTGCTCATATTAATTATTACTGTCAAAACACTGGGATGGTGTAATTTACTTTCAACCTTGGGGGTAACTGCTAGGAATAATCGGAAGGCAAATCAAGGAATGCGGTGGATTGACCATACTTGTAATTAAGAGTCCAGACACGAATTGGTTTATTTTGAGGCCTTCAATTTCCAGCTAAAAGTAATGACTTGAGGGAGACCTAGAGAACGGAGTTGATCGAGTCAGATTTCCACGCAAAGACTTCTTCACAAAAGGGCTTAAATAAAAGACCTTTGATCAGAGTTCTACACGAGGCACGGAATATTTCCTTGGCTATTGGTGAACAGTTTGGACCAGGCTCATTGAGTGGAATTCGTTTAACTTGTTTACGTGAGAAACGAGCCACAAAATCAAATTCAGCAATTGAATTCTTGGGTGAACTCGGATAATGGCCAGCCCGTGAAAATACAAGCTTGGACTTGACTCAACAAGTTGCTTAATTAATTGTCTTGGTGGTCTAAAAGCACAACCTGATTACATGAACAGCCCCAATTGCCAACCCCTAGACTAAGCCAAACTAGAGCACCTTGTTTAGATAACCTGGCCAAACCTAATTGAGACCCTAAGCTTAGCTCGACTTGGCTGGTTAATTAGCAGCCCTACCTAGTCCCCCCCCCCCGCTACCAACACACACCGAGAGAGAGAGAGAGAGAGAGAGAGAGAGAGAGAGAGAGAGAGAGAGAGAGAGAGAGAGAGAGAGAGAGAGTATCCGATAACTTCATAATAATAAAATTTGAAAGTGGAAAATATTACATTATACAAACTTAGCTGCTAGTGATGTGCTTTAGGTATATATGGATGTGCATTGTGATACAAGCGTTAGGCCAGGACTTTAAAAAAATTATGAATGTGATTAAATAAACTAATAAAATTTTTTAATATATAAAAAATTATAGAAAACTTAATTAAATTTGTTAAAATAAAAATCAAATCCGGAAATATACGAGATACCGTTCTAAGATATATTTATGTCTCTTATACGAGAATAACTGGAAATACTATTTGAAGATACGATCGGGATTTCTTCGCCTACAAGCATGATTGTGAAAGAGATTAATGAAAACTCTTTTAGTATCCAGGAAAAAAAAAGCTTTGTAATTTAAAAAATCAAAAAAGGATTTTATAGATAAAAACTAGAAGTTAGAAATAGGTTTCGGATGGCTTAGAATGGTTAGGAATTGGTTGAAATGGCTTAGTAAACTAGGATCCAAGAGAGTCTTTTTATAGCCATCAAATCTAACTATTTTTGTTTTTATTGGTTCATCAAGGCCTATAATAAGAAGTCCAATAGCTAGAAATTTAAAATCCAATGATCAAATCATTAGAAGTCTAATGATTAAATAATTAAAAATATAAATTAATTATTAAAGAGAATTTTAGATTTTTTCAATAATCCTCTCAAAATTTAAAATTACCAAAAATAAAAAATAGAAAATATAAATTTATGGATCTTATGTTATGCAATAGGTAAGGTAATTTTATAAGACATAACCTTACTTAGTGTGAGTAATTTCAATATGAAAGAATCATAATGAACTAAGTTTTGAACTACGTTTCTTTGATCCTGACTTCAACTACCACGGATATAGTATAGAATATTTTATCGCAAATCTATGTATTAATGGCCTTGTATATATTTCTTGATTTTTCATGAGAGCTTCTAAAAATTATCAATGTATTTAGCCACGGTCATGTACGAATACTCTTATATAGGTAAGCCCCTTCAAAGATATGTATAATATTACATCTCCAGAAATACCTCTCGGAACTTATTTAGAGATAAACTTTTCTTAACCATCACATAGGAGTACTAATCACCATAAAGATATAATAGAGTCTATGACTACTATATCAAATAAATCTAAACTTTTCCTAATCACTATATAGGAGCATTAATTATTATAGAGATGGGATGGAGTCTATGACTACTATATCAAATAAATCGTATGTGCTCCCTAACTAATCAATCAACTTATTATTACTATATTAAACCTCCTTCAAAGGTCTCCTATTATAAAGGTTGGATTTCTATTGCTGGAAGGTCATTTATAGGCCAAGCCCCATTTCCTTCGATGACT
Organism: Areca catechu; assembly: GCA_021397845.1. Lineage (NCBI taxonomy): Eukaryota > Viridiplantae > Streptophyta > Magnoliopsida > Arecales > Arecaceae > Areca > Areca catechu. Next base: position 23,479,001 of record CM038046.1, on the reverse strand, counting down.
CTAGGTTCTTAGTTCTATTTAAGCCTTTAGTATAAGGCAAATTGATAAAAGGAAGCTTTCCCTCTGAGTCACACCTGAATTTAAAATCAAGATACAAAATAATATAAAAGATTAATTTATATAAATTCTTATTATGAGATAACATGTATCTTTCATGCTCATAATCCTTTCTGTGTGATCTGTGCACGTATATATTTTATGTAGATCAAGTACTAAGATAATCAAGCACCAATATAACCATCTAATTAGATATGATGCATAAATAGTATAAGTAAAAAACTAAAGTATATCATTAGGCAATGGATAATTACTATAATTTAAAACATACCAATTACAGTGACCCTAAATAATCAAGATTAAAATATATATTTATTATATACAAGATAAAGCACCAAAATTAATAAGATAATCATTCATCTTGAAATCTATTTGATGTATAAGAGTATAACATCTATTCCTCATTTTACTCAATCTCTCATCTTTATTTTCTCATGATAACATGACATTTTCTATACTAAAATAATAAAAAAATTGGTGTCAAGATTAACAAGTCCATAGCTAGTTGGATGTGCTATGTGATTTCAGAATAAGATTACAACCCAGTTGATGAAACCATGCTCTTGGTTCAGTTCCCTAGATATATTGACATTCATTATCAATGGAAGCCATGTCAGACAGCCATGAAAGCAAGACAAATGTGCAAGAGGATCGATGCAGAGGATCCTGGTCAAAGATTCCAAGGAGTATAAATCTCTATTGATTGCATGATCTCATGGTATCCTCACTCTATTATTCTTACAAAACGGTGAACTTTTTTTTCCAAAATTCCCTAATCTAACCAAAAAGCCTTCCAGTTGTTAGTGTGGTTGTGTGACTACAACTGGATTAAAGGTTCGAACAGTGGTGGAGAGGGAGAGAAGGTATAAATAATGAATGAGGTATTTTAAGTTAACAAAATTTTAATGTTTAATTTTTTTTTTGTAACCTCAAAAGAGAGAGAGAGAGAGAGAGAGAGAGAGAGAGAGAGAGAGAGAGAGAGAGAATACTTTAATTTAGGATCAGTTAGTCTTTTCCTCAACTTATCAGCTAAGGAGTTCTAAGATTACACACAGTGAAGCGTACTTGCCTCCACTTTTATGTAGGCATTGCATCAAATGCTGGTGGTGTCCACATAACATGGACATGGATACATGTCCATCTACATTTTGATTAGATATAGAATTCTTCATGTGATTGTATTCATGTAACAAACCTCTGAATAGGAACTCTAAGAAGAAAAAACATGGTAAACTTTATGACAGTTTTCCTTCGAAGTAATTCACACATATAATTGCCAATATTATGTAAATTCATGCAGAGTTGATGTAGGCTGAAACAACTCAGACCCCAAGTTGAAGTCACAATGGCTTAAGATCCTAATGACAATGAGAAGTGTGATGCCAGAAAACTTCTAACACATGTAGGTCACTGTTAGGAGTATTTCTAGAAGAGCAACAACAAAGTTGTGCCGAAGCTTTAGTCACATCTAACCTATGGTAATAGAGCCCCCATCTAAAGGATCCAACACCCACTGTTTCTTGAATTTAGATTCAAAAACATCTAACAATGGTTCTAATCACATTTAATTGAGCTGAAGTGGACATAATTGGTATTGGAAGGATTCTAATAACTAATAGGTCACTGTTAAAAAAAATTTCTTCTAGAAGGTCGAGCTGTAGGATAGCTTAGTTTAGTTAGCTTAAGAGTTTTTTTCTTTCTTTCTTTTTTCTTTTCAAATTTTGAGGGTATCTTGAAATCCCTAGGCTTGTAAGGGATCCTAAAGCTTATAAATACTCCCCCTTGCATTCACTTTCAATCATTGAAAAATATCTTCGAGAGTGAAGCCTCGGGAACTGCTTCCAGCATCCCATCCCATCCCCCACTCCGTTGCTGCAGGCCAGCGATGGCTCGTGGAGCAAGAGACAGGGGGGAGAGCAGAGCACGCGGAGAAAGAGAATTTCCCTCCTTTCTCTCAAATCAGGTTACTATTTTTATTCTCAACCAGAATAATAGTAATACTTAAATTATTACCAAAGTGGTACATTATATATTGTCTCATATTTCATGTATACAAGGAAAATCCCTTGCATCATTGAAAATCCTTTCAATTATTAGAAGCAGGTCTAGTTTAGTTTCTAGTTTTGTGCCATGCATTATCATGATATTTTTACAATGCTAATATAATCGTATTTATTCATTATTACAAATCTTTCATTTTAATACCATATATAGCTTTGCTATAATCAATTATGACTTTTTAAATATTTTTTACCAAACTTTCATTGCATAAAAACATTGACCCATCAATTGATTAATATACATATTCTATAGCATCCGTAAATTTATATTTTTTTTACAGGTGGGAGAATTACGTACAGTGATCAACTGATTACCCAGTTTGGATAGTTTAAGAATTGCAAATAATTCTGTAGATACTTATAGTAATCAAGCATTATGGGTAGAGTTCGAGATATATTTTAGATAGCATTTTTTTTAGTTTTCTTTGTACATCTTTAGTCGTGTGGGAAGAACCAAAGAAAAATACTGCCAAAATTTTTTCAAAGCTCTTATTACGTATCATTTGATTATTGTAAATGACCTATACAATTAATACAATTCATGAATGGGATAAGACCTATCTTTATCTATTAGTTGATGATAAGATACATTTATTAGTTAAGTTAATTTATTTTTATATATTTTTAATATTTTTATTTGGTGCATTATTATTGACTTTTTTTTTATTTTTAGATAACTTAAAAGTTCGATCATTTTATCCTATAATGGATAAAAGTTAGATAAATAAACTAAAAAATATAAAAGAATATTTAGATAGAGTTTGTGATTTTATTAAATTTGGTATAAATAAAAGTTGTTTGAATGGAAAGATTTTATGTCCATGCCGATGATATGTTAATAGTTCTTCTCTCGATCTATAAATCATTGAAGAACATTTGATATGGAATCGTTTTGCAAGAGGTTATATAGAGTGATTTTTTTATGAAGAATTTATGTTGCCAATATCAAGTAATCAACCCTCGTTTGATCTTGGATCCAGTAAATACAAGAAAATCCTGTAAGAGATGATGATATAAGAGATTTGATCATAGATGCTTTTCGACATGGTATTCAAAACTTCGGATATTCCAGTAATACATATGAAGTAGCTAGAATATATTAGGGTTCTATATTTATGGAGTGAACATATGTCGAGGAGGAGATACAACCATCAATTACTGAGTCAACTCAGTATCATAATTTAATGAAAGATGTAGATGAATAATTATATCCTGGCTATTTGAAATTTTCTAAGATCTCTTTTCTTATATATTTATTTCATATAAAATATATAAATGGATGGTCCGGAAAGAGTTTTACCATACTTCTCAAGTTATTAAAGGATGCATTTCCAGAAGCCACTGGTTTACCATTCTTTTATTATGAAGTAAAGAAAGTTGTCAATAAATTGGATCTTGGATATCAAAATATTTATAGTTATCTGAAAGATTATATATTATATCATGGTGAAAATGTTGATCGAGAGTCATGCAATATATGTAGATCTTCAAGATAGACAACCCACAAACAAAATGAAAATGACATAATGAACGGAGCAAATATATTACGAAATACAAAGAAATTGACAAAGGTATTGCATTACTTTCCTCTTATTCCTCGATTGAGGAGGCTATATTCATCATCAAAAATAGCTTCATTAATGAAATGACATGCTAAAGGGCATACGAAGGATAGATGTTGAGACATCCTGTAAATAGTTTAGCATAGAAAGTATTTAATGCTAGGCATTGTGATTTTGCCTCTGATATTTGTAATGCTCGATTGGATTTAGCTTCAGATGGCTTCAATCCTTTTCAGACTCTAACTTCTACATATAGCACTTGGCTAGTTATTCTAATACCATATAATTATCATCATGGTTATACATGAAACAATTGTCACTTATCTTGTCAATGATTATTCCAGGTGATAAGAGTCCAGGAAATGATATTGATATTTTTCTATAACCTTTAATAGAGAAATTGAAATAGCTGTGGAAAGGTGTCGATGTAATTGATGCTTCTCATGATAAAATATTTAAACACGTGCAACTTTGTTGTAGACTATTAATGATTTTTCAGTATATACCAATTTATCTGACTGGAGTATAAGGGGCAGGTTAAATGTCCTTGTTGTATAGATTCGATACATTCAATTTGGTTAAAACATAGAAAAAAATTATTACATGGGACATCATCGATGGTTAGAAACAAGTTATCCATTTTGGTTTCGAAAAGATTTATTTGATGGTATCATAGAATTGGGATATGCACCTATTCCACCTTCTAGAACTAATGGTCGTAGACAAATTGATTCTATCAATTACATATATGGTAAATTCTCGAAGTCTTCTAAAAAAGAGGGAGAGATGATCAAGAAGGGTTATTAGAGAAAGTGACCACTAGTAGTATGGATGCACAGGTATTTGAAGATCCTGATAATTTTTTTGAAAATAAAAATGAGGAAGATGTATAGATAGCATCTACACATCAGCCTAGCAAATATTTATGGAAGAAAAGAAGTATCTTCTTTGACTTACCTTATTGGAAATATATTCTTATTTGGCATAATCTTGATGTCATGCATATAGAGAAGAATGTTTATGATAATCTGCTTGGAATATTGTTGAACCTTAATGGAAAGACCAAAGATAATATGAAGGCATGACTAGTTGGATTTAAAATAAATGGATATCTGACAGGAGCTTCATTCCAAAATGCTTGCTAATGATAGAATTTATTTATCTTCTGTATCTTATACAATGTCTACTTAAGAAAAAGATAATTTTCTGATAGTATTAAAATATATTAAAGTGCCTGATGGATATGCATCAAACATTTTAAGGTGTGTGCATCTTAAAGACTAGAAACTTTCTAATCTTAAAAATCATGATGGTCACGTATTGATACAAGATATCTTTCTAATAGCTTTAAGATTAGTAATGCCTAAACAAGTTCTTGCAATTATAATTTAATTATCATCATTCTTTAAGGTATTATGTTTAAAAGTTATTGATCCAGAGAGCTTGATCAATTGGGGTCTGATGTCATGATTACACTTTGTCAGATGGAGAAGATTTTTTCTCCTGAATTTTATACTATTATGGTACATCTATTCATTCACTTAGATTCGAAAGTCAAGTTTGGTGGATCGGTACACTATAGATGAATGTATCCTAATAAGAGGTATTATTATCAATTTTTAACCTTTATATATCTTTAGTAAAAGTAGTATCATAATGATGTATAAATAATTTTTTATTTTTTATAGGTATCTTGTGTGACTGAAAGATTATGTGCAGAATAAAGCCTATCCGGAAGGCTCAATTGTTGAAGGATATATTGCTGAAGTTTGACATATTATTTAAGATATCTTCAATATATCGAGACTATATTTAATAGACCTCAACGGCATAGTAATTTTGTGGATAATGCAGAATTGTATAAGTTTTCTACTGCTGGTAGAATTATAGAAAAAAGTAAAAGTATTGTACTTGATCAGAAATTTATGGCACAAGCACATCATTATGTGTTACTACATAATGATATAATATCTGACCATCATAGGTTCGTATATTTAAGACATTTCAAGTTTAAATACCATATCTTATTTAATGTTCTAAATAAATGGTGTATATTTATGGAGCGAATGTTTAATGTCTTAGCGACAAGCTAATCAAAGCACTATACCTAATTCAAGGATTGAGCAACGATAGTTAGTCAAGTTATTTTCTACATGGCTTTTCAAATAGATTTGACATATATAGAAAGAATATATGGATAGATTTAACATATAATAAATCATTGACATTTTTTATTATTTTTTAGGTATCAATAATGATGGAAAAAAATTATTCAAATAAATTAATAGTCCTGGCTTGAGAACCTAACAAAGTTGTCAATATATATAATGGTTTTATAATCAATGGTTTTAAATTCCATATTAAAGATCATGAAAAATTTTAAAAAATACAGAACGGCGGTGTTATGGTGGAAGTAAATAAAAAAACTTATTATTGTGTACTTAAAGATATTTATGAGTTAGATTACTATGAAGTCTTTAAAGTAATATTATTTAGATGTGATTGGGTAGATATAAACTTATCAAGGGATTTGAAATAAGATTTAAATAGATTTATACTTATAAATTTTATAAGGTTGATACATACTGGTGTCTTATTGAAGGATGATCCATTTATTTTTTCTTCTTAAGCTCAACTATTATTTTTTGTACAAGATGCAAAAGATAAAGATTGGGCTACTGTTGTTAAAACAAAATCTAAGGACTTATATGATATGAAAAAGTAGCTAAAAGATGATGAAGATGATGACACTTATACGCATTTATGCCATTCAATTTTGTACCAGTTGATGATGTACATGCTATAGTATCCTTGGTTAGGATAGAATTTAAAGAAAATGCTAATGGTTGATTTTTATTGGTATTAGATTTTTATAATATATGTAATTTGTAGTAATTATTCTATTAAATTAATATTTATGTTCATTGATTCTAACATTGATGTAAATGATAGGTAACATTATGTCGTGCTTACGATGATTTGATGGTATGCAATTCTAACACTCATGAACAGAGATCGGTACTTCTCTTTAGCATAGCAGGCTGTGGGCTGGTCCTTCAGTATAGCTAGCTGAGGCTGGTACTTCTTCTTCTACATAGCAGGTTCATGACGGCCCCCCTTCTTCAATATCGGAGGTTGCGGCCGGTCCTTCTCCACGGTAGTCTACTGCAAGTCCATCATCCTAGGGATAGCATGATCCTCCCATCGATATAGCAGATGATGAGCTACACGTTTAAGATAATTTGTTTATTATTTGGTTTGATAAAACTTCATTACACTTCTTACTATAGTTTACTTATATCTATTTTTTATAGACAGATCTGAGAGGGTTAAACCCAAAATTTGGCCCATAATAGTATGAACATGTGGTAGATGTACAAGGGTGAGAGATAGTGGTTTTGTGCAATTAGCTGGGGCAGCCAATTAAAAAAGGCGCCATCTTATTGACTTCATTTTTAGGGACAGTTACGCAAAGGCTTCAACTTTTTTTATTGAGTTATACAAAATGAAATGACATGCTTCCGACATATAAAGTCGAGCTTCTACAAGTTGTATAGGTAAAAAATTGAATCTAAATATTTCATATTTTGAATGGTTGACATATTATGCTATGTTTTATATTTTTTCATTAACAGGACTTTTTATTGGCACGATATTAGATGATGGAGGCCTGAAAAAAAAAATATTTTTTTTATTTTTTTGTATTTCTAATATTGACTTAAAAATTATTTTTTTTTGTATTCTAAGTTCATACTCTTTCTATCTTCTCATAATTTTGTATTGAAGTCTCTCAATCAAAAATAGAAAGAATATAAAGAATGGTTGAAGATGAAGTACAAGTTATCGGGTATGACCGAGGAGAGAGTAGTTGATGCTTATCCTCCTGATGTACCTCCTCATCAGTAGATGGAGTTGGTTCATTATTGGTTCTCCGAGAGGAGACAAATATCTTATATTTTAATTTTTTAAGCAATTTTATTAAAATATTTTATTTATATTGTACATTATGTATATATATATTTTACTCTAAGGATATAACAAGTTATTTATTTGATTTTGAAAACATATTCTGATATTGGTAGAGCTACACGAGCTGCTGTTTGTTCCTCATATATTGGGATTTAGGAGTTATGTGCAAGTTAGACAGGAGTTCGTATGTACCTTAAACTATAAACTTATATTTTTTACATTAAAATATTTATAGATTTTAATGAAACTAATATTATGTATCATGGACAATGTATGTATCATAATACTTAAATATTTTTTTAATTTTTTTAGAATTATTTGCTTAAAATTTTAATTTTTTCTATAGATGGATGAGCATGGAAAGGAACTCGGTGAGGTGGAGTTTTATCAGATGACTCATACTCATCGTGATGACATTTTTGTCAGAGATGAGTCGAGAGACTTATATGTAATTATTTATTACAATTTATTTCAAGTAAATGATTTAAGTTTAATTTTGTTAGTCATTAAGATATAATTATTTTTCCTAAATTAATATAGGAAAGAGCTACATCTCTTATTCCTGAGCGTGTCGATGAGTCTGCAGTCTCTATGCAGAATAATTGCATCGAGGCCAAGGTGTTCGCGGAGCTGATGGGGTCGGAGCGCTACGATCGAGTGAGGGGTTATGAAGTTGGAGTCATCCCTACTTAGTTATTTGTGGTGAGTAGGTATACTCATGATATTACAGATGGTGCTCAGGATGCATATGTTTGCAGACTTGAAAAGGAGATAGAGGAGATGCGACAGAGCCGTGCCACCAATAGAGCAGCGATGGAGATCATAAGAGAGCACATAGAGCGACTTACATCTATCATACAAATGTTTGTTCTACATCAGGTAAATACATATATTATCAAATATATATTCTTATATTAAATCAATAATATATATATATATAATATTGTCATACATAGTTTCATAACTTAAATATTTTAAATATTTCTTATAAACTTCTGAAGCATCAGATCCTCGCAGACAGGATGACGACCTTCCTCCTACAGATCATTGACCTCGACTTTTTTATTTTATATATTTTATTTACGTATTTTTTTATTTTGTTAAACTTTGGATTGCAATAAACTTTTTTATATTTGATTGTAATGAATTTTATATTTGGATTTTCAATTTGGATGTGATGAATGTATGCAATGTGATTTTATATTTGTTATGATTTCATTATACATGTTTAGAAAAAGTTTGTACAGACTTTATATTTAAAAATATTTATTTTATTTTTTAAAAAAATAATATATCTATCGATGCTTTAAAATGTCAGCATAAAACATTATTTTTGATACTTTAAGGCATTGAAAAATTATATTTAGCGATACTTTAAAGCATCCAAAAATGATATTTTACCAATGCTTTTAAAAAGCATTGGCAAAATACACGTAACATTCGATGCTTTAAAGCATTGGTAATGTCGAATTTACCAATACTTTAAAGTGCCAGAATTTTTCTCGACACTTTTTAAAAATATCGAAAAAAATTGTTTCCATGCCTTCATTGTCAACATTTTTTCGATACTTTTTAAAGCATTGGGATGATTTTTGCTAACGCTTATTAGCATCGGGAAAGGTTTTTTTTAGCATTGCCTTTTACCAGAATTGTTATAGTGTATATGTATTTTCAAAAATAGAGGAAGATCTAAAGTGGAATCATATAATGTAGTCCCAATATGGTTGGCCACATAGACATATTTAAACTTAGCATTGCTTTCAAATAGCAAAAGTGTCTTGGAAATTTCTCACTAAAGAGGAAGCCACATGGTGGAGATTGGTGAATTCAACCTATTAATTGATCCAGATAGATCATTAGACTTAATGTAAACTACTTTGACCACTATGGATATCCAAGAGGATCACTAACTCGATGTAAATCGCTTTCACCACTATGAAAACTTAATAAATATCATATTAGTAGAGCTAAACAAAATCCAAGAATAAGATTTGCCATATCAGGAAGCCAAATCACAAGCCAGACTTTAAAAAGCCATAACTTGGTCATACGATGCCTGATTAAATTTTTTTTTTGAAATTGAGTATTTTTTTTGAGATTTACAATTTTGGGATAGTTTCAAAAAATACTGATTTAGATCAAAATTTTATCATTTTGATCTCGAAACAAGTTGGTCAAGTCAAATTTTTTTTTAAGAAAAAACTTTGACCAATGATTATCCCTAAATTCATGAAAGATTAGGTAGAGTGATAATAGAAAATAAAGTTGATGTAAAAGTCAAGATTTACTTTTTAAAAAATTTATATTTTTTTATAACTTTTTATATTGATCCTACTTAAGCTAGGAAGAGAAGTCCAATTCAATTTATTCAAGGATGGATATTCTTCTAGGAAATAAAAAAAGAAATTTGATCCTAATTATGAAAGGGCACGCAGAACTCATTATTATAAATATGGGCTATATACCTCAGTTTATGGTATAAAGAAATAATCAATGAAAGAAAGGAGAATTTAAGTTCTACTTTCATAATTATTTCATCATCTTTTTTCTTTTGCAAGATTCAAGTTAAGGAGATTGAAGGAAATCTTTTCTTCTCTCCAATTGGGTCGAGCTGGTATTAGAGCTTCAATTCTTTATATTTGTAAGAGGCCCAGACATATAAAAATATAAGCAATCGGGAGAAAAGCTATTTGTTCTTGAAGTACATTGAATGATAAAGGTGAGCATCATTTTTAGTTCTTTCTTGGTGAATAATGAGATGAAGGAATATCTCATATAATTAGAGAAGAAGATTGTCCAACTCATTTAAGTCATATTTTAACTACCAATACTTTCAACACAAGTACCAGCAACTTCTATAGTAAAGTTGTCTTCTAGGTCTAGAGATTCAGATCTATTATCTAATAAGGAAGACTAAGGTTAGAAACTATCTCCAAGCAAAGCCAAGTTGTTCATCTATGAAGTGGGGAAGCAAGCATTTTCTCATCTTCAATTCTAATTTAGTAGGAGCTAAATCTTTTATACATAAGGGAAGCTCTAATCTAGATAGGTCATTAAACTAATGTAGACTATTTTGACCACTACAAATATCCAAGAAGATTACAGGACTTGATATAGATCACTTTCATCACTATAAGTACTTAATATAGATCATGTTGGCTATTATGAATTAAGCTAGATTGAATTCAAGAGTAAGATCCTCCATATTAGGAAGCCAAATCATACGTCAGATTTGAGAAGACTATAACTTGGTCACATATGATACCCGATTGAAACGATTATTTTTTTGAAAGTGGATATTTTTTTAAGATTTATAACTTTAGGCTAGCCCCTAAGTGGGCTAATTTGGACCAAAGTTTTATTATTTTAATCTTGAAATAAACTGGTCAAACCAAGATTTTTCTTTGATGGAAAGACTTTGATCAAAGATTATATTTTTAATCTATAGATAATTAAATTGAATGATAGAAGATAAAGCTGATATAAAAAGTCGAGATCTATCTCTTATAAGATTTTTATATTTTTGTCATGATATTTTTATATTTATCATATTTTTTAGAAATCTAATCCTATTTAAGCTAGAAGAGGAATCTAATTCAACTTGTTCAAGGATGAATATTTTTCTAGAAGATAAGAAAAGAAATTTGATCTTAGTTATAAAAGAATATACCTCATTATTATAAATAAAACTATGTTCCTTGATTTATGGTATGGAGAATTAATCAATAAACAAAAGAAAATTCAAGCCCTATTTTTATAATTCTTCCATCATCATCTTCTTCTTCTTTTTTTTTTTGAGACTCAAGTTGAGTGGGTTGAAGAAAATCTTTTCTTCATTCCAATTGAATTATTAATCAAGAAGGGAACCGGCTATTAGAAGCTTTAGAAGAGCTTGCCAATTATCTTTCAAATCTAAAAGGACAAATAAAAATCTCAAAAGACTTTTAGTCCATGTGTAGCCTTTAGATTGATAAATGGCAAGAAGATGCGCCTTTGTTTAGCCAAATACATGGGATTGTAAGGGAAAATAGTCTAGCTACCAGCCATTTCACAATTCAAAGTAGCCTACGTTGATGTGGACTGTACAGGGTCAAAATTAGCCATGCTCCAAGGCTGATGCATGCTGAAGTCAAAGTTGAAAGTTGACTTCAACCTTAAAATAGGCTTTCATATGTAGGACTTGGCGGTTCTCATCATTATTTTCCTCTTTTTACTTTAATTTGCCCTTTTGGGTCGCTTTAGGTTGTGTTTAAAATAAAAAAGGCCTAGCATGAAAAGCTAGATGCAATTACCATGTAATACCCTTCATATATATATGGATGCAGCACATACGAAGCATCGCATGTGTGGGACAACTCCAACATTCTTGCGTGAAAGTAGTTTTCTGGAAGGAGGAGGGCATTAACCATATACGTAATAGTAGATTATCACTGATAGAGCAAATATCCCCGAACAATAAACTGCTCTAGATTTTCTTTTATCATATACATACATACATACATATATATATAGTTCATGCAGCCATGTGTGGGGTTTATATACCATGTAATGGTTATTATAACATCTAAAAGATAATAGGGTAAAAATATAACCTCCTATATTTTATATCGATTTGGAAATACCTCCCTGCATCTTCAATTGTTGTAATATTGATCTTTCATTTTTCATGCTGCTACAATGTCTCCCAACGGGCTCCCAATTGAGGCTACTAGAGTTTGCATCTAGTGCTTACATGACAAACTATCTAGGATTAGTAATGCATGGAATCATGAACTAACTCGGATTCTGATTTCATTTCAGTTTTATACCACGAAGCATGAATATTGAAGCAATATGCACCGAACAAACTGATATTCATTATTTCATATGCCAAGACATTGAACCAATATGCGGTGAACACATGTACTCGATCATTTTCTATGGCTGAACATTGAACCAATGTACTTGGACGCGGAATCTATATGCATGGACCACCGAACCAACATATGGAACCAATACTTAGTTCTTGCATTCAATTCAACACATTGAATAAATTAACAGTTAGAGCATGCTTCATAGTATTGTATTTTCAACTACATTGATACCACTTATCAAAGAATCCCTCGTATGAAATACATATCCTTGTTTCCAAGATCGTGATGTCGATATCAATGCCGCCAAAGAAAGAAGAAAAAATAAAATAAAAGACAATCTAATTGGGCATACAAAGTTTTACTATGAAAATAATAAATATTTATAAGATTGAAACTCCCACTCTCAATTCCATATAATTTCAAAAAATCTAAAATATCTCACAAACAATTCTCAACTCTCAAGGAGACCATATAGTCTCTACAGACTTTTTCTGCTACTACCATACCCTTTAGAAGCCCTCTGGATCTGCACATTTAGTCTCTGGTCACCTGCCTTCCTTTTATAGCCTATGGTATAAAGAGTATTTCATTAAAGTCCAATGATCCAAATCGCATCCAAAACAGAATTCTATTCCTCTCCCAACTCTTGTTTGACCTCTGAACAACTCCTGGCTACCTGATCGACGTCCATCATGCCATAAATCGTGCGTATTAATCCTAATCGAAGCCAGCAACCTCTTGGACAGTCGAATCTTCGCTTGGACGTGTGGGGAAGTGTCCGACTGCGCAAAATGCATGTCTGGATCGTGATAAATGGCATGTCTGGATCGTGATAAATGGTAGTGGACCATGATATCTTGCCCGAGAGCTGCGTCATCTACTTGGTGGACCAGACGGTCCACCATGGACCATGACACCCAAAAAAAAACCTGTCCAGGTCATGCAAGCCACCACCCGCATGCACCTACGTGCTAGGCTGCGGGCCGCACTTGGCCTGCAGGCCATGTATGGGTCTTGGCCAACTTGCTTCCGTGCTAGGCTATTTCCTTCCCAGGTCCAATTCTCCTATGGTTGATCTTAGTTTTGGATTTTTTTATCGAGGCATTTTTTCAATAATCTCTATCTTGACTGGACATTCGGCCTTCATCTGACTTTGAGAACTCTTGAAGAATCTCGTCCTCATGCTTTGGAATAAATGCTTGCTATTTATGGACGGGTAAGTATAGGAGTCGAGCCAGGCTGCTCGATCCCATCTCTATTATGTATTGTACTCTACCTGACCTAAGACCTACTCGGAAAAGCTTCCTATGGCAATAGGAACTTCACCCCGCAATATCATCTATCGTCCTTCCGAGTTTCTTGTCTCGTACCTGATTCGCATGCATCTAGAGCTCCATCTCATACTAGGCACCTATCTTTATCAGCGACTCTTTCTCACACTAGACTCCCTGTCAAGAGATAGTATCCTCTATGTTTCTTTCTCTACAAAACAATCCTATTACCATGTATGATGTTCAGGATTCCATTACCAACTCTCTACGTATAGCTATTTGTATCTAGTTTGTTAAGTGGAATTAGATTTTTGTTAAAATTAGATATGTATCAAACCTCGTCCAATTTTCTTGTTATCTCATCATGTACATTCAAGCTAACTATCTTGATATCCTTGATCGAATAACTCGATCCATTTGACGAGTGGACAGAACTCTCTCTACTCTCTAAAGAGTCAAACAGCTTCTCTTCATAATAAATATGATGTAGATATGTAGAATCTAAAAGTACTGCAGAAAAAAAGGAGATATTTTATTGGATATCATAGTGCATCATTGTAGTATCGCCCTCTTTTTATAGCCTCTAACATAAAGAGTATTTCACCAAGAGTTCAATGATCCAAACCGTATCTAAAACGGAGGATCCTATTCCTATTCCATTTCTTGTTATATCTCTGAATAACTCTTGGCCATTCAATCGACGTCCATCACACCGTAAATCATGTGTATTAGTCCCAAAAGTAGCCGATAACCTCCTGGACCGTTGGATCTTCGCCCGGGAGTGTGGAGAATCATCCGATCATGCAACATGGACCATGACACCAAAAAAAATCTGCTTGCGTTGCACGTGGACCATGCATTGGGCGAGCACATGCATCACCAAATCATTGGGTCTTGGTCAGCCTGCTTCCATGTTGGGCTGTATCGTTCCTAGGTCCAGTTCTCCTGTGGCTGGGCTTGGTTTTAGACTTTTTCCGGGCCAAATCAAGGCATTTTTCCTAACACACGGTTCAGTCTAGAACTAACATATAATGTTTAATTGTTTGAACATTCCTTCACATAACATTCAATTCAATACATTGAACAATCTAACATGGAAATGATAACATTTATATTCACAATATATTATGAGGAATAATTTAGATTTGTAAATGAAAATGATAATATTCACATTCACAAGACAATCAAATGAGTTTTAAAACTCATTTACATTGACAAAACATTCAAATAATTCAGAACCATGTTTTTGATGAGTTTCAAAACTCATTTACATTCACAAAATATTTAGAACCCATACCTCTTAGAGCATGTGCAGAACCTAAGCTCTTAACAATAATAGTCATTGTCTTCTTTCAAAACCATATGCAGTGAAATCTTGAGTTGGTGCAATGTTGCGTTGACTTGATAGAATGCCTGCATGATCTTCTGGTGTTTTTTGATTTGGTGGAGTGCTATCTCTTATATGACCACCTCTTCTTGTACTAAACTTGGATCTCTTATCTATTCTAGGTTCCTCCAAAATAAAGTGAAATCTCGTTGCTGATTGTTAAACTGTAAACAATATAATATATAATGTTTAGGTCTCACCTGACATACAATGTCAAACCTACAGCTATTTTTAACGTACACAGGACCAAAACTGCTAGTACTTCCACAACTTGCTCTACAATACATTTGCCTAAATAACAAATAGAGAGTAGGATTTTTTTCCTTTTTTGATGCAGAAAAAAGGATAGGGGGGATAAATCCGGCATAGCTATCCCCACAGGCTCCCACCCCACCGAAAAATGTTCGATTCAATGTATAGAATTTTTGCAACATTTTTCCAACCAAGGATGAGTATGTCAACTTGACACCACCAAGATACCAGCTGGTCAGAACGGAGAAGAAAAAGGATCCCGACCTCTCACTCATCCAACCGTCATGGGTCTCGGGAGATAATCCATGAATTTAATCGAGTCTTCCACAGAATCACACCTCAAATCCATGACCTGTTGGTTATGAAGCAAATAGGATACTTAACAAATAAGAATATGAGCTCTTAGTTACATATGCACCCCCATTTTTTCGATTCTATTTTTTTAGAATTTTCATGTCAGGAAGTCAGGTCTCCTTGGCTTCTTTTAGGTTTTATAATTGTGTCCAGATTGCATACAATTTGAGCACCATACAGAATACTATCCCAGTCAATTTTTAAGGTTCTTTTGGACCTCTCTTTCTATTCTTTTTTAGCCTCCCAGGTTGCTTCTTCAGTAGAGGAAGATCAAATTAAAGGTTCAAAGTTGGCATTCACTCATTGTTCCTCGCTAGGATAGGTCATAGTCTCATAAGCTCTTATGTAAGCCTGTAAGCCTTTTTTCTTATGATAATGGTTGATATGCATCCCAAACTATATGCTTTGATGCATATATTGCAGCAATTATTTGTGATAAACAACTGCTTGCATAAGTGTGGGCAAAACACTAATTCAATATTATATAAATTAATAGTGCCTCCAATTATACCCACAATACTGATAGTGCCCACACTACCCACAATTCTTGTTAATTCGGTATTCTACAACTCCTTTATTGCAATAAACACTTGTAATAGCAATCGAATTGCATGCAAAAGAAGCAAAATCAACGTGTAAATAACACATTACTCACTGTGAATGAAGTAGAAACCCTAAAAAATGATAAATATAGGTCACGAAGAAAAATATTTTGCTATGATTCAGGTAAATATACGTAAAATACAAATCAAAACCTCAACAAAAGGTTGGATTATCGTGGCATATCAATGGAATTTTAATACTTCGAATATACGTAAAAATGAATTCTTCCTGTGTCTAACATGAAGCCCAAGGGGGTAGTTCAGGGTGACCCAATCAGGTTAAGGCTAGGCTCGGGCCTGAATTTCCAAACATATTCAGACCTAAGCCGAGCTTAAAGCCCAAAATATTTTGGGTTGGGCTTATGGCGTGGCCCAACCCATCCGTAACCTATATTTCCAGGTACAAAAGTGGAAGTAAAATTTAAAAAACTCCATTCCTTCTATTGTTTTATTTCAGATGACACCTACAACATATGGATAATTTTTGTTAACCCTTTCAACTGAAATTGAGTGGATAGACAGGTTGCTTATGTGGGGAGAATACACCCCACTTCTGCTCCATTTCTGCTTGCTTTTGATCCTCATTGAACATGGCAAATATGTAAGTTTCTATGGGCTTTCCAGGTCTCCCATTGCATCAAACATTGCATCAAAGAGGTTCTGAAAGCCATATTGGCCATCCTGTACAACGATTCCCGGGGAAGTGAACGAGGCATATTTGATGTCGACATCGTTCATGTTGTTGATGTAAGAGTAGTAGGGATATGCATTTACTAGGAGTGGTGATCCATTGCTTGCCAAAAAGTTGACGTTTGTTCCAACGTACTGCGATGCATCAAAAGAGAATGCACCAACGGATGGAGGATATGATATCCCAATGACAGCCGTAGAAACTGAAGTTGATACTTCAATTTGGTCTTGTAGACCGCTGGCCGATAGAGCGGACTGGATGTTATTCATGGCAGGGAGAACATATCCAGCCAAGTCTCCAGGTATCAGTTCATTGCCAACTGCGATGTATCGAAATGAAACATCTGGATAGGGAATTATGTAATTCTGGACCCAGTCACTTGCTGCTGAAGGATCCGAGGCTAGACTTTGGAGATCTTCCTTGGGGACATCGACCATGAGTCGAATGTTGGACCCTCGAAGTGCTTCGAGAATAGGTCGATATGGGTGATAGATTCTCATCCTTCTAATGTTGCTGGATTTGTAGATATCCACAACCTCGCTAGGTTTGGATAGGTTGCCTTCAAGTTTTCTGTTGGAATGTGTGCAGAGGATTAAACCAGTTATGCCTCCAAATAATTTCTGTTTACTCACTTAGGTAATTAACCAATCACGACACAGACAGATATCAAATCAAAATAAGACGAGATTTACGTGGTTCGGCAAAATATTGCCTATATCTATCAAGAAGAAAGGAGTAATCCACTATAATCTGACCCAAACCTAGGTACAAAAGGAATACAAATATCCAGATAACAAATACCAGATTAAAAATAAAAGATATAATAAATAAACAAAAGAGGATGAAAGAAGCACGAGAAAAATTCCAAATACCATGCCTCTAGCTTTTCCTGGTACATAGATCGAAAAAGAAATCTCTCTGAAATTTTTCTGGATTTTTTCTCTCTCTCTGGATCAAAAACCGCAGGCTCTACGTGGTTAAATAACCATCTGAAACGGCGTCCAAAACAAACCTAAAACGATTCCAGAAAATCCAAAACACTCCCAAGCCGTCAGATCAAAGAACAAAGGCTCAGATCGTACCAAAATCCGTGCAAGATATCCTCAGATCAAGCCTAATCAAGCTCGGATTAATCTCAGCCGTCCGATCGATCGATCGGACGGTCCAGAATGCGAGAAATCGCGTGGACCGCGCGTACACCGCGAGAAACCAAGAGAAACCGTACGGGAAAACCGGGAAAACGCTCCAAGGGGGGCGTCGCAAGCCTGGGCCGCGCGCGCCCGCACGCACGCCTGTGTGCTGGGCTGGGCCGAGCGCCCGCCCGCGCGGCGGGTTGCACGTGGATCGGGGGCTTCGTAAGAGCGATCTTCATGGCTGGGTTTTTACGGGTGCAAACGATAACATTTTCTAAAGTAGAAACCAATGGAATGCACACCCGAAAACAAGGCAAGTAATTGCTCTCAAGTAATAATAGACTCCTGGGATACGATTCACACGATATACATCTATCAAACTACCAAGTTGCATGAGTTAATATCCAACATAACAAAGATTGGTTGCAAGAGGCTTGGATTAGATCAAGTCAAGCATTCAAATTGGGTTATAACTGAAGTCAGGTTCTTGCAATCTCTTTTTCAACATCTCATATAAAAAAGCCAAAGTAGACGTGTGACTTTCTTTTTTCTTTTTCTTTTTTTTTTTTTTTTTTTTTGATGCTCATATGAATTTCTATTTGCAGGTTGTAATTAGAACCATACATCGTTTAGTAATGACACGGGAGATGGCTACACCTACTTGAATTAGCTTATATGGGGTTTTATATGATCTAACACCCAATATAAATTTCAAGATTTCTTCATCCATGTTTGACCAAATCATTCCTTTCTGGATCGAATCATCTTGGTAACGATCGCACAGTTTTCTGCTATCTATTTGCTCATGTTTTGTTTTGAGAACTAGGATCGGAGGAAGCTCGATCGGTTGAGATCAGAAAGGTGGTATCTAGATCAGAAATTAAGGCGGGATTGAATCCAAGTCATCGGTAATAAAACATCTAGCGATTTTACCAACCCGAGCAGCTATAATTGCTAAGGTTGCAAACAAGGAATAATGCTATCAGGACAGCAAGGAATAATGCTGTGATAGCCATGGAAACAATACTTTGATTTGCCATGAATATAGCTAGAGAAGGCAATATTTCAGAAGAACTGGACTGCCTTGGTTGTGTCATGGATTTACAAAAATTCATCTCCTTGTAGAGAGGCTTGGGGACTATAGCTCCGTGTCTTTTCGACCATTAATTTCCTTGGAAACTTCGGCTCCACGGTTGTAATGGCTTAAAATTGGCATATGACTTCTAAGTCAAGGTCATATCGAATTAATAAAGAACAGGTGATCGCTTTAATAGCCTCCTTTTTTACCACGACTGAGTCAAAGTCGTCCAACTACCAATCAGTCCGTCTATCAAGGCTGGTCCCATGGACATCTAAGTTATTGCATAAAATTGGAGCCCTTGTTCTTTGTACTTGTCCATATTTTCTTGTTTTCTTGGATGTTTTTTAATATAAAATTGTTGTTCTATGATGGCTCACGGCTGACTTCTTCCTTCTTCTTTATTTTGTTATTATTATTATTATTATTATTATTATTATTATTTGGAAGGGAAGTGTAATAGATGATCAAATGATTATGTTGAAGTTAATTTGTAATTAATGAGAGTGGAAAGCTAAGAATTGTTATATTTTCTATATGAGTTAAATGAGTTAAGAATTCTAAGTGTTATTTAGAAAAATTAAGAATCAGTTAGAAAATCTAATAATTATTTAGATATTCAAAGAGTTAAGGATTATTATGTATTTATGGGTTAGACCAAAAGTCACCTTCAAATATCACCTTCAAATATCTATATATAGGACAATATGTATTGAGTCTAAGTAGTGTGGAGAATTTTATGATATAATAATATAAATGATATTCCTCCCACTCTAAGCATTTCTCCTTGAGCATTATCAAAGTGCTTCCAAATTTTATCAATTTGGTATCAAAGTACTTACAAATTTTTAGCATTTGGTATCATAGCCATATCGATTTTTTCAGCAATTATCAAAGCAAGGGTAATCCTTAAGCAAGTATCACAAGTCCCAGGTTGGCTGAGAGCCAAGTAGCCATAGATTCACAAGGCAGTTTCAGAGTCAGAAGAAGCTATTGTGAAGTATTCTCTCCATTCAAGGTATTAAGTCTCCAAGTCGAAAGAAACTCATAGAGAAGTGTACAAGTTTAAGATAAAGAGACTTTGCAAAAGAAAAAGAAGATGAACAATCTTCAAAGGTTGAAGGAAAGATACCTTATTAATAACACCAATTAAGCAAAATGAAGGATGCAAAGATAATAGTTGTAGTTGCGCCATACAACGTAATATTTAAAGAAATGCTTGAGAAACTAAATTTTTTTCTAGCAAGATATATAAGTGAGAAGTTTGGACCAGATCACTCTCCAAACTTCATGGCAATAGTCATTTTTTAAGATATAAATAAAAATTTTATGATCGACGCCATGCAACTATTACAAAGAAGGAAGCAAAAAATAATGCAGCATTACAAGCAATTATCTATTTGATAAATATGTATAATATTATTATGAAAGATATTCATTTTCAGAAAATTGAAGATATCAAGATATCTGTGAAAGATTTGCATGAAGCCTATGAAGAGCTGAAGAACAAATATGAAGATGTAATTAAAAAATTAAATGAGCTGAAGTTGAAGATGAAAAAAAGAGTTATCATAAAAGATAAAGAAAGGGTGATTGAAGAAGATACAAGATCTCCATCTCATAGATCAATGAGAAGAGCAATCATCATAAGAGATTTTTCTTTTAGTTGCGGTTCAGATCAGTAATTGAAGATATTATGAAAAATTACAAATTAAGGAGAGATGTTGGAGTTAAATTGTAATTAATGAGAATGGAAGTTTAAGAATTGTTATATTTTCTATATGAGTTAAATAAGTCAAGAATTCTAAGAGTTATCTAGAAAAATTAGGAATCAATTAGGAAATCTAAAAGTTATTTAGATATTCAAAGAGTTAAGAATTATTATGTATTTATGGAAGTAGACCAAAAATTACCTTCAAATATCTATATATAGGATAATATGTATTGAGTCTAAGTAGCATGGAGAGTTTTATGATATGATAATATAAATGATATTCCTCCCACTCCAAATATTTTTCCTTGAGCATTATCAAAGTACTTCCAAATTTTATCAATTTGGTATCGAGTGCTTACAAATTTCTAACAGATTGGTCTTTTGTTCCATGCTGGATTGTCTTTCTTTTTAATGGAACATCGCTATGGCTTGTCATGATCGAGGGAGGCTATGGAGAGTTCCAAAGGCTGCATTGGTCATCAAATAAGCTTGTTGGAACGAAGGTGCTGCCAGCAAAGACAAATAACCCAACGGAAAGAGACATCCACAACCGAATCTGGAAGGCAGTAATGTCTGAACAAGAAGGATTACGAACATCAAACACACCTGTTACTACCAAATCATCCTCCGTTAGATTATGATGGTACCAAAAAATCCTTCATTACCCTCTAGCATGGAGGGGTGCAGCTTGCGACAATCTTTGAATGAAGTCCTGCAAGAAAATCTGGACTACCAGGGATACCGTCAAGGACACTCTGATACTCAAATTAGTGTGCAGAGAATGAAAATGGCAAAATCACTGAAGCTTAGAGTCACCAATGCAACTATGTGGAGTATGAGTGTGAGCATGCACATATACCTTATCAGGTATCCCTCTTACCTATTTATAGCATCCGAGGGGCGACAAGAGGCCATCAGGGAGGTGATTTTGATAAGAGTAGTGAACACTAACAGGTTGTTGAGATCCCATCTCCTGAAGCCCCTTCTTCTGGTATCTTTTTTATTGGGAGCACTGGCATGGCAGGGATGCTGCCCCCCACGAACTCCTCTATCTCAATTGTCACTGACACGGCTGTCATGGCAAGTGCCTTACAGGAAGGACAGCCTCTATAGTACTGTCACGCCCTGAATCCAGCACCGAAATCGGTACGCGACCGGCCGCACAAACCCTAGGTTTTACCCTAGAGATCATGCAAAGCTTGGGTACACAAGAGTCACTTACTTCAAGAAAATCTCACTCATCACCAAGCCGAGAATCTGTACGACTCTGTAAAAGAAGAAAGTAGGTTGTGAGCTCTACAGCCCAGTAAGGTTTTCATATGATCACACCAGTAATAATATACATTTCTACAATAGCAAAATACCAGTATATTATGTCATTCAATTAAATGATTTAAGCCTCATGTATTATAAAACTTTGATAACTTTGCATTTTTCCTTTAATATTCTCATTATTGCACCTTTATCTTTAGGGTTCTGGTCTAGCCACGGTCATGTACCAGCCCATGACTGGCAACCTCAAAGCGACCATGCATACTATGGTCGGTCCTGCTCACGTACTAAGCCCGTGGCTCGGCTGTTCCACGTACTATCCGCCCGTGGCCGGCTCCCACGTACAAAGCCCGTAGCTCAGGCTGTATAACCACGGTGCAACCGTAGCATGGCTAGACCAAATATCGTATTTACTTCATTAACACTTGTCAAAACATATTTTTTATGATCTCTCGATAACCGGTATCGTGGTCCAACCCACTCGATAACCGATATCATGGTCCAACCTATTTTAATAACTGATATTGTGGTCCAACCCACTCGATATCCAATTTCATGGTTCAACCTATTTAGCAATCCGGTATCATGGTCCAACCCATCCGGATATCAATTTTCTTTATAACATCACGCATGAGATATCGACAATAATAATGATAAAACCATAATATCAAACATGAAATCTCAACTCTTCCACTGACCGACATCACGGTCCAAATCATCAAAATAGAATTTTTATCCGATAAACACGATATTCGGAATATAAAATAATAACAACCATAATCATATTGTTCTTCATTAAACTCAACTATACCATACAACAATAATTCATGCATGCCAATGATCATGCACTCGGATCAAAACCATGCATATAAAATAATATATAAACCGGTGATCACGTCTAGAATCCTTACCTTCAACCGCTAATCCAAAATATCCGGTATCAATCTATACCCGAAATTCGTCCAAATCCTTCCTGCTCAAAAGATTGATCTCCTACAATAATAAATAAATTCATCAAATCGGTTCCCCCCCGATTTTCTCTTCCCTCATCTTCCAAACCAAAATCCCTTCCCTCTCCCTTTCTCTCTCTCTTCTCCTCTTTCTCTTTCTTCCTTCTTCTCTTCTCTTTTCCCTTCTCTTTCTCTCTCTTCTCCTCTCTTTTATGGCTCTCAGCAGGCTCTTCCCTGCTTCCTATCGACGTCCTGTTTAAAAAGAGGAGAAAAACCCATCCAAAATCACCTCAAACGTAACCTAGGAAGTTCAAAACCATTAAAATATCTCCCCAGCCATCAGATCTGAGATCGACGTCTCAAACCACTTCCAAGTCCGAATCCAAAAGCACCTAATCAAGCCTAAACTCCTTCGGACCAATCTCAGCCGTTCGATCGGACGATCGGACGGTCCAGATCACTCAGAAACCCCATGGACCGCCATACACCGCGAGAAACGGCTGGGAAACGCCTGGGAAACGCATGGAAAACGCCCACGCGACAGCCAGCTCGGGCTGGGCCGAGCCCACGCGCCCGCGCGCGTGGGCCTGGGCAGCGCAACGCGCGCCCGTCGCGATGGGCCGGGCCGCGCACTGCGCGTCGCGCGCCCGCGCGTCGCGCACCCGCACGTCGCTCGCCCGCGCGTCCGTGCGTCACCCGCCCTCTCCCGCGTCCTCGCACTCCTCGTGCCGCACGCTCGTCGCCCGCCCGCACGCCCGTGCATCGCTGCACGGCATCGTTGGGCCGGTTCGGCAAGCGGCCGGCAAGCCCTTTTTTCTGGGTGTTACAATAGTATAGCTGGGTGTCTAGAGTACGTTGAAGGCCAAAGATCGGGAAGAGGGGGCTCTCTAAAGAGCCATGAGAAATGCTCCTAACCAAGAAACAACCTGATCAAGGAGGGGCACAGGTGTAATTGTGAGTAGGGCCCTCAAGAGGGTGTAATGTCAGGGCTAACTATTGGAACATCTCTCGATGCTGATAATTGGTAGGACCATGCTTCGAGTGGTTCCATGCCCGGTCGTTGGAGGAGTCGGGGATGCCAACTGATGCTAAGTGACTTTCGAGCCTTCTAGAAGGTTTTATAACTTCCTTTATCATATGATACTATGAAAAACTCTATTTTGTGATATTTGTTACTTTCTTTAAATTAAATGATATATTATTATAGAAAAACTTATGCTTGATCTAGTAAAATAATCTAAATTTTACTTACTACACTACAAAGCTTATATTTATTTTATTTTATTTTTTCAGAAGAATAGGATCATTAGGAATGAAAAATGGTTTTTTTGGAGTTTGTGCTAACAAGCTCGGGGATTTTGCAATAGAATTTTAGTTCTCAAATTAGCTATGAAGTTATGACTTTCTAAATTTTAAGATCATGATTTTTCAAATTTAAATTTGAAGTTAGTCATTCTAAATTAATATTTATTGAATTATTTACTGGTTGATGGATTTGGATTTTTATTTATTTAAAATTATAATTATCTGCTTCATATTATTATGGGATGTGCCTCATGGCAATATGGCATGTTATGTCTTGGACTTGGATGGTAAGAATTGCAGTGGCTTAATATTAGCATACAATGACGAAATCATAGTAATCCAACATCCATATCAAGTCAAGGTTGGTCCTGTTGAGCTTTAAATTTTTGCATGGAACCATAGCTCTTTTTCTTTACGAAGGTTTTCAATATGGAATTGTTTTATATGAAGACCAACGGATGGGCGAATTTGATTGATCTTTTATTCCGTACCTAATTGTTACTTTCTTTTTCCTATCTCACCTCGTTGGTGCTCCATGCGCTAGACTGTTAGAAAGCATGTTTTTCTGTTTTTTTTTTAGTTGTAATCTTTTAGAATATCGTTATAGGACTTGGACGAAATGATAGCAATCCCACCTTCGCCTCCACCCAAAAACATGCTTCACGAATGCGTCTCATGGAATCATTTCTTGGGAGAAGTAAAAGAAAACAGCACCTCATCGAGATCATGATTTATATTTTTTAAGAAAGAATATTATCATTTAGTTATAAATAGATACGTGATAAATATTTCAACAAAAATTTCTAATATTAAAATATATATATATATATTTTGGTAAAACAAAAAGGGGGAGATGAGTTAGATCAAATATGTCTAAAGCAAGACTCGAATACGTCAACCTGACTACCATTGGTATCAGCCGAACAGGAACTCCAGGATTCAACTGCACCACTCACCAGTGATTAATATTAAAATATTTTAAAAAAATACTTTACTTTTAGAGTTTGCAACCAACTGTACCACTCACCAGTGGTTAATATTAAAATATTTTTAAAAAAATACTTTACTTTTGGAGCCTGCTAGGCTTATTTGTATATGCACAACCCTTGGTGTTAAAACTCTTGAATATTTAAACTTAGCATTTTTTTTGATACATTAAAAAAATCATTGAACCATTTGATAATAAATATATTTATGAAAATTAGAACATAATAAATTAAAAAATGGAGCAAAAAGATCTAAAGTAGGGTCATATAGTGCAGTGACAATGTGGTTGACCACATAAACATATTAAAACTTAGCAATGCTTTTCAAATGGCAAAATTGTATTGTAAATTTCTTGCTAATAAAGAGGAGAAGAGTTTACCACCAGAGAGGAGCATCGGTAAGTTTCACTTACCGATGCTTTAAAGCATTGGCAAGTCTTTCCTTTTCTCCTCTAAACCCGAATCCTAATTTCATTCGATCTGTCGCCGCGCACCATCTCCTCCATTTCCTCCTCCCTCCCTCCTCCATCTCCTCTATTTCCTCGCCGTCCCGGCCTTCGGGTCCCTTCCTCGCCATTCCAATATCGGATCGAGCTGGTAAAAAAGCCAGAGGTATTTTTTTTTCCTCCTTTATTATTAATTATGGTTTCTATAGATATTAATGTTAGGTTTATATATTTTCTCGGCTGCCATATGTATTACAATTTAGTTATTTCTTTTTTTTTTTTGGTTTTGGGAGGGAAGGGCTCAGGGAAAATAAATTAACAACGTTAGTGAAATATTTTACCTCGTATGGAAAGTTAAAATTGCTTTGGGAAGAGAAAATATATGTTTTATTATGTTTTTAAATGATTGTTATATCAGCGAAGGTTGTTTTCATCATTGTAATTTTTTTTTTTCTAATATAGTACTAGAATCCCATTTAAGATTAACGGTTTAACTAAAGTTCTATAAAGATATAGATTAAAATATCAGATAAAAAAAATATGAGAGAGTAAACCTAGGTTTCTCAAATTATTGGATGTAATTATAATTTATTCCTAATTTTAGGAGGATTTTAGTAATTAACTCTATATTTTAAGTCTTGGATTTTTTTCTTCTTGCCTTGGGTTGCCAGGTAAAGTGTTTATCCTAACATAACAATTGACATCAATATCTTGGTCAGTTTTTCCATATTTTTATCCATTTTAAATGTATTTTATGAATTAAAATTAAAATTATTATCTTAATATAAAAGGTTTTATTAGTTTTATTTTATCCCATACTTTCTTTTCCTTTCCAAGTTTTGATAGCCTTCCATTTGACAATGATAGATATTAGATAAGTCTCTGGTGTTGGTCACCCACCAAGGCCAGCATCTTGTTAAATATAAACCTTGGATGATACAAATGGCACAAATAGCAGGTATAGAAAAGCATACCCAATTTTCAGAGATTGTGATGATCTATCGAGTCCACAATGTTCTTTGAATTGTTAAAAGACTATCAAATAATTATTGATATTCATACTTATTCAATTGTATCGAATAATAACTCTTGGATAATTGAATTGGCCAATAATTTTTCATTTTTACTAAAAATGATACATTCATTTACGATCATTCATTAAAAATACATATATTTCTTTACAAGTATTGCTTTGCATACTATATTCTGTTCTGGATGATCACCGAATCAGGTTTTGTTTGCATGGAAGTGGTTTATTAAAAGACTTATTGTCTATTTGACATAAACAATGGGGTACACGAGGTGTTTCTTTTAAAAGTTATAAATCATCAAATCAAGAAAAAATGAAATCTACTTTCCTAATCTTGTTTTTATTGTTAAATACTGATCAAGACATGCCAAGTAAAATTTATTTCCCCGCTTTGCAGTATTTTTTTGGACATTTATTTTTTCAATCTATGGGCTATGCATAGGTTTATTATATGAGTGTCTGCCAGTGGCACAACTGTTTAGTAGGCATGGTCATGAAATAAGCATTGGTTTATATAAATATATATGATCAAATATAAAACAAGGAATGAGCGTGTATAATTATACTGCAGGGATAAGAGAAGTAGAGAGAAAACATAACTGGAAACTGATTGCCAGGCTAAGTCAAATTAAGGGATGAAAGGTAACTTATCTGAGTCAAAGATCCCATGCATCGTTGATAATTGGTGGAACTCTGTAGTTAATTTGGTTTTTGGAGGCTTGAATCTTTGCATTGGACTCACTCAAGAAGCTAGATATATGTTAATCATGTATGATATAGCCGATATTTGATAAAGCTCAATTCCAATGTATCTTGGGCAAGTACCAGGAGTATGTTATGTATTATATATATTATTGTTGCAGCAACGTTCTACCTTGTGATGATAGGATTAGCCTCCTGTCGAGCTGGATGCCAATATGGCTCTTTCCTTGCTAGGATCTACAAGAAGTTAACTCTCGCTGAAGGTCCTCCAATGGAAGACTATTCGATGGTTAAGTCAGCCAGGACATGAAAATAATAAAATAGATGATAAGTTAAAAAGGGGAGCTCCCCTTTGTCCCTTCTTTATATAAGGAGGGATGGTCTCTGATTTGTTATAATTTGAAGAATCATTAAAAAGAGTGGGATATTAGTAAATGGTCATGGAATACCCATGTTTGTTAGAATAAGTGGATAATCTCGATTTATTATAGATAACAAGAGTGTTTGTTGTGAGTGCTAGTTGTAAAAGAGTGCAGTTGCAAGTCAGCCCATGTATTCTTGATGATGGTATGGGGATCATGTGCCATGTAGATTTGGGGTTGGTTGGTAATCGAAATTATAAATAGCTATGAAGAATAAGTGGATAATCTCATTTTATTTCTGGTTTTTATTTGATGCACATACAATTAAGAACAATGGTGCATAAACCTTGGTTAAGGCTCTTAGATTCTTTGAACTATCCTACGGTATTAGGGGAACTCCTTCCAAGTTGTAACTTGTATTTAAGTCTTACCTGGCTGTAGCTTCATACGTATTCAAGAGGTGCAATGTTAATGGTGTTCACAGAAGGCATTGTGTTTATGGTTGGAATTAGTAGATGACTAAAGACTAAATTGAAATCATGGGAAAAAGCTTCAGTGGATACTGACCTGGAAATTGTAAAATGAAAAGCAAACACAAAATGTTTTGAAACACAAATGAATGGCGGTCAAAATTTGCAGAAAAGAAATATCTCGGTTCATGATTCTTTTTTCACTACATTCGATCTACAAACATAAAGATAACATGATAGGAAGATCTACTTGGAAGCATTGCTCTCGACAAGCTCATTCTGCCAATCTTCGTACCATGAGTTTGGATTTTTTTCCTTTATCATTTTAGTATATGATATCTATGGAATTGCAAACATTATTTTTGCATTTCTTTCTGAATTCATTGCTCTTGTGTAAGATACTTGAAGTCATAGTGGCTAGCAAGGTAATGTTATGTAGTTTGGAGAGATTATATTCAATAAAGTCACTCACATATCTTCCATCAATCATGGTGATTGGCATGTATTTGTCTGGATTAATAAACTTGTACATCATCATTACATGTTTTAAGAATATTAAGGCTCCTTGATCTTATACCTGTATCTTACTCAACATGTTATGCTTTAAGATTTGCTCATTATTGCAAATCTTTCATTTTCAATGCCATGTATATCTTTGCTATGATCAATTATGATTTTTTAAATATTTTTAACAAAACTTTCATTATATAGAAATATAGATCCATCAATTGATGGTTGTACATTTTCTATAACATCCGTACAATTATATTTTTTTGTACGGATGGGAGTATTATGTACAGTGATCAATTGATTGTCCGATTTGGATAGTTTGAGAATTACAAATAATTTTATAGATAATTACAGTAATCAAGTGATATGGGTAGAGTTCTAGATATATTTTGGACAGCATTTTCTTTTAGTTCTCCTCATACATCTTTAGTCGTGTGGAGAGAACTAAAGGAAAATACTGCCAAAATTTTTTCAAAGCTCTTATTGCATATCGTTCGATTACCGTAAATGACCTATATAATTAATGCAATTCTTGAATGGGATATAACTTATCTTTACCTATTAGTTAATGATAGGATACATTTATTAGTTAAATTATATTATTTTTTATATAATTTTAAAAATATTACTTGGTGCATTATTATTGATTGAAGAATTTTTCTTGCTTTTAGATAGATTGAAAGTTCAATCATTTTATCCTAAAATGGATAAAAGTTGGATAAATAAATCGAGAAATACTAAATAATATTTAGATAGAGTTCATGATTTCATTATATTTAGTATGGATAAAAGTAGTTTGAACGAAAAGATTTAATGTCCATGTCGATGATGTGTTAACAGTTCTTGTCTAGATTCACAAATCATTAAAGAACATTTGATATAGAATGGTTTTGTAAGAGGTTATACTGAGTGGGTTTTTCAAAGATAATTTATGTTGCTAGTATCAAGTAATCAACCCTCGTATGATCTTGGATCCAGTAATATGCAAGAGAATCCTGTAGGAGGTGATCTAATAGGTTTGATTACAGATACTTTTCGACATGGTGTTCAAAACTTTGAAGGTTCAACTAATACACATGAAATAGCTGGAATATGTGATGATTCCATATTTATGGAACGAACATTTGTTGAGGAGCGAATGCAACCATCAACTGTTGAGTCAGCTCGGTATCATAATTTAATTAAAGATGCAGGTGAACAATTATATCCGAGCTATTTGAGATTTTTTAAGATTTCTTTTCTTATATATTTATTCTATATAAAATATATGAATGGATGTGTCATGTCCCGAATACAACACCGGAATCGGCTACGCGACCGGCCGCACAAATCCTAGATTTTATCCTAGAGGTCATGCGAGGCCTAAAATTTTTTTTCATTATAATATCAATTCTTCATAATATTATTGATCACGATTCATAAGAAAATACCTAACACAAGAAAATAGTACAATACATATGGTTACAATTTCAGTCATCCTTTGTCATCCAAATGATTGTAATGACTCTCTAGCTATTCCTTATTTCTTTATGAAACCAATCCACTACAAAGCTTGAAGATCCTGCACAACTCTGAAAAAGAAAGCAAATAGGGGGTTGTGAGCTTTACGGCCTAGTAAGGTCTCCAAATAGTCACCATCAATAATATTATAACTTAAAAATAGCAGAAAAACGACCATTATCAGATCATGTAACCAAAATAACTCAAATGTCAAGTTTAACAAAATCAATGACAATATCACATTTTCTCTTAGTATTTCCATTAGTTATCCTTTTATCTTTAGGATTCCGGACTAGCCACGGTCATGCTCCAGCCCATGACTGGCAACCTCACAAGTGACCATGCATACTGTGGTCGGTCTTGCTCATGTACAAAGCTCGTGGCTCAGGCTATCCCACGTACTAACTACCCATAGCCGGCTCCCACGTACAAAGCCCGTGGCTCAAGCTGTGTAACCACGGTGCTACCGTGGCATAGCTAGTCCAGACACCGTATTTACTTGATTAACTCTTCATCAATGTAGTCAAAATATGCCTTTTATGATTATCAATAACCGGTATTATGGTCTAACCCATTCAATAACCGGTGTCGTAGTCAACCCACTCAATAATCGATGTCATGCCATGTTACACTTAATCCTTCCACATTATCATGTCCAATCATATCATGATCTCACACCACATCATCATGTTAAGCCATAAAATCTCAAATCTTTCAATAACCAGCATCACGGTCCAAACCATCAAAAGTAATTTTGTTTGATAAACATAGTATCCGAAAATATAAATAATAACAACCATAGTCATATTATCCATCATGAAAACTCAACTACACCATGCAACAACAAATCATGCATGCCAATGCTCATATATTCATATCAAAATCATGCCATATAAAACAATATGTAGAACTGGTGATCATGTCCAGAATCCTTACCTTCCTAGAGCCAATCCAAAATACCCGAATCAGTCTGTATCCGTAACCCACACAATACCCTTCTGCTTAAAAGGCTGTTCCCCCTATAATAATAATTTTTAAATATAAATAAATAATCCTAAATCAATTATAAAAATTCAAAACTTTTTTACCAGAATTTTATCAATGGTCTTCCTGTTGACATCCTCTCTTTCTAATTTTCCAAAGAAAAAGACTTTTCAGTTCTTCCCTTCAATATATTTTTTCTTTCTCTCTCCTCTTTCTCTTTCTTCATCTTCTCTTTCTTCTTTCTCTCTCCTCCTTCTCTTTTCTTTTTCTCACTACTCATCTTCTCTCTCCTCTTCTTCTCTTTCAACATCCCAACCTCCTGCAAAACCAAATCTCTAAGATCTCCCTACTTTTATAACCCAAACTCCCACATATCCCCAAAACTGGTTACTATCCCATGCCATCATAGCATGACAACCTTCGTCTACTCCCAAACCGAGATCTCTTTCCTCCCCCTTCTCTCTTCTCCTATTTCTCTTTCTTTCTTCTTCTCTTCTGGGTTACTAAATCTCTTCATCACGGTCCAAACAATCAAAAGTAATTTTGTTTGATAAACATAGTATCCGAAAATATAAATAATAACAATCATAGTCATATTGTCCATCATAAAAACTCAACTACACCATGCAACAACAAATCATGCATGCCAATGCTCATGTACTCGGATCAAAATCATGCCATGTAAAATAATATGTAGAACTGGTGATCATGTCTAGAATCCTTACCTTCCTAGAGCCAATCCAAAATACCCGAATCAGTCTATATCCATAACCCGCACAATACCCTTTTGCTCAGAAGGATGTTCCCCCTACAATAATAATTTTTAAACATAAATAAATAATCCTAAATCAATTGTGAAAACCCAAAACCTTTTTACCAGAATTTCATCAGTGGTCTTCCTGTTGATACCCTCTCTTTCTAATTTCCTAGAGAAAAAGACTTTTCAGTCATCCCCTTCAATATATTTTTTTTTCTTTCTCTCTCCTCTTTCTCTCTCTTCATCTTCTCTCTCTCTTCTTCTCTCTCCTCCTTCTCTCTTCTTTCTCTCACTACTCATCTTCTCTCTCCTCTTCTTCTCTTTCAACATCCCAACCTCCTGCAAAACCAAATCTCTAAGATCTCCTTACTTCTCTATCCTGAACTCTCACATATCCCCAAAACTGGTTACATCCCATTCCATCATAGCATGACATCCTTAGTCTACTCCCAAACCGAGATCTCTTTCCTCCCCCTTCTCTCTTCTCCTATTTCTCTTTCTTTTTTCTTCCCTTCTAGATTACTAAATCTCTTCATGACTCTCTTTTTGGCTCTCTATTCTTGTTCCCTGCACTGTTGGCCCTATCAAATAATAACCCTTGACATCCCTTGTTAAAAAGAGGAATAAAACCAATCCAAAGCCATCTCAAATCTTGTCTTAGAAGTCCTAAACCATCAAAAAATCTTTCAGGCCATCAGATCTGAGATCAATGCCTCAGATCGCATCCAAATCCAAATCCAGAAGCCCCTAATCAAGCCTAAACTCCCTCGGATCAATCTCAGCCATTCGATCAGGCGATCAGACGGTCCAGATCATGCAGAAATCCCATGGACCACTGTGAGCCATGCAAAACTGACAGGAAACGATGGGGAAATGGCGGGGAAACGCTTCTACGAGCACCACTTCCGGTTGGGCCGAGCCCACGTGCCCGCGCGTGCCGCGCCCGTGGGCTAAGGCCGTGCCTCACATGCCCGTGCAATGGGCTGGGCTACACCTCGTGCTCCCACGTGCCCGCATGTCGCGCTTCGCCTGCCCGCCAATTCGTTCGCATGCACTCGCACGCCCTCGTCCGTGCCACTCGCGCTCAGCATCTCGCTCGCGCCCTCGCTCGCTCGTGCCACATGCCCGTTCGTGCTCGTGCTCGCCCGTGCACTCGCGCCTGGGCCGCGTGCTGGGTCGAAAGCCTGGGTTTGGGCCTGTCCAGCCAAGTGGGCTGGCCTGGCAACAAATCTTTTTTTGGGTTGTTACAGGATGGCCCGAAAAGCGTTTTACCATGTTTCTCAAGTTACTAAAGGATGCATTTCCAGAAAGTACTGATTTGCCATCCTCTTATTATGAAGCAAGGAAAGTTATCAACAAATTGGATCTTGGATATCAAAAGATTCATAGTAGTTTGAAGACTGTATGTTATATTATGATAAAAATGCTGAACGAGAGTCATGTAATGTATGTGAATCTTCATAATGGACAACTCATAAAGAAGATGAGGATGACATAATGAACGGAACAAATATACTATGGAGTACAAAGAAACTGATGAAGATATTGCATTACTTTTCTCTTATTCCTTGATTGAAGAGGCTATATTCATCATCGAAAACAGTTTCATTAATGAGATAGCATAATGAAGGACGTATGAAGGATGGAATGTTTAGACATCTAGTAGATGTTTAGCATGAAAAGCATTTAATGCTAGGCATGCTGATTTTGCCTCTAATATTCATAATATTCGATTAGGTTTAGTTTCAGATGGCTTCAATCCTTTTCGGACTCTAAATTCTACATATAGCACTTAGCCAGTTATTCTAATACTATATAATTTACCACCATGATTGTACATGAAACAATCCTCACTTATCTTGTTAACGGTTATTCCAGGTGATCAGAGTCCAGGAAATGAATTGATATTTTTCTACAACCTTTAATAGAGGAATTGAAATAGTTATGAAAGGTGTCGATACAATTGATGCTTCCAACGATAAAACATTTAAACTATGGGCATCTTTGTTATAGACTATTAATGATTTTCCAGCATATGTCAATTTATCTGGCTGGAGTACAAAGGGACGGGTTGCATGTTTTTGTTGTACAGATTCGATACATTCAATTTGGTTAAAACATGGAGAAAAATTTTGTTATATGGGACATCGTCAATGATTAGAACCAAATCATCCATTTTATTTTTAGAAAGATTTATTTAATGGTACCATAGAATTGGGATGTGCACCTATTCCACCTTCTAGAATTAATGTTCATACACAAATGGATTCCATTAGTTACATATATGGTAAATTCTCAAAGTCTTCTAAAAAAAGAAGAAGGGATGATCAAGATGATTATCAAAAAAGTGACTACTGATAATATGGATGCATAAGTATTTGAAGATCCTGATAATTTTTTTGAAAATAAAAATGAGAAAGATATACAAATAGCATCTATTAATCAATCTAGCAAATATTTATGAAAGAAAAGAAGTATCTTCTTTGACTTACCTTATTGGGAGCATAATTTTATTTAGCATAATCTTGATGTCATGCATATAAAGAAGAATATTTGTGATAATCTACTTGGAACATTGTTGAATATTGATGGAAAGACCAAAG
The DNA here is from genome assembly GCA_021397845.1 of Areca catechu. Lineage (NCBI taxonomy): Eukaryota > Viridiplantae > Streptophyta > Magnoliopsida > Arecales > Arecaceae > Areca > Areca catechu. Next base: position 23,444,141 of record CM038046.1, on the reverse strand, counting down.
ATAGCATGAAGGCATAACTGGATTTAAAAGAATTGGATATCCGATAGGAGCTTCATCCCAAAATGCTTGCTAATGATAGAATTTATTTGCCTCCTGCATCTTATATAATGTCTGCTCTAGAAAAAGATAATTTTTTGATAATATTGAAAAATATTAAAGTACCTAATAGATATGCATCAAACATTTCAAGGTACGTGCATCTTAAAGATCGAAAAATTTCTAATCTCAAAAGTCATGATGGTCACATATTGATACAAGATATCTTTTCAATAGCTTCAAGATCATCAGTACCTAAACAAGTTCTTGTAGTTATAATTCGGTTATCATCATTCTTTAAAGTATTATATTCAAAAGTTGTTGATCCTGGAGAGCTTGATCAGTTAGAGTCTGATGTTATGATTATACTTTATCAGATAGAAAAGATTTTTTTTTGAGTTTTTTACTATTATGGTACATCTATTTATTTACTTAGCTTTGGAAGTCAAGCTTGGTGGACCGGTATACTATAAATGGATGTATCCTATTGAGAGATATCATTATCAGTTTTTAATCTTTATATAATTTTTAATAAAAGTAGCAACATAATGATATATAAATAAATTTTTAAATCTTATAGGTATGTTGTACGGTTGAAAGATTATATACGAAACAAAACCTATCCAAAGGGTTCGATTGTGAAAGGATATATTGCTAAAGAGTGTTTGACGTACATTTTGTTCAAGATATCTTCAAGGTATAGAGACTGTATTTAATAGACCTTAATGGTACAGTGATTTCATGGACAATGTAGAATACATCTATTTATTTACTTAGCTTTGGAAGTCAAGCTTGGTGGACCAGTATACTATAAATGGATGTATCCTATTGAGAGATATTATTATCAATTTTTAATCTTTATATAATTTTTAATAAAAGTAGCAACATAATGATATATAAATAAATTTTTAAATCTTATAGGTATGTTGTACGATTGAAAGATTATATACGAAACAAAGACTATCCAAAGGATTCGATTGTGAAAGGATATATTGCTAAAGAGTGTTTGACGTACATTTTGTTCAAGATATCTTCAAGATATAGAGACTGTATTTAATAGACCTTAATGGTACAGTGATTTCATAGACAATACAGAATTATATAAATTTTCTATTGCAGGTAGAGCAATGAAAAATAATTAAAGTATTGTATTGGATCAAAAATCAATGGCACAGGCACATCATTATGTATTACTCCATAGTGAATTAATATCTGACTATCGTAGGTTAGTATAATTTATTGCATTTCAAGTTTAAATATCATATTTTATTTTTGTTCTAAATGAATAATGTAAATTTTATGTAGCAAATATTTAATGTCTCAGTGACAAGCTAATTATAGCACTCGATCTAATCCAAGGATTGAGCAGTGATAGTTAGTCAAGTTATTTCCTATATGGATTTCAAAATATGTTTGACATATATTTAAAGAGTATATTGATAGATTTAATATTGAATAACTTGTTAGCATTTTTAATTATTTTTTAGGTATCAACGATGATGGAGAGAAATTATTCAGATAAATTAATAGCCCTTGCTCGAGGACCTAGCTAACAAAGTTGTTAACATATATAATAATTTCATAATCAATGATTTTAAATTCCATACTAAAGATCGTGAGAAATTTAGAAAAACATAGAATAGCAATGTTATAGTAGAAGCAGATGGAAAAACTTATTATGGTGCACTTAAAGATATTTATGAATTATATTACTACGGAATCTTTAAATTCATATTATTTAGATGTGATTGGGTAGATATAAACTCGTTAAGGGACTTGAAAAAAGATATAAATGGATTTACACTTATAAGTTTTATAAGGTTGATACATACTGGTGTCTTATTGAAGAATGATCCATTCATTTTTTCTTCTCAAGCTCGTCAAGTATTTTTTATACAAGATGCAAAAGATAAAGATTAAGCTACTGTTATTAAAACAAAACCTAAGAACTTATATGATATGGAAAAGCAGCTAGAAGATGATGAATATGATGACACTTATATGCATTCCATGCCATTCAATTTTATACCAGTTGATAATGCACATGCTACAGTATTCTTGGTTAGAATGAAATTTGAAGGAAATGCTAACGCTTGATTCTTATTGGTATTAAATTTTATAATATATGTAATTTATAGTAATTATTATATTAAATTAATATTTATATTCACTAATTCTGACTATGATATAAATGATAGGTGACATTATGCCACACTCGTGATGATTTGATGGTGTGCAGTTCCAGCACTCACGAACAGAGGCTGGTACTTCTGCTTCGGCATAGCAAGCTGAGACGGGTACTTCTTCGATGCAGCAGGTTCATGCCGATCCTTCTTCGGTACTAGATGTTGTCTAGTCCTTTGGCATAGCAGTCTACTACAAGTCCATCATCCTCGAGACAGCATGATCCTTTCATCGATGTAGTAGATGATGAGCTATACATTCAAGATAATTTATTTTTTTATTTGGTTTGATAAAATTTCATTACACTTTTTACTATATTTTACTTTTATCTATTTTTATGTAGATGGATCTGGAAGGGTTACACGTAGGCACGGGCCCACAGTAGTACGGGATGTTTGGTAGATGCATGAGCATGAAAAGATAGTAGTTGAGTGTAATCAACTGGGATAGCCAATTAAAAAAGCCACCAACTTATTGAGTTTATTTTTAGTGATAGTTGCATAGAGGCATCAGCTTTGTCCACTGGGTTATGCAAAGTGGAATGACATGCTTCCAATGTATAAAGTTGAGATTCTACAAGTTGTATAGATAAAAAATTGGTATTAAATTATTTGTTATTTTGCATAGCTGATATATTATAGTATGTTTTATATGCTTTCAATAATAATACTTTGTATCGATATTGTATTAGATGATGGAGGCTCGGTGAATTTTATATTTCTTTATTTTCTTTTAGTGAACATTAACTTGACTTACCAATTATTTTCTTTTGCAGTCCAAGTTTGTACTCATTCTATCCTCTCATGATTTTGTACTGAAGTCTCTCAACCAAAAATGGAAAGAATATAAAGCACAGTTGAAGATGAAGTACAAGTTACCGGATATGACATAGAAGCAGGTAGTTGATACATGTCCTCTTGACATACCCCCTTATCAGTGGATAGAGTTGGTTCATTATTGGTTCTCCCAGAAGAGACAGGCATCTTCTAATTTCTTTTAAGCAACTTTATTAAAATATTTGATTTATATTGTATATTATACATATATATATATATACATTACTTTCAGGATATAACAAGTTATCTATTTAATTTTGCAGACATATTTTGATATTGGTAGAGCTGCACGAGCAGCTCTGTCTGTTCTCCATACATCGGGATCCAAGAGTTACGCGTGAGTCAGACAAGAATTCGTATATTCCTTAAATATAAACTTATATTTTTAACATTAAAGTATTTATAGATTTTAATAAAACTAACATTATGTATCGTGGACGATATATCGCAATACATATATGTATCATGGACGATATATCATGATATATATATGTATCGCGTGTATTGCAATACATATATTTATCATGGACGATATATCACGATACATATATATATCCCGATACATATATGTATTGCAATATATATGTGTATCGCGATACAAATATGTATCGTGATACTTAAATAATTTTTAAATTTGTTTGAATTATTTACTTAAAATTATAATTTTTCTTGTAGATGGATGAGCATGGGAGGGAACCGATGAGGTGGAGTTTTATGGATGACTCATACTCATCGTGATGGTACTTTTGTCAGAGATGAGTCAAGAGATATATATATGTAATTATTTATTATAATTTATTTCATGCAATGATTTTAATTTGATTTTATTAGTCATTAAGATCTAACTAACTTTTCTAAATTAATATAAAAAAGAGCTACAACTCTTATTATCGAGCATGTTGATGACTCTACAACATTTACGCAGAGTAGTTGCAACGAGACCGAGGTGTTTACAGAGCTGATGGAACCGAAGTGCTATGGTTGAGTGAGGGGCTATGGAGCTAGAGTCACCCCTACTTAGTTATCTACGGTGAGTAGATATACACATGATGCTGCAGATGGTGCTCAGGATACACGATTCGCAAACTTGAGCAGAAGATAAAGGAGATGCAACAAGCAAGCCACATATAAAACAGCAGTGGATTTCATGAGAGAGCATATTGAGTGGTTTACATCTGTCGTACATATGTTTATTCCATATCAGGTAAATACATATGGTACTGATATGGCTACATCGCTGACATGGAACGTGTGTCAGATCCAGCCGGATGCCAACGCCAACCTACTGCTCCGCTCTCCCAACTCTCCACCCCGTGGCCGTTCGCTCAGTGGGGCATGGATCTCCTCGAACATTTTCTCCCGGCATCCGGGTAATGGAAGTTCCTAATTATGGCCATCGACTACTTCACAAAGTGGGTCGAGACCGAGCCCTTGGCCCGGATCACGGAGGCAAATGTCACCAAGTTCCTTTGGAAGTCGATTATTTATCGTTTCGGTTTGCCCCACACCATCATCACCAACAACGGATGCCAGTTTGATTATCGGGAGTTCGAGGAGTTCTACGACGACCTCGAAATCCATCACCATTTCACCTCGGTGGCGCATCCTCAGATAAATGGAGAAGCCGAGGTGACAAACAGGACCATCCTGCAAGGCCTCTGGACAAGATTAGACTAGGCCAAGGGGAGGTGGGCAGAAGAGCTCCCGAGCATCCTGTGGGCGTACCATATATCCTGAGGACGGCCACGGACAAGACCCCTTTCAACCTCGTCTTCAAAGCGGAAGCGATCATTCCAGTGGAGCTCAACCTGTCGACCTTACACGTAGAGCAGTACAACGAGGCGGAGAACTCGGCACAGCTACTACTGAACCTGGACCTCCTTGAAGAAACGAGGGATAGGGCCCGAGTTCGGATGGCGGCTTATCAGCAACGAGTGGCCAGATACTACAACTCTAGGGTGCGACCGAAGTCCTTCCGCCGGGGAGACTTAGTGCTATGCCACACTAAGGCTTCCCAGCCACGGGAGTGCGGTAAGCTCTCCCCAAATTAGGAAGGCCCTTATAGAGTGGCGGAGGCACTTTCCCATGGGACGTACTACCTGGAAGAGCTAGGCGGATCCCGATTCCAGTGCACTTGGAACGCCTCAAATTTGAGGATGTATTATCAATAGTGTAAGACTCCTTAAACTTCAATAATAAAATCTTGTTTCACCAAATGCCTGTTCTCTTCTCGTAGGACAATCGCCATCCAGCTCTAGATTCAGCGAGCAAGGGCACGACGAAAGATCCGCGAAGGCGCGAAGGCCCATCTCTCAAAAATCCCGGAGTTCAGTCCGGAGTGTCGCACAGAATTAAATTCCAACATGCAGCCCCAGAGTTTAGTTCGAAAGAGGTCCCAGAGACTTAGGTCCCGATCCTACAAAATCTCGAAGAATAGCTCGGTAGGTCGTGCAAGGCTCAAACCCAGCCTGCGGCCCCGGGGTTCAGTTCGAAAGTTCGCAGGGAACCTGGTTCCAAAGCGAAGTCCCGAACCTCGGTCTGGATGGTGGAGCAGACCCAGTTCGCCCACGCAATTCCGGAGTTCAGCTCAAAATGCACCACGGGACTCAGTCCCAGTGGCTGGCGCCGGGGCTCAGTCTGAAAGATGCACAAAAAAAAAAAGAGAAGTGAGAAAAAGAAGGAACAAATTAAGGGAATGAATTGATGAAAGATCTTCATTTCTGTTAAAAAGTTTTTTACAAAAAGGGCCCCGATAGGCCGAGTGACCCAAAGAAACAAGAAATGAAAATAGAACAAAAGGCATGGCCGGGCTACTTCGCTGCAGCCGCATCCTCCTCCGGCTGGGGGGCACCCTCTCCGCCAGCGGCGTCGTCTAAAGGCTGTTCGGGAGCCGCAACCTCAGCAACCACTGCAGTTGAAGCTCCCTCGCTGGGCTCCTCCCTCCGGCCGCCCAGAACGACTCCACTGAGGTTGAGCTCGGGGAAGAAGGAACTTACTTTCTCCCGGCACACCTCGAAGCCCTTCAGGAAGGAGTCAACGGCCACCTCGTGCAGCTCGACCGTGAGCTCCTCGGATGCCCGGAACTTTGGCACAGCCTCCTGCACCTCTTTCTTGGACGCCTCCAGTAGCCCGTTGATGTAAGAGTTCTTGTCCTTGGCTGCACTGAGCTCCTTAAGGACCTCCTCAACCCAGCGCTCCAGTGACCGGGATTGAGCCCTGAGGCGTGACATCTCCGCCGTGTCGTCCTCAGCACAGCGCTGGTTCGAGATCCTTTCCTCTGATAGAGAGGTCTCGAGCTCCCTCATGCGCCCCTCGGCATGACCCAGGTCCGCTCGTAGGGCCTGGTTGTTCTCCCACAGCTCGACCCCCTTCTCCATGAGGTCCTTCATGTCAGCTGCAAGTTTGCCGAACCTCTTCTCCTTCTCGGCATCTTTCTTAGCATAGCCCGAGAGGAAGTTCCTCAGCAACAGAACATCAGACCCGATCTGCGTCAAAGAAGAGACGGGATGTCAATAAGAACCAACCGGAACATTAAAAGATAAAAGCCCGGGGCTTACCATGAAGAGCAATGGAAGGATCCCGAGCAGCGCATCGGCGTAGTCCCGGCTGCCCCTCAACCGACGGTCCCGGGGCGTGCTCGCGAACTCCATCATCCTCTTCGCGAGCCCTTGATCGCGGATAACAGAGGAGCTGGCGGTGAGACCTGGGGATGGAATGCAAGCATTGATAGCAGGCTGGGTGAACGTCCCTCCGCTAGGCGGTGCGGCCGTCGGTGGAGCTGCTGTCACCATGGTGGCCACCATGGAGACGATCGGCATAGTGGCCGGAGCTAGCATCGCCCGAGGGGGTTCTGGTCTCCTCTCTCCCCCGACCCTGTCGAGCTCGATGACAGGGACATTGGGCACGCAAGACTAAGGCAGACCCGTTGCTCCGGGGCCAGTGGCAGCAGGAGTGGGCGCGAGCCCCTGGCTCACCTTAGTACGAGCCCTCTTCGCTGGAGCCTCCTGGGCCCCCTCAGCGGCATCCCTCTTCCGGGCGCCCTCCATCAGGCTTTCGACGGAGAACTTTATACCTGAAGGAAAAAGACAGGCCAGTTTAAAAGAAAAGAAGTGCATAGCAGAAAATGAAGGCAACGATAAAAGAAGAAGATCCGGTGCCTCACCCAACTCCCGGATGTGACTGATTCCTGCCTCGAATAAATTCTGCTCTGAAAGCAAAACATCGAGAGCTGGGACCACGTCACCCAGCATCTATGTATAGACCTCTTGGTCTGCCGGCTCAAACTGGGAGTTCCGGTTCGGGGACCGGTCCGGCTCATTCCAGGCCCAGTCGATGTTCTCGATCGAGGTGAAGAAGAAGCGGTTCTTCCAGCCCTTGATTGATGAGGGGAGGTCAAACCTAAGGCACCTAGGCCGGGGTGAAATATACCACCAGCCATCGTCGGCAGAATAGCATTTCAGGGTGAAGAGGGTCCTGAAAAGGGAGAAACGGGAAACGAACCCGTGAAAGTTGCAGAAGACGATGAAAGCGAAGAGACCCGGATGGCATTGGGAGCCAACTGGGCCGGGACGAGGCGGAAGTGACTGAGAAAGGAAAGAAAGAAGGGATGAAGGGGGAAACGAAGACCCCTAACAAGGAAGTCTTCGTAGAAGGCGACCCTCCCAAGGCCACTCGAGGTTACTCGGTCCCTAGGCCCTGGGAGAGAAAGACGGATAGAATCTGGAACCCCATAGGTATCCCGGATCTAGGAAATGTCATCTCCGGTCATCGTCGAGGCATAATCGGAGGGCCCAGAAAAAGAGACCTCCACCACCGAAGGAGGAAGAGAGGAAATGTGATGTGCGGGAACTACAGGGGGAGACCTAGGACCCCTAGGGACGCCTATGGTCATGGCCCCCGGCCGGAGCTGCCTCCAGACCTCAATCAGAGTCTCTTCCCCCTCTGAGGAGGAAGACGATGGAATCCTCAGCCGGGAAGGACCGACCTCGTCCAGGTTTGAAGAAAGATGATGGCGACACGCCATCAAGGAAGAAGAAGTAAGAAGAACTAACACAAGAGTTGGGAGACGGAAGAAGAAGGAAAAAGGGCACAGGCACTCACCGGGATGTTTTGTACCAAAGGATTGGCGACCCTTGGGAGATGAAGGGAGATCGCTGCAACTGCCGGCGAGGTGTGAGAAAGCCGAGAGGCCTCATTTTCGGAAAGTCCCCCTCCTTTTCAAACTCAATCAGCAGCAGTCGTATGCCTCTTTCCGTCCCGAGCCATCAGATGACCGCCACGTGGAGGCGACCCGACATCGATGCTTCGGTCCGATGGAAACTACCTCGGGTTCGAAATGGCGTATTAATGGCCAGTCAGACGCGCGCACATGGCAGCCTCCCACAGGGTCTCGGGCGCAACAGAAGCGGCGGCAGCGATCATGGAAATTATGACACGAAATTTTCGCCTTTTCCATGTCATCTCCACATTAACTCCCCACACCCCAAGCCGCGACGCTTCGATGGGACTTGGAGATGGGGGGCAACAGATATGGCTACATCGCTGACTGGAACGTGTGTCAGATCCAGCCGGATGCCATCGCCACGTGGATTTTTCTTTCAAAATTCCTCGCTCGGGAAATGGCGCTCCCGCTCCTTTGTCAGGTGGCATCCCAACACGGGTCCACCTCGATCGAAGTCAAGCCTCTCTCTGCCACTTCGCCAAGTGTCCACCCAGGAGGGATCCACCTCGACCGAAGCTGGCAGCCCCCGCTCCCTCGCTAGGTGGCACCCCAAGACGGGTCCACCTCTGCCGAGGTCGAGCCGGGCCCTCCTGCTCCTTCGCCAGGTGGCACCCCAAGACGAGTCCACCTCGACCGAAGTCGGGCCTCTCTCTGCCACTTTGCCAGGTGTCTACCCAGGAGGGGTCCACCTCGGTCGAAGCAGGCAGCCCCCGCTCCCTCGCCATGTGGCACCCTAAGACGGGTCCACCTCTGCCAAGATCGAGCCGGGCCCTCCTGCTCCTTCGCCAGGTGGCACCCCAAGACGAGTCCATCTCGGCCGAAGTCGAGCCTCTCTCTGCCACTTCGCCAGGTGTCCACCCAGGAGGGCTCCATCTCGGCCGAAGCTGGCAGCCCCCGCTCCCTCGCCAAGTGGCACCCTAAGACGGGTCCACCTCTGCCAAGATCGAGCTGGGCCCTCCTGTTCCTTCGCCAGGTGGCACCCCAAGACGAGTCCACCTCGACCGAAGTCGAGCCTCTCTCTACCACTTCGCCAGGTGTCCACCCAGGAGGGGTCCACCTCGGCCGAAGCTGGCAGCCCCCGCTCCCTCGCAAGGTGGCACCCCAAGACGGGTCCACCTCTGCTGAGGTCGAGCCGGGCCCTCCTGCTCCTTCGCCAGGTGGCACCCCAAGACGGGTCCACCTCGGCCGAAGTCGAGCCTCTCTCTGCCACTTCGCCAGGTGTCCATCCAGGAGGGGTCCACCTCGGCCAAAGCTGGCAGCCCCCGCTCCCTCGCCAGGTGGCACCCCAAGACAGGTCCACCTCTATCGAGGTCGAGCTGGGCCCTCCTGCTCCTTCGCCAGGTGGCACCCCAAGATGGGTCCACCTCGGCCAAAGTCGAGCCTCTCTCTGCCACTTCGCCAGGTGTCCACCCAGGAGGCGTCCACCTCGACCGAAGCTAGCAGCCCCCGCTCCCTCGCCAGGTTCCTCGCGGGCAGGAACCTAACACACGGGAAACCCACCGTCAATGCCCCGAAAGGAGGGCTCCCGCGCTCGGCTCGAGGTCTCGCCAGATTCCCCCTTTCGTGACATACAGCGGATGAGGCATGCCGGCCACTTAACTCCCAAACTTGAAGGAGAGTGGGGGAGGATCCAGAGATCTCCGGGAGCCTCCAGGAGCGGACGGGGGCTGAAGGCGGTCCGGTGGTATAAAAGGGACGGTAAAAGCAGATGGAAAGGTAAGTCGACAAGAGGAAAAAGTACCGAGAGAACGATCCTGGGACCTCCAGAAAGTCCTCAGGCGCGAGCTCGGTGAACCCAGCGCAGGAAGCCGGGCTTCGACCATTCTCTTCCTCACACTGTTTTTATCTAAATATCCTCTAAGCACGGGAATCCTTTGGAAACCCGCCTTAGTAGACCTGTTCCATCTTGTCTCTCTCTAACTTGATCGTCGGAGTGCCCCCGCCGGAATCCCCGGCCCGGGTCTCTGACCTTGTTTTGCAGGACCGGAGGCTTGGAGATCTCGAGGTAGGAGAGTTCGAGAACCGGCGCCAGTTCACAAGCTACAGGCCACCACGATAAGATCGGCAACCGTATTAAATATATATTCTTATATTAAATCAATAATTTATATAATATATTGTCATTCATAGTTTCATAAATTAAATATTATAAATATTTTTTATAGGCTTCTAGAGCATCAGATCCTCGCGGACAGGGAAATGACCTTCCTCCTGCAAATCCTTGATCTCAGTTTTTTTA